>OX411734.1:14112247-15312247 GCA_948252095.1 Dicycla oo
ACAAGCGACGCGCCCCTGCTTCGCACGGTTGTAGCTGGACTTGACAGAACATCCAGATTTTATCATACTTACACTAGCGACGCGCCCCTGCTTCGCACGGTTGTAGCTGGACTTGACAGAACATCCAGATTTTATCATACTTACACTAGCGACGCGCCCCTGTTGCGCACGGTTGTAGCTGGACTTGACAGAACATCCAGATTTTATCATACTTACACTAGCGACGCGCCCCTGTTGCGCACGGTTGTAGCTGGACTTGACAGAACATCCAGATTTTATCATACTTACACTAGCGACGCGCCCCTGCTTGCGCACGGTTGTAGCTGGACTTGACAGAACATCCAGATTTGATCATACTTACACTAGCGACGCGCCCCTGTTGCGCACGGTTGTAGCTGGACTTGACAGAACATCCAGATTTTATCATACTTACACTAGCGACGCGCCCCTGCTTCGCACGGTTGTAGCTGGACTTGACAGAACATCCAGATTTTATCATACTTACACTAGCGACGCGCCCCTGCTTGCGCACGGTTGTAGCTGGACTTGACAGAACATCCAGATTTTATCATACTTACACTAGCGGCGCGCCTCCTGTTGCGCACGGTTGTAGCTGGACTTGACAGAACATCCAGATTTTATCATACTTACACTAGCGACGCGCCCCTGTTGCGCACGGTTGTAGCTGGACTTGACAGAACATCCAGATTTTATCATACTTACACTAGCGACGCGCCCCTGCTTCGCACAGTTGTAGCTGGACTTGACAGAACATCCAGATTTTATCATACTTACACTAGCGACGCGCCCTGCTTCGCACGGTTGTAGCTGGACTTGACAGAACATCCAGATTTTATCATACTTACACTAGCGACGCGCCCCTGTTGCGCACGGTTGTAGCTGGACTTGACAGAACATCCAGATTTTATCATACTTACACTAGCGGCGCGCTCCTGTTGCGCACGGTTGTAGCTGGACTTGACAGAACATCCAGATTTTATCATACTTACACTAGCGACGCGCCCCTGCTTCGCACGGTTGTAGCTGGACTTGACAGAACATCCAGATTTTATCATACTTACACTAGCGACGCGCCCCTGTTGCGCACGGTTGTAGCTGGACTTGACAGAACATCCAGATTTTATCATACTTACACTAGCGACGCGCCCCTGCTTCGCACTGTTGTAGCTGGACTTGACAGAACATCCAGATTTTATCATACTTACACTAGCGACGCGCCCCTGTTGCGCACGGTTGTAGCTGGACTTGACAGAACATCCAGATTTTATCATACTTACACTAGCGACGCGCCCCTGCTTCGCACGGTTGTAGCTGGACTTGACAGAACATCCAGATTTTATCATACTTACACTAGCGACGCGCCCCTGCTTCGCACGGTTGTAGCTGGACTTGACAGAACATCCAGATTTTATCATACTTACACTAGCGACGCGCCCCTGTTGCGCACGGTTGTAGCTGGACTTGACAGAACATCCAGATTTTATCATACTTACACTAGCGACGCGCCCCTGTTGCGCACGGTTGTAGCTGGACTTGACAGAACATCCAGATTTTATCATACTTACACTAGCGACGCGCCCCTGTTGCGCACGGTTGTAGCTGGACTTGACAGAACATCCAGATTTTATCATACTTACACTAGCGACGCGCCCCTGTTGCGCACGGTTGTAGCTGGACTTGACAGAACATCCAGATTTTATCATACTTACACTAGCGACGCGCCCCTGTTGCGCACGGTTGTAGCTGGACTTGACAGAACATCCAGATTTTATCATACTTACACTAGCGACGCGCCCCTGCTTCGCACGGTTGTAGCTGGACTTGACAGAACATCCAGATTTTATCATACTTACACTAGCGACGCGCCCCTGTTGCGCACGGTTGTAGCTGGACTTGACAGAACATCCAGTTTTTTATCATACTTACACTAGCGACGCGCCCCTGTTGCGCACGGTTGTAGCTGGACTTGACAGAACATCCAGATTTTATCATACTTACACTAGCGACGCGCCCCTGTTGCGCACGGTTGTAGCTGGACTTGACAGAACATCCAGATTTTATCATACTTACACAAGCGACGCGCCCCTGCTTCGCACGGTTGTAGCTGGACTTGACAGAACATCCAGATTTTATCATACTTACACTAGCGACGCGCCCCTGCTTCGCACGGTTGTAGCTGGACTTGACAGAACATCCAGATTTTATCATACTTACACTAGCGACGCGCCCCTGTTGCGCACGGTTGTAGCTGGACTTGACAGAACATCCAGATTTTATCATACTTACACTAGCGACGCGCCCCTGTTGCGCACGGTTGTAGCTGGACTTGACAGAACATCCAGATTTTATCATACTTACACTAGCGACGCGCCCCTGTTGCGCACGGTTGTAGCTGGACTTGACAGAACATCCAGATTTGATCATACTTACACTAGCGACGCGCCCCTGTTGCGCACGGTTGTAGCTGGACTTGACAGAACATCCAGATTTTATCATACTTACACTAGCGACGCGCCCCTGTTGCGCACGGTTGTAGCTGGACTTGACAGAACATCCAGATTTTATCATACTTACACTAGCGACGCGCCCCTGCTTCGCACGGTTGTAGCTGGACTTGACAGAACATCCAGATTTTATCATACTTACACTAGCGACGCGCCCCTGTTGCGCACGGTTGTAGCTGGACTTGACAGAACATCCAGATTTTATCATACTTACACTAGCGACGCGCCCCTGTTGCGCACGGTTGTAGCTGGACTTGACAGAACATCCAGATTTTATCATACTTACACAAGCGACGCGCCCCTGCTTCGCACGGTTGTAGCTGGACTTGACAGAACATCCAGATTTTATCATACTTACACTAGCGACGCGCCCCTGCTTCGCACGGTTGTAGCTGGACTTGACAGAACATCCAGATTTTATCATACTTACACTAGCGACGCGCCCCTGTTGCGCACGGTTGTAGCTGGACTTGACAGAACATCCAGATTTTATCATACTTACACTAGCGACGCGCCCCTGTTGCGCACGGTTGTAGCTGGACTTGACAGAACATCCAGATTTTATCATACTTACACTAGCGACGCGCCCCTGTTGCGCACGGTTGTAGCTGGACTTGACAGAACATCCAGATTTGATCATACTTACACTAGCGACGCGCCCCTGTTGCGCACGGTTGTAGCTGGACTTGACAGAACATCCAGATTTTATCATACTTACACTAGCGACGCGCCCCTGTTGCGCACGGTTGTAGCTGGACTTGACAGAACATCCAGATTTTATCATACTTACACTAGCGACGCGCCCCTGTTGCGCACGGTTGTAGCTGGACTTGACAGAACATCCAGATTTTATCATACTTACACTAGCGACGCGCCCCTGTTGCGCACGGTTGTAGCTGGACTTGACAGAACATCCAGATTTTATCATACTTACACAAGCGACGCGCCCCTGCTTCGCACGGTTGTAGCTGGACTTGACAGAACATCCAGATTTTATCATACTTACACTAGCGACGCGCCCCTGTTGCGCACGGTTGTAGCTGGACTTGACAGAACATCCAGATTTTATCATACTTACACTAGCGACGCGCCCCTGTTGCGCACGGTTGTAGCTGGACTTGACAGAACATCCAGATTTTATCATACTTACACTAGCGACGCGCCCCTGTTGCGCACGGTTGTAGCTGGACTTGACAGAACATCCAGATTTGATCATACTTACACTAGCGACGCGCCCCTGTTGCGCACGGTTGTAGCTGGACTTGACAGAACATCCAGATTTTATCATACTTACACTAGCGACGCGCCCCTGTTGCGCACGGTTGTAGCTGGACATGACAGAACATCCAGATTTTATCATACTTACACTAGCGACGCGCCCCTGTTGCGCACGGTTGTAGCTGGACTTGACAGAACATCCAGATTTTATCATACTTACACTAGCGACGCGCCCCTGTTGCGCACGGTTGTAGCTGGACTTGACAGAACATCCAGATTTTATCATACTTACACAAGCGACGCGCCCCTGCTTCGCACGGTTGTAGCTGGACTTGACAGAACATCCAGATTTTATCATACTTACACTAGCGACGCGCCCCTGCTTCGCACTGTTGTAGCTGGACTTGACAGAACATCCAGATTTTATCATACTTACACTAGCGGCGCGCTCCTGTTGCGCACGGTTGTAGCTGGACTCAAATCAAATCAAATCAAATCAAATAATTTTATTTGTCACAATGCAGGTACAAAGTTTATATTAGGTCTATAATGATATTGTTAGCGCGCTGCATTCTACTCGCAAGCATACAAATATTACACACAGGAACAATGAAATATAATATTATAGAATTCTGGACTTGACAGAACATCCCGATTTTATCATACTTACACTAGCGGCGCGCTCCTGTTGCGCACGGTTGTAGCTGGATTTGACAGAACATCCAGATTTTATCATACTTACACTAGCGACGCGCCCCTGTTGCGCACGGTTGTAGCTGGACTTGACAGAACATCCAGATTTTATCATACTTACACTAGCGACGCGCCCCTGCTTCGCACAGTTGTAGCTGGACTTGACAGAACATCCAGATTTTATCATACTTACACTAGCGACGCGCCCCTGTTGCGCACGGTTGTAGCTGGACTTGACAGAACATCCAGATTTTATCATACTTACACTAGCGACGCGCCCCTGCTTCGCACTGTTGTAGCTGGACTTGACAGAACATCCAGATTTTATCATACTTACACTAGCGACGCGCCCCTGTTGCGCACGGTTGTAGCTGGACTTGACAGAACATCCAGATTTTATCATACTTACACAAGCGACGCGCCCCTGCTTCGCACGGTTGTAGCTGGACTTGACAGAACATCCAGATTTTATCATACTTACACTAGCGGCGCGCTCCTGTTGCGCACGGTTGTAGCTGGACTTGACAGAACATCCAGATTTTATCATACTTACACTAGCGACGCGCCCCTGCTTCGCACTGTTGTAGCTGGACTTGACAGAACATCCAGATTTTATCATACTTACACTAGCGACGCGCCCCTGTTGCGCACGGTTGTAGCTGGACTTGACAGAACATCCAGATTTTATCATACTTACACTAGCGACGCGCCCCTGCTTCGCACAGTTGTAGCTGGACTTGACAGAACATCCAGATTTTATCATACTTACACTAGCGACGCGCCCCTGTTGCGCACGGTTGTAGCTGGACTTGACAGAACATCCAGATTTTATCATACTTACACTAGCGACGCGCCCCTGCTTCGCACAGTTGTAGCTGGACTTGACAGAACATCCAGATTTTATCATACTTACACTAGCGACGCGCCCCTGCTTCGCACGGTTGTAGCTGGACTTGACAGAACATCCAGATTTTATCATACTTACACTAGCGACGCGCCCCTGTTGCGCACGGTTGTAGCTGGACTTGACAGAACATCCAGATTTTATCATACTTACACAAGCGACGCGCCCCTGCTTCGCACGGTTGTAGCTGGACTTGACAGAACATCCAGATTTTATCATACTTACACTAGCGACGCGCCCCTGTTGCGCACGGTTGTAGCTGGACTTGACAGAACATCCAGATTTTATCATACTTACACTAGCGACGCGCCCCTGCTTCGCACGGTTGTAGCTGGACTTGACAGAACATCCAGATTTTATCATACTTACACTAGCGACGCGCCTCTGTTGAGAACGGTTGTAGCTGGACTTGACAGAACATCCCGATTTTATCATACTTACACTAGCGGCGCGCTCCTGTTGCGCACGGTTGTAGCTGGATTTGACAGAACATCCAGATTTTATCATACTTACACTAGCGACGCGCCCCTGCTTCGCACGGTTGTAGCTGGACTTGACAGAACATCCAGATTTTATCATACTTACACAAGCGACGCGCCCCTGCTTCGCACGGTTGTAGCTGGACTTGACAGAACATCCAGATTTTATCATACTTACACTAGCGACGCGCCTCTGTTGAGAACGGTTGTAGCTGGACTTGACAGAACATCCAGATTTTATCATACTTACACTAGCGACGCGCCCCTGCTTCGCACTGTTGTAGCTGGACTTGACAGAACATCCAGATTTTATCATACTTACACTAGCGACGCGCCTCTGTTGAGAACGGTTGTAGCTGGACTTGACAGAACATCCCGATTTTATCATACTTACACTAGCGGCGCGCTCCTGTTGCGCACGGTTGTAGCTGGATTTGACAGAACATCCAGATTTTATCATACTTACACTAGCGACGCGCCCCTGTTGCGCACGGTTGTAGCTGGACTTGACAGAACATCCAGATTTTATCATACTTACACTAGCGACGCGCCCCTGCTTCGCACAGTTGTAGCTGGACTTGACAGAACATCCAGATTTTATCATACTTACACTAGCGACGCGCCCCTGCTTCGCACTGTTGTAGCTGGACTTGACAGAACATCCAGATTTTATCATACTTACACTAGCGACGCGCCCCTGCTTCGCACGGTTGTAGCTGGACTTGACAGAACATCCAGATTTTTTCATACTTACACTAGCGACGCGCCCCTGCTTCGCACAGTTGTAGCTGGACTTGACAGAACATCCAGATTTTATCATACTTACACTAGCGACGCGCCCCTGCTTCGCACGGTTGTAGCTGGACTTGACAGAACATCCAGATTTTATCATACTTACACTAGCGACGCGCCCCTGTTGCGCACGGTTGTAGCTGGACTTGACAGAACATCCAGATTTTATCATACTTACACTAGCGACGCGCCCCTGTTGCGCACGGTTGTAGCTGGACTTGACAGAACATCCAGATTTTATCATACTTACACAAGCGACGCGCCCCTGCTTCGCACGGTTGTAGCTGGACTTGACAGAACATCCAGATTTTATCATACTTACACTAGCGACGCGCCCCTGTTGCGCACGGTTGTAGCTGGACTTGACAGAACATCCAGATTTTATCATACTTACACTAGCGACGCGCCCCTGCTTCGCACGGTTGTAGCTGGACTTGACAGAACATCCAGATTTTATCATACTTACACTAGCGACGCGCCTCTGTTGAGAACGGTTGTAGCTGGACTTGACAGAACATCCCGATTTTATCATACTTACACTAGCGGCGCGCTCCTGTTGCGCACGGTTGTAGCTGGATTTGACAGAACATCCAGATTTTATCATACTTACACTAGCGACGCGCCCCTGTTGCGCACGGTTGTAGCTGGACTTGACAGAACATCCAGATTTTATCATACTTACACTAGCGACGCGCCCCTGCTTCGCACAGTTGTAGCTGGACTTGACAGAACATCCAGATTTTATCATACTTACACTAGCGACGCGCCTCTGTTGAGAACGGTTGTAGCTGGACTTGACAGAACATCCAGATTTTATCATACTTACACTAGCGACGCGCCTCTGTTGAGAACGGTTGTAGCTGGACTTGACAGAACATCCTGATTTTATCATACTTACACTAGCGGCGCGCTCCTGTTGCGCACGGTTGTAGCTGGATTTGACAGAACATCCAGATTTTATCATACTTACACTAGCGACGCGCCCCTGTTGCGCACGGTTGTAGCTGGACTTGACAGAACATCCAGATTTTATCATACTTACACTAGCGACGCGCCCCTGCTTCGCACAGTTGTAGCTGGACTTGACAGAACATCCAGATTTTATCATACTTACACTAGCGACGCGCCCCTGTTGCGCACGGTTGTAGCTGGACTTGACAGAACATCCAGATTTTATCATACTTACACTAGCGACGCGCCCCTGCTTCGCACTGTTGTAGCTGGACTTGACAGAACATCCAGATTTTATCATACTTACACTAGCGACGCGCCCCTGTTGCGCACGGTTGTAGCTGGACTTGACAGAACATCCAGATTTTATCATACTTACACAAGCGACGCGCCCCTGCTTCGCACGGTTGTAGCTGGACTTGACAGAACATCCAGATTTTATCATACTTACACTAGCGACGCGCCCCTGCTTCGCACGGTTGTAGCTGGACTTGACAGAACATCCAGATTTTATCATACTTACACTAGCGACGCGCCCCTGTTGCGCACGGTTGTAGCTGGACTTGACAGAACATCCAGATTTTATCATACTTACACTAGCGACGCGCCCCTGTTGCGCACGGTTGTAGCTGGACTTGACAGAACATCCAGATTTTATCATACTTACACTAGCGACGCGCCCCTGTTGCGCACGGTTGTAGCTGGACTTGACAGAACATCCAGATTTGATCATACTTACACTAGCGACGCGCCCCTGTTGCGCACGGTTGTAGCTGGACTTGACAGAACATCCAGATTTTATCATACTTACACTAGCGACGCGCCCCTGTTGCGCACGGTTGTAGCTGGACTTGACAGAACATCCAGATTTTATCATACTTACACTAGCGACGCGCCCCTGCTTCGCACGGTTGTAGCTGGACTTGACAGAACATCCAGATTTTATCATACTTACACTAGCGACGCGCCCCTGTTGCGCACGGTTGTAGCTGGACTTGACAGAACATCCAGATTTTATCATACTTACACTAGCGACGCGCCCCTGTTGCGCACGGTTGTAGCTGGACTTGACAGAACATCCAGATTTTATCATACTTACACTAGCGACGCGCCCCTGTTGCGCACGGTTGTAGCTGGACTTGACAGAACATCCAGATTTTATCATACTTACACAAGCGACGCGCCCCTGCTTCGCACGGTTGTAGCTGGACTTGACAGAACATCCAGATTTTATCATACTTACACTAGCGACGCGCCCCTGCTTCGCACGGTTGTAGCTGGACTTGACAGAACATCCAGATTTTATCATACTTACACTAGCAACGCGCCCCTGTTGCGCACGGTTGTAGCTGGACTTGACAGAACATCCAGATTTTATCATACTTACACTAGCGACGCGCCCCTGTTGCGCACGGTTGTAGCTGGACTTGACAGAACATCCAGATTTTATCATACTTACACTAGCGACGCGCCCCTGTTGCGCACGGTTGTAGCTGGACTTGACAGAACATCCAGATTTGATCATACTTACACTAGCGACGCGCCCCTGTTGCGCACGGTTGTAGCTGGACTTGACAGAACATCCAGATTTTATCATACTTACACTAGCGACGCGCCCCTGTTGCGCACGGTTGTAGCTGGACTTGACAGAACATCCAGATTTTATCATACTTACACTAGCGACGCGCCCCTGCTTCGCACGGTTGTAGCTGGACTTGACAGAACATCCAGATTTTATCATACTTACACTAGCGACGCGCCCCTGTTGCGCACGGTTGTAGCTGGACTTGACAGAACATCCAGATTTTATCATACTTACACTAGCGACGCGCCCCTGTTGCGCACGGTTGTAGCTGGACTTGACAGAACATCCAGATTTTATCATACTTACACTAGCGACGCGCCCCTGTTGCGCACGGTTGTAGCTGGACTTGACAGAACATCCAGATTTTATCATACTTACACAAGCGACGCGCCCCTGCTTCGCACGGTTGTAGCTGGACTTGACAGAACATCCAGATTTTATCATACTTACACTAGCGACGCGCCCCTGCTTCGCACGGTTGTAGCTGGACTTGACAGAACATCCAGATTTTATCATACTTACACTAGCGACGCGCCCCTGTTGCGCACGGTTGTAGCTGGACTTGACAGAACATCCAGATTTTATCATACTTACACTAGCGACGCGCCCCTGTTGCGCACGGTTGTAGCTGGACTTGACAGAACATCCAGATTTTATCATACTTACACTAGCGACGCGCCCCTGTTGCGCACGGTTGTAGCTGGACTTGACAGAACATCCAGATTTGATCATACTTACACTAGCGACGCGCCCCTGTTGCGCACGGTTGTAGCTGGACTTGACAGAACATCCAGATTTTATCATACTTACACTAGCGACGCGCCCCTGTTGCGCACGGTTGTAGCTGGACTTGACAGAACATCCAGATTTTATCATACTTACACTAGCGACGCGCCCCTGTTGCGCACGGTTGTAGCTGGACTTGACAGAACATCCAGATTTTATCATACTTACACTAGCGACGCGCCCCTGTTGCGCACGGTTGTAGCTGGACTTGACAGAACATCCAGATTTTATCATACTTACACAAGCGACGCGCCCCTGCTTCGCACGGTTGTAGCTGGACTTGACAGAACATCCAGATTTTATCATACTTACACTAGCGACGCGCCCCTGCTTCGCACGGTTGTAGCTGGACTTGACAGAACATCCAGATTTTATCATACTTACACTAGCGACGCGCCCCTGTTGCGCACGGTTGTAGCTGGACTTGACAGAACATCCAGATTTTATCATACTTACACTAGCGACGCGCCCCTGTTGCGCACGGTTGTAGCTGGACTTGACAGAACATCCAGATTTGATCATACTTACACTAGCGACGCGCCCCTGTTGCGCACGGTTGTAGCTGGACTTGACAGAACATCCAGATTTTATCATACTTACACTAGCGACGCGCCCCTGTTGCGCACGGTTGTAGCTGGACTTGACAGAACATCCAGATTTTATCATACTTACACTAGCGACGCGCCCCTGTTGCGCACGGTTGTAGCTGGACTTGACAGAACATCCAGATTTTATCATACTTACACTAGCGACGCGCCCCTGTTGCGCACGGTTGTAGCTGGACTTGACAGAACATCCAGATTTTATCATACTTACACAAGCGACGCGCCCCTGCTTCGCACGGTTGTAACTGGACTTGACAGAACATCCAGATTTTATCATACTTACACTAGCGACGCGCCCCTGCTTCGCACTGTTGTAGCTGGACTTGACAGAACATCCAGATTTTATCATACTTACACTAGCGGCGCGCTCCTGTTGCGCACGGTTGTAGCTGGATTTGACAGAACATCCAGATTTTATCATACTTACACTAGCGACGCGCCCCTGTTGCGCACGGTTGTAGCTGGACTTGACAGAACATCCAGATTTTATCATACTTACACTAGCGACGCGCCCCTGCTTCGCACTGTTGTAGCTGGACTTGACAGAACATCCAGATTTTATCATACTTACACTAGCGACGCGCCCCTGCTTCGCACTGTTGTAGCTGGACTTGACAGAACATCCAGATTTTATCATACTTACACTAGCGACGCGCCTCTGTTGAGAACGGTTGTAGCTGGACTCAAATCAAATCAAATCAAATCAAATAATTTTATTTGTCACAATGCAGGTACAAAGTTTATATTAGGTCTATAATGATATTGTTAGCGCGCTGCATTCTACTCGCAAGCATACAAATATTACACACAGGAACAATGAAATATAATATTATAGAATTCTGGACTTGACAGAACATCCCGATTTTATCATACTTACACTAGCGGCGCGCTCCTGTTGCGCACGGTTGTAGCTGGATTTGACAGAACATCCAGATTTTATCATACTTACACTAGCGACGCGCCCCTGTTGCGCACGGTTGTAGCTGGACTTGACAGAACATCCAGATTTTATCATACTTACACTAGCGACGCGCCCCTGCTTCGCACAGTTGTAGCTGGACTTGACAGAACATCCAGATTTTATCATACTTACACAAGCGACGCGCCCCTGCTTCGCACGGTTGTAGCTGGACTTGACAGAACATCCAGATTTTATCATACTTACACTAGCGACGCGCCCCTGCTTCGCACTGTTGTAGCTGGACTTGACAGAACATCCAGATTTTATCATACTTACACTAGCGGCGCGCTCCTGTTGCGCACGGTTGTAGCTGGATTTGACAGAACATCCAGATTTTATCATACTTACACTAGCGACGCGCCCCTGTTGCGCACGGTTGTAGCTGGACTTGACAGAACATCCAGATTTTATCATACTTACACTAGCGACGCGCCCCTGCTTCGCACTGTTGTAGCTGGACTTGACAGAACATCCAGATTTTATCATACTTACACTAGCGACGCGCCTCTGTTGAGAACGGTTGTAGCTGGACTTGACAGAACATCCCGATTTTATCATACTTACACTAGCGGCGCGCTCCTGTTGCGCACGGTTGTAGCTGGATTTGACAGAACATCCAGATTTTATCATACTTACACTAGCGACGCGCCCCTGTTGCGCACGGTTGTAGCTGGATTTGACAGAACATCCAGATTTTATCATACTTACACTAGCGACGCGCCCCTGCTTCGCACTGTTGTAGCTGGACTTGACAGAACATCCAGATTTTATCATACTTACACTAGCGACGCGCCTCTGTTGAGAACGGTTGTAGCTGGACTTGACAGAACATCCCGATTTTATCATACTTACACTAGCGGCGCGCTCCTGTTGCGCACGGTTGTAGCTGGATTTGACAGAACATCCAGATTTTATCATACTTACACTAGCGACGCGCCCCTGTTGCGCACGGTTGTAGCTGGACTTGACAGAACATCCAGATTTTATCATACTTACACTAGCGACGCGCCCCTGCTTCGCACAGTTGTAGCTGGACTTGACAGAACATCCAGATTTTATCATACTTACACTAGCGACGCGCCCCTGCTTCGCACTGTTGTAGCTGGACTTGACAGAACATCCAGATTTTATCATACTTACACTAGCGACGCGCCCCTGTTGCGCACGGTTGTAGCTGGACTTGACAGAACATCCAGATTTTATCATACTTACACTAGCGACGCGCCCTTGCTTCGCACTGTTGTAGCTGGACTTGACAGAACATCCAGATTTTATCATACTTACACTAGCGACGCGCCCCTGTTGCGCACGGTTGTAGCTGGACTTGACAGAACATCCAGATTTTATCATACTTACACTAGCGACGCGCCCCTGCTTCGCACAGTTGTAGCTGGACTTGACAGAACATCCAGATTTTATCATACTTACACTAGCGACGCGCCCCTGCTTCGCACGGTTGTAGCTGGACTTGACAGAACATCCAGATTTTATCATACTTACACTAGCGACGCGCCCCTGTTGCGCACGGTTGTAGCTGGACTTGACAGAACATCCAGATTTTATCATACTTACACTAGCGACGCGCCCCTGTTGCGCACGGTTGTAGCTGGACTTGACAGAACATCCAGATTTTATCATACTTACACTAGCGACGCGCCCCTGTTGCGCACGGTTGTAGCTGGACTTGACAGAACATCCAGATTTTATCATACTTACACTAGCGACGCGCCCCTGCTTCGCACAGTTGTAGCTGGACTTGCCAGAACATCCAGATTTTATCATACTTACACTAGCGACGCGCCCCTGCTTCGCACGGTTGTAGCTGGACTTGACAGAACATCCAGATTTTATCATACTTACACTAGCGACGCGCCCCTGTTGCGCACGGTTGTAGCTGGACTTGACAGAACATCCCGATTTTATCATACTTACACTAGCGGCGCGCTCCTGTTGCGCACGGTTGTAGCTGGATTTGACAGAACATCCAGATTTTATCATACTTACACTAGCGACGCGCTCCTGTTGCGCACGGTTGTAGCTGGATTTGACAGAACATCCAGATTTTATCATACTTACACTAGCGACGCGCCCCTGTTGCGCACGGTTGTAGCTGGACTTGACAGAACATCCAGATTTTATCATACTTACACTAGCGACGCGCCCCTGCTTCGCACAGTTGTAGCTGGACTTGACAGAACATCCAGATTTTATCATACTTACACTAGCGACGCGCCCCTGTTGCGCACGGTTGTAGCTGGACTTGACAGAACATCCAGATTTTATCATACTTACACTAGCGACGCGCCCCTGCTTCGCACTGTTGTAGCTGGACTTGACAGAACATCCAGATTTTATCATACTTACACTAGCGACGCGCCCCTGCTTCGCACGGTTGTAGCTGGACTTGACAGAACATCCAGATTTTATCATACTTACACTAGCGACGCGCCCCTGCTTCGCACGGTTGTAGCTGGACTTGACAGAACATCCAGATTTTATCATACTTACACTAGCGACGCGCCCCTGTTGCGCACGGTTGTAGCTGGACTTGACAGAACATCCAGATTTTATCATACTTACACTAGCGACGCGCCCCTGTTGCGCACGGTTGTAGCTGGACTTGACAGAACATCCAGATTTTATCATACTTACACTAGCGACACGCCCCTGTTGCGCACGGTTGTAGCTGGACTTGACAGAACATCCAGATTTTATCATACTTACACTAGCGACGCGCCCCTGTTGCGCACGGTTGTAGCTGGACTTGACAGAACATCCAGATTTGATCATACTTACACTAGCGACGCGCCCCTGCTTCGCACGGTTGTAGCTGGACTTGACAGAACATCCAGATTTTATCATACTTACACTAGCGACGCGCCCCTGCTTCGCACGGTTGTAGCTGGACTTGACAGAACATCCAGATTTTATAATACTTACACTAGCGACGCGCCCCTGCTTCGCACGGTTGTAGCTGGACTTGACAGAACATCCAGATTTTATCATACTTACACTAGCGACGCGCCCCTGCTTCGCACGGTTTTAGCTGGACTTGACAGAACATCCAGATTTAATCATACTTACACTAGCGACGCGCCCCTGTTGCGCACGGTTGTAGCTGGACTTGACAGAACATCCAGATTTTATCATACTTACACTAGCGACGCGCCCCTGCTTCGCACGGTTGTAGCTGGACTTGACAGAACATCCAGATTTTATCATACTTACACTAGCGGCGCGCTCCTGTTGCGCACGGTTGTAGCTGGATTTGACAGAACATCCCGATTTTATCATACTTACACTAGCGGCGCGCTCCTGTTGCGCACGGTTGTAGCTGGATTTGACAGAACATCCAGATTTTATCATACTTACACTAGCGACGCGCCCCTGCTTCGCATGGTTGTAGCTGGACTTGACAGAACATCCCGATTTCGTCATACTTACACTAGCGACGCGCCCCTGTTGCGCACGGTTGTAGCTGGACTTGACAGAACATCCAGATTTTATCATACTTACACTAGCGACGCGCCCCTGTTGCGCACGGTTGTAGCTGGACTTGACAGAACATCCAGATTTTATCATACTTACACTAGCGACGCGCCCCTGTTGCGCACGGTTGTAGCTGGACTTGATTTCTGGATTACTTTATTAAGTTTGTGTATGTTTAACTAAGAGGTAATTTTTCAATCGTCAGCAAATTTTATTTATAGAATAAATATGGCGGTTTGACAGCTTTTGTATTGAAAATATATCAAACTCACATATTTATTCTACAGATAAAAGTTATGACTATTGAAAAATCAGCCCTTAATGTAGTACATAAAGCTTCCTGAATTAATTATATCAAAACACGTGAAGCCGTTTGTTGGTGTACGTAGCAAGGTGTCGATGTTTTTGAGGAGAAACAAATGTTTATGTTGAACACTATTTAATTTATTGACTCACTCTCAAACTGTTCGTAGTGTTTAAATGTCAAAAATATAATAATAATAATTTAATGTAAGTAACAAGACTCATAGTGTTAGTAACAATAATAATAAAACATTTATTATCAGGCTACAATGGCCCATAGATAAATACCTTACAAACTAACATTATATAAAGTATAAAACAAAACTTGTGTTAATAAATATACCTACAGTAGGCGCGCGATCTGAGTGCAGTTCTGAGGAATGCGCTAGTGATGTGACCTAATTAGCGACAATGAACGGAGTTCGATATTTTTCTTTGACACCTTAAAAGTGGACGTTCAAACTGCTTGTATCTGTTAGTATTTTAACACATGTTATTTATTATATTTGCGCTAGATATTTTTATTACAAGCTATGGTATAAATAAAAAAAAAGAATATATCATGCATATATTCCCTACTTTAAGAAAACTGTGGGAAAGCCGGAAATCTTAAACAAGTTTATTATTGTAAAAAATATATATTGTAATTTTAATCATCATCAGTTTCGACTATCACAGATATGGCAGAATCGGAGTCACTATCATCACTGTCATCGCCGACCTCATTGACAAATCGGTCTACGGTATCTTCCATTAATCCATCCCTTTGCCAGTATTGTTCTTCTAGAACAATAACGTGATCGTCGAAGCCACGCCAATCTTCTTCTGTGACTTGACTGATTGCTAGCTCCGTAACTTCTCGCAGTCTTGTTAGGTACCATGACTTTTGATATACTCATCTATTTTAAAAGTTTTTTTCTGAAGGCTTATGTATTTCAATCAAACGAAAGAGCTCATCTTTCCTCATTGAAATTGAAGCTTCCTCGTTGTTTTTAATTAACCATTCCAACATTACTGGTTTGGTGCTGGACTTCGTGGGAACTTTATTTTTCTGTACACTATGATAGGGTGCATTGTCCATTACTACAACAGATGATGGTGGCAGATTAGGAATCAACAATTCAGTCGTCCGCTTCTCAAAATTCGTTTGATTCATCTGCCCGTGATAATCACAAGGAACAAAGAAACGGATTTAAATTAAAGGTTGACGGTTTTATATGTCTGATACTCAAGTAACTTTCAACGAAATAATCACCTGTTGCAGTACCAGCTATAAAAAGCAACTTCCCACCATTTAAAAATCCTGCTCGAGATCCTGCGTGAACCAGAATAAGCCTGTTTGACGAGCTTCTGTCTGTCCATACTGCGTCGATCATTTCATTTCGCCAACATTTTTTAAAAGTGAGGTTGTTATCTACCCACGTTTCATCACGAAAGAAAATGATTCGCACCTCTTGCCTATACCGACGGATCGCTCGTAAATAAACTGATCGTGCATAAACGACAGCTGGTCTCCACCAAAATTCGTCGTTTATTGTGACATTTTTGCCATTTATATCCCATCGCTTTTAATAATTTTCTCAAACTTGTTAATCCCCACGGAAAATTGATCTTTTCTCTAACGGCTGTCAGAAGTTTGGCACAAGTAGGGACAACTTTTTTTTGTTAAATAAAACTCTTCGATAGTTCGATGTATCACACTTCTATCAAAGTCATCGACGTTTAAGTTGTTTATTTATTATGCGATTTTCCTTTAGTAGAAAGAAGGCGAAGAAAGAGGTCCTGTTTTAGCTTGTTTTTGAATTGCAGCTAATGTTCTCTTGGAAATACCAGTATAATGGCTGGCTCGGTCGAAAGCATCGTTCAAAGGCAAGGTCAAAAATTGGTTTTGCTTTTCTTTAACACACTTCTCAAGAATATGATTCGCCAGCTCCCGTGCTTGACGATGAATAAAAACACGTCTTTTATCAATAGTACTTGAAGAACACGGATCACTCATTTTTAAAACAAAAAATAACACGAATACGCAACTTGAGTAAAACGCTATCGATAAGTGCGCGAGCGAGAGACATCAAGGTCAGCACAGCACTAAACTACAGGCGGCCGCGCGAGGTGTCAACGGGCGGGGGGAGTTGCACCCGCCCCGCTCCTCATACCCCGACTGCACTCAGATCGCGCGCCTACTGTAGCTTAAAACTATGTTAGTAGCACTTTACTTCACTAGCTTGTCCTTGAGCTGTCCTGTGGCACTTGTCCGCGGAAGCGACGGAACACCACGTCCTGCGGCCAGAAGTCTTCTTCCATGACGACGGGCAGGTAACAATTCGTTACTTGCACCACGAACGCCTTGTACTTACCCGCAGCCAGTAGGCGCGCACGCTCCGCAGTAGTAGCAGACGTGTCAAGTAAATTGTTCTGTACTACTCTGCAGAGCGGCTCATCCCACCGACTCTGGTTGCCGGGTAGGTCTGAATACGGGCAAGCGAGTAAAACAAGGCACATCAAAATTAACCAGTGTGGAGGCTAGGATTTTCCTGATTTAATTTCTCAGTGCCGTGGACCGAGGATATAAAAGCCGGTAAACTAATACTAGAATTTTTACTTAAAAAAATAGGGTCTTTTTTCGACCAGTATTCACGAGTAAGTTCACGATTCAAAAATTATGAATCAGGTTTTTATATTTCGCCCATTTGTGACGAAAGTGTGACATCTCGAATATCGATTATTCGTTTTACTGATTCGTTTTTGTTTTTGATTATTTAATTTTCACTTCATACATAATAAAGTTATATTGACAATAATTTAAGAGTTTAGAGAGAGATCATCTAACAGTTCAAAAGTCGTTTTCTGTAAAATTACGGTTTTTGAGATGTCACACTGTCGTCGCAAATGACGATTTATTTCACTAACGTAGTCTACATACATTCAAGAAGGTGTACGTGTGCGGTGGTGTACAAAAACCTTCTTGAATGTATGTAGATTACGTCACAACCTAATATATTTTGTAAAATATATTAAGTTATTGTTAATTAAACTTGATGAATTATCTTGTTTCAATTCGAAGAGAACGGGGTTGATCGATTTTTAACATTGAAAATGTTTTTTCGAGTCCCCATTTTCGCTAAGAGAGTGACATCGCCTAGCGTGTCGTGAGTTTCAGGGCTACATGAATAATTGATGTCTCGAAAGACACGTATCAATAAGGGCTACAATATGGTGGAAAAAAATTTAAAAGTTAAAAACATTTCTTCAAAATCGCAAAATGTGAAAAATGCGATCAATCTTTTAGGGTATTTTGTCATAAAATCAACTAGGTATATCTCAAAAACTAAATGCGATATCGAAACATTAAACAAAAAAAAACCGGACCTCTGTATCACTAATAGTCTAGGCTGGAGGGTGCCCTTTGTGTGGCGTAATTTCGGGGAGCGCGCTCCTTAGATGCGCGTTGCGTCGCTGAGTTGTTATGGGAGTGTTTAGAGTTTGATCGTGAAATGTATTTGTATTTATTTGTAAATACTTATTTTAATTTAATTTTAAAATGAGACTTGAGACCGCGTGGCAAATGAGTTGGTTATTTGTTACAGGTTTAGCCGAGTTTACCTGGTCTAAATCTGAAGATACCAGGACGGACGGGAGTCTGATGTCGGACCTTTGATGGAGCAGGTTTTTGTTCTGACAGTGGATGGAGTGAGTTTTTCCGCATGAAAGGGAAGGCTTTACATGTACGGCCTGCGTGTCGGAAACGTTGAGCGTCAGGTATGACACGCGATCTTGTTTCGTCGAGGACCTTGTCCGTAGGCCACGCTACCAACGTGGGAACCACATTTGCATATTTGGATTTCCATGCCAAGGGCTTTTGTTCTGCTAATTGAGAGTTTATAGAACTCTGTTAGTTGAGAGTTTAATTGATACTTAATTTATACTCTAATGGAGAGACTGGTTGAGAGGTTATAGTGACTGTTAATTGTGGCTATCCAACTCAGGTTGCCTAAATAAGAGCCCTCAGCCCCCATCTCAGGTGAGAGAGAGAGATTGTTTATTATAACTTTTCATACTGAATAGCGATGGTCCTGATAGGGATTTGCAAAAAAAAAAAACGGGCACTTTAGATTTTTTTTCTCTACTTCAATGAAGAAGAACAAAAAAGAGGTTTTATTAATTTGACGATGTATTGGCATGTTATTTGAAGCATTCGGGCATGATTCTTTACGTTCCAAATTTAAATTTAGAAATTAACAAAAGAAAAATAATGATTATTGTGGATTATTGTAAAATTGCTTTACTAATGGCGCGTATTGCTGCAACTGACTTAAGGGATTGGGGTTTGAATCTAGCTATGATTCCTTTATCTATTATTGTGTGGATTTGTTGGTAAAGGACATCAGAGCTTGCTTAATCTCGGGATTCGCAATGTATATATGCTTTGGATCCTGAACAGATCACAAGCATTCCTAGCGGCCAAGATCTTGTTGGCCATTTTAGTAGCGCGAGGGAACATAAAGGTCAAAAGTGTGCCAGTGATCACATTGAAGGAATTACTGGCTGGACCTGTCTGACCCCTGGCGTGGTTAGGGGTGGCGGAGGGGGATCTAAAACAGCGGGAGCTGCTTTAGGAGTGGTCGCGGGTTGGGAGGCAACTGCTGGAGCCGAGATAGGTGTGGAAGGGAGCTGAGCGTGAACTATAGCAGGGAAAGCCAGCTGATGGTAAAGGAAATTCCACGGACTGGGTCTCTGGGGACTCAGTCGCGCGGGAATTTGGGATGAGGGGATGGCCACAGACGGACATTCCCTTTGCTGACGAGCGTCTGCACGCTTGGTCAGTTTCGGGGAAGAGGACTTTGGGGCTTTTGGACTGACACGGTAATTGGCTGGATGCCCCAACTCGCCACATAGCACACCGCTAGGTGGGTTGGTGCATAAAGCGCGGTCCTTGGGACGGGGACAGTTACCGTGCCATGCTCACCCAGGCACTTGACGCACCTGGGTTTCGCGTGGCAATGCCGGTGTGAGTGCCCATAAAGCTAACATCGGTGGCACTGGCCGATGATGCCAGACTTTCTAGGTTTCTCTATCAAGAAGCAAATCGAAATGATCTGGAAGATAGGGTGGTGGGTACCCTCTGTGGGTGGACAGACGACAAGGACCATGTCGTATTGCGCCCCGCCTCTGCCGCGGTGTATACGTTGGACCTCGTCTACGGGAACATTTTGCGACTGAAGGTCGGTTTTAATGTCCTCTACGGGATCTCTTTGCGGATACGGTGAATGACCACGCTGGTCTGGCGCTCCTCAGGGAGGGAGTAGGTGTGCAAGGACACACCTCTTACCCTGAGGAGTTTAGTAATTTCCCTATAGTCTTTCGACGTAGGGACAATTACTTTAATACCCTGTTGGTTAGATCGGGCGCTGGTGTAGTCGACCCTAAGATCGGTGCACCATTTGGACACAGCGGTCCATCTCCCTTTGTCCTGAATGAACACGGAGAATGAAGTGGTCGGGATAAGAGTAGAAGCGGGGGAAGCCGCTTGGACTGGGGCGGGGGTGGGGGCAACAGTAGCGGGGGAAGCCGCAAGAACTGGGGCAGGGGCGAGGGGAGGGGTTAATTCCATGGATTCGGTTGGGCTAGGGGGTTCGGCATATCTGGGGTCAGCGATGTTCGAAGGGGGAGGGGTAGTAGGTTGCAGCAGAGCAGCAAGTTCCGCGCCGTACTTGGCGGTGAAGTAAGGGTCATTTAGGATGACCCTTTTAAAGAAAGTCAAGAGGCTTAATACGTCGGTGTCTGCCATGACGGTGGCAGAAGAGGGGGGTGGGGAAGGGAGGGAGGAAATCTCCAGGAAAGCCTTACTCCCCGGGTGGGTTTGCCCGGGGATGAGTTACCCTCTTTGTCGGGTGCAGACAGGGTATGAGTACCTACTGGTGAGCCCTGAGCTTGTAACCCGTCGCCAGTCTTATTGTGTGAACGGGGCCCTGGCCAGTGTAGCGCGAAGGGTGTAGACACACCCTAAAGACACTAGTTGTGTAGCTGTGGAGGGAAAACTGTACACCAGAGCCGACTAGCAGACCCCCCAAGGCCGGTTATCTCTGGGACCCGTCCAATTGACTGCCTCCCCCTGAAGAGGTTCGGCGGGTGTGATTGGGTCAACACCCCACTCGGTTTCGTTGGCACCGTAAATTTTCCACCGAGAACCACAAAACTGTGGTTTTTGCCCAGAAATTAATCGACTCGAAAATCACCCAAGTGCCTTTTTCAAGACTAATACTATTTCTTTAACCCGCGTGTGTAGCTTCACCAGGCCCCTTCTGGGCAAAACCACAGTTTCGTAGTCCTCGGTGGAAAATTTACGGTAACAACGAAACCGAGTGGGGTGTTGACCCAATCACACCCGCCGAACCTCTTCAGGGGGAGGCAGTCAATTGGACGGGTCCCAGAGATAACCGGCCTTGGGGGATCTCCTAGTCGGCTCTGGTGTACAGTTTTGCTTCCACAGCTACACACCTAGTGTCTTTAGGGTGTGTCTACACCCTTCGCGCTAGACTGGTCAGGGCCCCGTTCGCACAATAAGACTGGCGACGGATTACAAGCTTAGGGCTCACCAGTAGATACACACCTCCCTGTCTGACCCGACAGGGAGGGTTACTCATCCCCGGGCACACCCACCCGGGGAGTTAGGCTCTCTGGAGAATTCCTCCCCTGCCTCCTCATGGCAGACATATTAGGTCTGTTGTCCTTCGTGAAAAGGGTCATCCTCAATGACCCTTACTTCACTGAGAAATACGGCTCGGAGCTTGCTGCTCTGCAGCTCCCGTCCGCCCCTCCCCGTTCCGACATCTCCGATGTCGCTCCCCCCTGTCCGACCGTTTGCATGGACACTGAGTGTCCGACCGCGCCCCCTCCCCCTCCGACAACGAGTCCGCCTCGGGCTCCGACGAGGAGGCCCTAAACTCTGAGGCTTCCGCTTCCTCTCCCTCCTCGGAGGACGATGGCTTTACGCCCGTCCTCCGTAAGGGAAGCAAAAAGAGGAAGCTGAAGGGCTCTAAGGCCCCCTGCCCCTCTACCCCGCTTAAGAAGGCGACGACTGCCTCAGTCCGTGGCCCGACCCCTCCCCCGACCCCGCCCCAGCTCAAGCGGCATCCACCGCTACTGCTGCCCCCGCTTCCGCCCCTATCCCGACCTCCTCATCCTCCGCGCAGGATGCTTCTTCTCGCAAGAAAAAGTTGGCCCGCCCTCCTCCCGTCTTCATTCAGGACAAAGGGAGATGGACCGACGTGTCCAAGTGGTGCGCCGATCTTAGGGTCGGCTACACCAGCGCCCGATCTACCCAACAGGGTATTAAAGTAATTGTCCCTACGTCGAAGGACTTAAGGGAAATGACTAAACTCCTCAGGGCAAGAAGTGTGTCTTTTCACACCTACTTCCTCCCTGAGGAGCGCCAGACCCACATAGTAATACGCCGTATCCCCAAAGAAATCCCCGTAGAGGACATTAAAGTCGACATTCAGTCGCAAAATATCCCCGTAGACGAGGTCCACCAGGTGCTGCTTTAGCTACCCCGAAATCTCTGGCACCTTCTTGACTTTTATGTACCCTCTCACTACCGGCCAACGAGATCGTGGCCGCTAGGAATGCTGGTGACCTTTTCAGGATCCAAAGCATACACAATACGTATCCCGAGATTACGAAAGATCTGATGTCCTTTGCCAACAAATCCACACAATAATGGATAGAGGAATCGGCAAGATTCAAACCCCGATCCCTCAAGTTAGACTACAACGAACTGTCAGGCGTGCTATACATGCATTCTCTCTTCAACTACACGCAGAGGGCATTCAGCGCTCTGCGCGTGTAATACAATAACGCATTCAGGGTGTTGATAGGGTTGCCGCGCTACTGCAGCAGTGCTTCCGACATGTCCGCAGAGGTGGCAATATATGGTTTTCACCCCCTCATGCGCAGGGCACGCTCCAACCCTAACAGCATCCTGAAAACTGTAGCAGACAGGTGGGACAGTAACGACTGGGACATTGGAGACCCTACTTGCCACTGTGGCGCAGTAATAAATAGTTCGGCTTGTTTCTCTGGTAGATGTAAGTACTAACATTAGTTTCTAAGTCGTGTCTATGATAACCAAATGGACTGTATTGGTGAAATAAAATAATTCAATTTATTTACATTTAAAACGCCATCAATTGAGATTTATTTTAAATAATTTCGACCCCGTGGCCATACTAGGTATTCTAACGGCTGTAACTGTAATTTGAAATATTCCAAAAACAATAAGAGAATGAATTACCATTTCATTTGTAAGTAAATGAATCTTTGGTTTCTTCTAAATATTTTTCATATAAGCAGTTACATAATTTATTGATTGTTAATAGATTAATATTTAATTTTATAATGCAAATGTAGTTTTTTTTTTTTTGTAAATATGGTATATTATTGTGTGGTTTATCAGAGTACATATAAGCTATGTGTGATATTCTTTGTAAATTGTAAATCTTCGTATGCTGCCTTTAGCGTCGGATTTATCCTGAGCATAACTACTTAACAACCTTGTATCATATTCTACGAATCTTTGTCTTTATAGAAGTTAGATTTGACTAACTACACATTTATATTCAATAAATTGATAAACGGTAAGGCTTACATTGTTTTTTTTATTTTTGTTTATCGTTAAAGCCGCTCCTAATAAAAGCGATCGTCACACTAACATGCAACCGTCGTCGTGTTTATTTTAAAGAGCTAACCCGAATGGGCGGTGACGCCGACAGAGGGCGCCTGCCAAACTGTGAACGCGATAATTACGTATTCGTTGGACTTCGAAGAATAATAATGTTTCTTTCTTAGTTAATTAATACGTATACTTGCAGTTTCTGTGTAAATTATAAAAATGGTACTTACTTATTTGTCCATTGTAAACACTGTTATAATGTTACAATAAGTAATTATTTTAAGACTTAGCCTATAATAATATGTAAATATTATCTTGCTTTTTAATGTTAAAATAAAATATACCTACTTATGGCTGGTTTTACAATAGTCAGATAACTTTTATTTGAAGAATAAATATGACAGTTTGACATATTTTCTTTACAAAAGCTGTCAAACTGCCATATTTATTCCATAAATAAAAGTTATCTGACGATTGAAAAATTACCTCTAAGTCAGGTTAAATTTGTCGTTTTGATTTGTAAAATAAACCCAATTCTTGTCCACAAATATTTAAGCCCACTTGCACCATTGTACGCTAAACGTAAGTAATGAATACCATAATTCTGTCTCTGTCGTCTTCAAACGATTGACAGAAACAAAACGATGGTTTAAATTCGTTTAGCGCTATATGCACGTATGGTTTGTGGTGTAAGCGGCCTTCATCTAGATGTCGCTAATGGCTGACATATTAGTAAATAAAAAATAACATTGCATGCGCGCCATATAGTGAGTTTTATCTAATTAAGCTTAACAAGTGTATTATTTCTAGTAGTCATTTGTTTAGCTTAATTAGTTCAAGCACCGTCTGTTAGATGTCGCTACTTGTGAAAATAAACACACACGTCAAAAGTGTCTAGCGATGAAGTGCATTTTTTACTATAAAAAAATATCCAATTAATATTTACCAAATCTAGTCTTCACTGGCTTCTTACTTTAATTCCTATGTTAAAGTTAACAAGTTATCCCTATATTTTGTAAAAATTAAGTAAAATTGCATTTTTTGTAAATTGTGGGAAATTAACCTAAGTTAATGTCTTCAATTAAATGGTATTTATATAATTAAATGGCATATTAAGTTCCTTGGGCTAGGCAGATTGATATGCGTTAGCAACTTTGTACAAATAAGCAGACGTACTATTTCAGTCCTATAGGCTCTTAGTGCAAATTCTTTTTTGAAATCATTTTTTGTTTATGTAAGTATTTCTCTTGGTATATTTCATTGAAAAAAATAAAGAACTTATAAGGAACATTTATTTGGTTTATATTTCAGAACATTCTGAGCATCTTACCAGCAAATATACACGTGGCCGGGTGCAACGTATACTGCAGCCCGGCCACGTGTGCCGCCAACAAGTGCTTTTTTAACAAGATATATTTGTGGTGCATTTAATCTATTCACTGGAACTGCAAGAATAATTTATGAACATTTAATTGATATGTCTATAAATTACGAAATCGACTGTGGCCGGGCTGCCTGAACACGTAACACCCGCCGCCTTCTGTAGCAATTTCCGATTGCTTGCGAAGTTTTTTGTGTTTAGTGAATTAATGAACTCCTGCGTTCCTACATATACTAACTACCTAATGGCACAACATCGATATACTGACTGATGCCTGTTTAGTATGTTTCCGAACTTCACTCAAAGTTTGTTCGAGTTAATCAAGCGCAGTAAAATCCTCTCCTGTAAAATTGACTACCCCTTTTCACCCCGATAGAGGTAGATTTTTGAAAAACCGTGATTTAAGTACATTATTCTTTATTTTTTGGTTTTAAGTATAAATACTGAGTTTTTACTTAATTGGATTGCGCATTATAATTCTTCCATACAAACTTTGACACCCCCAATTCCCCTTTAGGGGGTAGTTTAGAAAAACAGAATATGACAAAATTCATAATTTATTTATATTAATTTAATATTCTTGCCAAGTTTTAAGTTTATTAACTCAAGGATCAAGATAGTTCATACAAACAAACCCCCCCCCCCCCTTTTCACCCCCTTATAGGTCGAATTTCCAAAAACCCCTTCTTAGCGGATGCCTACGCCATAATAGCTATCTTTGTGCCTTTCAGCCCAATCCGTTCAGTGGTTTGAGCTATGTGTTGATAGATCAGTCAGTCAGTTAGTCACGGTTTCCTTTTTAGGGTTCCGTACCAAAATGGTGAAAAGGAACCCTTATGGTACGACTCAGTTTGTCTGTCTGTCCGTCTGTTATTTCAAGAACTACTAATAGGTCTTAAAAATTCGAAGTGGGGCTACTAGGGCATGTGGACAAATGAAAGAACGCTGTTTGCGCATTCTCAAACATTTTTTTTTTCTTTTTATTTAGGTCGCATAGTTTTCGACTTTAAATGAAAAATGTAAAAAAAAAAAATACCGTTCCCCCCTTATCTCAGAAGTTTGCATAGAGAAAAATCTGAATATATTCTATGTGATAGAAGTTTATGTAAAGATTATAGGAAAAATAAAACGATGTCTCTAAATAACACATTTTTTCAGAAATCATCAACAAAATTTACATTAGTCCTAACATCGATCAAGAGATGGCGCTGACCTATAACTGCAATATTCTACACCTCAGTCACAGATATTACAATACTAAGTAGCCATACTATCAGTTTAGTTCCCCACTTCCTTGTGTTTATGACAGAGTACGTACATACTATACCATATTGTACTTTTTACATTTTTTGCTTTCGGTCGGTCGGAGTTTTAGAAAAATAAAGTGATTAGTTCGATAGCGACGGGCGGCGCAGCAGCGCAAAGTGTATCGACCACACCATGTGTATCTCGACCCTCTCCGTGCTGCATATCACTTGGCTCGTCGGGATCACCCTATCATCGCTATGCTTGGCCCTGCAAGGAGTGCTGTCCGCCATCAGCGCCCACCTAAGGACACCGGACCACAGCATCCTCGTACAGCTGTCAACGGCGAGATTGGCACACACATTTCTTGAATTCGCACCTGCAATTACTTACTATTATACATTTAACAATAATGCCTACATATGGGATGCTCTGAGGGGACTGTACTGCTATATGGACGCCATGGTGGTGTGCTGGATGTTCGTGTACGCGAAGTACTTACGCGACCAAGTAATAATAATAATAATAATAATTTATTTAATAAAAATATTTCAAAAAGTGTACATTTAGTCAGTTATTAGTAAATTTCCAATACAATATATTATGTAGCCTAATAATAAACTAATGCTTAAGTATATGTTTAGTTACAGGTGCAGGTAATGATAGTTTGGAATTAGAATGTTAGGTAGCGACCCACCCGATCTAGGTTTATTCAAACCTGTGTTTCAGGCCATCGCTTTACATTTCAATTACATTGGGACATAATTTGAAGTAAAAGTGATATTTAAAAAATGAAAACAATATTTTAACAACTATGAGAAGAAGCATATTGGTACATTAATACCTAAAACTAGCCTACGTAAATATTCAAAAGTAAATACTTACGAGGGAATAAGTTATCCTTATGACAAAATTTCTAGTAGATTTTCAGTGTCTGTGTAATTGAGTATCGATAAGTATTCTGTTAACATCATACTACATTTTTTATAACTTTCCCTATAGAGGTTTAGTACCCTGTTGAGTCTATTATACAAAAAAGGTCCTAAAAATACATAAAATCGATTAGCAAACGCATGTTTAGTTTGAGGCTTTATGCAAACCAAGTCCTTCCTTCTCTTGTCAGACGGTACTGGGTCAAAAGGTAGTGCAGCGTGCTGCTGTAGTATTATGCTCAGAACGAATAATTGCCGCACTGTTAGTACATTACATGCTATGTAGAGCTGGTGCGTAGGAAATCTAAAAGGGCGAGAGGTAGCAACCTTCAGAACTGCTCTTTGCGCGCGCTCTAAAGGCAGTAAAATTGTTTTTGCAGCACCACCCCAAGAAGTTATGCAATAGGTAAGAATGGATTGACACAAAGCTAAATAAACCTGCTTAATTAATTTATGGTCAGCTACATTCCGTAAATTTTTAAAAACATATATTAATTTGCGCACTCTCGTACATAGTAAATCGATATGTTTACGGAAATTTAGATTTGAGTCAATAGTAACACCTAGATATTTCAAATGGTCAGCTTTAGTTAAAGTGGGGCAAGAACATGCACTGTCAGCGTACGTGCTACAATTATGTGCGTAAATGTTTAGATTAGTAAGCGGTATGTTAGTATTTCTCATTGTAAATAAAATGTATTGGGTTTTATCTGCATTTAATGTTAGGAGATTATTATGGAGCCAATCAGAGACGATGTTAAAACCGATCTGAGCATTTTCATAGACCTCAACTCTTGATTTTGCTGAGAACAATAGAGCGGTGTCATCCGCATAAGACATTATGATTCCATTTCGGAGAGCCAGGCTGCACAGTTCATTTATATAGATTAAAAATAACGTTGGGCCTAAAATGCTGCCTTGTGGAATTCCAAAACAACTATTTTTAAGTTCAGAACTTGTATACGAACCTATTTTTACACATTGACGACGATCGCTGAGATAATCAGAAAATAATAGAAGTTGTGCTCCTCTTATCCCAATTGTTTCTAGCTTGCGTAAAAGTAAAGTACAAGAAATAGTATCGAAGGCCTTGGCAAGGTCTAGAAAAATCCCAATTGTGTGCATACCATTATCCAAGTTGGTAGTAATATAATTAGTTAATTTGTGAACTGCTTGGTTAGTTGATCTTTTGGGCCTAAAACCAAATTGACTATCTGAAAGTAGTCTGTTTTCTTCAAGATATTTTATCAATCTACTGTTAATGATTTTTTCTAAAACCTTTGAGAGGCCTGTTAAAACTGAAATGGGTCTGTAGTTATTCACACAGGCTTTGTCTCCAGACTTGAATACAGGTGTGACCACAGCTTTTTTAAGCAGCTTAGGGAATATTCCTTTAGATAAACATAGTTGAAAAATGTGGGTTAGTGGAGGTGCAAGTAGGTATTTAAACCTTATAAGTATATTATTAGGTATGTCATCCCACCCAGTAGCACAAACAACTTTTAACCCGTTTATAATTCTGAGTACTTCGTCAACGTCGGTATCTAATAAAACAAAAGAATTTATTTTAGAGAATGTCATAGTCGGGTTTTGAGGGGAAAAATTACTAGAATGTAAAGATTTTTCAGCCAAGTTTTTACCAACGTTAGCAAAATAATTGTTTATTTTATTCATTGCTTCGGATGGGTTTATCTCTGTTGATAGTAAATCTAGTGGAGGTTCCGGACTTTTCGATCTAAGTGTATTAGTTTTTATAAATTTCCAGACCAGTTTACTATTTTTCCCCGCCTTTTGTAATTCATTTTTATCATATTGATTTTTTAGTTTTTTCAAAAGATTCTTACAGAAGTTTCGATACCTTTTATATGTTACAGAAAGTACTTTGTTATCAGGTGCGAGTTTCAATTTTAGGTGAAGTTTATCTCTATGTCTTATACAACGAACGAGTCCGGGTGTAATCCAGGGTTTAATACAATTATACCTTCTAGGAATTATCTTAGTGAACGTGTTTTTGCGTATTGCATATTGCAGCGAATCTATGAAGTACTTTAAAGAAATATTTGGATCATTCGAATTATAAACCGGGTTAAAATTAATACCGCGTATGTCATTTTCAAGGTTTGTCATATTGACTTTAGTGTAGCTACGCATGCAGTTTTTTCTAGGTGAACTTATTTGTAATGTTAGTAAAACAGCTTGGTGATCGGTAAGCGAAGAATTAGTAACCAATGTTTTGGATGGATTTTTTGATTTCAGAATGATATGGTCTAAGCATGAACCGCTCTGATGCGTGGGGTAATAGTGAGCTGGTAATAGTCCATGAAAAGAACAAATATTCAGATAATTATGTACATGGGTATCAGTTTTACTGGAAGCAATGTTAATATTAATATCGCCCAAAAGTATTATGTTTTTAAATGATTTTATGTTGTTTAAGTTTGTGTCAAGCGAGTCTAAAAAAGTATTCATATTTTGAGAAGGAGGCCTATAAATAGCCATGACTACTGTATCGGGAATAATTTTTATGATTAAGCAATTACTATCTTGAGATACCGGTTCTTCATTCATTGTTCGTAAATTATTTTTGACATAAACTACTAATCCATCGTTTTGGTTTATGTTTCTGTCTGTATTGTATGAATAATAACCGTCAAGAGATGGTACAACTGTCTGTTTTGACAACCAACATTCTGTTAAAACGATAATATCACAGCTTATGTCAAGATTCTGTAATAACACTTCAAAGCCGTTCATGTTTCGATTTATGCTGCGAATATTCTGTGTGAGTAGGGTTAACGTTTTGCCACCAGAAGGAAGAAAGTGTTTACAGTCCTCAACATTACAGACTTTAGATTCAGACACAGAAAAACTATCTAGATCACAAATTAGCTGATTTGTCATGATAGTTACAATACTAAGTGGAAATATAAAGAGAGGATAATCTACCTGTTTATGTGCTTACTAAATAAAGTATTCGTAGGCGCTCTTAGGCGCCTTCATAATCTATTGAGTTGATGTAGTTACTCTCTGCGTATTTGCGCGCTGGGCAGCATGCATCGCCAGTTGGATGGTCACATTTCCTCTTAAAGCGTTTACACGTCGCACATTGAGAGGGAGAAGATTTGATGCTGCATTCCTTGAAGGAGTGTCCAGTCTCTCCACAGTGGTTGCAAGTAGGACTAGTTTCTCGGCAAAACTTGGCTGCGTGTCCAAACTGCTGGCAATTGAAGCACCTGGTGACTATCGTGAAGTCTCTCACAGGGCATGATGTCCAATTAATAAAAATTCGGCTTTGGTTAATCATAATTTTCCTTATGCTAGCGGGTAGTTCTAAGATGTAGTTACAGGTAGGAAGGTCTTTTTTACCCGATTTATGGCTTAATTTGATGCTCTCAAGGAAGGACTCACGAGTTATATTCGGCAACTTGTCTGAAAGGTTTTGCTCGTAAATACAGTCAAATACCTCTTTCTCAGTAAGGGTAACGGGGACACCAACGACAACAACCCTAGGGCGGCGCTTAGAAGGTTCTTCTATTGTAAGGCCCGATGATAGTAATTTTTCCGAGTTCTTGAGTTTGACAATGTCGCCTTTATTTTCAGTGCTTATCAGAACGCCCCCATTTTTCACTTTTTTCAGGCCACGGACATGAAGCTTAAGTTGTTCGGGCGAGATTATCTTTTGAACAAGTGACTTGGTGTCGTCACTTGTTTGGGTCGTATCCCTGGGATATATGGCGAGTGAGCTCAAATTTGCAGGACGGACGAAGTTATCGGAACTTTTCTTCACCATGCTAGCATAGGACGTATTTTCCGTAGGATTCAACTTGGTCTCCACGACATTTTTGAACTGCTGGAGAGAGTCCACAAAGTTCTGGTGAGTCTGTAGGTGCTGGATTGTGGTATGGGCCTGGATCGTTTTCGACTTCAATGATTGATATAACACGGCCATCTGAGAAGTCCCACTTGAGACCTTCCGACAAAGAGTGGAGACACGAAGCTTCTGGTCCGAGTTCATTTTTCCTTCCCCGACAATAGTGCAAACTTCGTTCAGTATGGTATCTATAGATGCTATCCATTTCTGGATCTCCGGCGTACTGATGACTTCACTCGGCAGTTCATTCTCCGCGGATGCTGGTGGATTTGGGGCGCTCGGGGGTAATGGTTCGGTAGGCGTCGGTGGAGGAGTTCGCCGTAGTATTTGGCTACGACCAAACGGGCTCGTTCCTGGGGTAGACATTCTACCAGAAACACTTTCTTATTGTTTATAAATATTATTTAGTTCATCTTACACATGAAAGTCGCTAAAAACCTACAAGTCACACGCGACACACTTTACTTTTATACTGACGGCGCAAATAATTATATTTATTTGTCGTAATTACTAATTTCATTATAATCAATACAAAACACACGTCCGCTTAGTCTCACGTCTCGTAAAGCCCCCCCAAGTGGTGTCAAATTGTGTGTTACAAAAGTAGGATTGTGCGTTGCTGTCTCTACTAATGTGGATCGTTGCGATACCAGTGGGCTTGTTGTATTTCACCTGTCAATTTCATATAAGCCATAGTATTATATACGATACAGCTTTCTCGGGTATAAAAATCCTCGTTTTAACATTTAACCTTTTGTTTTACTGTGTGATCTTCTACGAAATTATAACCAGAAACAATTGTAATAGAAATTTCGCTAATATCATAGCAAAATGCGTTATCTCATTCTTATTAGTATGTATAACGGATATACAGGCTATTCTTACGGCATACTTTAAAATGGATAGTCACGCACTATTATATCAACTATTCTGTGTGGTAAATTCACTGCAAGTGTTGATGATGACAGTTATATTTTTAATTCCGGCTGGGAGCTCGTGTGCTGGGTGCTCGCATGCTGGGAGCTCGTGTGCTGGGAGCTCGTGTGCTGGGAGCTCGTGTGCTGGGAGCTCGTGTGCTGGGTGCTCGCATGCTGGGAGCTCGTGTGCTGGGAGCTCGCATGCTGGGAACTCGTGTGATGGGAGCTCGCATGCTGCGAACTCGCATGCTCGGAGCTCGTGTGCTAGGAGCTCGCATGCTGGGGGCTCGTGTTCTGGGAGCTGGCATGCTGGGGGCTCGCATGCTGGGAGCTCGTGTGCTGGGTGCTCGCATGCTAGGAGCTTGTTTCCTGGGAGCTCGCATGCTGGGAATTCGTGTGATGTGAGCTCGCATGCTGCGAACTCGCATGCTCGGAGCTCGTGTGCTGGGAGCTCGCATGCTGGGAGCTCGTGTGCTGGGAGCTCCCATGCTGGGAGCTCTTGTATTGGGAGCTCGCATGCTTGGGGCTCGCATGCTCGGAGCTCGTGTGCTGGGAGCTCGCATGCTGGGAACACGCATGCTGGAAGCACGAATGCTGGGAGATCTTTTGCTAGGAGCTCGCATGCTGGGAGCTCGTGTGCTGGGAGCTCGCATGCTGGGAGCTCGTGTGCTGGGAGCTAGCATGGTGGGAGCTCGCATGCTGGGAACTCGCATGGTGGGAGCTCGCATGCTGGCACCTCGCACGTGGTGTGACGACGCTGACAAGGTACACTAGAACCACTTTATTGTTTTTTGTTTTATTAACATCTCATAGTCCCACTTATTATATTTAGAAATAGTAGAATGTAGCGAATTAATCTCATTTTAACGTCTATCATAAACGATTAGATTGGACTTTACAGGATAGCAAAAAAAAAAACATTGCATTCACCTAGTAACCTAATTCCGATATGTCGCACCTTTATTTCGAAATCGTTACTAAACGAAATTTTCATTATAAAAAAAGTAATTATAGAAAATATTAAATTCCGTATATGACCACACATAATAACAAATAATCACAGAAATATCTCCTATGAGTAGTTATGACTTCATCACTTTTTTATTAGGAGGTAAATAATAATGCAAAAATCGTAAATTAATTCTCCTGTAAATTTTTGTTCTTTTTTTTTGTTTAATAACGGTCTCGAAATGAGGATGCGATGTGTATATATGTGTATATATATATGCGAGCCATATTTCCTTGTAATTATGTTATTCACTTTATTTGTTTTATAGGTAACCTTAATAATGAATAAATATACATAAACCAAAAACTGCTTTTTATTTTATTCAAGTCTCTGCACTGTTTCGACATACTTACGTAAAATTATAGAATATAATTATTTGCAGGGGATGTAGGTATTTTACAATAAGGTTTACTGCAAATAATTTAATTTAATGTGTTGTGTTGCGTAATGTACCTAAATTATTTTGCATACTATATTGTAGGCATAGAATCAAGTGTTTCTAACTAACAGACAGCTGTGCTGCTGGGGAGTTTGTTGCGCCACTTCTTCTTCCCAGCTAAAGCACTATAAGGAAGTTGTTGAAGGGCGAGCGTACCAGGAGACTTGTCTTATGTAATTTTAACGTTCAAAAAGTTCTGATTCTCAGCCTAGTTTGAATAAATGACCTGATTTTGATATTTGATTTTGATGTATCTAGACTTAGCTTGAGGAATCCTTGTAATTCTGACAACTTGGCATACAAACTTATTTATTTTACTTACAAAAAACAATAAACATTTTTAAATATTTATGCTGACTTTGAACTATTCAAGATATCGTATCTTTGAAGTATTCATCATCATTTCAGGAGGTGAAGGTAAAAGTACTTACTGATGAATATGAATAATTATTTACAATCCCTTGGTCCTAGAAATAATAGAGCTATTACCTATACTAAGGCTTCCATGAGTAAGTAATACCCCAGAATACGCAGGTGTTGTCTACGTCATCGTCGCCAGCCTATAGCAGTCCACTGTGGACAGAGGCCTCTCCAATCCAATCGTATCTCACTTACATCTCATAGGCTAAATTCATCAATCTACTACCAGTCACCCTGCGAAGACTTACTCCAGCTAGTCTGAGCTGAAGGGTTCCTACTAGCACTCAAGAACATCTCCACCGCAGCGGTAGTCGGTTCCACGGCTACCCATACAATTAATAGAAGGCCCATCGCCCCTTCAGATGGTTCATTCTGAGGGCGGTGTCAATACTCTGGTTCTCTATCGTGTCGCCTTATTTCAGATTGATCTCTCAGAGAGACTCCAAGCATTATTGTACCGTGTTATGCCGAAAGCAGCCATGTCAGGTCGCTTGGCGCTATTTTGAATGATTTCTAGCAATCGGTACAATCTGGTACATCTACAGGTGTTGGTGGCCAGTAGGTAAGTGTCAGGTCGCTTGGCGCTATTTTGAATGATTTCTAGCAATCGGTACAATCTGGTACATCTACAGGTGTTGGTGGCCAGTAGGTAAGTGTCAGGTCGCTTGGCGCTATTTTGAATGATTTCTAGCAATCGGTACAATCTGGTACATCTACAGGTGTTGGTGGCCAGTAGGTAAGTGTCAGGTCGCTTGGCGCTATTTTGAATGATTTCTAGCAATCGGTACAATCTGGTACATCTACAGGTGTTGGTGGCCAGTAGGTAAGTGTCAGGTCGCTTGGCGCTATTTTGAATGATTTCTAGCAATCGGTACAATCTGGTACATCTACAGGTGTTGGTGGCCAGTAGGTAAGTGTCAGGTCGCTTGGCGCTATTTTGAATGATTTCTAGCAATCGGTACAATCTGGTACATCTACAGGTGTTGGTGGCCAGTAGGTAAGTGTCAGGTCGCTTGGCGCTATTTTGAATGATTTCTAGCAATCGGTACAATCTGGTACATCTACAGGTGTTGGTGGCCAGTAGGTAAGTGTCAGGTCGCTTGGCGCTATTTTGAATGATTTCTAGCAATCGGTACAATCTGGTACATCTACAGGTGTTGGTGGCCAGTAGGTAAGTGTCAGGTCGCTTGGCGCTATTTTGAATTATTTCTAGCAATCGGTACAATCTGGTACATCTACAGGTGTTGGTGGCCAGTAGGTAAGTGTCAGGTCGCTTGGCGCTATTTTGAATGATTTCTAGCAATCGGTACAATCTGGTACATCTACAGGTGTTGGTGGCCAGTAGGTAAGTGTCAGGTCGCTTGGCGCTATTTTGTTATTAGTTTTCTCAGTATTTTGCTCAAATATGCTGAATAAGGATAACTAGGAACAGGGATACCCCAAAGTGTTGCTGCTTGTTGATTAGATTATAGCAAGTAGCAAAAATGAGGAAAACCACAATTCAATGTACATTACCTAAATAAATTTAAATTATTTTATTAATTAGGTGAGGAATGGGTATGCACACAGCATATGTTGTTTATTTTTTTATTTTTAATACTAACCTATTACAGTTGGCTCCGGGAGCCTTGACTGTTTAACCGAGCGTTGGCGGGGCCTGAAGGGCCTCTCGCCGGGTTAGGAAATAATACTCAGTAGCACAGCTAAGGGCGTCCCATAGTGGGACTTGAACCTAGGCTGTAGGGCGCTACTGACTGAGCAAGAGGAGACTTGTATCTCTTGTATGTATCTTATTGATATATACTACTAGCGGGCGGAGTCAAGAGACGCAGGGATTGATGACGTACTACTCTGAGTCGCGGGGGTACTCGCCGGCGAGTGCGGTAGTTAGGACGTCTGTCGAGAATAGTGTCTCATGTGTTGCGATTGCGAACTAACTTCATGCTCTCTTGGTAGAGAGTGATGTCGTCGTCCTTGTCTAATAGCGCGTGTTTGGAGCGTCGTGTGCGTGATATGCGTAATGGTGTGTATCGAGCAGCTGTTGCCAACAGCGGGTTAGTGTGAGTGGTAACAGAATCGAAGAAGCGTTTACATGCTTTTTTGAAAAATTGCCTGATGGTCGGCAGATTTAAATCGACGTGTAGTTGTTCATTACGTGAGTACCAGGGGCAGCCCGTGGCTCGTCGCATGAATCGATTTTGGAGGGTTTGTAGCTTTTTAAAGCGTGACGGCTTAACGTGTGCGAACACGACGCTAGCGTATGTCATAATGGGGCGTATACACGTGGTGTAAATTCGCACCTTTGACCTGAGGGCTAGTTTACTGCGTGTAAGTGAATGGAGGCGACCGAGAGCAAAAGCAGCACGGTTACGTACAGTCTTTATGTGCTCGGTGAATTTTAATTTGTTGTCGAGGGTAACCCCTAGGTATTTGGTCGTACGTTCCCAATGGACTTGTTGACCGGACATAGTTACGGGTCGGGTGCGGGTATGTGCCTCGCTGTTTTTGCCGTTCTTGACAAAGAGTACAGCTGCTGTTTTGGTTGGGTTAAGTTCGATCCTCCATTTCCTAAACCACTGGTCAAGAGCGTCGGCTGCGGACTGGAGGTGTCGGGTTATGTACTCGGTGCGGCGACCTGAGTAATAGATAGCCGTGTCGTCAGCGAATAGGGCCAACTGACATGTACTGTGTCTGGGTATGTCACTCGTATAGAGTGAGAAGAGGGGGGGAGCGAGCACTGAGCCCTGGGGGACACCAGCTCGGATCGGGTGCGGGGATGAGAGGGCGTTCCCTATGCGGTAACGAAAGGTACGATTTGATAGGTAATCTCGTATGATGAGCACGAGACGGTCTGGCACTTTGAGTTGCCACAGCTTATATAATAAGCCGTTGTGCCATACCTTATCAAATGCCTTTGCCACATCAAAGAAGAGCGCTCCGGTCATGCGCCCCGCTTGGTACCCGGCACTGATGTGCTCGACTATGCGGTGGACCTGGTGGACACAGCAGTGATTTGTCCTAAAACCAAACTGCTCATTAGGGATGAGTTTATTGGATTCAGCAAAATCCATTAATCTTTTAAAGATTAGACTTTCATAAATCTTCCCCATAGTGCTGAGGAGACTTATGGGCCGGTAGACTTATGGACTGGAGGGATTAGCTTTGGGCTTGCCGGGTTTATGAAAACCAATAACTATGGCTTCTTTCCACACTTGAGGAAAGATGTTGTTGTTTATAAGGCGACGTTGAATATGGCTGCCATTAAAACAATGAGTTGGGCGGGGAATAGCTTAATCAACCGATTGTTGACGCCGTCTGCACCAGGTGCTTTCCTGGATTTAAGGTTCCTCACTAATGAGTGAACTTCGTCGGGGGTCACAGGGGGGAGGGGTGCCTCCGGGTCCTCGTGAGGTGGGAGGGCGGATCTGCGTTCGACCTCTGCATCCACTCTGTCACAGTGGGCTTGGTCAGCTGGAAGTAGAGTTGGCGAGCATTGGGCTTCTAGGCTGTCGGCTAGGCACTCAGCCTTTTCTGCGTCTTCAAAGGCTAGGCTTTGGTTAGGACGTATGAGAGGTGGAATGTCGGTGGATGTATCGGACTTTAACTTTTTGGTTAATTGCCAAAAAGCTTGGTGGGAGGGCTCTATGGTGCTCATGAGCCTATCCCAGCGCTCCTCCCGCATCTCCTTGATGCGTGACTTAACAGCACGCTGTAAGCCGCGCATGCGAGCGCGGTTGGTGGCGTCGGGGAAGGCGTCATAAGCACGGATTGTTGCGTTTTTCCTAGTCATCAGTTCGCGTACATCGGCTGGCAGTCGCCAGCGGTGGTCATCCATCACTGATACTTGCCGTGAGCTTTCGCTCACTGCCGCTTGGACGTGACTAGTGAGAAGGTCAATCGCACCTATCGCGTCTGTGGCTGTAACTATATTGTCGGGGATTTTGTCTAGGTATTCTGACATGGCGGACTTAAGGCGATGTTCGACCTTACGCCAGTCAGTTACGATTTTAGATGGAGGGGGTTGACCAGGAGCAGGGTCGCTTGAGCGGGATGACAATACTAGGATCACTGGTCTGTGATCTGAGTCTAGTTCTTGTATCGTTTCTATCGAACTTAGACCTAGGTTTATGTTCTTTAGCAACGCTACGTCGAGAATATCGGGGCTGCAATTAACGTTAACCGGGTAGTACGTGGGCGTCATTGGTGCAATGACATCGAATTGGTATTTGGAAGATAAGCGTGACAGCTGATTCCCTCTCGCGGTGGAGATGCGAGAGTTCCAAATAGGGCTTTTTGCATTTAAATCACCCGCCATAATGACTGAGCTATCCATATGCATTAGTATGTTAATATCGGGTTCGATACTATTCAGACTATTGTTAACTGTTGGGGGTATGTATGCCGATATGATGGTGATGGTGGGATGACCGGTCATACCTAGTCGACAGATTGATGCCTCAATGTACGAGAGTGATGGGGTATCTATGGGTATGCAATATAGGGAATTTTTATAATAGATAAGGGTGCCGCCCCCTTGCCTACCAACCCTGTCGTTGCGAACTACTCGGTAGTTGGCGACTTTAGGTATACGTAGTGATGGTTTGAGGAAGGTTTCTTGTAAGAGGAATATGTCAAGTTGGTGTCACTGACTCTGGCAGGGCCACCATCAGGGATTTTAATTTTGAAAACGCAAAAAATTAGTCGCTAATTAGTCGAAATTAGTCTCCAAATATCAGAATTAGTCGGTCACTGGTTCAAAAGATATAAGGGTTTATAGGTGGCCCTGCTGGAGAGACTCTCCCCAGCAGGGCCAAATTTATATCTCAAAAACTAGGGCACCTAGCGAAGATCTGTTTTCTCCCATATTTAGTCGCCAATTAGTCGGAATTAGTCGCCAAATATCAGAATTATTCGGTCACTGGTTCAAAAGATATAAGGGTTTATAGGTGGCCCTGCTGGAGAGAGTCTCCCCAGCAGGGCCACATTTATATCTCAAAAACTAGGACACCTAGCGAAGATCTGTTTTCTCCCATATTTAGTCGCCAATTAGTCGGAATCAGTCGCCAAGTTACAGATTTAGTCGGGGTGTGATTAAAAAGATATTAAAGAATTCAATTTCCCCATACAGTGGTACAAGCGAGTACAAAATACTTTATGTATTTTCTAGATAGTATCTATGACGTCTTATGGAGGAATGTTTGTTTCGAATGAAATAAATATAAACTTAGTCTATAATTTCAACCCACCATAGGAAAGCTGTATTCATTACTTATAAACAAATCTACAATAATGTACGATGTAATGTGTATGTGTGTGTGTAATGTGTGTATGTGTATGTGTAATTATTTATTCAACACAATGTGCACTTACCACTTAGTCACTGGCAGATAGATCGCTGCGCTCCGTTTCATTTACGGTAAGTAAGAAAGAGATAGATGCGCGTGTACAGACGAGCTGCTTAGAACGAGTTGCCCGTCACGTAAGTTAAAGGGTCAGCGCAGACAGAGAGGAATAATCCCCGCACGGTCTCGGGTATTTTCTTTATGGATCGCGTATGTTCGAGCTTGCGCGCGACCTCGCGAGCCTGCGCGAGTAAACCGTTCTAGGTTACAGCTACAGTAAACATGCCAGTTTGTCGCGAAAGTTCGTCAACGATGGTGGACTGGGATATGATTATAATTGTGCTTTTGGCGGAAGAAGAAGAAATGGAAGAACATGTTAATAAAACCCCTAACATCCAAACTCACAAACTATATCTGTTCATAATATTGAATAAATAGGTATTTGTAACATTTTCTGAAAGTACAATAATTTTAAGGTAATAAATCATTTTATATTTCGACAACAGAAGTTTTATTATTCTAACATAAATTAAGATAAAATAAAAACAACCCGTCCATACCCACAACTACTGATGGGTAATGGAAAAATTTCGGAAAGAAAAGAAAAGAAAAAAAATATTTTTCCAATATTTTTCCAATACTTTTCCGATATTTTTCCAAATCAAAGAGCTGACTGTGATCTTTTTTTTTGTAACGTGCGTTTTGTTTGTGCAGAATAAACATTTTTTCTTTCTTTTTTCTTTACTGAAAAATTATAAATATCTAATCTTTAACAATTTATAATTCTTGCCATAAATTATATACATAAATCAGAAGAAATTACAATGTGCACTATAAGTATCAAGTAGTTCTTTTTGGCCGGGTAGACGTGAGCCGGCGACGATGCGCAGAATCCACAATTGGGAAAATACCATGTGCAGATGGCGCAAGATGGCGGTTGCGCTCACTTCAACCCGCGGAGCAAATTGCGTAATACATCATTGGAAGCAGTTTCTTTTTGACAGTTCAACAACATTCACTGCGTTATTTACGTTGTCGAGCAGATAATATTTCGAACATGCGAAGCAATGGATTAGCAATTTGTTTCAAAATGATTCAGATTTGATTGGTAGGTTGTAACGCAATTAGGGTGCTGGTCAAAAAGATTGGGGACTAATTGGACTACTGTACTTAATCACGTCAATTCACGTCCAGGCGGAAAATTATACTGAACTGTTACTTGGTCCACATTCACATGTTTTCCTTTATAACCGTCTACAAGTTTTAAAAGTTTCTTCTAACATTAAAAAGCAAAAATGATTTTCTTTTGTCAATATTTTCTTGTTTCTTGGCACAAAAATCAAGGCATTCCTACTCATTCATTTTAGAGGTATGATTAATTTCGCTTGTATTGCGCTGTTCTACAGCTGACTTAATTTTGGCGGGTTCTATTCCTGGGTTTGGTTGATTTTCGGTTTTGTACAGGGTGTTTGGCAGAACGTTGAACATACGAAAATGGTGGATAGGTGGCGTCATCTGCTACTTACTCAGCCCTAATTTATTTGGCCCTGGCCCACTGGGTATTCTTAAAAATTTTTTTTTTCTTTTTTCTTGTTTCACCACTTTCTTAACTTTAAAGTGTAATTTTTATTAAAAATGGGTAAAACAGGCAATATTTTGTTTTTTATTTTAATCTTTGATGTTGGCAGATTCTTATAAAATTATTGCTTTGTTCAGATGTTAGCTAGAAAAAAGTTATGAGTCCTCAAACTTACAGAAAGATGTAAAAAATACTTAAATGTTAATTTCAACTTGCATTAAAAAAAAAACAAAAAATGATTGAGGAGTTCCAATTCTAGCAAAACATCCCTAGTGTGTGAGCTTTCTAATGGTATGTAATTTGCTTTTATAAAAAAAAAACTTTAAGAGTTATTTCATAAATTTATCAAGTAGGAAATTTTTGACGAAACTCTACCTTTACGGAAAGTTAAATGTTTTGCGAAATTTAATACTGCAAAGTTGGTAAAAATTAAATGATCGACGGCTTGCCAGTAGCAGTGGTGCAAATTGACATTCACTATTCCCTTGAGATGGTTACACAAAGCAGGTAGAAATTTTGTTTCACTCTTGCGCAGTCATAGCGTATTTTTGCTCTCTTTCGCTCTCGTGGCACCGTGACGCCTCAGAATGAATTCTTTTCTTTTATCCAGTCGAGACTTAACTGCCTCTGCGATCTCACGTGCCCGTTACGCTTACGTTTGTTTTTGTTCACTTCGTTTTCTTTTATTGTTATCACTAGTTTTATAACCTGTTAGTTAAGTTTTTTGTTATTACTGTTACCTGTTGTTATTGGTAAAGAAATGGCTGCTTTTACCAGTGAGGAATACGCAGACATGTTGTTAGCGTATGGAAGCGCTAATACTAATTCGCGTGAAGCGCGAAGAATTTATCAAGAGCGTTATCCCAACCGCCGAGTACCCAGTCATCAGACGTTTGCGAGTACTTACCGACGTTTATGACAAACCGGTAACCTGAACTTACAAGAACCACGAGTGAACGCAGCACGACCCGATACTACCATTGACGAACAAGTTCTTGCCGAGTTTGACGCGGACCCTACCAAAAGCATTAGACAGATAGCTTCAATACTTGGCTTAAGCATATGGAAAGTGTGGTCTGTTCTCCGGCAAGATGGTAGGCATGCTTTTCACTACACTCCAGTGCAAGGTAAGATTAAGCCGTTTATGCACTGCATCTGATACGATTTTGTGGAATGTAGTAAATTATGAGACAGTTCAATTGATCGTTCCATTTAACCTTGATTTCGTCACTTTCTTTATTAGTTGTTTTGCCTCATGTTGTTTTTAGCGCATTCAATTCTAATTTCAAATTAAATTCGAATAAACTATTCCTATTCGGCCGCATTCACGTAACAATCAGGCGGCCAGCGCTTACAGGATTCGGATTTCGGATTCGGTTTGCGCAGGTGGTCAGCGTAGGTAAACTTGCCAGCACTTATGGCTCCTTTTTAGAACAAAATTGAAAAGTCGCACGCCCTTTTGTGAATGTGGTCTTACGTCTTTATGGCTTAGCCATAAAGCCAATTAGTGTAGGTACTTAAAAATTGAAGATAATTTAATTTAGATAATTGTAGAGTTTGAACTCGGAGGAAGAAAAGATTCAGTATTGAAATGAAAGAAAGAAAGAAAGAAAAACAGTTTATTCGCGTGAAAATGACGCACACAAACTATACAAGAAAAGCGAAACACAAAATAATAAAACATAACAAACCACACAAAACAAAAAACATAAGTACACACAATAAAGTTTTTGGAAATGTGCGTCACTACCCCGCGAAACGGCTACACGCTCAGCATAATGCCGCGGCCCGTGCACGAAGGCACGAATCCACGGCGCTGGTTTTCAGCGTAAGCCGGCGGTGTGTATCGCTGTCAGAGACCATTAAAATAAGTAACTAAAAAAAAAACAATAAAAATATATAATATGTACAGACATAAACAATAAAATATGTGGCAACATTTCAACGCGTCTCAAACCACAGACAATAAAGTTTGTCTGTCATCGTTCGTGTCTTGAGATAGGTTTTATTTTCTGTGCTTGCGTTGCGCAACAGTTTGACAAATGAGCCATGCGTCCGTCCGACCAACCACATCGTACGAGAATTGGAGTTATGTAAGCTTGAACATCAATGGCGTCAGGAAAATGATGATGTAATGAGTGCCACTGTGCTACAGCAATGATTGTGTCAATGTTTATAGTGTTTATGAGTGAAATGTTGAATAAGAGTATGATGATGAACCTACGGAGTTGGAGGGAACCCGTGCAATGCACATGTGCCACCATACAAAAAATACTATGGTAAGAGAATAAAAATTATGTAAATAATATGTTTAAACAGAGATATGGAAATAATAATTGAAATCAAATTGTATTTAATAATAAATTGTATATATAATAGAATGGATATTTATAAGAAATAGTATGATTATAGAAATAACACAAATTGTACTATCTAACAGGTTTACAAACCACATAGAACTGGGACAGAGAATCACTGCCAGCAATCCCAGCAGACATGAGGCAGAAGCGATGCCACAGCGCTGCTGAAGATCCAAAACCAAGGACTATAGGCCATAACCCGTGAGGTAAATACCATAAAGATGTATCTAGAATTAAAGTAATGAGAGTTGTGCATGCAATAGTAACTTTTTATGTTGATATTTAAACGACTGTATTGTTTTCAGGCCTCGCATCGGTGGTGGAAGATCATTCCAGCAGCGGGTGGCTGCAAATCTGAAACTGCCCCTGAAAGCTGTGGTTCTATGTCGCGGTGCCCTTAGCGGGCCAACCACAGAACGAAGACCGTACTTATAATGAGTTTCTCGCCAAGTGAGTTTTTCATATAAATAGTGCGGCTTATGGGTTGTTATAATGCCAAACATTAAACTCGCTAGATGAAGCTTCCGCCTGGCAGCCATTTTTAGTGTCTTGAGTTGGTTTATGTATGGAGTCACATGATGCCTACGAGGGACAAGAATGCAAAAACGAACACAGGCATTCTGGATTCGCTGAATTAACCTATCTGTTCTAGCAAGCAGGCAAGGCCCATAGACAGTGTCACAGTAGTTTAGCCTAGATAGGACCAGACTGTCTACCAGTTGTTTTCTGAGTGGTACGCTAAGAAAATTACGTATACCGTATAATACCTTCAGCCTATAAAAACAATTTCTTATTACGGTGTTTATATGAGCCTCGAATCGCAGCTCTGGATCTAAGATTAGACCCAGACTACATGCCTGTTCCACTCGTTCAATTTTCTTCCCTTTAATCACAACCTCCGGATTGGCAGACAATATTGCAGCAACTTGTTTTTTTGTTCCCAGCACCATGAACTTAGACTTCAGTGGGTTCAGAACCAAAGAGTTCTCCTCAGACCAGGTCACTACTCGATGCAGGTCCTCATTCACCCTCCGCACTGCCAATGCTGCATCATCCCCTTTGAACGAAATGTACAGCTGAATATCATCTGCATACATGTGATATTTGCAGTTTACAAAGGATCCAACAACATCAGCACTGTAGAGGATGTACAGCAAAGGGCCCAGGATGGATCCCTGCGGGACGCCTCTTGACACATGGAGTGGGGGGGATGACACGGTTGATCCATCTTCCTTGTGGATCTGCACATACTGGGACCTATCAGTCAAATAACTATTAAACCAATCCACAGCGTCTCGGTTAAAGCCATAGTATGCTAGCTTGGACAGCAGTAGATTGGTATTAATAGCGTCAAAAGCCCGTGAAAAATCCAGTAGGACCAGGATCGACCCCTCCCCCCGATCACGTGCCTCCAGGATATTGCCCACCACATCAATCAGAGCCGTTGCAGTGCCTCTACCTTTACGGAAACCCGACTGAAGGTCAGGGAGAATGTTGTTAACCTCCAGATATTCAATAACTTGTAGATACACTACACGCTCCAGAATCTTCGACAGGCAAGGCAGAATACTAATTGGCCTGAGGTCTTTCAAATTGGCTGGATCACTGATCTTTGGGATAGGGCGAACAATTGCCCGTCGCCAAAGGCCGGGGAATGTGTGCGATTAAAATGCGAAATCGATTCTTAGACGTGTTTTGTTTGTTCTAGGTCTCGATGACAGTGATTTTGGGAGACATGTGCAATTTTGTCGCCATTTGCTGCATACCGATGTGGACGACGTAAACTTTTTAAAAAGTATTCTGTGGACGGACGAGTCCAAATTTGACAAAGAAGGGATTGTCAATTATCACAATCTTCACCATTGGGCACTTAAAAATCAAAACCCACACGTGAAGAGACATAGGGGCTTCCAGAGGAGATTCTGTGTGAATGTCTGGGCAGGAGTGATTGGCGATAAGCTAATAGGGCCTCATTATTTGCCCGACAACATCAATGCGAACAACTACTTGGATTTTTTGATAAATGATTTACCACCATTAGTGGAAGAAGTGTTCCAAGTAGACATAAACAGGCCTATTGTCTTTCAACACGATGGTTGCCCAGCTCACTTTAGTCTAATTGTACGTGAGCATTTGGATAATTGTTTCCCAAATTCGTGGATTGGCAGGGAAGGACCAATTCCCTGGCCTCCATGATCGCCCGACCTCACTCCGCTCGATTTTCACGTGTGGGGAAGGGCAAAGGAACTAGTTTACACTACAGAAGTAGAAAGTCGAGAAGATTTGTTAAATCGAATTAATGCTGCTTTCGAAGTTATGCGACAGGAGATGCTGCTGCGCACAACAACTGTAGAAATCAGACGTAGATGCCGCACCTGTATTGCAAATGAAGGGCGTCAATTTGAACATCTGTGATTTTATTTAAATAAATTATTTAAATTTATTTAATTGTTTTATTAACGCACCTAACTGGTACAGCATAATTTCAATAGATCATTTAATTTTTACCAACTTTGCAGTATTAAATTTCGCAAAACATTTAACTTTCCGTAAAGGTAGAGTTTCGTCAAAAATTTCCTACTTGATAAAATTATGAAATAACTCTTAAAGTTTTTTTTTTTTTATAAAAGCAAATTACATACCATTAGAAAGCTCACACACTAGGGATGTTTTGCTAGAATTGGAACTCCTCAATCATTTTTTGTTTTTTTTTTAATCATCTTCCTGCCCTTATCCCATGTTACTTGGTGTCGGCGCAACATGTTTTCTTCTTCCATTCTCCCCTGTCAACCGTCACACTATCATTCACTCCCTTCTCTTTCATATCATTCTTTACACATTCCATCCATCTTTTCTTCGGCCTTCCTCTCCCTCTCCATCCATCAACATGTATATTCATCACTCTTTGAGTCACATGCGTTTCGTCCCTTCTCATCACATGCCCATACCAAGCCAAACGATTTCCTTTCAACTTTTCTGTCACTGGCGCCACTTTCAAACTTCCTCTTATATACTCATTTCGTACTTTATCCATTCTCGTTACTCCACACATCCATCTCAACATTCTCATCTCCGCTGCATGCAATCTTTTTTCATCCGTCTTCTTTACGGCCCAGCATTGAGACCCATAAAGTACGACAGGCCTTACCACGGACTTATAAATTTTCCCCTTTAACTTGAGGGGCATCCGTGGGTCGCAAGTTGTTCCTGTGACCTGTCGCCATTTCATCCATCCTGAGTTTATCCGGTGCGTTACGTCTCGGTCTACTTCGCCATCTCCTTGGACAAGCGACCCGAGGTACCGAAAGTCGGAACAGATCGATAAGGGCGTTCCGGCGAGAGATATGGGCACAGGACTGGAGAGGCCGCCAAAATCACAAAACAGATACTCGGTTTTGGTCCGACTTACTCTCAGGCCAACGGTCTCGAGTCTTTCCCACCACACCTCCAATCTGCTCTGGACCTCTAAGCCGTTCTCGGCAATCAGCACAATGTCATCAGCGAACAGCATACACCAGGGAGCCGCTTCCTGGATATCAGATGTAAGAGCATCCATTATCAGCACGAAGAGGTAAGGGCTGAGTGCTGATCCCTGGTGCAAGCCGACAGCCACATTGAAGCTGCCAGTAGTGCCCACTGTAGACCGGACTTGGGTACTGCATCGGCTGTACATCGCTCTAATCAACTGCACATACTTCCCTGGCACACCTTTCTCCTTCAGCGCCCACCACAAAACTTCACGAGGCACTCGGTCGTATGCCTTTTCGAGGTCAACAAATACCATGTGCAAGTTTTTATGCGCACCTCTGTATTTCTCGCACAGCTGGCGGATAGCAAAGATGGCATCTGTTGTTCCTCGACCAGGCATAAAACCGAATTGGTTTTGCGAAATTTCACTCTCTTCTCTCAGTCGCCTTTCAATAACTTTCTCCCAAGCCTTCATACTATGTGACATAAGCTTTATTCCTCTATAGTTGTTGCACTCCAGCACATCACCTTTGTTTTTAAAGATGGGCACCAGCGAACTGTTACACCATTCGTCAGGTATGGCTTCTTCCAGCAACAACTTATTGAAGAATAAAGCTAACCACGTCCATCCATCTACTCGTAATAACTTCCATACTTCAACTGGTATTTCATCCGGGCCTATTGCTTTACCATTCTTCATCCCATTTATTACTATTCTCACTTCATCCATACTAATCATTCTCACTAAACCCTCATTTACTGGTTTATTCCCAAGCACACCACTCCAGCCATTCTCCTCATTCATTAGTCTTTCAAAATAGCTCTTCCACCTATCCTTAATTTTCTCATCATCCGAAAGAACTATTCCAGTTTCATCCTTTATACACTTTATCTTACAAATATCTCTCGTCTTTCTCTCTCTAGCTCTAGCAAGCCGGTAAAGATGTTTTTGGCCTGCTGGATTATCCAGTATGTTATAAAGCTTGTCCTGGGCTTTTGCTCTTGCTATGGCCACAGCTTTCTTGGCTTTTTTCTTTAGAGCATCATACTCACTCTTTTTTTCTGCTTTCAAACTAACATTCTCATCTGCAACACTCTGCCATTCCTTGAACTTTCTCTTCTTATCCTGCAACACATTCTGTATTTCTGTCGACCACCACCATGTATCCCTATCTATCGTACCCTTTCCTTTCGTCTCTCCCAAAATATCTTTCGCTGCACTCCTAATATACCCTGCCATTTCATTCCAACATTAATTTACACTTCGACCATTCATGTCCCCCATACCTATCATTTTATCTACTACTCGCTCATTAAATTTCTTCGCATAGTCATTCTTCTCCTGCATATGCCATTTTATTTTGGGAGTGGGTCGCTCTTTGTTTTTCTTGGGCTTTCTTTCTACAAGCATTTCCATAATTAGGGGTCTGTGCTGTGAGACTAGATCTTCTCCCGGTATTACTTTGCAATCTTTGATATGCTTTAAGTATTTGCGTCGTACTAGAAAGTAATCAATTTGCGTCTTGTGATTGCCACTTTTGTACGTAATTAGGTGTCCATCGTTCTTTTGGAACCAAGTGTTGGCTACTGCCAGGTCAAATGCGGTAGCGGATTGCAGCAATGTCTCTCCCTCGTTATTGACGTTACCAAATCCCCATCCTCCATGCACTCTTTCATAAACTCCTCGCAGTCTTCCCACATGTCCATTAAAATCACCTCCAACTATCAATTCTTCATGCACCGGAATGTTCATCAAAACTGTGTCAAAATCCTCCCAAAACTTCTCTTTCACCCTTTCATCGCATCCTACCTGCGGTGCATACACACTAATTACATTCAGCACTACATGTTCTATCATAACTTTTACAACGATTAATCTATCATTAATCCTTTTTACCTCCATCAGGCCTTCTTTCAAATTACTGTCTAACACTATTCCCACGCCATTTCTTTTCCCGTCACTCCCACAGTAGAAAAACTTATATCCTTCGCCGATTTCTCTCGCTTTCGTACCTTTCCATTTTGTTTCTTGCAAACACGCCACATTTATTCGCCTTATTTTTAATACATCCGCTAACTCTCTGGCTCTCCCAGTCATCGTCCCAACATTCCAACTTGCATACCTCAATCTCACTTCCCGAGCTCGCTTCTTACGTTGCCCCCGCCCGGGGTGGTGCAACAACCCTAGTCCTCTTCCCACAGGAGCCGGGTGCTGCCCCTGCGCGTCGCCTGTGGGGTACGCCCTAGCCCTATCGTGCATCATATCTTTACTCATCATGTTACTAAGAGTTTTGGCAAAGTTTTACAGTCGGCCGCCTGCCTGACACCAACCCTCCTTGGGAATGCGATTGTTGATGGTTTACCCGCCATCACTCGGGTGACCCAAGGTGCTATATGGTATGCACTGGGTCTGGAGCTCCCTTAGTCGCCTCATACGACACCCACGGGATGAGATGGGGTGGTCCTATTCTTTCTCCGGGACCGACACGGATTTTGTTTTTTTTTTTAATGCAAATTGAAATTAACATTTAAGTATTTTTTACATCTTTCTGTAAGTTTGAGGACTCATAACTTTTTTTCTAGCTAACATCTGAACAAAGCAATAATTTTATAAGAATCTGCCAACATCAAAGATTAAAATAAAAAACAAAATATTGCCTGTTTTACCCATTTTTAATAAAAATTACACTTTAAAGTTAAGAAAGTGGTGAAACAAGAAAAAAGAAAAAAAATTTTTTTAAAATACCCAGTGGGCCAGGGCCAAATAAATTAGGGCTGAGTAAGTAGCAGATGACCCCACCTATCCACCATTTTCGTATGTTCAACGTTCTGCCAAACACCCTGTATAACTAGATCGGTTTTTTCTCTGAAACCTGTTGATGATATAAAACCCACCAGCTGAAGATTACGAAGAGATGCAGTAGAAAATATTGATCATGATACTTTTCGCCAGTGATGATTCGCATTCTTCAACAGAATAGATGTGTTAATGCAATAAAACCCTTTGAATGTAAAGAAAACCCTTTAAACTCTCTGTTAATTTACTTCCTAAAGTCAAAATTTTACAGTAAACAATAAAATATTTTACTTTAAAAACCTAAAAATTTCCAACTTTTGAAAAATTTTCGAAAAGGCTTCAACCCCTTTGAAATATTGTTTTCGAAAATTCATGTATACGATCTTTATCATTTAAGTAAAAAAATAAGTATTCGGGCCATTATTAAGTTACAAAGGAATAAGATTTTTCAAATAAACTGTATCCCCCCCACAAGGGTGGAATTTTGAAAAATCGTTGAAGTTGTTTCCAAAACTTGTGTTAAAGATTATTTATACAAAAAACAATGGCAGCTTCCCATACAATGTTTTATTTGAAATTAAATCACTACGTCTTGAAATGAAAAATACCTTATTTAACTCAGCGTCATCTTCTGAGCTAGTTTGTGCAACATTTGTTATTAGAGAAGGGTCAGATTAATGGTTGTCAATGTCAACCACCAATAAATATTTTTTAAGACTTTGAATACTAGTCGTTTTTATTTCAGAATTGCCATAACTTTTGATATTTTCCTACTTTGCTGCAATACTTTTATCTAAGGAAGAACACAATAAACTCAAACATACAACAAAATAAATGTATTATTTATTTTAAGTCTTTCGACTTTCATTTAATGTGTTCTCCATGTTCAGGTAGGCGTGAATTATCGGGTAGGAAGGCAGTTTGTCAATAAAATAACACATATCACAATCGCTCCACTCCTAGTTCTCCACAATTCAATCAAACACTTCGCAAAATAATTATAGATCGCTTAGATTAAGAGGGATGCGATTAAAAAAAAAAAAACGTCCACCGACCACGGGTTCAATGCTCGTTTTACAAGATGGCCGCCTCACCAGTTCTCGATGTTCGTTTTTGAGGTTGATATTTGTACAACAAGTCAATTAAGTCTAGACAATCGGAGGCGCCGACCATGTTCAGGTAGGCGTGGATTATCGGGTAGAAAGGCAGTATTTGAAAAAATAACACCTATCACAATCACTCCACTTCTAATTCTCGATAATTCAATCAAACACTTCACAAAATAATAATAGATCGCTTAGATTAAGAGGGATGCGATTAAAATATAACGTCCACCGACCACATGGTTGCGTGCGCACCTTACCAAAATTCGAAGTTACCTGCTCAAATCAAATCAAATCAAATCAAATCATTTATTTCTTTGCAAATATGGGTATAGTACATAGATGTTTTTATAGTAAAGTTCTCCATATTTTACCGTCACATGGGCATGCAAAGGTTTACAATTCTAAATAAAAAATCAAAAATAAGTGGCACGTCATTGGAATTACAACATAATATAAAGAATTAAAATTAAAAAAAAAAAAATTAAAAAATGTCAGCAATAGGAAATAAAATAATATTTGAAACTGAGAGGATCACAATAATTATGTCAATCAGTTTAATAGTATGTCAATCAATTAATGAATCGTCATTAAGATAATCGTCAATCGTGTAATAAGTTTTTATAATTAAAAGTTCTTTTAGCGCCCTTTTAAATTTGAATATCGTCATATTTTTTATAATATCAGGTACTCTGTTATATATGAGTGGGGCAAAACCAAAAAAGCTTTTTTTCATTAGTGCGGTTTTACATTTTACTTGACATAATTGATTGATGTATTGAGTCCGTATTGGATTTTTCCTGACCTCTGATAGTTTTTTAAATAGATGAAGGTTACATTTCACAAACAAAGCCGTTTCCATTATATATAAACAAGGAAAAGTTAAAATTTTTAAAGATTTAAAATAGGGAACACAGCTATCAGTTGTCTTAATACCGCACATTGACCTGATGCATCGCTTCTGAAGTCTAAATACCAACTCCCTGTCAGTGGACTGCCCCCAGAAAATAATGCCATACCGCAAAACAGAGGCAACCAGTCCATGGTACGCTGTCAGAACAGCCTGTCTGTTAACTTTCTTTGAGAGTTGAAAAAGAGCATATGCGGATTTACTAAGTTTCTTACATAGTTCTTCAACATGGGGTTTCCATGTAAGTTGGCTATCAATTATAATGCCTAAGAACTTAGCCTTATTAGTTTGTTCAATATCATAGCCCTCGTATGAAATTCTAAAATTTGGGTTTTCACGGCGTTGATAAAAGTGCATGACTTTTGTTTTGCTGAGGTTTATAACCAAATTATTATTATCTAACCAATGTATAATGTCACTTAAGCAAGTATTAATGTCATTTTTATAATTATTTGAATTAGTATATTTTATTATAGCTGTACTGTCATCTGCAAAAAGAACCATTTTGTTGGTTGTTGCTTTCGGGAGATCATTTATATATATAAAAAAAAGTGGAGGACCCAATACACTACCTTGTGGGACGCCATATTTTACATATCTTGGTTTTGATATATATATGGTTTCTAATTTAGTTTTAGGACATATCCTAGAAATTTCCGTACATTGAAGCCTACTTAGGTATGATTTTATTAACTTTAATATGTTCCCTCTTATACCGTAACTATTTAATTTTTGCAACAAAATCTTATGGTCTACATAGTCAAAAGCCTTAGTCATGTCAGTGTAAATTGCACAGACTGGATTACTTTTGTCGACAGACGGCATGATGTTATCTAGTAAGTCTAGTAGTGCCATATTTATCGTAGTGCTCTTACGGAAACCCTTTTGTTCTGTGCAAAATAATTTATACTTTTCTAAATAGGCGTATAAAGTGTTATAGATTACTTTCTCGAAAATTTTGGAAATAATTGGAATTTTTGCAATAGGTCTGTAGTTCTTGAAATCTGTTTTATCATCTTTTTTATACAGGGGTTTTATTATTACTTTTTTGAGCTTGTTTGGGAAAATGCCATCAACTATGCACAAGTTAATTATATGAGCTAACAAAGGTGCTACTAGTTCTTTGGTAAACTTCAATACCTTTGTAGATATTCCATCGTATCCAACAGTATTTGTGTTTTTAAGGCTGCTAATTATTTGTATTATATCGTCAGTTGTTACAGGTTGCATGAACAGTGAATTTGAGGTTTGATTGTTTATATTTATATTATTTAATGTGATGTCAGCTTTAACATTATTCTCAATTGTGTCAATGTAGTAATCGTTAAATTCGTTAGCAATGTCCGCGGGATCTGTAAATGTCAAATTATCTCTTTTTACACACATGCGCTCCAATGGCAGACAAAATTTAGACTTATTTATAATCTGCCAGGTAGCTTTTGATTTGTTTTGAGCGGTATTTATGAAATGATTATTTTGTGCTTTTTGTGTTAAGTTGATAATTTTCCTATAGAGTTTGGTGTAGTTTTTAAGGACTAATTTATTTTTTGAATCTGAATTTAATCGATATGCCCAAAGTAACTGCCTTTGCTTGTTACTACATGTTTTTATTCCGCGTGATATCCATTTTGTTTTCTTGTTAGTTTTAATGGTTATAATTTTTTCCGGAAAACATAATCTATGAAGCAGTATGAAATCTTCCATGAAATTGTCAAAAGCTTCATTCGCGTCCTTAGCTTCATGTACTCGCATAAAAGATAGAGAGCTGAGATGTCTTTTAAAAGTAATTAAGTTTTCCATACATGTGTCCTGCTTTTTAGTTTTCCAATATTTTAAATTGCAAGTTTTGCTTATTGGTACTTTAAGTATTTGAGATGTATGATCCGAAAGGATCAGATCTACAACTTCAGCTTTACATTCTTTACGATAGTTATGAGCAAAATTGTCAATACAGGTTTGACTTTTTAACCTAGTGGGAGTACAAAGCGCCAGTTTTAAATTATACTTCATAAGAAAGTATTCAAGTTCTAGTGTAATTTTGTTTCTTTTCAGAATGTCAATATTAAAATCTCCACACACGACGATTTTCTTATTTGAAGATAGACAGATTTTATTTAAAATATAATCCAATTTATCATAAAATATGTCGTAACTATATTTTGGGATTCTATAAATACAAACAATAATAATTTTATAAGATATTAATTCTACAGCACAACATTCAAAGATGCCTGGAACCGATTGTTTTGCTATGTCCGATATTTCTGCAAAGTGCAATCCTGCTCTTACGAAAATACCTGTTCCGCCTCTCTTTGTATTCCTAGAAAAGAAAGCAGCCGGACAAAAATTCGGAATGTGCACCAAATTCTCAAAACCTACTTGCATGAAATGTTCTGTAACACAAAGAACATCTATTATGGTTCCCTTGTTAATTAACTCCACTAATTTTATAGTCAGCGTATCAGATTTATTAATTAGACCAGCTATGTTTTGGTGTAAGATGTTAAGGTACTTAACGAAAAAACTGAGAATTTGACGGTTGTGAATTATTCGAAAAATCTGGTTGACTATTATTGATTTGAGGGTTGCAGTTCACTTCTGAGGGCGTAGCATTCAGGTTACATAGGCTAACAATCAGTTCTTGTAAATCAGATATAAATACACTTAGACCACTGTTATTTAAGGTTCCATAGCGTTTGCTGTATGTGGCACAGTCATAGGATAGATTCAGATTTGAGTCAAGTAAATATGCATAGTTACAGGTGTTTACATCCAAGTAAATTAGGTTATTGAATGTTTCTACGCGGCTGTTATACATTATGTTAGCATCTATCATATATTTAAACGTTGGTAAACAAATTATAAAATTAGTATGACTCAATTCTATTAACTGTTCTCTAACAAACATAACTAATTCCAAATAGTTGTGTGTTTTCCGAAAGTCTTCTTCTCCAATGTAAATAACACAATAGTCCGAGTGCGTAAAGTTTTGCACTTTTCCTTCAATTTTGTGAAGAATTTGCCGCAATCCACACGTAGGTATTCTATAGTGACAGATTTCATAGTTTTTTAAATTAGTTCTTTTGGCAATTGTATATAACCTGTTAGATGTTTCGCTGCTTATCAGGCATATTTTGTGTTTTATGGAAGGTTGTTCTAGAGTTGTTGCTTGTGTGGTTTTAGTTGAGTTAGATGTTCTTACGTTTGTGCTGGTACTTTTAGTTATATTTTTGTTGGTAGGTGAGGAGTGGTCTTTTCCAGTGGTTGGAATAATCTGCGTTTATTTCGTCTTCATATTTTTTCTAGGCGTCATTTTTGTTGTCTGCGCTTTAGTTGTTCCGGGACTGTTAACAATTTTTTTATTCATGTTGTTTCTCTTATTATATTCTTCATTTATTTTCCTCAAATTACTGTTTTCTAGTGATAATAATTCAATTTCTTTATGCGCACTATTTAGCTGAGATGTTAGTCTAGCGATCTCATCTTTTAATATTTTTAATTGTGGAACATCTTCGTCTACAGATATGTCAGGTAAAGTACTTGTCGTACAGTTTAATGTTTGAAACATATCGCTTTCATCATCATTGTAAGGCTCAGATCGCGTGCGGGTCCGCCGGAAAGTAATATTTTCCAAGAAATTCATTTTTTATTGCAATTACGAACTTCAACCCAAATCCAAAATAATTTGTAGCTAGTGGGATTTGAACTTGCGTCTCGACGGGTCACATGTACGGGCGTACCTCCGCACCTCCAAGTCAGACGGAACGTGTGAATAGTATTGAAATTGATGATGGTATTGTGACAGTGGCACGTATTGTCTCATGTATGTATTTTTTCTTTACGGTCAATAGATGTCTCTAAACACAAATAAAATTTAGTAACTGCTATAAGTTTGCTCTGACAACATTGTTTAGAGGTTGGTAACAATTATCCTGGTTCTTCAATGTGACTTTAGATGGCGTTGCGTTGACGTCATGCAGTTTCAAATAAAAAAAAAAACGATTTAATTTTCGTCGAATTTAGAAAAAAAACACCATCAACTGAGTTAGAAGAATATTATTACGGTCTTTATACCCAGAAATATGATTATTTAAACATACTATAAAATAACGTTATTAGACCAACATTTTGAACTTTCTTATTTTACTCCAACCGTCACTTAACGTTTTTATTTTTATATTTTAAACAATTAAAATACACTATTTTGAATTACAGTTATTGTTCCACTTAGATTTAATGTTATTTGCACTGCACTACACTAGTTCTTTTATTGTTCTTATAGTCAAACTTTGGTAGTTTTAAATGTAAAGAGAACTGTCTTTGTATTTTGAAGGTGGTTATTTAAGCACTGTACTTACATATAACGCTCAGATAACACTAGTACTTCGTTATTATGCTATTTTAATTACACTTTTCTATTAATTTGCGGCTTAGCTGTGTTAAAAGTACTTTTAATAATAAAAATACGCGGAGCTGATGTTATGCGTGGCACTAGCGCCATCTCCGCTCATTTTACAAGATGGCCGCCTTACCTTAACTAAAGTATACTTTATTTTTAGTCTTATGTATAAATAGTGAGTTTAGAGTTAATCGGTCAGCGCGTTAAAATTCTTCAATACAAACTTTGACACACCCAATTCCCGTTTGGGGGGGGGGGGGGGGGGGTAGTTTAGAAAAACAAAAATGAAAAAGTGCATATTTAACATACATATGTATTCGTGCCAAGTTTCAAGTTTATTAACTCAAGGAATAAGATATTTCATACAAACAAAAACCCCCCTTTTCACCCCCTATAAGATTGAATTTCCAATAGCCCCTTCTTAGTGCTCCCCTAAATTATAAAAGGAAGCCGTGTGCAAAATTTCACATTCCTAGACCCAGTAGTTTCGGCTGTGCGTTGATTTGTCAGTCGGTCAGTCATTTTATTCAATCAATCAGTCAGTCATTCATTCGGTCAGTCAGTAAATATGTTCAGTATAAATAAAACCCTTTAATTCATATGTTATTTTAATTCCTGTAGTCAACATTTTACAGTAAATAATATTTTTCCATATTGTTATTTTTCGGAAAAATAAACGGAAAAATTTCCAAGCTTTGAAAAATTTCCGAAAATTACCCATCACTACCCACAACACAACACTTACAATCACCTCAAAATACACACAAACACAACACACATCAAACGAACTTTTTGAAAATTAATTTTTATAAAATAAAATTTGATTACAATTGACAATACGTTTTCAACGTTTTAGTATTTTAAACATTTTACTAAAGGTACGATATTTTTTTATTATTCTAACGTTAATTAGAGGTTAACATTGTAAACTGGTAAAACAGTTGCATGCGACTGTACATCTTGACACCAAATAGACCAAGATTTTAATGTTTTCAAAGAAGTTTAAGCCACTCTAAACTAGTAATTAAAAACATAAAAACATGAATTTAATTGAGAATTTATCTCTCTCGGACATTACTAAAGACTTCAGACCGATAAAACTAAAAGTATATTACACATATTAATAGAAATATTTTTTCTTGGTAATTTTTCGTGAACTCTTCGATCTAGCTCTTGGACTATACCTTACTAATTGAACTCATTATATCTCCTAAACTAAGACCCGACTAAATCTGTAACTTGGCGACTGATTCCGACTAATTGGCGACTAAATATGTGTAAAATACTCCAACCCCAGGTCCTCAATGAAACTCATATAAAGCGCTATAACACAGTATATTAAAGTTTCACCTCAATACAGAATCTCAAAAAAATAATAATTTCTAAACTACTTATACTTTCACCGGTAACGAAACCATAGCGCGATCTAACTCGACGCCAACGCCATCTAGTTAGAACACGCGTACTAAAATTTGCACAATCTTACTTATTATAACTAAAACAATTCAATTAAATGTGATATGGTTTGACATTCCGCCCACCAAGGACATGCTCGAATGAGTTGTCCTTTAAATTGAAGCCGCCCACCATGAGGTCAAGAGGGCTATAAAATAATAAAGAAAAACAAAAATAAAAAAAAAACCATATCAATCACTGGTTGGCAATACACAAAGTTTACAAGTTGGTCTTTTAAATACGGAACCATTACACTTTATGGTCACCACTCGTGTGAGTCCGTCCGAACCAGGATGCTTTTCTAAAATCCTACCCAGCAACCATTTGCCAGGAGGCAGATTGTCCTCTTTTACAAGGACAATATCACCAATATTTGGCTCTATTTCTTTTTGCGACCATTTATAACGCTGTAGCATCGAAGTTAAAAATTCTCTAGACCAGCGTCGCCAGAAATCTTGGGTCATTTTTTGTAAAAGTTGCCATCGCCGCAACGTACCCACACGGCTATGCTCGTAATTACGTTCCGGCACAAGAACCAGAGGTTCCCCGATTAAAAAATGACCGGGAGTAAGCGGCATTGGATCATCAGGATTTTGAGAAATTTGAGAAATTGGTCTTGAATTGAGGCAAGCCTCAATCTGCACAAGTAACGTGACCAATTCCTCGTAGGTAAGAGTGGAATCACCAACGACGCGCTTCAAGTGGAATTTTGTTGACTTAATGCTGGCTTCCCAAAGTCCACCAAAATTTGGGGCATGGGGAGGGATAAAATGCCACTTGACACCTTTACCACTGAGCCAGATCCTAATTTCGTTAGCGATCGCTGACTGTTCAGCAGCGACTAATGTTTGCAGTTCCTTAGCTGCGCCTACAAAATTCTTTCCATTGTCGCTCCAAATATCACTGCAATGGCCTCTTCTGGCGACAAATCTCTTGAAACCGGCTATAAAACCTTCAGAGGTAAGGTCACTAATGGCCTCGATGTGCACCGCTCGAGTGACCATACACACAAATAAGCAGATGTACCCCTTGTAAGCCTTATTGCCACGACCCTTAGATACCCTAATGTTGATTGGACCGGCGAAATCAACACCTGTATGCAAAAACGGCCTGGCTGGAGACACTCTACAGGTTGGTAATTGACCCATGAGTTGATTTTTAAACGTTGCTGAATGCCGAGCACATACTACACACTTGCGTACGTATGCTTTTACTACATTTTTTGCAGATATTAACCAATATTTCGTGCGCAAATAGTTTAACATTAATGTTGGACCTCCGTGAAGAGTGTTTTTGTGAGCTTCACTGACGAGCAAAGTAGCAAAGTGATGGCGCTGTGGAATTATGATAGGATGCCTCATGCTTACTGACAGTTCCGACTTTTCAATTCTTCCTCCTACTCTTAAAATTCCTTGCTCATCCAATATAGGACATAAAGGTCGTAATTTGCTCTTCTTACTTATACTTCCTGTTTTCTTAATGTTTTCTATGTCTTCCTTAAATTCTTGTTCTTGACATTTTTTTATACAGATTTCCAGAGCGGCTGTCAACTCTTCACTTGTCAGGTAAGTTTCTTTATGTTGCTTAAATCTTAAGAATCGTCTACAATATGCCACTACTCTGATTAGTTTATGAAGTGATGAATATTTTGTCCACAGCCCATCTTCTACATTTGTTGTCACATGTGCTTTAACACTTCTCAGTGATCTTTCTTCGAGTTTAGTTGATATCGAATTTGGTTTGACGTAGTCAATTGGTTCTTTGTTTAACCACAACGGACCGTGTTTCCACAGAGATGACTGTGAAAGCGCTGAAGGTGTCATACCTCTTGAAGCGATGTCTGCAGGGTTGTGAGTAGATTTCACATGTCCCCATTGAGTATTATCCAAATAACTCAGAATTTCAGATACCCTATTGCCAACAAATGTTGTCCAGCGGCTGGGATGATTACTAAGCCAAGCCAGAACGACAGTCGAGTCTGTCCAACAGTGTATACTGTCTTTTGGTATTGCTAGTATCTCGGCTACCTCTCTAATCAATTTGGCCAACAGAACAGCACCCATCAGCTCGAGACGAGGAATTGAAAGTTGCTTTATCGGAGCAACCTTGGTTTTTGCGGATATTAAATTGATTTTAATATTCCCGTCAGCGCCAATTATCCTTAAATAAGTAACAGCGGCATACGCTACATTAGACGCGTCACAAAAACCATGCAGTTCTACAACTACATCGTTTTCTCTGGATTCAACCCATCTTGGTACATGAAACTCAGGTAAATTTAATAGTTCCTTTTGATATGTTTTCCATTCCTTTAATAAGTCTTCAGGTAATCGATCATCCCAATCGATCCCAGCAAGCCATATCTTTTGAATCATTATTTTCGCCGGTACAACACACGGCGCTACCCATCCTAAGGGGTCAAACAGTCGTGAAATATCTGATATTACTTTTCGTTTTGTTACAGATGCAGGTTCCGGAAATGTAATTGAATATCTGAAATTGTCAGATTCTCTATCCCAAGAAAGTCCTAGTATTTTTACCACCTCGTTTAGTTTGATCTCCACTAGTCCTTCCTGATTTGCACTTTCTCCCATTATTTCCTGTGCTAATTCCTTGTTGTTTGTCATCCACTTCTGTAACGGAAACCCACCTTTTTCCAGTAGTTTTTCCATTTCCCTATGAATCCTTTTTCCATCCTCTACCGTTTGACATCCTGACATATAATCATCTACATAAAATTCGCTTTTTAATTTTTCAGATACCAGCGGAAACTCAGCTCCCTCATCGTGTGCTAGCTGCTGCAACGACTTCACGGCCAGGTAAGGTGCGGATGCAGTGCCGAAGGTAACTCTCAGCAACTCATACTCTTTTATTTCAGATGCAGGCTCACTCCGCCATAGTAGTCTTTCGAAGTGTGTGTCTTCAGGAGCGACTTTGATTTGCCGATAAATTTTTACTATATCTGCACATAATACGATTGGATACGTACGCCATCTCATGATGATGTGACGTAATTCCGGTTGTACGGTAGGACCTACCATCAACATATCATTAAGGGATCCACCATTAGAACCTTTAGAAGATGCGTCGAACACAACTCTGACCTTGGTAGTGGTCTTATCTTCGCGAACTACTGCGTGGTGAGGCAGATAGACTGCTTCTGACTGCTTAGTATCAGTTTCGCGAGAGACCATCTTCACGTGTCCAAGGTCAAGGTATTCTTGCACTACTTCGGTGTACTTCCTTTTGATCTCATGATTATTCTTGAAACGCTGTTCAAGATGATGAAATCGTTTCAGTGCCTTGTCTCTTGTGTATCCAATTTTACTTCGGGGATCTGGTTCGCGAAATGGAAGCTTGACTACGTATCGCCCGGTAGCGTCTCGTCGAGTAGTATGAGTGAAGAATTCTTCGCACAGCTGTTCTTCATGGGTAAGTATCTTTTTTATATTAGTAACATCAGATTCGATCTCCCAAAACTGTTTGAGCATATCATTGTCACTGATGTGTGAATGCATACTAACTATAACATTGTGACAAGTTGCTGAATTGAGATCGCAATCTGTGGGTGTTAGTCCAGACAAAATCCATCCCAGGGTTGTATTTTGTGCAATTATGGGCCCTGGAGAGTGTTTGACTAAACCCTCTTTAAGAACTTGGCTGTAAACTTCTGCTCCAAACAAAACGTCGATTTTGTTTGGAGTGTGGTACTCTGGATCCGCCAGAGTTATATCTTCTAGTTGAGGCCAAGTTGATATACATAGTTTAGTTGAGGGGATCAACGTTGTGATTTTACTTAACACATATGCTCGAACTTGAATGGTTGCATTTGGATCGTGACGTGAATGAATGGTTACGTAAACCATGAATCTAGAGACACAAGTGTCTTCAACACCTCCTATGCCTGAGACAATACTGTTATTTGGTATTTTCTTTAGTCCGAGCAATTGGACTGTTGACTCGGTTATGAAAGAGGCCTGGGATCCTTGATCCAATAACGCCCTCAGCAATTGTTTACGACCGTTCTTAGTCTGTGCTTCGACGAGAGCGGTTGCTAATAATACTCGATTTGGCACAACTTTTTTAGAAAAGTGTGTCGCTATGGTTGGAGACTCTGATTCTTTTGCCATACCGGAAGCAGTTTGCAGTGTGGACACTGCTGATTTGACAGCTACTGCCTCTACCGGATGGCTATTGGGTGACGATGATCTTGAGGATGCCTTGGGGTGTAATAATGAGTGGTGTCTACGCTTGCAAACGTGACATGATGTTTTAGCACGACAATATTTAATTGAATGATTCGCGCCTAAACAATTGTAACACAAATTGTGAGTTCGGACAAATTCACTTCGAGTTTGGTAACCTTCTTTACTAAACTGTTTACAATGACTTAGATAATGATCTTTCTTACAGAATGTACATACAATTTGTACAGAGTTGTTACTATCTGATTTAACTGCGTAAAAAACCGTTGGTTTACTCACTGTGGACTTCTGCTTTGACTTAGATGTGTCTAAATACTCCAAAGAGCGAAACCTTGACTCTAAAAATGTTTTAAATTCTTCAAAAGTTGGTAATTTTTCATCTGCACTAATTTTCAATTCCCACAACTTTCGCGATTCACTATCCAGCTTAGCGCTTATTATATAGATGACTATAGCGTCCCATGATTTGACATCAATGCCAAGAGTACTTAAGCCGTGCAAACAGTCCACCGCAGTATCCAATAATTCTTTAACCGCAGTTGATGACTCTGTTACATTTGATTGGTTGATCAATCTCTTCAACATAGAATTAGACAAATATCGTTTATTATCGTAGCGTTTATTTAACATTTGCCAACATTCCTGATAATTTGCGGCTGTCACAGGAGTGTGACGCAACAATTGTTCTGGTTCACCCGATAAATGACCTTTCAGGTAATGCAGTTTTTGTACATCGTCAATTGAGTCATTGTTATGGATAAGTGATGAAAACAAATCACGGAATGAAGTCCACTCCGTATACTTGCCAGAGAAAGTAGGAATAACAACCTTAGGTAATTTCACATTTGTGTACGTATTTGACGATGACTGTTTATCTACACTTGCCACTGCAGTTGTTAGATGTTTAATGGACTCTTTCAACTCGGATTTATAAGTTATGTAAATATCCTCAGTTTTGTCATATATCTCCGAAGTAAAGTAATTATGTTTCAAATCTAGTGTTTCTACTATGTTCCTGTGTGTTTCTATGAAATTAGACCACAGTTGTTCTAATGCTTCCAACCTAGTTTCTAAATAAGACAATGTTATCCGTTCTTTAGGAGTTTTTTTATAATTTATTCTACCTTTTTCAATATTTTTCTTGTTGTCTAGTTGTAAGTTAATTAATGACTCCATGACTATAAAGTGCTATCAAACTACTAAATTAATTCACAAAAAACCAAGTCGCACAAGAACACAGAAATTTTACAAGTGTAAAACTGATGAAATTATTCTAAGTCCATGACAACAACAGAAAATTTTACAAGTGTTTTTACTTAAAACTTTTTAGAAAATCGGGCATAGGTTCCCCGTCGGTTCACTTTTTGCTAAAATATTCTAAGTCTAAAACTACTTAAATTATTCTAAGTCTTGAATATTAAATTTAAAGTTCCAAATCTTGATAACTTCACAAATAAAATTGTACTCACGGTTTTATTTTCTAAATCCACAACACGTCACTCACTATTACTTTTCCAATTTATTTGTTGCCAACGCCCGCCAGGGGGCGCGCAGTACGCTCTCAGCTTTGATGCTCAGCTACTTTGGATGCCACTTCCACTTCTTCTAGATCCGGCCGTCCACACTCGGGATGTCCGGAAGCCCACAGTACTTGCTGCGGTGGCGCCCTCTGCAGGCGACGTCCTCAGAAACACTCAGTCTCCACGGTCGCGCCCTCTGCAGGCGACGCTGAAGCACTTCAGTGGCGATCCACCACTGCTTTCTGTGCTGATACACAAAAACTCGGTGCGCAATATTACGCACTGATCCGGCTGTCGAAGGACCATGTAAAATACTCCAACCCCAGGTCCTCAATGAAACTCATATAAAGCGCTATAACACAGTATATTAATGTTTCACCTCAATACAGAATCTCAAAAAAATAATAATTTCTAAATTACTTATACTTTCACCGGTAACGAAACCATAGCGCGATCTAACTCGACGCCAACGCCATCTAGTTAGAACACGCGTACTAAAATTTGCACAATCTTACTTATTATAACTAAAACAATTAAATTAAATGTGATATGGTTTGACACTATATACAGACGGAACTCATACATGGTTAGAGCGAGTCGTATGCACAATGCAACCTGCCGGGAAGCTGATATCGACATTTTTAATACTAGTGTTGCTAAATTGAGGAAAATGTTAACTAATAGTTTCTTCGAACGTTAATAGTAATTTTGCTGTTTTTTGTGTCAATTTAGTATATTTTTATTTTCCCTTTTCATGTAATTTTATACTACATGTGAAAACTTGTAATTGGCCATATTTTGTTTAAACTATTACCTACTGTATCTGTTTAGCCGTAAGTTTTCCTAAAAGAAATAAAATAAAATCCCGCTCGGTCACAAATCCCGGCCTTGGTATAATGCAGAATGTGCCCACGCTGAGGCCCGAAAAGAGACTGCCTACCAAGCCTGGGTCAAGGTCCGCGACCGCAAAGTTAGAGCGCGTAGGGTTCGCGCGAAGAAAATAGCCTTTAATTCTGCCGCCAAGTTCTGCAAGCGGGTTTTACGTAGGGCACGTTTTGACCATGTCGGACGTATCGGGGCCAGGCTGGCTTCGCACCCTCCGGGTAGTAAATAGTTCTGGTCCCTGTCTAAAGCGGTTGAAACGAATTTCTGTCGTCCCACTTTACCTCCTATGATGAAACCTGATGGGTCGCTGGCTCACTCTGCAACTGAGATAGCAAATTTATTTGCATCTCTCTTTGCAAGCAATTCACGTCTGGACGCTGGCTCAAAGCGACCACCTACTGTACCTCATTGTGACTCCTCGATGCCGGAGATCGCAGTACACATTAAAGAGGTCCGAAGAGTATTGTGCAGTCTAGACGTGAACAAGGCCAGCGGGCCTGACGCCATTCCAGCGAGAGTGTTGAGGCAGTGTGCGCCTGAACTGTCTCCTGTATTGACACGTTTGTTCCGCCTCTCTCTTGAAAAAAGAACGGTGCCGAAATCCTGGAAGCTTGCAAATGTACAACCAGTGCCAAAAAAAGGTGACCGTGCAGACCCTGCCCATTACCGTCCGATCGCCATTACCTCCATTCTGTGCAAAGTTTTGGAAAGGGTACTGAAGAATAAGTTGCTGATCTACCTTGAAGACAATGATCTCCTCAGTGACCATCAATATGGCTTTCGCCGGGGACGGTCAACTGGCGATCTTCTTGTGTATGTCACGCACTGCTGTGGCGAAGCCATCGAGAAACACGGCGAAGCACTGGCTGTATAAGAAAACTCAAAACTTTAGTGCTCATCACCCAAACCCAGATCCCTGAAAATAGGCTTCTTCAATGCTAATAGCATCTCAGGTCAACGAGATGAAATCGCGACCTTTCTTCGCGACCATCAACTTGACTTATTCCTATTACAAGAGACCTTCCTTAAACCGTCACTACGAATACCTAAAGTTGCCATGCCAATTACCGAGTAGTTCGTAACGATAGGGTTGGTAGACAAGGGGGTGGCACCCTGATCTGTTATAGACATGGGTCGGATTAGGTAAAAACGATACCTAATCCACCTAATCCTAGTATTTAAAAATACCTAATCCATTTACCTAATCCGAATATTTATTCAATAAAGCCGCTGGCCTGTTACCGATAGTATCGTATGTGGATTGGGTAAGAAATATTCGGCATGGAGTATGGACATTCCGTTTCTGATATAATATTGTGGAACGGATTATATTTCGTTTTTTCGGGCAAACGGTATGTACTTAAAGTCAATAATATAGTTTAAACCGGGGATCCAAGAACATGCACAGTGAAAAAGTGCGGCTTCGGTCCAAATTCTGGAACCACCTACCGTTATAATCCACCTAATACTAGGATTAGGTGGATTAGGTATCGTTTTTACCTAATCCGACCCATGTCTATTGCTAGAGCATTAACTAGTTCAGTGGTATTCTACATAGATGGCGCTGGCAGCAGTGCTAATTAAACTTGAAACTTATTCCTCACACATTAAGGTACGGAATATCTTCTGTGTAGACTGTGTATGAATATTTTGTGCCATACCTAATCCTCGACGCTTTGGATTAGGTACGGACTCGCATCGAAAAATACCTAATCAATATACCTAATCCAATATTTATGCCTCACGTCTAATCTGTTATAAAAGCAACCTCTATTGCACGCCCATTGACACCCCACCTCTTTCTCATATTGAGGCATCAATCTGTCGACTAGGTATGCCGGGCATCCAACCGTCACCATCATATCGGCATACATACCCCCCTCAAACAATATCGGCTTGACTAATATCGAGCCCGATATCAACATACTTATGAACTTAGATAGCTCCGTCATTATGGCAGGCGATCTTAATGCTAAAAACCCTATTTGGAACTCTCGCGACCTAGTTGCGGACGACTGACCCCATCACCGGACTGGACTTCCGAGTGAGTCGCCCTCAGTCTACACGCGGCTCACTTGTGACACTGACTCCATACAAATACATGCATCTGTTGCGTGGCGCGTGCTAGGTTAATATAGGCGTGTCACGTAGCAAACAACAGACATTCACCTCTATACAGGCACCCAACTCACACGCGAAGTCGCGGCTCTTTTTATGCGGGCGGGCGACTCGCGTATACACCGGGCGGTGTTACACAGCACAATACCGCCCACACACTCAGAACACGGTCCCTTCTCACCACCCGGGCTCGGCTCGACCTGAAAACGGGGAGGTGAGGGGGACCATACACCCCTTCTGTAGGAACGTCGAGTCCGTAAATCTGTCGCTGGATGCCATCTGCTGGGCTTCCCCCATGTAGGTGGGGGTCTCACTCGGTAGTGGTTGTCCGCCGATTTACGGTGAAGCAAGCGGCGTTGGGCATCAACGTCGTGGCGTGCCTACAGACACAAATTTCAGACACCTCTTAACATGGGCGTGTATGCCGCACGCCCAACCATCCATCCGCCAGCGGCGACATAAAATGAGGGGCCCGTGGTTACGGGCCACCGTAAAGCTTTCGCGGTCGGGGGGCCATGCCCCGACACCGCACGCCGCGCCCCCTTACGGGGGCGTAGCGACATCTCGACGAGTGCTCATCACCCAAACCCAGATCCCTGAAAATAGGCTTCTTCAATGCTAATAGCATCTCAGGTCAACGAGATGAAATCGCGACCTTTCTTCGCGACCATCAACTTGACTTATTCCTATTACAAGAGACCTTACTTAAACCGTCACTACGAATACCTAAAGTTGCCAATTACCGAGTAGTTCGTAACGATAGGGTTGGTAGACAAGGGGGTGGCACCCTGATCTGTTATAAAAGCAACCTCTATTGCACGCCCATTGACACCCCACCTCTTTCTCATATTGAGGCATCAATCTGTCGACTAGGTATGCCGGGCATCCAACCGTCACCATCATATCGGCATACATACCCCCCTCAAACAATATCGGCTTGACTAATATCGAGCCCGATATCAACATACTTATGAACTTAGATAGCTCCGTCATTATGGCAGGCGATCTTAATGCTAAAAACCCTATTTGGAACTCTCGCACCACCAACCCGAGAGGCAATGAGCTGTCACGCTTATCTTCCAAATACAGCTTTGACGTCATCGCACCAATGACACCCACCCACTACCCAGGCCAAGTAAATAACAGACCCGATATTCTCGACGTAGCGTTACTGAAGAACGTAAGCTTACGTTTGCGTTCAATAGAAACGCTACAAGAATTAGACTCAGATCACAGACCAGTGATCCTCGTGCTAGCTTCTCGCACAGGCTCCTCTGATCCTGGTCAGCCGCTCCAAACTAAATTTGTTACTGACTGGCGTAAGGTAGAACAACGCCTTAAGTCCGCCACGTCAGAACATTTAGATAAAATCCCTGATAAATTAGAGTCAACCACAGACGCACTAGGCGCGATCGACTTACTCACCAGTCACGTACAAACGGCAGTGAATGAAAGTTCACGGCAGAAACCAGTGATGGACGACAACCGCTGGCACCTGCCAGCCGATGTACGTGCACTGATGACTAAGAAGAACGCAGCGATCCGTGCTTATGATGCCTTCCCCGACGCAACCAACCGCGCTCGTATGCGTGGCCTACAGCGTGCTGTAAAGTCACGCATTAATGAGATGCGGGGGGAGCGCTGGGACAAGCTCATGAGCACCATAGAGCCCTCCCATCAAGTTTTCTGGCAACTAACCAAAAAGCTAAAGTCCGATACTGCCACCGACATTCCCCCTCTTCTACGTCCTAACCAAAGCCTAGCTTTCGAAGACGTGGAAAAGGCCGAGTGCCTAGCCGACAGCCTCGAAGCCCAATGCTCGCCAAGCCTACTACCAGTAGACCAAGCCCACTGTGACCAAGTGGACGCAGAGGTTGAACGTAGATCCGCTCTCCCTCCCCACGAAGACCCCGAGGAACCCCACCCCCCTGTGACCCCCGACGAAGTTCACTCATTAGTGAGGAACCTCAAAACCAGGAAAGCTCCTGGCTCGGACGGCATCACTAACCGAGTGGTTAAACTCTTCCCCGCCCAACTTATTGTCTTAATGACAACAATTTTTAATGTTGCATTAAACAATAACATCTTTCCACAAGCGTGGAAAGAAGCCACTGTCATTGGCTTTCACAAACCCGGCAAGCCGAAGTCCGATCCGTCCAGTTACCGGCCCATAAGTCTCCTCAGTACCATGGGGAAGATCTATGAGCGAGTAATCTTTAAAAGATTAATGGATTATGCCGAATCCAGAAACCTCATCCCCAACGAGCAGTTTGGTTTTCGAAGAAAACACTGCTGTGTCCGTCAGGTTCACCGCATTGTCGAGCACATAAGCGCAGGGTACCAAGCGGGCCTCATGACCGGAGCGCTCTTCTTTGATGTGGCGAAGGCTTTTGACAAAGTATGGCACAACGGCTTATTATATAAGCTGTGGCAACTAAACATGCCAGACCGTCTCGTGCTCATCATCCGAGACTACTTGTCAAATCGCACCTTCCGCTATCGCATAGGAGACGCCCTCTCGTCCCCGCACCCGATCCGAGCCGGGGTCCCCCAGGGCTCAGTGCTCGCCCCCCCCTCTTCTCACTCTATACGAGTGACATTCCCAAACATAGTACATGTCAGTTGGCCCTATTCGCTGACGACACGGCTATCTATTACTCAGGTCGCCGCACCGAGTACATAACCCGACACCTCCAGTCCGCAGCCGACGCTCTCGAGCAGTGGTTTAGGAAATGGAGGATCGAACTTAACCCAACCAAAAGTGCAGCTGTACTCTTTGTCAAGAACGGCAAAAACAGCGAGGCACATACCCGCACCCGACCCGTAACTATGTCCGGTCAACAAGTCCATTGGGAACGTACGACCAAATACCTAGGGGTTACCCTCGATAACAAATTAAAATTCACCGAGCACATAAAGACTGTACGTAACCGTGCTGCTTTTGCTCTCGGTCGCCTCCATTCACTTCTCAATGCACGCAGTAAACTAGCCCTCAGGTCAAAGGTGCGAATTTACACCACGTGCATACGCCCCATTATGACATACGCTAGCGTTGTGTTCGCACACGTTAAGCCGTCACGCTTTAAAAAGCTACAAACCCTCCAAAATCGATTCATGCGACGAGCCACGGGCTGCCCCTGGTACGTACGCAATGACCAGCTCCACGTCGATTTAAATCTGCCGACCATCAGGCAATATTTCAAAAAAGCGAGCAAACGCTTTTTCGATTCAGCCACTACACACACTAATCCACTAGTGACAGCAGCCACACGATACACACCGTCATGCATCTCCCGCATACGGCGCCCCAAACACGCTATGTTAGATTCAGACGACGACATCACTCTCTACCAAGAGAGTATGAAGTCGGTCCGTAAATCTCTCAACTCTACACATGACAGACGTCCTAACTTCCGTACCCGCCGGCGAGTACCACCGCGGCATCGAGTAGTATGTCAATCCCCCCGACCCTTGCTTCCGCCCGCCCGTGCGGAGCAAGTAGCTTTAAACGCCCCTAATAATAATAATAACATACAGATAGAACAAGTCTCCACTTGCTCAGTAAACAGTAGCGCCCTAAGCCTAGGTTCGAGTCCCACTATGGGACGCCCTTAGCTGCGCTACTTAGAGATTAATTTTAACCCGGCGAGAGGCCCTTCTGGCCCCGCCAACGCTCGGTTAAGCAGTCAATGCTCCCGGAGCAAACTGCGATAGGTCCGTACTAAAAAAAAAAAAAAAAAAAGTGCTCATCACTTCGTAACAGTCGTGGGGAAGAAATCGCGGAAACGCGTAGCTAAATCCCAGAAGGTAGGCATCACCACCCCCATCTCCACCATGACCGCCAAGAAGAACAAGCAGGACAGGACACTGCTTCCCCTTCTTCTCCCGCTACCCAGCACAGTGTTGCCAACCTCAAAAAACTAAAAAACAACAAAGAGCATTAACTAGTTCAGTGGTATTCTACATAGATGGCGCTGGCAGCAGTGCTAATTAAACTTGAAACTTATTCCTCACACATTAAGGTACGGAATATCTTCTGTGTAGACTGTGTATGAATATTTTGTGCCATACCTAATCCTCGACGCTTTGGATTAGGTACGGACTCGCATCGAAGAATACCTAATCAACATACCTAATCCAATATTTATGCCTCACGTCTAGTCGGATTAGGTAAAAACGATACCTAATCCACCTAATCCTAGTATTTAAAAATACCTAATCCATTTACCTAATCCGAATATTCATTCAATAAAGCCGCTGGCCTGTTACCGATAGTATCGTATGTGGATTGGGTAAGAAATATTCGGCATGGAGTATGGACATTCCGTTTCTGATATAATATTGTGGAACGGATTATATTTCGTTTTTTATGGGCTAACGGTATATAAAGTCAATAATATAGTTTAAACCAAGAACATGCACAGTGAAAAAGTGCGGCTTCGGTCCAAATTCTGGAACCACCTACCGTTATAATCCACCTAATACTAGGATTAGGTGGATTAGGTATCGTTTTTACCTAATCCGACCCATGTCTATTGCTAGAGCATTAACTAGTTCAGTGATATTCTACATAGATGGCGCTGGCAGCAGTGCTAATTAAACTTGAAACTTATTCCTCACACATTAAGGTACGGAATATCTTCTGTGTAGACTGTGTATGAATATTTTGTGCCATACCTAATCCTCGACGCTTTGGATTAGGTACGGACTCGCATCGAAAAATACCTAATCAACATACCTAATCCAATATTTATGCCTCACGTCTACTCGCCTATAAAAAAAACAGTAGAAAGCGGTAGGTAAAGAAAAAAAGGCAGATTTCATTATTTTGCTCATATAATTAAATAATAAACAACTTTCTTAGTTACTAGAACTCACATAAATTGATATATTTATAATCACAGCAACATAAAACAAAAATCAAAGTAAAATTATTTTTCAGTTTCATTTTCAATTGTCATCATCTTCAATATTTTCACACTCATTTTTATTTTTAAAATCATACATGTTTTTGTTGAATATCTTCATGTGCTTTTCTGTAGCTTCAAATGAATAGCAATCAGTTATTTCGGATTTAGTGTGTAATACTCCTTTAATAGTTGTAGTCGATATTCTATTGCGTAATTTGGTTTTCATAATATTTATAGCAGAAAATAACCTTTCCACGGCGGCGCTGCTATGTGGTAGGCACAAAAGCTTTTTTACCAATTCACACAATGTAGGGAATGTTTGAGATTCGTCTCCATTTCTTAATTCTTGTACATGTTTCCAAATGTCGATAATATCGGGAGTTTTGTTTTGGTCGAAAGAAAAATCGACATTTCTTAACATTCGCCATTCTCTATTCAGTTCCGTTATATTATTTGGACAAATCTTTGGGAAGAAATAATGTAAATCTGCAATGGAAGGGAATTTCTTTTTTATTTCAGGATCCAGAATTGCTTTAGGATTTAGCATCTTCAGACATTTTAATGCTTGACGGTCTTTGTCGTCGAAAGGAAACCTTTTTAATATCTGTTTTGCAGCCTCGATATAAAACTCCTTACACTTTAAGTAGAAATTTTTCAGCTGTTCTTCCTCTAGTTCTCCTATTTCTCTCTTTCTTCTGATCAAATTTGGCACCATTCCACCAACGTATATATGTTGCATCGGTAAATGTTTCTGCTCACTCGAGAAGTCTAGGTTTAATATTTTAGTTTCTTTTGCGTGTAAAATATTTTGTGCTTCATTTTTTTCTTGTTCAGTGAGATTCAAATATTCAGCTTGTACAAAGCATTACAAGATCGTTGTGTATGCGGTCAGTATTTTGTCGTATAGTAAATATAATTTCGGAGTCTCGGATTGCATTTCTTTATTGAGATCGGTAAATATAGGTAATGCAAATTTCAAAAACTCCAGGTACAATTCAGTTGTCGGTTCGAGAGCCTTGGAGAGAATTGATTGCGCAGAAAGTAATCTATCTACATGAACTGCAGCTTGAAAATACAATTTTATAGCTGGTAATTGTTCTAGAAGCCTATTTACTACCTCAATAAGCGACAACCATCTGGTTTGGCTAGGGTGGAGTAATTTGTGTGGTTTAATATTTGTGAATGCTTGAAATGTTTTGAAATCTCCAATACGTTTTGGAGAATTTTGTACATGATTATATACTTTCAATAACCACTACATTAATATGACACATAATTGTACTAGTACGAAAACAAAAGGAATCCAATGAATATTCAACAGTCCACTCAATGTTCCTCAAACCTGTATCAGAAAGCGACGTTCTAACCAAGATATTATCCTTAAATAACACGAATTCTGAAGGTTATGATGAAATTAACACGAAAATTTTAAAAGCACATGCTAATGAAATAATTGTAATATTAACATATCTAATAAATTTATCGTTTTCTCTTGGCACTTTTCCCGAAGCATTAAAACTATCCATAGTAAAGCCACTTTTTAAAAAGGGAGAAAAATCCGACGTCAATAATTATCGCCCAATAACGTTAATACCCATTCTGTCGAAGATATTTGAAAAATGCATGTATAAAAGATTGACTGAATTTTGCAATAAATTCCATATTATTAAGAACGAACAGTACGGCTTTCAAAAACAAAAATCCACTACTTTAGCTATCTTCTCTCTTATTAATATAATTTTAACGAATGTTTTGCTTTGCTTCTGATGGCGCTAACGTTATGTTTGGAGATAAACATTCATTGGTCACTTTGTTTAAAAATGACATACCTCACCTTTTTACTATGAAGTGCATTTGTCATTCTTTTAACCTATGCGCATCATACGCATGTGAGAAATTGCCAAGGGGCGTGGAAGATTTCTGTAGAGACGTAATAATAATAATAATAATATTTATTTGCTTAAAAACACGGTATAAAAAGATGGTAAAAGTACAATTTAGAACAAAACATGTTTTGCCAATATAACTGTGACCAAGTGGACGCAGAGGTTGAACGTAGATCCGCTCTCCCTCCCCACGAGGACCCCGAGGAACCCCTCCCCCCTGACGAAGTTCACTCATTAGTGAGGGACCTCAAAACCAGGAAAGCTCCTGGCTCGGACGGCATCACTAACCGAGTGGTTAAACTCTTCCCCGCCCAACTTATTGTCTTAATGACAGCAATTTTTAATGTTGCATTAAACAATAACATCTTTCCACAAGCGTGGAAAGAAGCCACTGTCATTGGCTTTCACAAACCCGGCAAGCCGAAGTCTGATCCGTCCAGTTACCGGCCCATAAGTCTCCTCAGTACCATGGGGAAGATCTACGAGCGAGTAATCTTTAAAAGATTAATGGATTATGCCGAATCCAGAAACCTCATCCCCAACGAGCAGTTTGGTTTTCGAAGAAAACACTGCTGTGTCCGTCAGGTTCACCGCATTGTCGAGCACATAAGCGCAGGGTACCAAGCGGGCCTCATGACCGGAGCGCTCTTCTTTGACGTGGCGAAGGCATTTGACAAAGTATGGCACAACGGCTTATTATATAAGCTGTGGCAACTAAACATGCCAGAACGTCTCGTGCTCATCATCCGAGACTACTTGTCAAATCGCACCTTCCGCTATCGCATAGGAGACGCCCTCTCGTCCCCGCACCCGATCCGAGCTGGGGTCCTCCAGGGCTCAGTGCTCGCCCCCCCCCCCTCTTCTCACTCTATACGAGTGACATTCCCAAACATAGTACATGTCAGTTGGCCCTATTCGCTGACGACACGTCTATCTATTACTCAGGTCGCCGCACCGAGTACATAACCCGACACCTCCAGTCCGGAGCCGACGCTCTCGAGCAGTGGTTTAGGAAATGGAGGATCGAACTCAACCCAACCAAAAGTGCAGCTGTACTCTTTGTCAAGAACGGCAAAAACAGCGAGGCACATACCCGCACCCGACCCGTAACTATGTCTGGTCAACAAGTCCATTGGGAACGTACGACCAAATACCTAGGGATTACCCTCGATAACAAATTAAAATTCACCGAGCACATAAAGACTGTACGTAACCGTGCTGCTTTTGCTCTCGGTCGCCTCCATTCACTTCTCAATACACGCAGTAAACTAGCCCTCAGGTCAAAGGTGCGAATTTATACCACGTGTATACGCCCCATTATGACATACGCTAGCGTTGTGTTCGCACACGTTAAGCCGTCACGCTTTAAAAAGCTACAAACCCTCCAAAATCGATTCATGCGACGAGCCACGGGCTGCCCCTGGTACGTACGCAATGACCAACTCCACGTCGATTTAAATCTGCCGACCATCAGGCAATATTTCAAAAAAGCGAGCAAACGCTTTGTCGATTCAGCCACTACACACACTAATCCACTAGTGACAGCAGCCTCACGATACACACCGTCATGCATCTCCCGCATACGGCGCCCCAAACACGCTATGTTAGATCCAGACGACGACATCACTCTCTACCAAGAGAGTATGAAGTCGGTCCGTAAAACTCTCAACACATGACAGACGTCCTAACTTCCGTACCCGCCGGCGAGTACCACCGCGGCATCGAGTAGTATGTCAACCCCCCGACCCTTGCACCCGCCCGCCCGTGCGGAGCAAGTAGCTTTAAACGCCCCTAATAATAATTACATACCGATCGAACAAGTCTCCACTTGCTCAGTAGACAGTAGCGCCCTAAGCCTAGGTTCGAGTGCCACTATGGGACGCCCTTAGGTGTGCTACTTAAGTTTTAATTTTAATCTCTAACCCGGCGAGAGGCCCTTCTGGCCCCGGCTACGCTCGGTTAAGCAGCCAAGGCTCCCGGAGTCACGTGCGATAGGCCAGTATTAAAAAAAAAAAAAGTGCTCATCATTACCCGGCGAGAGGCCCTTCTGGCCCCGCCAACGCTCGGTTAAGCAGCCAAGGCTCCCGGAGTCACCTGCGATAGGCCAGTATTTAAAAAAAAAAAAGTGCTCATCATTTGCTCGGTTAAGCAGCCAAGGCTCCCGGAGGCACCTGCGATAGGCCAGTATTTAAAAAAAAAAAAGTGCTCATCATTTGCTCGGTTAAGCAGCCAAGGCTCCCGGAGGCACCTGCGATAGGTTAGTATTAAAAAAAAAAAAGTGCTCATCACATACATCGCTGACGCGATTACTTAAAGCGCGTAAGGTGTACTTCCACACCTACGCGCTCCATGAAGACAGACAATTTAGGTGCGTCATTAAGCGCGTACCTAAAGAGTTCCGCACTGGCGAGATCGCGGAAGATCTCAAAATCCAAGACTTCCGAGTCCTCGAGGTTCACCGCATGCACCGCGGTCGCAACGGTGAACCGTACGACATGATTCTTGTCGTTCTAGAAAATACTGACGCCGGCAAGGCCATACATGACATTAAGGCAGTATGTTCCCTAGCCGGAATTAAGGTCGAAAGACCAACCAAAGCCCGGATTCCCGGCCAATGCATAACTGCCAGCTTTATGGCCATGCGCAGCGCAACTGCTATGCGCGACCTAGGTGCGTAAAGTGCCTAGGCGATCACGCAACGGCTGACTGTGCACGCCCACGCGACCTGGCGCTCTGCACAGAGCCACCTAGCTGCGTCCTTTGTGGCGAGTCCGGCCACCCGGCCAGCTATCGTGGTTGCCCCGAGCCCCACGCCCCAGGCAGTCCCAACAGCGCACTAAGCTGCCTCAATCTAGCCCGCTCCTACAGGAGCTCAGGCCACTGCGACCGCCGCCGTGGAACCTGCTGAAACATCAGCAGTGCTTCCCGGCTCTTAAGCCTACACAGATGCCCCCACCAGCCATCCCTTCGCTGATGGCATGCCCTATCCCCGCGCCAGCAGGCAAGCTCGCCTCGCAGGCAGCCGCAGCGCCCCGCGCGGCCGCGCCCGCGCTTGCGGCCCGCGGTCCCGCGCCCGCTTTCGTGCCCCGCGCCCCAACCAACCTCGTACAACCCCAGTACTTTCCAAGTACTAGCGCGGTTTTTTGATCCCTATATCTTTGCCCGCAGCAATGAACTACACGCCAAGCTGCTTGCAGCGGAAGGTAATATTCAGGCCACTATGGCCTTGATGTCGGAATACCAGACCTGTCCACGTTTTTCACAAACTTCACACCACAATGAATACACACGACACCAGTAACAGAATCAAACCCAGATCCCTTAAAATTGGCTACTTCAATGCCAATAGCATGTCCGGTCAACGAGAAGAAATCGCGACTTAATTTCGCGACCATCAACTTGACATATTCCTCTTACAAGAAACCTTCCTCAAACCATCACTACGTATACCTAAAGTCGCCAACTACCGAGTAGTTCGCAACGACAGGGTTGGTACGCAAGGGGGCGGCACCCTTATCTATTATAAAAATTCCCTGTATTGCATACCCATAGATACCCCATCACTCTCGCACATTGAGGCATCAATCTGTCGACTAGGTATGACCGGTCATCCCACCATCACCATCATATCGGCATACATACCCCCAACAGTTAACAATAGTATGAATAGTATCGAACCCGATATTAACATACTAATGCATATGGATAGCTCAGTCATTATGGCGGGTGATTTAAATGCAAAAAGCCCTATTTGGAACTCTCGCATCTCCAACGCGAGAGGGAATCAGCTGTCACGCTTATCATCCAAATACCAATTCGATGTCATTGCACCAATGACGCCCACGTACTACCCGGATAAAGTTAATTTCAGCCCCGATATTCTCGACGTAGCGTTGCTAAAGAACATAAACCTAGGTTTAAGTTCGATAGAAACGATACAAGAACTAGACTCAGATCACAGACCAGTGATCCTAGTATTGTTATCCCGCTCAAGCACCCCTGATCCTGGTCAACCCCCTCCATCTAAAATCGTAACTGACTGGCGTAAGGTCGAACATCGCCTTAAGTCCGCCACGTCAGAATACCTAGACAAAATCCTCGACAATATAGTTACAGCCACAGACGCGATAGGTGCGATTGACCTTCTCACCAGTCACGTCCAAGCGGCAGTGAGCGAAAGCTCACGGCAAGTACCAGTGATGGATGACCACCGCTGGCGACTGCCAGCCGATGTACGCGAACTGATGACTAGGAAAAACGCAGCAATCCGTGCTTATGACGCCTTCCCCGACGCCACCAACCGCGCTCGCATGCGCGGCTTACAGCGTGCTGTTAAGTGACGCATCAAGGAGATGCGGGAGGAGCGCTGGGATAGGCTCATGAGCACCATAGAGCCCTCCCACCAAGCTTTTTGGCAATTAACCAAAAAGTTAAAGTTCGATACAGCCACCGACATTCTACCTCTCATACGTCCTAACCAAAGCCTAGCCTTTGAAGACGCAGAGAAGGCTGAGTGCCTAGCCGACAGCCTAGAAGCCCAATGCTCGCCAAGTCTACTTCCAGCTGACCAAGCCCACTGTGACAGAGTGGATGCAGAGGTCGAACGCAGATCCGCCCTCCCACCTCACGAGGACCCGGAGGCACCCCTCCCCCCTGTGACCCCCGACGAAGTTCACTCATTAGTGAGGAACCTTAAATCCAGGAAAGCACCTGGTGCAGACGACACCAATCGGTTGATTAAGCTCTTCCCTGCCCAACTCATTGTTTTAATGGCAGCCATATTCAACGTCGCCTTAAACAACTTCCTCAAGTGTGGAACGAAGCCATAGTTATTGGTTTTCATAAACCCGGCAAGCCCAAAGCTAATCCATCCAGCTACCAGCCCATAAGTCTCCTCAGCACTATGGGGAAGATTTATGAACGTCTAATCTTTAAAAGATTAATGGATTTTGCCGAATCCAATAAACTCATCCCTAATGAGCAGTTTGGTTTTAGGACAAATCACTGCTGTGTCCGCCAAGTCCACCGCATTGTCGAGCACATCAGTGCCGGGTACCAAGCGGGACGCATGACCGGAGCGCTCTTCTTTGATGTGGCAAAGGCATTTGATAAGGTATGGCACAACGGCTTATTATATAAGCTGTGGCAACCCAAAGTGCCAGACCGTCTCGTGCTCATCATACGAGATTACCTATCAAATCGTACCTTTCGATACCGCATAGGGAACGCCGTCTCATCCCCGCACCCGATCCGAGCTGGTGTCCCCCAGGGCTCCGTGCTCTCCCCCCCCCCCCCTTTTTCACTCTATACGAGTGACATACCCACACACAGCAAGTGTCAGCTGGCCCTATTCGCCGACGACACTGCTATCTACTACTCTGGCCTTCGCACCGAGACCATATCCCGTCACCTCCAATCCGCAGCCGACGCTCTAGAGCAATGGTTCTGGAAATAGAGAATCGAGATAAATCCGACCAAAAGTGCAGCTGTCCTATTTGTCAATGTCGGCAAAAACAGCGATGCTCATACCCGCACCAGACCCATCACTATGTCAGGTCAAAAAATCCCTTGGGGAAAGAAGACCAAATACCTAGGGATGACCCTCGACAACCAACTTAAATTCACCGAGCACATAAAGACAGTACGCGACCGTGCTGCCTTCGCGCTCGATCGCCTCCACTATCTCCTCAATGCACGTAGCAAACTAGCCCTTAAGTCTAAGGTGCGAATTTATACTACGTGCATACGCCCCATCATGACATACGCTAGCGTCGTGTTCGCAGACGTTAAGCCGTCACGACTCAGTAAACTTCAAACCCTCGAGCCACGGGATGCCCCTGGTACGTACATATGGATTTAAATCTGCCGACCATCAGGCAATTTTTCAAAAAAACAAGCACACGTTTCTTCGATTCTGTTACCAACCACACCAACCCGCTAGTGGCCACAGCTGCTCGATACACACCATCACGCATATCACGCATACGACGCCCCAAACATGTCCTATTAGATAACGACGACGACATCACTCTATACCAAGAGTGTATGAAGTTAGTTCGTAAATCAATAAACACTACACACGACAGACGCCCTAACCACCGTACTCACCGGCGAGTACCTCCGCGAGTTAGAGTAGTACGTCAACCCCCCCGTCCCTTGCACCCGCCCGCCCGTGCGGAGCAAGTAGCTTTAAACGCCCCTAATAATAATTATATACCGATTGAACAATTCTCCACTTGCTCAGTAGACAGTAGCGCCCTAAGCCTAGGTTCGAGTGCCACTATGGGACGCCCTTAGGTGTGCTACTTAAGTTTTAATTTTAATTTCTAACCCGGCGAGAGGCCCTTCTGGCCCCGCCAACGCTCGGTTAAGCAGCCAAGGCTCCCGGAGTCACCTGCGATAGGTCCGCATTAAAAAAAAAAGTGCTCACCATCCAAGACTACCTGTCAAATCGCACCTTCCGCTATCGCATAGGGGACACCCTCTCATCCCCGCACCCGATCCGAGCTGGGGTCCCCCAGGGCTCAGTGCTCGCTCCCCACCTCTTCTCACTCTATACGAGTGACATACCCAGACACAGTACATGTCAGTTGGCCCTATTCGCTGACGACACGGCTATCTATTACTAAGGTCGCCGCACCGAGTACATAACCCGACACCTCCAGTCCGGAGCCGACGCTCTCGAGTAGTGGTTTAGGAAATGGAGGATCGAACTCAACCCAACCAAAAGTGCAGCTGTACTCTTTGTCAAGAACGGCAAAAACAGCGAGGCACATACCCGCACCCGACCCGTAACTATGTCCGGTCAACAAGTCCATTGGGAACGTAAGACCAAATACCTATAGGGGCAGGGGTTACCCTCGACAACAAATTAAAATTCACCGAGCACATAAAGACTGTACGTAACCGTGCAGCTTTTGCTCTCGGTCGCCTCCATTCACTTCTCAATACACGCAGTAAACTAGCCCTCAGGTCAAAGGTGCGAATTTACACCACGTGTATACGCCCCATTATGACATACGCTAGCGTCGTGTTCGCACACGTTAAGCCGGAAACTACAAACCCTCCAAAATCGATTCATGCGATGAGCCACGGGCTGCCCCTGGTACGTACGCAATGAACAACTACACGTTGATTTAAATCTGCCGACCATCAGGCAATATTTCAAAAAAGCATGTAAACGCTTCTTCGATTCTGCTACCACTCACACTAACCCGCTGTTGGCAACAGCTGCTCGATACACACCATTACGCATATCACGCACACGACGCTCCAAACACGCGCTATTAGACAAGGACGACGACATCACTCTCTACCAAGAGAGCATGAAGTTAATTCGCAACACATGAGACACTATTCTCGACAGACGTCCTAACTACCGCACTCGCCGGCGAGTACCCCCACGACTCAGAGTAGTACGTCATCAATCCCTGCGTCTCTTGACTCCGCCCGCTAGTAGTAGCTATAAACGTCCCTAATAATAATATCAATCAGATACAACAAGTCTCCACTTGCTCAGTCAGTAGCGCCCTTAGCCTAGGTTCGAGTCCCACTATGGGACGCCCTTAGCTGTGCTGCTGAGTATTATTCCCTAACCCGGCGAGAGGCCCTTCAGGCCCCGCCAACGCTCGGTTAAGCAGTCAGGGTAGGCAGTGTGCGCCTGAACTGTCTCCTGTATTGACACGTTTGTTCCGACTCTCTCTTGAAAAAAAAACGGTGCCGAAATCCTGGAAGCTTGCAAATGTACAACCAGTGCCCAAAAAACGCGACCGTGCAGACCCTGCCCATTACCGTCCGATCGCTATTACCTCCATTCTGTGCAAAGTTTTGGAAAGGGTACTGAACAATAAGTTGCTGAACTACCTTGAAGACAATGATCGCCTCAGTGACCGTCAATATGGCTTTCGCCGGGGACGGTCAACTGGCGATCTTCTTGTGTATGTCACGCACTGCTGTGGCGAAGCCATCGAGAAACACGGCGAAGCACTGGCTGTATCGCTTGACATCTCGAAGGCCTTTGACAGGGTCTGGCACGCTGCTCTGCTCAGCAAGCTTCCTGCTTATGGTATCCCAGCTGATTTTTGTAGCTGGATATCAGATTTCCTTAGTGAACGGTCGATTAGAGTAGTTGTTGATGGCTGCTCTTCTGACCTTATGGCTATTGATGCCGGAGTTCCTCAGGGGTCTGTTCTCTCTGCAACTCTTTTCCTGCTGCACATCAATGACCTGCTTCGGCCTGGTATTGTTGGGTACGCAGATGACAGTACAGTTTCAGAGAGATACTTGTCCAGAGCAAAAACCAGCGGGGCCGAAGTAAGTTCCTTGAGAGAGGCCATGGTAGAACGGACAGATTTGACCTTAAGCTTTGTCTCCCAGTGGGGTGATGATAATCTGGTCTCTTTTAACGCCACCAAAACGCAGGCGTGTCTTTTTACCGCTAAAAAGAGTCGTTTCGCCCAAACTCCTACTTTTCGGGGTACATCTGTTCCTGTAAATGATCGACTTGAGCTCCTAGGCATGGAGTTGACATCTGGTCTCAACTTCGGCGCCACCATCGAGTACAAGGCCCAAACTGCGGCCAAGAAACTGGGCATCCTAAATAGGGTGAAGCGATACTTTACGCCTGGACAGCTTTTAACCCTTTACAAAGCGCAAGTCCGATCCTGCATGGAGTATTGCAGTCACCTTTGGGATGAATCAGCTAAGTACCAACAAGGAACGCAGAGCTAAGAGGCTCATTGGCGACGTAAAACTGGTGGATGCCAAGCTTCATAGCTTGGCTCATCGCCGCAAGGTTGCCTGCTTGTCGGTCTTCTACAGATTGTACTTCGGAGAGTGTGCCCGAGAACTCCACGACCTCATTCCACCGGCCCCCTTCTACCACCGGACATCTAGACGCACTGCCAGTTACCATCCCTACCTGGTTGCTATTCCACCAATTCGCACTAAGCGATTCCAAATGTCTTTTATAATGCGCACAGCAAAAGAGTGGAACTCACTACCTGCGTCTGTGTTTCCGAACGTATACAACCCTAATCTCTTCAAAGTGAGAGTGAACAGGCTTCTTCTGGGTAAGCTCACTCCATCGTCGACTTTGTCTCTGTCACCTCTGACCTAGACTAGAGTCAAGAGCAAACCCATCACAAAAAAAAAAAGGCTGCCGGAGCCAACTGTAATAGGTTAGTATTAAAAATAAAAAAATAAACAACATATGCTGTGTGCATACCCATTCCTCACCTAATTAATAAAATAATTTAAAATTTAGGTAATGTAATTGAATTGTGGTTTTCCTCATTTTTGCTACTTGCTATAATCTAATCAACAAGCAGCAACACTTTGGGGTATCCCTGTTCCTAGTTATCCTTATTCAGCATATTTGAGCAAAATACTGAGAAAACTAATAACAAAATAGCGCCAAGCGACCTGACACTTACCTACTGGCCACCAACACCTGTAGATGTACCAGATTGTACCGATTGCTAGAAATCATTCAAAATAGCGCCAAGCGACCTGACACTTACCTACTGGCCACCAACACCTGTAGATGTACCAGATTGTACCGATTGCTAGAAATCATTCAAAATAGCGCCAAGCGACCTGACACTTACCTACTGGCCACCAACACCTGTAGATGTACCAGATTGTACCGATTGCTAGAAATCATTCAAAATAGCGCCAAGCGACCTGACACTTACCTACTGGCCACCAACACCTGTAGATGTACCAGATTGTACCGATTGCTAGAAATCATTCAAAATAGCGCCAAGCGACCTGACACTTACCTACTGGCCACCAACACCTGTAGATGTACCAGATTGTACCTATTGCTAGAAATCATTCAAAATAGCGCCAAGCGACCTGACACTTACCTACTGGCCACCAACACCTGTAGATGTACCAGATTGTACCGATTGCTAGAAATCATTCAAAATAGCGCCAAGCGACCTGACACTTACCTACTGGCCACCAACACCTGTAGATGTACCAGATTGTACCGATTGCTAGAAATCATTCAAAATAGCGCCAAGCGACCTGACACTTACCTACTGGCCACCAACACCTGTAGATGTACCAGATTGTACCGATTGCTAGAAATCATTCAAAATAGCGCCAAGCGACCTGACACTTACCTACTGGCCACCAACACCTGTAGATGTACCAGATTGTACCTATTGCTAGAAATCATTCAAAATAGCGCCAAGCGACCTGACACTTACCTACTGGCCACCAACACCTGTAGATGTACCAGATTGTACCGATTGCTAGAAATCATACAAAATAGCGCCAAGCGACCTGACACTTACCTACTGGCCACCAACACCTGTAGATGTACCAGATTGTACCTATTGCTAGAAATCATTCAAAATAGCGCCAAGCGACCTGACACTTAGGTACGTTCTGGCCACCAACACCTGTAGATGTACCAGATTGTACCGATTGCTAGAAATCATTTAAAATAGCGCCAAGCGACCTGACACTTACGTACTGGCCACCAACACCTGTAGATGTACCAGATTGTACCGATTGCTAGAAATCATTCAAAATAGCGCCAAGCGACCTGACACTTACGTACTGGCCACCAACACCTGTAGATGTACCAAATTGTACCGACTGCTAGAAATCATTCAAAATGTTGTCAAGTCGTTGATGATGACATGATTGTGATATCATAGGTTTTGGTTACATGGATTACAATGGCCGTTCCAAAAGAATGGGATGGCGTAAGGAAACAATATGGGATCATAGGGTACGGGGTAGGTAGGTTAATAATTTGGTCCTCAATAAGGGATGCCTACCGTCTATGACTTGCGGAGTCGAAACGTTGATATTCACCACACCACTGATCCACTAATTCAAAATCGCTCTGCGTCCTTTGCATATCAAGGACCAACGGACTATAATTGGTCCTAGTTATTAAAAAAAATTAAATTCATTTATTTCAGGTCTTTAACCGATAACACAAAAATTAAAAAGAATTTTACACTTGCCATGCTTGCACTATTATATAAATTAAAAATTAAAATAATTACACAAAATGTCACATAATGTCAAAAATAAAATGTCACAATATGTCCAAGGAAATTTAAATAAAATGAATACCAAAGTCAAATATGTGCAGGCGCTGGCATGCAGCTGCAGCCATCTCCGCAAGAAAGGAGAATCCCACCGCTCGGACAACACGCTCAGGATCCCGTTCGAGCTACTCCTACAGCGACGCAGAAGCGATGCACTCCTTTTCCGGATTATTCCGTAGAAGTCATCGGTAGTAGCATCAGCGAACATTGCCGATGCGCTACAAAACCGGGACCGCCCCAACAGAATTCTGAACGCGTTGTTGTACTGGACACGAAGCGCGTTGTACGCCCGCAGAGTGAAGTTGGTCCACAGGCTGCACGTTTAGAAAGTCTGGCAGTATGCCTTGAATAAGGTTATTTTAACCTGTGAAGAACAACGTGCGAACCTGCGAGCCAGCATGTTGCACCGGACGGACAACGCCCTTCGCTCCCTCTCGATGTCCGTATTGTCAGACAGATCATCAGAGACCCAGTAACCCAGATACTTGAATCTATCTACTCTATTGAAATGTGACCCGCAAAGAGTGACAGGTGGTCCAGTTAAGTAGCTTTTAGTATCAGCTTTGAAGATCATGTATTCACTCTTCTTTGGGTTATATCTGAGCCTATGGGCCTCCGCGTAGGTCTCACAAATATTCAAAAGCCTGCGGATCGCAGAAAGAGACGGGCTCAGCATCACCATGTCATCCGCGTAACTTATGTTGTTTATACACACCCCATCAACGGAACAACCGACCTTAGTGTTGCTGAGCTCCTCGATCAATTGATTCATATACAGGTTGAAGAGACGCGGGGAGGTTATTCCCCCCTGCCTCACCCCACAGTCCAACCCGTATATGTCTGAATGTGATCCTGCCCATTTGACACTATTTTGTTGGTGACTATACCAATATTCAAATAGTGCTATAATGTCATGTGACAAATTCGTCTCGCATCGCAACTTATGCCATAACTTGTCATAATTTACTGTATCGAATGCTTTTGACAAATCTAAGTAGCAAGCATATACAGGCGTATTCCTGTCTATGTAGTACTGAACAGTTTGCTTGAGACAGAGGATAGCACTCTCAGTTGAAAGGCCAGGCCTAAAGCCAAAGTAGGCGTCGTTCAGAAGTAGGTGCTCTTCCAACTGTTGGTCAAGCAAACTATCCAGTACCTTACTTATGACTGTTGCTAGCGAGATAGGTCTATAATTCGAAATGTCAGAGGAATCACCAGTTTTATTTTTAACAATAGGAACTACTACGGAGTACATTAAAACGAGGATTTTTATAACTGAGAAAGCTGTATCGTATATAATACTATGGCTTATATGAAATTGACAGGTGAAATACAACAAGCCCACTGGTATCGCAACGATCCACATTAGTAGAGACAGCAACGCACAATCCAACTTTTGGAACACACAATTTGACACCACTTGGTCGCGTAAGTACTTGGCGTACACGAACATCCAGCACACCACCATGGCGTCCATATACCAGTACAGTCCCCTCAGAGCATCCCATATGTAGGCATTATTGTTAAATGTATAATAGTAAGTAATTGCAGGCGCGAATTCAAGAAATATGTGTGCCAATCTCGCCGCTGACAGCTGTACGAGGATGCTGTGGTCCGGTGTCCTTAGGTGGGCTCTGATGGCGGACAGCACTCCTTGCAGGGCCAAGCATAGCGATGATAGGGTGATCCCGACGAGCCAAGTGATATGCAGCACGGAGAGGGTCGAGATACACATGGTGTGGTCGATAACTCGATACACTTTGTGCTGCTGCGACGCCCGGTCGCTATCGAACTAATCACTTTATTTTTCTAAAACTCCGACCGACCGAATGCAAAAAATGTAAAAAGTACAATATGGTATAGTATGTACGTACTCTGTCATAAACACAAGGAAGTGGGGAACTAAACTGATACGAGTAGTATGGCTACTTAGTATTGTAATATCTGTGACCGAGGTGTAGAATATTGCAGTTTTAGGTCAGCGCCATCTCTTGATCGATGTTAGGACTAATGTAAATTTTTTTGATGATTTCTGAAAAAATGTGTTACTTAGAGACATCGTTTTATTTTTCCTGTAATCTTTACATAAACTTCTATCACATAGAATAATTTCTGATTTTTCTCTATGCAAACTTCTGAGATAAGGGGGAATGGTATTTTTTTTTACATTTTTCATTAAAAGAATGCGCAAACAGCGTTCTTTCATTTGTCCACATGCCCAAGTGTCCCACTTCGAATTTTTAAGACCTATTAGTAGTTCTTGAAATATCCAGCTGTAACAGACAGACAGACTGAGTCGACCATAAGGGTTCCATTTCACCATTTTGGTACGGAACCCTAAAAAGGAAACCGTGACTGACTGACTAACTGATCTATCAACACATAACTCAAACCACTGAACGGATTGGGCTGAAAGGCGCAAAGATAGCCATTATGGCGTAGGCATCCGCTAAGAAGGGGTTTTTTGGAAATTCGGCCTATAAGGGGGTGAAAAGGAGAGGTTTTGTTTGTATGAACCATCTTGATCCTTGAGTTAATAAACTTAAAACTTGGCAAGAACATTAAATTAATATAAATAAATTATGATTTTTGTAATCTGTTTTTCTAAACTACCCCCTAAAGGGGAATTCTGTGTGTCAAAGTTTGTATGGAAGAATTATAATGCGCAATCCAATTAAATAAAAACTCAGTATTTATACTTAAAACCAAAAAATAAAGAATAATGTACTTATATCACGGTTTTTCAAAAATCTACCTCTATCGGGGTGAAAAGGGGTAGTCAATTTTACAGGAGAGGATTTTACTGCGCTTGATTAACTCGAACAAACTTTGAGTGAAGTTTGGAAACATACTAAACAGGCATCAGTCAGTATATCGATGTTGTGCCATTAGGTAGTTAGTATATGTAGGAACGCAGGAGTTCATTAATTCACTAAACACAAAAAACTTCGCAAGCAATCGGAAATTGCTACAGAAGGCGGCGGGTGTCACGTGTTCAGGCAGCCCGGCCACAGTCGATTTCGTAATTTATAGACATATCAACACATTCTCTGCTGAATTCTTTATGCAAACGCTTCTTGTATGCTACACCCTTACCGACCCTTTTTTTTACGATGTTTTCGAAACAATAGAGATGCGCAACGAACACGCCGCGCCGCACTCGAAGAAAGTTATGAAAACGCACATGTGTGTCTGCCGCACCGAATGTGTTAAATGTTCCTAAATTATTCTTGCAGTTCCAGTGAATAGATTAAATGCACCACAAATATATCTTGTTAAAAAAGCACTTGTTGGCGGCACACGTGGCCGGGCTGCAGTATACGTTGCGGCCCGGCCACGTGTATATTTGCTGGTAGGATGCTCAGAATGTTCTGAAACATAAACCAAATAAATGTTCCTTATAAGTTCTTTATTTTTTTCAATGAAATATACCAAGAGAAATACTTACATAAACAAAAAATGATTTGAAATAAGAATTTGCACTAAGCGCCTGTAGGACTGAAATAGTACGTCTGCTTATTTGTATATACAAAGTTGCTAACGCATATCAATCTGCCTAGCCCAAGGAACTTATGCCTAGCCATTTCCCACGCCTACCGCTTACGCATATCTTTAGGAGGTATTCTCTAGGAAAAAACAGACAATATTATGTAATAAAAATAACATTTCTAACATTTCATTCATTCATAATCAATCAATCAATCAATCATTTCATTTCTTCGTTTTACAAACAAAATGTTATTTTCATTACACAATATATATTGTCCGTTTTTCCTAGAAAGTTGCTCCTAAAGATATGCGTTAGCAGTTTTGTATCTACAAATAAGCAGACGTGCTATTTTGTGCTATTTAGATTGGCAGGTGCCTACTGCAAAGAGTTTGCCTGCACGCACCCGCCGTCTATGGATAGTTCTGGGAACTGCATAGCACAATACTTTATTTAAATCTATACAATCAAAATTGCCATTAACTATATTATACAATGTCATTGCTTCTAATTGTTTTCGTCTAGAGCTGAGCGTCAAAAGCTTGTATTTACTGAGCAACTGGTTATACTTTAGATAACTTTTGTGACACCTGTAATGCATTGCAAGAAGAAATTACGTGGAACGTTTTCTATCATATCAATGTATTTGTGATAGTACGGGTTCCAGATGGATACGGCATATTCGAGCTGGGAAAAACCCTAGAAGGGTTTTGTACAAGCAGATGAGGCAGAGGTACGATGAGGTCCGATTAAAATCATGAGTAGATCTCATTATAAATCCATACATCTTATATGCTTTATTTACAATTTGTTCGATATGCAGATCCAAGCAGTTTTGAGTCAAGCAATACGCCAAGATCACGAACGGAGTTTACTTTATTCAATAAAACATTACACAATGAGTATGAAAACCTTATAATATATTTTTTTTATTTTTGGTAAAATTTAGGTAGTTGCACTTGGGGATGCTCAGATTGAGTTTACTAGTGTAACAATAGTCCCTCAGTCTATCCAGGTCCTCTTGGAGAAGATAACAATCCTGAATGCTACGAATAGGTCTGTATACTTTGAGATCAAAAATTTGGAATGATGAAAACACTTATGTTATTTATAAAGATAATCTAATACTGGTCTACGATCGCCAGTTCGGCGAATGACAGCAACTTACAATGAAATATTCGAACACATAGATATATTTGCATGCTCTTTGAAAAGGTTTCGTAGCCTTTTATTTAAATATGAGAAACTTGAAGCCTTGGACTAACTGTTTTTAATTGTTTGCCGTTGTTTCTAAAATACTAATATTTTTAACTATTTTTTTTTTCTTATTGTTTTTATAATATAAGTGTAACTGTCATGCTTGAAACAGTTCACCTCCTAGTGACTTGTAAGGTTTGTTTATGTATGGTAATCTGTGAACAGCGTTGTGGGCTACATTATTACTTATGTGATTTATGTTTTTCTGTTTGTAACATTGCATAATGTAGCTGTTTGTTGTTCCTATATTAAAAATAAAATAAAATAATTCGCGGAGCTCGTAGCTAAGTAATAACAGCCGCACGGGTCGATCCATCAGGTTAAGCTACGCTTGCCGGGGTTGGTCTGTGGATGGGTGACCATGTTTTCATACCGAGACTCCTCCATGCCTCGGAAAGCACGTTAAGCCGTTGGTCCCGGCTGTCATTCGTGGATCTTTGACAGTCGTTACGGGTTGTCAGAAGCCCGAAAGTCTGACAACCAGTCTTACCAAGGGGTATCGTATTATCCAGTAACTGGGTTGTGGAGGTCAGATAGGCAGTCGCTCCATGTAAAATACTTGTATTCAGCTGCATCCGGTTAGATTGGAAGCCGACCCCAACATAGTTGGGAAAAGGCTAGGCACATTGATTGATCTTATTTGAAATATTTTTTGTTTATGTAAGTTTTTCTCTTGGTATATTTCATTAAAAACATAAAGATCATAAAAAGAACATTTATTTGGTTTATATTTTAGAACATTCTGAGCATCCTACCAGAAAATATACACGTGGCCGACGTGATTGTGTCACTGACTCTGGCAGGGCCACCATCAGGGATTTTAATTTTGAAAACGCAAAAAATTTGTCGCTAATTAGTCGAAATTAGTCGCCAAGTATCAGAATTAGTCGGTCACTGGTTCAAAAGATATAAGGGTTTATAGGTGGCCCTGCTGGAGAGACTCTCCCCAGCAGGGCCAAATTTATATCTCAAAAACTAGGGCACCTAGCGAAGATCTTCTTTCTCCCATATTTAGTCGCCAATTAGTCGGAATTAGTCGCCAAATATCAGAATTAGTCGGTCACTGGTTCAAAAGATATAAGGGTTTATAGGTGGCCCTGCTGGAGAGAGTCTCCCTAGCAGGGCCACATTTATATCTCAAAACTAGGACACCTAGCGAAGATCTGTTTTCTCCCATATTTAGTCGCCAATTAGTCGGAATCAGTCGCCAAGTTACAGATTTAGTCGGGTCTTAGTTTAGGAGATATAATGAGTTCAATTAGTAAGGTATAGTCCAAGAGCTAGATCGAAGAGTTCACGAAAAATTGCCAAGAAAAAATATTAATATTAATATGTGTAATATACTTTTAGTTTTATCGGTCTAAAGTCTTTAGAAATGTCCGAGAGAGATAAGTCCTCAATTAAATTCATGTTTTTATGTTTTTAATTACTAGTTTAGAGTGGCTTAAACTTCTTTGAAAACATTAAACCTTGCTCTTCGTCTATTTGGTGTCAAGATGTACAGTCCCATGCAACTATTTTACCAGTTTACAATGTGAACCTCTAATTAACGTTAGAATAACAAAAAAATATCGTACCTTTAGTAAAATGTTTAAAATACTAAAACGTTGGAAAACGTATTGTCAATTGCAATCAAATTTTATTTTATATAAAATGAATTTTCAAAAAGTTCGTTTGATGTGTGTTGTGTTTGTGTGTATTTTGAGGTGATTGTGAGTGTTGTGTTGTGGGTACTGATGGGTAATGGAAAAATTTCGGAAGGAAAAGAAAAGAACAAAAATATTTTTCCGATGCTTTTCAAATATTTTTCCGATATTTTTCCAAACAAAAAGCTGACTGTGATTAAAGATTAGTAAAAAATAAGACTATTATGTGTACTCTGACATCAAGCAATGAACAATTATAGACTGCTCGAATATGAAACTTTTTGCTGTAGTTATTATTCTAAGGTCTTTTGCCTGCTTTGCATGTGTGTCATTACTTTAGGTCTTTTTTTTTGTAACGTGCGTTTTGTTTGTGCAGAATAAACATTTTGCTTTCTTTTTTCTTTACTGGAAAATTTTAAATATCTAATCTTTAACAATTTATAATTCTAGCCATAATGTTTTCTTATTGGAAATTATATACATAAATCAGAAGAAATTACAATGTGCACTATAAGTATCAAGTAGTTCTTTTTGGCCTGGTAGACGTGACGTGAGCCGACGACGATGCGCAGAATGCACAATTGGGAAAATACCATTTGCAGATGGCGCAAGATGGCGGTTGCGCTCACTTCAACCCGCGGAGCAAATTGCGTAATACATCATTGGAATCAGTTTCTTTTTGACAATTCAAAAACATTCACTGCGTTATTTACGTTGTCGAGCAGATAATATTTCGAACATGCGAAGCAATGGATTAGCAATTTGCTTCAAAATGATTCAGATTTGATTGATAGGTTGTAACGGAATTAGGGTGCTGGCCAAAAAGATTGGGGACTAATTATTGGACTACTACCTACTGTACTTAATCACGTCCAGGCGGAGCATTATACTGAACTGTTACTTGGTCCACATTCACAGGTTTTCATTTATAACCGTGTACAAGTTTTAAAAGATAGTAAGTTTCTCATGTACGGTGGTACATATTGCAATTCCTCTAACATTAAAAAGCAAAAATGATTTTCTTTTGTCAATATTTTCTTGTTTCTTGGCACCAATGATATTATAAGTAAAAGTCGTAGATAGGTTATACACGCTCCACAAGTGGTACGTCAAAATGTGGCTAATTAGCCACATTTTCGGCGTCTTGTCTCTGTTTCGCTCCCGATAATTACGACATGCCGTCCTATTTCCACGTGTCATCTAATAGTTCGACGTTGTGCCGTTTTTAAACATCGAACGTTGGGTAGGTAACGTATCTACGTCTTTTTACTTATAATATCATTGCTTGGCACACAAATCAGGGCATTCATACTCATTCATTTTAGAGGTATGATTAATTTCGCTTGTATTGCGCTGTTCTTCTACAGCTGACTTAATTTTGGCGGGTTCTTTTCCTGAGTTTAGTTGATTTTCGGGTTTGTATAACTAGATCGGTTTTTTTTCTGAAACTTGTTGGTGACATAAAACCCACCAACTGAAGATTTATTGTTTGTGTAGATGCAGTAGAAAATATTGATCATGATACTTTTCGCCAGTGATGATTCGGATTCTTCAACAGAATACCTAGATGTGGTAATATAATAAAACCCTTTGAATGTAAATAAAACCCCTTAAACTCTGTGTTATTTTACTTACTGAAGTCAAAATTTTACAGTAAACAATACTTTTAAAACCGAAAAATTTCCAACTTTTGAAAAAATTCGAAAAGGCTTCAACCCCTTTGAAATGTTGTTTTCGAAAATTCATGTATACGATCTTTATCATTTAAGTATAAAAATAAGTATTCGGGCCATTTTTAAGTTTATAGAACACAGGAATAAGATTTTTCAAATAAACTGTATCCCCACGTTTCACCCCCACAAGGGTCGAATTTTGAAAAATCGTTTAACACATTATCTGCTGAATTATTTGCGAATTTGTTACAAATGCTGCTTTATGATACACTAAACCCTGTGCGGCAAACGCTCATGCGCGCCCAAAAAATATTTCGTGTGGTGCTATGATCGCGCATGCGCGGTTGAAGAAAGTCTACCCAGTGCGGCTGGGCGCATCAGTGCGGCGTTACAAACTTGTCCCAAGTGCGGCGAGACGCTTATGTGTGTTTGAAAATTTTCGAGTTTTATGAGTCATAAAACAATTACGCCAATAACAATAGAGATGCACAAAAAACCCACAGGTGCAGCGCGCCGCACTCGAAGGAAGTTATATAAATTGTATGGACGCGCATAAGCGCCGCCAGCACATGGTGAACGTTCGAAAATCGCGCATGCGCGTTGGCCGCACATAACGTGTTAAGATGTTTCCAAAACTTGTATTAAAGATTATTTATACAAAAAACAATGGCAGCTTCCCATACATTGTTTTATTTGAAATTAAATCACTACGTCTTGAAATGAAAAATACCTTATTTAACTCAGCGTCATCTTCTGAGCTAGTTTGTGCAACATTTTTTGTTAGAGAAGGGTCAGATTAATAGATATTCAATGTTGCAATTTTGAACAACGGTTAAGAGTTGTAAACTGTCAACAGTTGTCAATGTCAACCACCAATAAATATTTTTTAAGACTTTGAATACTAATCTTTTTAGTTCAGAATTGCCGTAATATTTGATATTTTCCTACTTTGCTACAATAATTTTATCTAAGGAAGAACACAATAAACTCAAATATACAACAAAATAAATGTACTATATATTTGAATTCTTTCGACTTTCATTTAATGTGTTCTGCATGTTCAGGTAGGCGTGAATTATCGGGTAGGAAGGCAGTTTGTCAATAAAATAACATATCACAATCACTCCACTTCTAGTTCTCCACAATTCAATCAAACACTTAGCAAAATAATTATAGATCGCTTAGATTAAGAGGGATGCGATTAAAATAAAATGTCCACCGACCACGAGTTCAATGCTCGTTTTATAAGATGGCCGCCTCACCAGTTCTCGATGTTCGTTTTTGAGGTTGACTTGTACAACAACAAATCAATTAAGTCTAGAAAAGCGGAGGCGCCGACCATTTTCAGGTAGGCGTGGATTATCGGGTAGAAAGGCAGTATTTCAAAAAATAACACCTATCACAATCACTCCACTTCTAATTCTCGATAATTCAATCAAACACTTCAAAAAATAATAATAGATCGCTTAGATTAAGAGGGATGCGATTAAAATATAACGTCCACCGATCACATGGTTGCGTGCGCACCTTACAAAATCCGAAGTTACCTGCTCATTTTACAAGATGGCCGCCTTACCAGAGTGCTCGGTGTTCATTTTTGACGTTGCCATTTCTACAACATGTCAATTGACAGTCTAGAAAAGCGGAGGCGCCGACATATTATTTACTCCATGTAAATAAAATAAACTAAAAATGATAACAACACCACGACAATTATGCTGTACCTACTATTTAGGAAAATAAACATAAAATGACAATTTTAGTATTGCCAATCCAACCAACAATTTCCTAACCTTTTAGAACGAAATAGTCAAAAAACTTTTCATTGAACATATTTTTTTATTTGGCCTTAATTAGATAATATGATAGCATAAAAGAACATAATTAATTGAATTTATTTTGTATAAGTGTGACTTTTAGACGTTCAAATAAGAATTCGCCATTAATCTTTTCGAGTTAATCAAGCCACGCAGTAAAATCCTCCCCTGCAAAATTGACTGCCCATTTTCACCCCGGTAGGGGTATATTTTCGAAAAACTCTGATGAAAGTATTCTTTATTTTTAGTCTTATGTATAAATAGTGAGTTTAGAGTTAATCGGTCAGCGCGTTAAAATTCTTCAATACAAACTTTGACACACCCAATTCTCCTTTAGGGGGGATAGTTTAGAAAAACAAAAATGAAAAAGTTCATAATTAACATATATGTATTCGTGGCAAGTTTCAAGTTTATTAACTCAAGGAATAAGATTTTTCATACAAACAAAAACGCCCCTTTTCACCCCATATAAGATTGAATTTCCAATAACCCCTTCTTAGTGCTCCCCTAAATTATAAAAGGAAGCCGTGTGCAAAATTTCACGTTCCTAGACCCAGTAGTTTCGGCTGTGCGTTGATTTGTCAGTCGGTCAGTCATTTTATTCAATCAATCAGTCAGTCATTCATTCAGATAATCAGTAAATATGTTCAGTATAAATAAAACCCTTTAATTCATATGTTATTTTAATTCCTGTAGTCAACATTTTACAGTAAACAATATTTTTCCATATTGTTATTTTTCGGAAAAATAAACGGAAAAATTTCCAAGCTTTGAAAAATTTCCGAAAATTACCCGTCACTAGTTGTGGGTATGGACGGGTTGAGTTTTTATTTTATCTTAAGTGCACATTGTGTTGGATAAATAATTACACATACACATACACACATTACACACACACACATACACATTACATCGTACATTATTGTAGATTTGTTTATAAGTAATGAATACAGCTTTCCTATGGTGGGTTGAAATTATAGACTACGTTTATATTTATTTAATTCGAAACAAACATTCCTCCATAAGACGTCATAGATACTATCTAGAAAATACATAAAGTATTTTGTACTCGCTTGTACCACTGTATGGGGAAATTGAATTCTTTAATATCTTTTTAATTACACACCGACTAAATCTGTAACTTGGCGACTGATTCCGACTAATTGGCGACTAAATATGGGAGAAAACAGATCTTCGCTAGGTGTCCTAGTTTTTGAGATATAAATGTGGCCCTGCTGGGGAGACTCTCTCCAGCAGGGCCACCTATAAACGCTTATATCTTTTGAACCAGTGACCGACTAATTCTGATATTTGGCGACTAATTCCGACTAATTGGCGACTAAATATGGGAGAAAACAGATCTTCGCTAGGTGCCCTAGTTTTTGAGATATAAATTTGGCCCTGCTGGGGAGAGTCTCTCCAGCAGGGCCACCTATAAACCCTTATATCTTTTGAACCAGTGACCGACTAATTCTGATACTTGGCGACTAATTTCGACTAATTAGCGACAAATTTTTTGCGTTTTCAAAATTAAAATCCCTGATGGTGGCCCTGCCAGAGTCAGTGACACGTATACAGTGTCACTGACTCTGGCAGGGCCACCATCAGTGATTTTAATTTTGAAAACGCAAAAAATTAGTCGCTAACGACACGTATACAGTGTCACTGACTCTGGCAGGGCCACCATCAGGGATTTTAATTTTGAAAACGCAAAAAATTAGTCGCTAATTAGTCGAAATTAGTCGCCAAATATCAGAATTAGTCGGTCACTGGTTCAAAAGATATAAGGGTTTATAGGTGGCCTTGCTGGAGAGACTCTCCCCAGCAGGGCCAAATTTATATCTCAAAAACTATGGCACCTAGCGAAGATCTGTTTTCTCCCATATTTAGTCGCCAATTAGTCGGAATTAGTCGCCAAATATCAGAATTAGTCGGTCACTGGTTCAAAAGATATAAGGGTTTATAGGTGGCCCTGCTGGAGAGAGTCTCCCCAGCAGGGCCACATTTATATCTCAAAAACTAAGACACCTAGCGAAGATCTGTTTTCTCCCATATTTAGTCGCCAATTAGTCGGAATCAGTCGCCAAGTTACAGATTTAGTCGGGTCTTAGTTTAGGAGATATAATGAGTTCAATTAGTAAGGTATAGTCCAAGAGCTAGATCGAAGAGTTCACGAAAAATTACCAAGAAAAAATATTTCTATTAATATGTGTAATATACTTTTAGTTTTATCGGTCTAAAGTCTTTAGAAATGTCCGAGAGAAATAAATTCTCAATTAAATTCATGATTTTATGTTTTTAATTACTAGTTTAGAGTGGCTTAAACTTCTTTGAAAACAATAAACCTTGCTCTTGGTCTATTTGGTGTCAAGATGTACAGTCGCATGCAACTGCTTTACCAGTTTACAATGTTAACCTCTAATTAACGTTACAATAATAAAAAAATATCGTACCTTTAGTAAAATGTTTAAAATACTAAAATGTTGAAAACGTATTGTCAATTGTACCTAATCAAATTTTATTTTATAAAAATGAATTTTCAAAAAGTTCGTTTGATGTGTGTTGTGTTTGTGTGTATTTTGAGGTGATTGTGAGTGTTGTGTTGTGGGTATGGACGGGTTGAGTTTTTATTTTATCTTAATTTAGGTTAGAATAATAAAACTTCTGTTGTCGAAATATAATATGATTTATTACCTTAAAATTATTGTTCTTTCAGAAAATGTTACAAATACCTATTTATTCAATATTATGAACAGATACAGTTTGTGAGTTGGGATGTTAGAGGTTTTATTAACATGGTCTTCCATTTCTTCTTCTTCCGCCAAAAGCACAATTATAATCATATCCCAGTCCACCATCGTTGACGAACTTTCGCGACAAACTGGCATGTTTACTGTAGCTGTAACCTAGAACGGTTTACTCGCGCAGGCTCGCGAGGTCGCGCGCAAGCTCGAACATACGCAATCCGTAAAGAAAATACCCGAGACCGTGCGGGGATTATTCCTCTCTGTCTGCGCTGACCCTTTAACTTACGTGACGGGCAACTCGCGTGTACAGACGAGCTGCTTAGAAAGCAGCTCGTCTGTACACGCGCATCTATCTCTTTCTTACTTACCGTAAATGAAACGGAGCGCAGCGATCTATCTGCCAGCGACTAAGTGGTAAGTGCACATTGTGTTGGATAAATAATTACACATACACATACACACATTACACACACCCAAATAAATACGTCAAAAGTATCTAGCGATCAAGTGCATTTTTTACTATAAAAAATATCCAATTAATATTTACCAATATTAATTGGATATTTTGAAATCTGGCCACCTCTAAACCCTTATATCTTTTGAACCAGTGACCGACTAATTCTGATATTTGGCGACTAATTTCGACTAATTAGCGACTAATTGTTTGCGTTTTCAAAATTAAAATCCCTGATGGTGGCCCTGCCAGAGTCAGTGACACCTGTATACAGATATACTTATGATTTGTCTCAAGCGCATACGTCACGAGGTGGGGGTTGAGTAGGGATCAAGATCATTCGATGCCCAACCGCCAGCCCGCAAGCACGTGGTGGTGCGTAGGCGAGCCAAATATACATTTTTAATATTGTGTAGCTATACTAGCTAGTACAGTGGCTGTTAGTTTAGTATGTATATTGTGATGTCTTACGACAGTATCAATTAAATTTCAGACGTGATCAACCTTTTGCGCAGCCGGGAACACGACAATGCATGTCCACACACGGCTAGTCGTAACACGCACTATTGCTGATGCTCGCATCAACGTTCTGCCGTGGCCTGCTCAATGGCCAGACCTCAACCCAATTAAGCACGCATGGGATATGCTCCAAAGAAGAGCTCTGCCGAGTCCATACTCGGCAGAGCTCTTCTGTGCATACCCCACAACAACTTTTTGACTTGTTAGAAACAACGCAGGCGGCCATTCCTCAAAATGATTTTGATGAACTGATTTTAAACATGCCAAATCACTGTGATTGTGCGATTCGTGTCAATGGTGGATACACAGATTATTATTTTTTATCTTTACAATAAAAATGTAAAAATCCTTATTTTTGGCTGTTTGTGCCATTTAATTGAAGACATTAACTTAGGTTAATTTCCCACAATTTACAAAAAATGCAATTTTTCTTAAATTTTACAAAATATAGGGATAAGTTGTTAACTTTAACATAGGAATTAAAGTAAGAAGCCAGTGAAGACTAATTGGATATTTTTTATAGTAAAAAATGCACTTGATCGCTAGATACTTTTGACGTATTTATTTTCACAAGTAGCGACATCTAGCAGACGGTGCTTGAACTAATTAAGCTAAACAAATGACTACTAGAAATAATACACTTGTTAAGCTTAATTAGTTGAAGACGACAGAGACAGAATTATGGTATTCATTACTTACGTTTAGCGTACAATGGTGCAAGTGGGCTTAAATATTTGTGGAATTAGTTAAGAATTAGGTTTATTTTACAAATCAAAGCTCTCCTGTCCGCCGTATGGTTGACTCATTTAATAGAACCTTTGAAAATATTGACATCTTCAATTATAATAATAATAGTTTATTTATCACTCCTGAAATTACAAATTTCTCTTAATCTATGTAAGAGAAATTGAGAAGAGAATCTTTCTCAATTGTACAATGAGTAGGTTCAAAAGCCTCATCCGATCCACTTTAAAATAATACCCCTGTGTGTATCTGAAAAACACTAATAAACAACTAGATGGACAATGCCATACAAAAATCCTCTTAAAACGGTCGCCAATTGTCTTTACCTACTTCTAGTTGAAATAAATATACGTTAATGTAAATTCAACCATAATTGCAATGTTTAAAGTTGTATTCACAAAGCCGTTACGACCGGTGCTTGCTAGTCAACATACATCAAAACAAATTCAACCTTACAATGTTTTAAAATCAGATTTACAGTGTGAAAAAAAAAACAATAGATTTTACGACGAGGCTCACCGCTAGGACAAAGAAATAAGTAGAGTCGAATTGTCCAATATTTTTTTGTTTATATATTATTATAAAGGTATTTTTTTAAAGCTTTAAGCTTAATGTATTAAAAAAAGTGTACGTAATAAAACACATTTTATTTCTTCTTTGGTGTATATGTGTAATCATTATATTATAATTTACCTGAATGGATCGATCACTAATAAAGAACTAGATACACAATCAGCGCAAAAAAGGTCCTTACCGAATGAATGCCCATTTGGACGGGTACGTTTGAATTACATTAACGTATATTTATTTCAACTACAATTACGTAAACACAATTGGCGACGAGAACTTTTGCATGGGATTGTGTTACTATAATATTTATAGAAACAGTAAACAAGTCTCATTAAACAAAAAAAAACAAAAAAAATCATAAGTAACTTTAATAATAATAAAAAAAGAAACAATAGCGTCTCCACAAATGGAACAGAATCAACGCACATAACCCGAACAATTTAAGCGGGCATGCGATAGTATGATTACTACGTTTACTGAGAGTCTTTACAATTGAGATGCTTTATAACTCCTTCTGTTTATTACGACTTAATTAAAAAAAATGTTTTTACGACGATTTCCTGAGAAAATATCAGTATTTACAATACAGTGATAACAATTATATATTGATAATATTAATAGTTACCGAAAATATGAAACTCCATCTTTTTTTTGCGTCCTGGAAGTGTGATTTTCGCACTTTTTAAACGAGCACTGAGTCATGCTTACTGTCGGAGCGTTCAAATGCTACTAGAGTAAAAGTACACCAAATGTTAAATTTGGTGGACTTTCGGTGAGGACATTTTTTGCCGCTGATTGTGTATCTAGTTGTTTATTAGAGATCGATGCGCGCGGTAGCACGTAAAACTCCTTACCTCCTAGCGATTACACTTGTTTTCCTTTTAAACTCTTATGTCTACCTGTGGACAGCGTAGTGGATTATATTATTACTAATGTTTATTGTTAAATTAGTTCTAAGCTCTTATAATGTTTGCTGTTCCTTTTATTAAAAAATAAAATAAAATAAAACGACAAATTTTAACTGAAAACTGACTGAAAGTTATCTGACTATTGTAAAACCAGCCATGTAGGTATATTTTATTTTAACATTCAAAAACAAGATAATATTTACATATTATTATAAGCTAAGTCTTAAAATAATTACTTATTGTAACATTATAACAGTGTTTACAATGGACAAATAAATTCAATAATAAGTAAGTACCATTTTTATAATTTACACAGAAACTGCAAGTATACGTATTAATTAAATAAGAAAGAAACATTATTATTCTTCGCAGTCCAACGAATACGTAATTATCGCGTTCATAGTTTGGCAGGCGCCCTCTGTCGGCGTCACCGCCCATTCGGGTTAGCTCTTCAAAATAAACACGACGGTTGCATGTTAGTGTGACGATCGCTTTTATTAGGAGCGGCTTTAACGATAAACAAAAAAAAAAAAAAAACAATTTAAGCCTTACCGTTTATCAATTTATTGAATATAAATGTGTAGTTAGTCAAATCTAACTTCTATAAAGACAAAGATTCGTAGAATATGATACAAGGTTGTTAAGTAGTTACGCTCAGGATAAATCCGCCGCTGAAGGCAGCATACGAAGATTTACAATTTACTAAGAATATCACACATAGCTTATATGTACAGACGCCAGCAGGTCAACCTACCCGAAACTGTCAGTTTTTCCCAATCAACCTTGAACCTAATGCTTTAGCAATAAAGTCGAAAATCGATTATATTAACACGTTAAGTGCGGCCAACGCGCATGCGCGATTTTCGAACGTTCACCATGTGCTGGCGGCGCTTATGCGCGTCCATACAATTTCCTTCGAGTACGGCGCGCCGCACCTGTGGGTTTTTTGTGCATCTCTATTGTTCTTGGCGTAATTGTTTTATGACTCGTAAAACTCGAAAATTTTCAAACACACATAAGCGTCTCGCCGCACTTGGGACAAGTTTGTATCATAAAGCTGCATTTGGAACAAATTCGCAAATAATTAAGCAGTTAATGTGTTAATGAAATCTGACAGATTGTAGTAGCTTTATGTGCTGGCGTCCGTACTCTGATAAACAACACAATCATATACCATATTTACAAAAAAAAAACACAACAACAACATTTGCATTATAAAATGAAATATTAATCTATTAACAATCAATAAATTATTTAACTGCTTATATGAAAAATATATAGAAGAAACCAAAGATTCATTTGTACTTACAAATGAAATGGCAATTCATTCTCTTATTGTTTTTGGAATATTTCAAATTAATGGCGTTTTAAATGTAAATAAATTGAATTATTTTATTTCACCAATACAGTCCATTTGGTTATCATAGACACGACTTAGAAACTAATGTTAGTACTTACATCTACCAGAGAAACAAGCCGAACTATTTATTACTGCGCCACAGTGGCAAGTAGGGGTCTCCAATGTCCCAGTCGTTACTGTCCCACCTGTCTGCTACAGTTCTCAGGATGCTGTTAGGGTTGGAGCGTGCCCTGCGCATGAGGGGGTGCAAACCATATATTGCCACCTCTGCGGACATGTCGGAAGCACTGCTGCAGTAGCGCGGCCACCCTATCAACACCTGAATGCGTTATTGTATTACACGCGCAGAGCGCTGAATGCCCTCTGCGTGTAGTTGAGAGACTGCATGTATAGCACGACAGACAGCTCGTTGTAAATAGCCTTTACTTTCAGTTGCACAGGTTACAACATATTATTTACAAGTGAAAATCGCCGCCAAACAAAGCATGTTCTATGTATTGTTGTACTTACAGAGATTGATGCGTTTTTTATGATAAACATTATAATTAACGGTGTAATAGAATCTCTGTTGGGTTAACACAAAGTAATGTCAGCGTAGATAAATAATACCTAATGCACACAGAATATATTTATATATACGTAGTATATTTAAAAAAAATGAATAGTCAGAACTATTGTTTATAAATTAGGCAAACCAGTATGATATTTTTATTTATTTGACGAGCTTTTACTATACATGATATCCATCCAGATCGTCATGACATTCCCAATCACAGAACATACAATACTCTAGGGAGTTCCCAATTGTCATTTTGACGTAAACAGTGGGCTTCGTAATGGCCAATGTCGCGTATAGGACTTTGAATTACCTGTAAGTTTATTTTTGATGCAGAAACAAATGTTTTGGAATACCCGATAAATCAATTGCACTGATGCCATTATTATCGAATACTATCAATACTTCGTATAAAATAAAAAAATAAAGGTAATTATTATTAACAAAAACAGTAAATTGAATTTACGAAATGTAATGCGGCAATAATATTTTTTTTTTTTTTGTATGTGTATATGAAGTGAATTTCTTTTTTTTTTAATTTCCGCAAAGAGCCTTATTATGCCTATTGCAAACCTTTTTGTGAATGATGTGTTGATTAAAATATTTGAGTATATAATAAACAATCTATTCATCAAATTATTTGCTTTTGTCAGAAGTTAACATTAATTTCGATAACAAAAATATTTAGTTACTTTTTATATTGGGCTGTTTGGCGGCTTTTTCAGTGCCACAGCATCACAGCACAATTTAATTGGCAAAAAATACCTTCCTAGTTATTAAGTGGTTTTTACTTAATTCTGTACTTAATTACTATATACAAGCTAATAGTAAAAAATATGTATTATGTACAAGTAATAATAATCAAAAAATAAAAATAAAAAGGGGAAGAGCTCATAGGGCATCAAAAATTCGTCCGCATCGCTGTAAATGGGAAAAGTGCCCAAAACGTTGGATAGCAATACTGATTCTTTGGGCAAAAATAGGACAACCCTCTGGTAATAATCTGGTAGGTACTTATAAATAAGCAAGCGAGAAATTTACTGACGATATTTTGCGATTTTCAGGTCAGTAGGTACTACAGCGGAGGTACATTGAATATCTTCGTTCGATTAGACAAGTGCATTCAACAAGCTAACAGTCTACATCGGTTTCGTTGCTGTGGCTCAGGTGGGCCAGCTATATAGAAGTATATCCCTATCTACACGCTAGGGCGCAAGTAGCAGGAGGACGGCGGCGTGCGCACAGTATTGAACTAAAATATATCCCTATCTACACGCTAGGGCGCAAGTAGCAGGAGGACGGCGTACGCACAGTATTCAACTAAAATACTAGTGATAACGATTTTAAAGGGATTTGTATATTGTGTTTTAATAAGAATGATTAAAGTAAGTTATGTAAGATTGTTCCGTAAGTTAAAAGTGAAAACATGAATCTTTGTTTTTGTAAATATATATTCTGATGGTTTTAGTTTGTAAAGGGTATGATTATGTATAAAACTAACTCTACAATTTGAATCATGTAAATCGGTCCAGGCATTTAGAAACTATAAGCAGATTTGTTTGGAACATTCTCGAACGATGACGTCGGTGGCGGCGGGGGCACGCCGGGATGCGGGCGAAGAGGCACCGGCCATTTCCGAATAAAAGCGGAACCGCGTCACGCGAAGGGACGAATGAAATTCCGCGGGCAACAGCTAGTTTTTTCTATCTGTTTGTTTGTTTGTTTGTGTCCGGTCACAGTCCGGTTAAGTAGTCTCGACCTCTCTAGGTCAACTACGAGATGCCATTCACAAAAAAAAAAAAAAAAAAAACGCGAAGGGACATTCGACGCTCGACGCGAACGGTCGCCTGCTCCGCACCCACCGTCTGCGCTCTGAGTCAAGAGTCCGCCCCCCGTTGCGCCCCGCAACGCCCCTCGTAGTCGCCCGACTACTACCGATCTTCGAGTGATTAATTAAGCAATTAATTAATCGACTCGAAAGTCACACAAGTGCCTTTTTCAAGGCAAATACTATTTCTTAATCCCGCGTGTGTAGCTTCACCAGGCCCCTTCTGGGCAAATCCACAGTTTCGTGGTCCTCGGTGGAAACCTTACGGTGCCAACGAAGCCGAGTGGGGTGTTGACCCAATTACACCCGCCGAACCCCTTCAGGGGGAGGCAGTCAATTGGACGGGTCCCAGAGTTAACCGGCCTTGGGGGATCTCCTAGTCGGCTCTGGTGTACAGTTTTGCTTCCACAGCTACACACCTATAGTGTCTTTAGGGTGTGTCTACACCCTTCGCGCTAGACTGGTCAGGGCCCCGTTCGCACATTAAGACGGGCGACGGATTACAAGCTTAGGGCTCACCAGTAGGTACACACCTCCCTGTCTGACCCGACAGGGAGGGTTACTCATCCCCGGGCACACCCACCCGGGGAGTTAGGCTCTCTGGAGAACTCCTCTCCCCCCCCTCGCCTGCCTCCTCATGGCAGACATATTAGGTCTGTTGTCTTTTGTGAAGAGGGTCATCCTCAATGACCCTTACTTCACTGAGAAATACGGCTCGGAGCTTGCTGCTCTGCAGCTCCCGTCCGCCCCTCCCCGTTCCGACATCTCCGATGTCGCTCCCCCCTGTCCGACCGTTTGCATGGACACCGATTCGGTGTCCGACCGCGCCCCCTCCCCGTCCGACAACGAGTCCGCCTCGGGCTCCGACGAGGAGGCCCCAATCTCTGAGGCTTCCGCTTCCTCTGCTTCCTCGGAGGACGATGGCTTTACGCCCGTCCTCCGTAAGGGAAGCAAGAAGAGGAAGCTGAAGGGCTCTAAGGCCCCCTGCCCCTCTGCCCCGCTTAAGAAGGCTACGACTGCCTCAGTCCGTGGCCCGACCCCTCCCCCCGCCCCCGCCCCAGCTCTAGCGGCATCCCCCGCTACTGCTGCCCCCGCCTCTCCCCCTGCTCAAGCGGCTTCCCCCGCTTCCGCCCCTATCCCGACCTCTTCATCCTCCTCGCAGGATGCTTCTCTTCGCAAGAAGAAGTTAGCCCCCCCTCCTCCCGTCAAACATTCATTCAGGACAAAGGGAAATGGACCGATGTGTCCAAATGGTGCACCGATTGCAAGATCAGTTACACCAGTGCCCGCAATACCCAACAGGGTATTAAAGTCCTAGTCCCCTCGTCTCATGACTACAGGGAACTCTCTAAGCTCCTGAGGAACAGAGGTGTGTCTTTTCACACCTATGCCCTCCCTGAGGAGCGTCAGACCCGAGTGGTAATACGCCGGGTCCCGAAGGAGATCCCTGTAGAGGACGTAAAAGCCGACCTTGAGTCGCAGAATGTCCCGGTGGACGAGGTCCACCGCATGCACCGCGCCAGAGGCGGTGCAAAATACGACATGGTCCTCGTGGTATGTCCACCCACCGAGGGCCATCATCCCATTTTCGCGGTCAGATCGATCTGTTGCCTTACAGGCATTCAGATCGAGAAACCCGATAAGAGCAGCATCGTTGGCCAATGCCACCGATGCCAGCTCTATGGCCACTCGCAGCGGCATTGCCATGCCACACCGAGGTGCGTAAAGTGCCTGGGAGAGCATGGCACGGCCGACTGCCCCCGGCCAAAAGACCGTTCCCTTTGCCCCGACCCACCCAGCTGTGTGCTATGTGGCTTGTCGGGGCACCCAGCCAATTACCGTGGCTGCTCCAAAGCCCCAAAGAGCTCCTCCCCTAAACTGGCCAAGCGTGCCAACGCTCGCCAGCAAAGGGAATGCCCTTCTTTGGTACTCCCCTCAACCCAGATGCCCACGCGACTGAGTCCTCAGAGACCCAGTCCGTGGAACTACCTCAACCACCAGCAGGCCTTCCCTGCTCTGGCTGCTTCCCAGCCTCCTCCTCCCCCCCTCTTATTCCGGCTCCCACGGATGCCCGGAAACCCACAGCTCCTCTCAGAGCTGCTGCCCCCGCTCCCGCTGTCTCAGCTCCCGCTGTTTCAGCTCCCCCCCCCCCCTCCTCGCTCACCCGCAGGAGCCAGTCAAGGTCTGCCTCTAGATAACTTTAGCGTTATCTCTGGCACCTTCCTGACTTTCATGTCCCCTCGAGCTACCCAAATGGCAAGCGAAATCGTGGCCGCTAGGAATGCCTGTGATCTCTTCAGGATCCAGAGCATCTAAATATATTGCGTACCCGGAGATTACGCAAGCTCTGATGGCCTTTACCAAAAAATAAATCAACAATGGATATAGGCATCTTAGCTAGAATCAAACCCCGTTCCCTCAAGTTAGGTTTTTTCAACGCCAATGGCATTCATAGCCAACGTACTGAGATCGCCACTTTCCTCCGCGATCACCAAATAGACATCCTCTTAGTTCAGGAAACCTTTTTAAAGCCTCGTCCACGAAACCCGTCTATTGCCAACTATCGCATAGTTCGCAACGACAGGACTCGATGTCACCTGGGCGGCACCCTTATCTACTACAAGAGAGGCCTATACTGCATCCCTATAGACCCTCCCCCCTCTCAGACTTAGAAGTGACTGTCTGCCGCCTAGGCATGACAGGCCACCAACCGATCACTCTAGTATCGGCCTACCTCTCCCCGACTTCCTCAGATAGTTCCCTATCTGCTGACCTTTCCACCCTTTTTGGCTTGAGTGAATCCGTTATCATAGCGGGTGACCTCAACGCCAAACATTCCGCCTGGAATAGTACCAGGACCTCTCGCAGAGGTAGACTTCTGTTCAACCTCTGCTCCCTCCTGAGTTTCGATGTCATCGCCCCGATGACTCCTACTCACTTTCCTCACAACCCTGACCACACCCCTGACGTACTTGATGTAGCGCTTCTAAAGAATGTCAACCTACGGTTGGATTCTGTAGAGGCGATACATGAACTGACCTCTGACCACCGACCAGTCGTTGTAAACCTGGCACCCCGCATAGGTCTCCGTGACCCCAGCCAACCCCCTCTCACTCAAAAAGTGACCGACTGGAGGAAAGTAAGCGAATGTCTGAAATCCACCACGTCCCCCCACTTAGACTCCATCCCCGACCACTTTGACTCTATCGCTGACACGACGGCCGCGATCGACTCATTCACAGAACACGTACAATCTGTCCTGGACGATTGTTCAAGGGAAATTCCAGCGATGGAAGACCATCGCTGGAAGTTGCCGGACGATGTACGTGAGCTGCTGAATGAGAAGAACGCGGCTGTCCGTGCCTACAGTAGCTTTCCCTGCCACGCGAACAAAGCCCATATGCGCTCTTTACAGAGATCTGTAAAGAAACGCATAGAGGAGCTGCGTAACACTGGCTGGGATAAGATGCTGAGCGACCTAGAGGCTACCCACCTAGCCTTCTGGCAACTCCAGAGGAAGCTCAGATCCCAAGAGACTGCCTCTATGCCCCCCCTTATCCGCCCTGATAAGACCATCGCTTTCGATGATGTCGACAAGGCTGAATGCCTAGCCGACAGTCTTGAGACTCAGTGCTCACCCAGCTCCCAACCTGTAGACCAAGCTCACCTCTCTGAGGTCGACGTGGAAGTCGAACGTAGAGCCTCCCTCCCTCCCGTTGAAGACCCTGATTGTCCCCTGCCCCCCGTCACTCCAGACGAGGTGCAGGACATAATCAAGGGTCTTAAACCCCGTAAAGCCCCCGGCTCAGATGGAATTACCAATAGGGTGATCCAACTCTTCCCCGCCCACCTTATAATGCTCATGGTCACCATCTTCAGTGGTGCCATGAGCAACAACATCTTTCCTCAAGCATGGAAAGAGGCCACTGTAATTGGCATCCCCAAGCCCGGTAAGCCCAAGGCTGAGCCCTCTAGTTACCGCCCCATCAGTCTGCTCAATGTGCTCGGCAAAATCTATGAGAGGCTTATTTATAAGCGACTCAGAGACTATGCCGAGACAAAGGGTCTCATCCCTAACGAGCAGTTTGGTTTCCGAACGCAGCATTCCTGCGTTCATCAGGTCCACCGCATCATCGAACACATAAGCGTTGGCTTCCAACGTGGTTTGATGACGGGCGCTGTCTTCTTTGATATAGCGAAAGCATTCGACAAAGTCTGGCACAACGGCTTATTATATAAGCTCTACCAACTTGGCGTGCCGGATCGTCTCGTACTCATCTTACGAGACTTTTTGTCGAATCGCACCTTTCGCTATCGCATAGAAGGAGCGCTCTCCTCCCCCCTGTCCCTGTCCTAACCACCCTGTCGCAAAGAAATTTATAAGAAAAACGTATTTAATATGTGCCTGTTAATTTATAATCAAAAAAGCTTCTAAACTGCTTGGGTTTATAATGCGTCTTTCTAAATGCTTTCTAGATGCTAAAACACTAAAAATATTGTATTGCACTTTTGTTAGAAGTCACCTTGAGTATGCATCTCAGATTTGGAACCCACGTTATCATCAGTACATCGACCGCATTGAAAGTATCCAAAGACGTTTTATTAAATATCTTTGCTACCATCAAAGGATTCCATACCATTCAATTGACTATCTCCGACTCTGTAAAAAGTACCATTTGTTGCCACTTGAAGATAGGCGTAAGATTGCTGACTGTTTGTTTCTGTTAAAGATATTAAACAATAACATTGACAGTCCCGAGCTATTATCTAAATTTTATTTCAATGTGCCAAGTAAATCATTTCGTTTTAATCCGCCTTTACGTGTACCTTATACTTCTACGAATTATAGGCAGAATAGTTACATTGTGCGTGCGGTTAAGCAGTTCAATGAAGTATGTAAGCGTCATGACTTGGATCCATTTATGACTAGTGTGGCGTCAGCTAGAAGGTGCTTAGCTCTCAATTTTTTCAAATAGCCACTTAATCATAAATTTGCTTCGATTATTACTTTTTCAATTTTATAATTTGTTCACCTTAAATTGAAAGCCAGATAGTTTTAGACAAATATGTATGTAAACACATAAAAAAAAACACAATGTATTACGTATTGCTGTTGTATGCTCACTTTTAAATTTCAATCTATTTCTATACGTGAAGACTTGTAATTGGCTTCCTGTTGACTATTGTTTCCTTTTTATTAAGTTTGTTTTAGCTGTAGGTTTTCCATGTTTAAATAAATAAATAAATAAATAATAAGATACCGAACCACTTAAAATTGTTACAAGGCAATTTATTCAAAAAGAAATTAACAGAGTGGCTCCAAGGTTACGGTTTTTATAGCATCAATGAATTTATGGAACACAAAGATACACAATAATAAGTAATAATATTTAATGTTTCCCTAATTATTTTAATATTTATAGATTGTAATGACTATTGTAAATCTCTATTAATATAATTATATAAAAGCAATAATTTAATGTAATAATGACATAATTTGTAATATTGTATCAATGACATATTCTGTAGTAATGTAACAATGACATAAAGTTCTATAATTTGCACGCTTGCTTGCAGGCCAAATACAGTGACTTTTAGGCAATAAGATCTTCCTTTGTAAAAATGTATTTCTTGCAAATAAATATTATTATTATTATACCCGGAGATTACGCAAGCTCTCATGGCCTTCATCAAAAAATAAATCAACAATGGATAAAGGCATCTTACCTAGATTTAAAACCCGATCCCGCAAGTTAGGTTTTTTCAATGCGAATGGCATTCATAGCCAACGTGCTGAGATCGCCACTTTCCTCCGCGATCACCAAATAGACATGGCACGGCGGGACGCGGGTGAAGAAGCACCGGCCATTTCCGAATAAAAGCGGAACCGCGTCACGCGAAGCGACATTCGGATCAGCTCGTGGCCGTCCACACTAGATCTACTATAAGTTCGTGTGTGGGTAGATTTGTTCCGCGCGGACCGCATATTTTATTTGTTTTTCTCTGTGATTACACAAGTTCCAGCCGGCGCTTGTGTAAGCACAGAGGGAGCCACCGTGACGCTCGGTGAGCCTGCTCACTGCCGCGGTCGCGGAGGCCACGCCTACCACGATGCCGAAACCCGGCACGCGCGGCTCGTTGGGCCGCGATGCCGGGTCCCCGGAGGCCCCGCCGGCGTTGGACCGGGCGATGTCGCTGCCGAATATCGGCGACGCGTCGACCGTTCCACCGACAGCTGGGACATCGCAACGAAGAGGAGGAGAGGAAGGACGAAGAGGGGGAGAGCCGGTGCTGCAGTAGCTGCCGATCCGCTGGCGACGTCGACGCAAGTGCGCGTTTCACCGACGCCGCCGTCGAGCCGACAGCGGGAGGTGCCCGTGCGCCCCCCCAGCTTCCGCCCGGTACCTATACAGGCCCCGGGGCCTGTCGCGACTACCAGCCGCGCACCACCACCCACGCGCGCAAACGCACCCGCCCGCACCTCTGCGCCCGCAACGTCAACCGCGCGTACCGCAGTGCAGTCCACCGCGCGCGCCGCCGCGCCGCCTGCCTCGCGCGCTGCCGCGCCGCCTACCTCGCGCGCCGCCGCGCCACCCGTCATGCGCGCCGCCGCGCCGCCAGCCGCGCGCACCGCTGCGCCGCCCGCGAGTGCTCCCGCCCCAGCTGCGCGCCCCCGCGCATCCACTGTGCGCTCCGCTGCGCCACCGCCGCGCTTCGCGACTCCGCCCGCGCCAGCCGCACCCGGTCCCCGCTTCTCGCTGGCGGGCCCGGCATCTGCGTCACAGGCACCAGCGTCGCCGGCGCCCCCCCGCACCTCCGCCTACGACTCGCCCGCCATGCTGTCGGCATGCTCATCGCGTGCGGGATCGAGCATGTCGCTCGCATCGGCGGGCTCGGTCGGGTCCGGTCGCGACGACGTGTCCTCGGACACGACAGCGCGAGCCGATGCCCGACCCACCGCGGGAGGAGCTGTCACCCCGCCGGGATTCGGCTTCGTGTTTTCACTCGCCGAACCCAAACCCCGGCGGAAGCATCGCAGGAGGAGTTCCGGCGAAACAAGCATGGAGGCGAAGCGGCTGGACCTGGGCGAACTAGCGTCGCCCACCTTCGCCGACGCAGTGCGCTCGCCCCCACCGACACCAACACCGGATGTGGAATTTACAGGGCTAAGTGACATCATTTTACCCCCCGCCCCCTTTGCGTCTTCTATACCCACGGGTACCGCCCCCGGCGCTACGACGACGACGACGACGGCGACGACGACGACGACGACGACGGCGACGACGACGACGACGACGACGACGACGACGACGACGACGACAAAGAAGAAGCCGGGGAAGAAGCCACGCTACCCACCGCTGGTAGTGGAGAGGCTGCCCAACTGGGCCGCTCATTTCAGGGCCATCAGCGCCAAGCTGGGCCGGCCTCCTAATGCTCGTCCGTACGGGACGGGGGTCCGTTTTACCCCCGACTCGGAAGACGAATACAGGCTGGATCTCCAAGGTGTTCGAAGCACTCCTGCTACGACATCTCGAGCCACACATTGCGCCACGGCAGGAACAGTTCGGGTTCCGGGCGGAGCATAGCACGACGCTTCAGCTGTCGAGGGTACTGCACCACCTCTCGGCGGCGATGAATAAGAAGGAATACTCGGTTGCAGTATTCCTCGACATGGAGAAGGCCTTCGACCGTGTGTGGCACGACGGCCTCGTTTATAAGCTGGCCACCTCAGACGCGCCCCGTCGCGTTGTCATGGTGGTCTCTAACTTTCTCTCCAACAGGACTTTCAGGGTGGTGGTCGACGGAGCGCTGTCAAGCGCCCGCCCGGTGCTCGCCGGTGTGCCGCAGGGCAGGGCTGCGTGTCGCCGGCGTGTTACTCACGTTACACCGACGACATCCCCACCACTCCGGACGCGATGCTCACGCTGTACGCCGACGACGCCGCGTACATTACCACCTCGCTTAATGCGAAGTACGCGGCGGTCAAGCTGCAGCGCGCGCTCAACCTGCTTTCCGAGTGGCTGTCCAAGTGGCGGCTGTCGGTCAACGTGGGTAAGACGCAGGCGATGGTGACCGGGTCCGCGCCTCTCCCACCACCCTTGAAGCTGCAGGGAGCTGACGTCGAGTGGTCGCCCCGGGTCAAGTACCTGGGCGTCACCATCGACCGTCGGCTCACAATGGGGTCACACGTCCGCAATGTTGTCGCACAAGGTAGGGTCGCCCGCAACCTCCTCCGACCAGTGCTCTCGTCCCGCATCCCGGCGCGCGTCAAGTTGGGCGTATACAAGTTGTACGTGCGCCCAATACTGACGTACGCCGCCCCTGCATGGTTCGCCCTCACGAGCGAGACGAACCGCAAGCTCCTCCGCACGCAGCAACAACTTGCGTTGCGGACCATTGTGAACGCCCCTCGCTTCGTGAGGAACGACATCATCCAGAGGGACCTCCGGATTGAGAGCCTGGACGAGTTTGTGTGGCGCCTCGCGAAAGGGGGTGTTCGCGCAAGCCGACGCATCCGCTTGGCCCCATGTCAAGCAAATAGCGCCCTGGCATACGCGCCCCCCAGACGCGAGGAGACCCTTGCTCCGCGACCTAGTTGCGGACGACTGACCCCATCACCGGACTGGACTTCCGAGTGAGTCGCCCTCAGTCTACACGCGGCTCACTTGTGACAATGACACTATTCAAATACATGCATCTGTTGCGTGGCGCGTGCTAGGTTAATATAGGCGCGTCACGTAGCAACCAACAGACATTCACCTCTACACAGGCACCCAACTCACACGCGAAGTCGCGGCTCATTTTATGCGGGCGTGCGACTCGCGTATACACCGGGCGGTGTTACACAGTACAATACCGCCCACACACTCAGAACACGGTCCCATCTCACCATCCGGGCTCGGCTCGACCTGAAAACGGAGAGGTGAGGGGGCCATACACCCCTTCTGTAGGAACGTCGAGTCCGTAACTCTGTCGCTGGATGCCATCTGCTGGGCTTCCCCCATGTAGGTGGGGGTCTCACCCGGTAGGGGTTATCCGCCGAGTTACGGTGAAACAAGCGGCGTTGGGCATCAACGTCGTGGCGTGCCTACTGACACAAATTTCAGACACCTCTCTACATGGGCGTGTATGCCCCACGCCCAAACATCCACTCGCCAGCGGCGAACAAAATGAGGGGCCCGTGGTTACAGGCCACCGTATCGCTTCCGCGGTCGGGGGGCTATGCCCCGACACCGCACGCCACGCCCCCTTACGGGGGCGTAGCGACATCCCGCAGGTCCGAAGCGACATTCGACGCTCGACGCTCGCCGCGAACGGTCGCCTGCTCCGCACCCACCGTCTGCACTCTGAGTCAAGAGTCCGCCCCCGTTGCGCCCCGCAACGCCCCTCGTAGTCGCCCGACTACTACCGATCTTCGAGTAATTAATTAAGCAATTAATTAATCGACTCGAAAATCACCCAAGTGCCTTTTTCAAGGCAAATACTATTTCTTAATCCCGCGTGTGTAGCTTCACCAGGCCCCTTCTGGGCAAAACCACAGTTTCGTGGTCCTCGGTGGAAACCTTACGGTGCCAACGGAGCCGAGTGGGGTGTTGACCCAATTACACCCGCCGAACCCCTTCAGGGGGAGGCAGTCAATTGGACGGGTCCCAGAGTTAACCGGCCTTGGGATCTCCTAGTCGGCTCTGGTGTACAGTTTTACTTCCACAGCTACACACCTAGTGTCTTTAGGGTGTGTCTACACCCTTCGCGCTAGACTGGTCAGGGCCCCGTTCGCACAATAAGGCTGGCGACGGATTACAAGCTTAGGGCTCACCAGCAAGTACTCATCCCCGGGCACACCCACCCGGGGAGTTAGGCTCTCTAAAGAATTCCTCCCCCCCCCCCTGCCTCCTCATGGCAGACATATTAGGACTGTTGTCCTTCGTGAAAAGGATCATCCTCAATGACCCTTACTTCACTGAGAAATACGGCACGGAGCTTGCTGCTCTGCAGCTCCCGTCCGCCCCTCCCCGTTCCGACATCTCCGATGTCGCTCCCCCCTGTGAGACCGTTTGCATGGACACTGATTCAGTGTCCGACCGCGCCCCCTCCCCGTCCAACAACGAGTCCGCCTCGGGCTCAGACGAGGAGGCCCTAAACTCTGAAGCTTCGCCTTCCTCTCCCTCCTCGGAGGACGATGGCTTTACGCCCGTCCTCCGTAAGGGAAGCAAGAAGAGGAAGCTGAAGGGCTCTAAGGCCCCTGCCCCTCTGCCCCGCTTAAAAAGGCGACGACTGCCTCAGTCCGTGGCCCGACCCCTCCCCCCGCCCCCGCCCCAGCTCAAGCGGCATCCCCCGCTACTGCTGCCCCCGCCTCTCCTCCTGCTCAAGCGGCTTCCCCCGCTTCCGCCCCTATCCCGACCTCTTCATCCTCTTCGCAGGATGCTTCCCGCAAGAAGAAGTTGGCCCCCCCTCCTCCCGTGTTCATTCAGGACAAAGGGAGATGGACCGACGTGTCCAAATGGTGCGCCGATCTCAGGATCGGTTACACCAGTGCCCGAAATACCCAACAGGGTATAAAAGTCCTCGTCCCCTCGTCACATGACTACAGGGAACTCTCCAAACTCCTGAGGAACAGAGGTGTGTCTTTTCACACCTATGCCCTCCCTGAGGAGCGTCAGACCCGAGTGGTGATACGCCGGGTCCCGAAGGAGATCCCAGTAGAGGACATTAAAGCCGACCTTGAGTCGCAGAATGTCCCAGTGGACGAGGTCCACCGCATGCACCGCGCCAGAGGCGGTGCAAAATTCGACATGGTCCTCGTGGTCTGTCCACCCACCGAGGGCCATCATCCCATTTTCGCGGTCAGATCGATCTGTTGCCTTACAGGCATTCAGATCGAAAAACCCGACAAGAGCAGCATCGTTGGCCAATGCCACCGATGCGAGCTCTATGGCCACTCGCAGCGGCATTGCCATGCCACACCGAGGTGCGTAAAGTGCCTGGGTGAGCATGGCACGGCCGATTGCCCCCGGCCAAAAGACCATTCCCTCTGCCCCGACCCACCCAGCTGTGTGCTATGTGGCTTGTCGGGGCACCCAGCCAACTACCGTGGCTGCTCCAAGGCCCCAAAAACATCCTCCCCCAAACTGGCCAAGCGTGCCAACGCTCGCCAGCAAAGGGAATGCTCGTCTTTAGTACTCCCCTCAACCCGTTGAGGTGGTTGAGGGGAGCTCAACCCAGATGCCCACGCGACTGAGTCCTCAGAGACCTAGTCCGTGGAACTATCTCAACCACCAGCAGGCCTTCCCTGCTCTGGCTGCTTCCCAACCTCCTGCCAGCGATGGAAGACCATCGCTGGAAGTTGCCGGACGATGTACGTGAATCGCACCTTTCGCTATCGCATAGAAGGAGCGCTATCCTCCCCCCATCCCATCCGTGCAGGAGTCCCACAGGGCTCTGTGCTCGCTCCCCTCATCTTCACGCTGTTCACCAGCGATATCCCGAAAAGTAAAAAGGCGCAGTTAGCTCTGTTCGCAGACGACACGGCCATTTACTATTCGGGCAGGGACCAACACCCGATATCTCGCACTCTCCAAACCGCAGTCGATAATCTCGGCGCCTGGTTTAGGAAGTGGAGAATCGAGGTCAATCCCGACAAGAGTCAAGCGGTCCTCTTTCTGAGACCGCGTCGCACTCGACTCCCCCCCCCGACCGATCACCATGTTCGGCAAGCCGATCCCTTGGGAGACGCGAGCCAAATACCTCGGTGTGACCCTCGACCACCACCTCTCCTTCGCTGAGCACATAAAGCAGGCGCGTTCGCGCGCCGCTTTCGCTCTCAGTAGACTCCACTCCGTTCTGAATGCATGTAGCAAATTGTCACTTAGGTGCAAATTGCGCATTTATACAGCGTGCATTCGTCCCATCATGACCTATGCGGGTTCAGTGTTTGCGCACGCAAAACCTCACCTCATTCATAGGATGCAGGCCCTCCAAAACCGTTTCCTCCGAAAGGCAACGGGAGCCCCTTGGTTCGTTCGGAACGAAATCCTCCACGTAGATCTCGATATTCCCACCATCTCCCAGTTCTTGAAACGCAATTCCAAGCGTTTCTTCGACTCAGCCACCAACCATCGCAACCCTCTGGTTGTCGAGGCGGCTAGCTATGTCCCCTCTCGTGTTAGTAAGGTCCGCCGCCCTAGGCTTGTCCTCTCAGATCCCGACGACCCCATAACTCTTCTCCAGGAGAGCAGTAGGGACCGTAGGAACAAAAACAAATCGACATTCCGACCTCGCCGCCGAGGTCCCTCGCGACGACCCCGTAATAATCGTCCTCCCCCCCGTCCCTTGCTCGGGTATGATGTGCCAGCTGGTGGCGTAGCAGAGCACGTAGCTTTAAACTCCCCTGACAATAATAATTCTAATCTGATCCAGCCTGTCCCATCTTGCTGTCCTCCCCCCAGCGACGCCCTAAGCCGAGGCCCGTTCCCCACAGGGGGAGCCCTTAGCGTGTAGTCGCTTAGTCTGTAAGTTTTTGCTGCGAAGCCGAGTGGGGTGTTGACCCAATTACACCCGCCGAACCCCTTCAGGGGGAGGCAGTCAATTGGACGGGTCCCAGAGTTAACCGGCCTTGGGATCTCCTAGTCGGCTCTGGTGTACAGTTTTGCTTCCACAGCTACACACCTAGTGTCTTTAGGGTGTGTCTACACCCTTCGCGCTAGACTGGTCAGGGCCCCGTTCGCACAATAAGACTGGCGACGGATTACAAGCTTAGGGCTCACCAGTAGGTACTCACCTCCCTGTCTGACCCGACAGGGAGGGTTACTCATCCCCGGGCACACCCACCCGGGGAATTAGGCTCTCTGGAGAATTCGTCCCTCCCCCCCCCCGCCCCCCCCGCCTCCTCATGGCAGACATCCTAGGACTTTTGTCCTTCGTTACAAGGGTCATACTCAATGACCCTTATTTCACGGAAAAGTACGACACGGAGCTTGCCGCTCCGCAGCTCCCGTCCGCTCCTCCCCGTTCCGACATCTCTGATGTCGTTCCCCCCTGTCCGACCGTTTGCATGGACACTGACTCAGTGTCCGACCCCCCCCCCCCCCCCACGTCCGACAACGAGTCCATCTCGGGCTCAGATGAGGAGGCCTTAAACTCTGAGGCTTCCCCTTCCTCTCCCTCCTCGGAGGACGATGGCTTTACGCCCGTCCTCCGCAAGGGAAGCAAAAAGAGGAAGCTGAAGGGCTCTTAGGCCCCTGCCCCTCTACCCCGCTTAAGAAGGCGACGACTGCCTCAGTCCGTGGCCCGACCCCTCCCCTCGCCCCCGCCCCAGCTCAAGCGGCATCCACCGCTACTGCTGCCCCCGCCTCTCCCCCTGTTCAAGCGGCTTCCCCCGCTTCCACCACTATCCCGACCTCCTCATCCTCCTCGCAGGATGCTTCTTCTCGCAAGAAGAAGTTGGCCCCCCCTCCTCCCGTCTTCATTCAGGACATAGGGAGATGGACCGACGTGTCCAAATGGTGCGCCGATCTCAGGATCGGTTACACCAGTGCCCGAAATACCCAACAGGGTATTAAAGTTCTCGTCCCCTTGTCGAAAGACTACAGGGAACTCACCAAACTCCTCAGGAACCGAGGTGTGTCATTTCACACCTATGCCCTCCCTGAGGAGCGTCAGACCCGCGTGGTGATACGCCGGGTCCCTAAAAAGATCCCTGTAGAGGATTTCAAAGCCGACCTTGAGTCGCAGAATATCCCAGTGAACGAGGTCCACCGTATGCACCGCGCCAGAGGCGGTGCTAAGTTCGACATGGTCCTCGTGGTCTGTCCACCATCCGAGGGCCACCATCCCATATTCTCGGTTCGATCGATCTGTTGCCTAACATTCTAATTCCAAACTATAATTACTTGCACCTGTAACTAAACATATACTTAAGCATTAGTTTATTATTAGGCTACATAATATATTGTATTGGAAATTTACTAATAACTGACTAAATGTACACTTATTGAAATATTTTTATTAAATAAATTATTATCTTATCTTATCTTATACCCTTTTCAATAAAAAAAAGAATTTTCCAAATCGGTCCATCCGTCTTTGAGATTATTCAAAGGTGGATGGACCGATTTGGAAAATTCTTCTTTCGTAACAAACAAAAAAAATAATTTAAAAAAAACATACAGACGAATTGAGAACCTCCTCCTTTTTGAAGTCGGTTAAAAATAAAAACAATATCTTTATACCGCCTAATGGTGCACCTCTAAGTCGTGTCAGTTTAAATATCTGGGACATATTGTAACTGAGAATTTGAGTGACGAATTAGACAATGAGAGGGAGCGCAGGGCATTGTCGGTGCGCGGTAATATGTTGGCACACAGGTTCGCTCGGTGTACTGCTCCTGTTAAAATAATGTTCAAGGCATTCAGCCAGATGTCCCACACGAGCGGCCTGTGGGCAAACTTTATACAAAAAGCCCACATGCCTTACGCGTCCAGTATAATAATGTATTCAGGGCTCTGTTTCGGCTCCCTCGATATTGCATGCCAGCGTAGATGACTTCTCCGCAATTATGCGTAAAAAATAAGTTGCGTCAGTAGAGCGACGAGTGCGGGGGAGCCGGGATAACGTCCTAAGGATGATTGGCGAGAGGACCGATACTGTTCTGCTCAGTAGGTTCATTGAACTCCATGTGACGGTGTGTCTAGTTACTCCTTTTTTTACTAACAATAGTTATAAGCAAGATTCTTGTTACGAACAACCTTGCCACGTTGCTTATTTCAGACAAAGAATAGGTCACTACGGACTTTTGACTTTTTAAGACATCACAATGGCGCAAGGTCATTCCTGAATCGCATTGTACTGACGCCAGCAGGTCAAGCTACCCGAAACTGTCAAATTTTCCCAATCAAACTTGAACCCAATGCTTTACCGATAATCTGTTAAAGAAATTTGACAGATTGTAGTAGCTTGATGTGCTGGCGTCTGTACCTACATTAACTCTGAAAACAATCATTTTTTGGGCAATCGTTTAAAAATACGCAATCTGCTTGCGAGACACAATATAAGAAGAATACAAGAGATGTACAATAAAGAGATATTTGATTCTGGTTCTAAAGAACATTGCCATTGTTAGTTTTAATCTGGCACATGAAGTACACTACTGCAAGGATCTGATAGCGCACGAATTACGTTGACAGGATGGCTGTTGGTATAAACGTTTGTGAAATTGTTTTGCGAATTGTACTGAATAAACAAGATGGCGGTATTAGTTACAATTTTGCCAACGCGCTAAGATAACCTTGATAGTGTTATACCTACGTTACAACAAAAGCACATCTGGCCTGGTGACAGCAGCGCTGCTGGTGAACACAATATCACAGAACTTGTCAATTTTTATAGTGATTTCGTTAGTTCCACTTTTAGCCACCGAGTTAGATAAATTTGAATGACTATATTATTATCAGGACTTCCCTTGGTGTGTGACGTGTCAGTGCTGCCATTTGTTGGCAGTATACTCGAAGCCAACATCGGGGGTAGCTGCTGGTGATGATGAGCTCGACAGCTATCGACGCAGAGAGGTTTGAGGTTCCTGAAATTCAGAAAAGACACAATGTTTATTTTATATCTAGTTATAACAAGAAACCGCCACGTGGGTCTATTGGTCGCAAACGCTACTGCTGAGTGTGAGGTCCTGGGTTCAATACCCAGGTCAGGCAAAGTGTTATTGAGTTTTCCATCCCAGCCGGAGTCCGGATTAGTGCCCGGTTATTGGCAACAGGCTCGCCCGCTATACACGGGACTTAAACATAACTGGAGAAATGTGGGTGTACTATAGGTACACTCACACTACTGCCTAACCCTTCGGTGATAACAGGTATGATGTTACAGTAGAATCCGCTTGTTACATTGAAGGGAAGTGACAAACACGTAATACTAAGCGGACGTCATACAAAGCATTGTCTTAGAAAATAAACAACTTCCTATTTTTATTAGGTATTTTACGTTATTTAATCTGACATTTCTTTACAATGTTCATGTTAACACTAACATTTATATATTATGTATAAGTATATAATATATATCACTTTCCAACTTTCCAACGTCACCAAACAGTGTTTATAGTCTTTTTTTGTGTTTTGTTTTATAATTTAAATTCAATAACAATAGTGTTTTATAGTTGGAAAGTGATAAATAGTGTTTCATAAAGAAATCGTAAGTACAACCCTTATAAACTTCAATTAAGTGGGCTACATAGCCGGCATTTATAGTTTGTTGGTGCGTCTAGGTACCCTAGATAAAGACCTAGCCCTGGACGTACTATTAGTCGTCTAGTCTTCCTGAAAAGCCCACTTAATTGGGTTTACAAGGGTGGTAAATGTTAGTTTGTTGTTTTTTGTTAATTTGTTTTATCACTCTAGGTTTTCAGGGCGTGTTCCGTCCTGAAAAACAAAGTTGTGATATTGTAAATATCATATTGTGTTAGGTCATTACACCAGCTTGAGATACCTGTTTAGTTTACTGAAATAGCTTCATGGGTTTTCAAATAAATTAACTTGGAAAATAATATTTAATTAAAATAATTAACTTTTGCGTGTTTCCACTGTAAAATGGAGTATTGCAGTCACCTTTGGGATGGATCAGCTAAGTACCAACTAGCCGCGCTTGACTCGGTGGAACGCAGAGCTAAGAGGCTCATTGGCGACGTAAAACTGGTGGATGCCAAGCTTCATAGCTTGGCTCATCGCCGCAAGGTTGCCTGCTTGTCGGTCTTCTACAGATTGTACTTCGGAGAGTGTGCCCGAGAACTCCACGACCTCATTCCACCGGCCCCCTTCTACCACCGGACATCTAGACGCACTGCCAGTTACCATCCCTACCTGGTTGCTATTCCACCAATTCACACTAAGCGCTTCCAAATGTCTTTTATAATGCGCACAGCAAAAGAGTGGAACTCACTACCTGCGTCTGTGTTTCCGAACGTATACAACCCTAATCTCTTCAAAGTGAGAGTGAACAGGCTTCTTCTCGGTAAGCTCACTCCATCGTCGACTTTGTCTCTGTCACCTCTGACCTAGACTAGAGTCAAGAGCAAACCCATCTCAAATAAAAAAAAAAATAAAAAAAATCTATTCAGTAGATAATGTTACAGGAACTACAGGTATCTCAATCGCTGGGTAATCTAGTGACAATTTATTCTGGCAATGTATTTGTCATGATTATTTTTATATTTAAGCTATTTATAAGCGAATTTGTAAAATAAAATAGGACCACATATATAATAAAAAATAAAAAGGGGAGAAGCTCATCGGGCATGAAACAATTCTTCCGCATCGCTGTAAATGGAAAAACTACCCAAAAGGTTGGTAGCATTGCCACGTTGAATGCAATGCTGATTATTGGCCTAAAAATAGACCAGCCCTCTGGTTTTTTTGTTTTTTTTTTTTTTGTATGTTTGTTACGCGATTACTCAAAGACGGATGGACCGATTTGGAAAATTCTTTTTTTGTTTGAAAGGGTATACCTCCGAGGTGGTCCCATATAAATTTTATTAACTTTGCTTGGGGAGTTTTTGAGTTAGCTTCAATAATGAGTATATTTCCCACTTATTTTATATGGATGATGTGATGATGTTTTAATAACTTCCTATCACTGTTATTTACATGGCTATATCTACAATTATTGTGCTCAATTATGTATTCGAATTTGTGTGGGGTAGGTTCCACAACTAAAAAGTGAAAAATAAAAACTTTTTAGCAAAAAATAAAACCGACTTCTAAAACAAAACACTACAAAGTGAAAAATAACTTTAATTTCGGAAGTCGGTGGCAAAAAACGAAAATACAAAACGAAAGACACCGACTTACGAAATTAAAGTTATTTTTCACTTTGTAGTGTTTTGTTTTAGAAGTCGGTTTTATTTTTTGCTAAAAAGTTTTTATTTTTCACTTTTTAGTTGTGGAACCTACCCCACACAAATTCGAATACATAATTGAGCACAATAATTGTAGATACATACAGATAAATACAGACGAATTGAGAACCTCCTCCTTTTGGAAGTCGGTTAAATACAAAACGAAAGACACCGACTTACGAAATTAAAGTTATTTTTCACTTTGTAGTGTTTTGTTTTAGAAGTCGGTTTTATTTTTTGCTAAAAAGTTTTTATTTTTCACTTTTTAGTTGTTTTTAGAACCTCCTCCTTTTGGAAGTCGGTTAAATACAAAACGAAAGACACCGACTTACGAAATTAAAGTTATTTTTCACTTTGTAGTGTTTTGTTTTAGAAGTCGGTTTTATTTTTTGCTAAAAAGTTTTTATTTTTCACTTTTTAGTTGTGGAACCTACCCCACACAAATTCGAATACATAATTGAGCACAATAATTGTAGATACATACAGATAAATACAGACGAATTGAGAACCTCCTCCTTTTGGAAGTCGGTTAAAAATAGACCAGCCCTCTGGTCCCGTGAAGAGTCGCCAACCGCTTGGCGATGTTCCGAAAGACTCGATGAGCATTCGGCCCCCAAGGCCCTAGTGGTTCAACCCCAAACGGCTCAAACATAAAACTCTCATTAGGTTGCTATATTTGCGCCGTTTGAGGTCTTCTGCTCCTGCAGCAGCCGCCTCAGCACAGCCCGCCGTAAATAGGATGGCGCGAGGGTGTCGATACAGGCTGCATCCCACACCAAAGACCTACCCTTTTTTTTGTGGATGGGAAATCATCAAATAACTTCTCCCGCTCTGGGTGGAGCGGCAGGGCGTGTCAGACTTTACTGACTAAAACCCACCCGTGTTCCTTCAGTTGCCTGTGCCAGGGCCACGGTAACTCTTTCGAACAACCCGCAACCCTGGCGGGCATCGGCCCTAACGGACCCCTTCAGCTATTGCTGACATCTCTTTGAGGCGTGCGTGGAACACAACGCGCCGTCGACCTGAGCCTGGTCCTTACCGGACGGCGAGCTACCCATTGCTCGCCATCCGCAAGCCCGCGCCTACGGTGGCCGGGAATCGGCTATCGATTCCCGACGACCAGGGCGTCTCCTGCGGCGACTAGGGGCGTGAGGGCGCAAAGATTGCACCAAAGGCCTACCCAACTTCCAAAGCATTATGGTCATTCCGTCTGGCCTCTTCTATGTCATGTGTTTCCATGGCATCAGCAGTGCTATTCTGTACAAATCTCACCGTGAAAACTTAGGTGTGGTGAGCGTGGAGTGAGCTGTCAATAGTGTAATCCCTAGCATCAGGTGGAATAACAGCTATCTTCAAGCTCACTTCACCTAAGTTTTCACGGTGATATTTTTACAGAATAGACCGTCAGGTACCTATTTACTTTTATACAGAGAAAAACTTCAAAGAGTATCTATTAATAAAAAGAAAAAATAACATGAGCTGACACAACACAAACATAATAAAGACATAGAGAAAAACTGTAATACATATACTTATATTACAAGTTTTATTGTTTTTTCATAAGAAAACAATATTTTTTGTCTGCTTTTATTGTAATAACTTGGTCACTATAACCGGACATCATTTCTTAAAAACAGGTCATAATAAGCGACAAGTCATTAAACGCGAAGTCATTATATCCGAACTTGAATGAATAAAATGCACCGACCCCAGCGTGGTTTGAATAGACTCGATTACTCAAATGAACCCAAAGATTCACTCTAGCCCCTGTTGCCTCGTGTTACCTGGTGCAACAGAGACCATTGCATATCAAGGAGTAGACCGGGGGGCGCGATAATGGCAGGCTAGCGGAACGAAATAATTTTATATCAAAAAGAACTCCGCACTGCAACTACTTCATATTAAGCTCCATATAAAGAACAGTTTGAGAGTGAGTCAAAAAATAGTCTTCAACATAAACATTTGTTTCTCCTCAAAAACACCGACACCTTGCTACGTACCCCAACAAACGGCTTCACGTGTTTAGATATAATTAATTCAAGAAGCTTTATGTGCTGATTTTTCAATAGTCATATAATTTTTATCTGTAGAATAAATATGTCAGTTTGACTTATTTTCTATACAATTACAAAACCTGTCAAACCGCCATATTTATTCCATAAATAAAATTAGCTGACGATTGAAAAATTACCTCTTAGTTAAACTTACACAAACTTAAAAAAAGAAATCTGGATGTTCTGTCTAGTCCTGCTACACCCGTGCAAAGCAGGAGCGCGTCGCTAGTGTAAGTGTTTGAACTGGTCACGCGGCACTGAATTTACCACTAAATAATACACTGGAATACTAGATACATTCTTATATTGAACTACATAATTAGGACATACCACAGGGGGTCGTGTAATCCCGGAGAATCTTAAGAGGATTGTGAAGCTGTAAATTTTCATGCAAAAAGAGATAACGTTTTTCTCCCCGTAAACAATCTAATTTTCATAATTTTTGGATATGTTGTAGGTATAATGAAAAACGAGGTCCGTACGTTTTTATTATAAAGAAATATTGTATACAATATAAGTTATTAGCATCTAAATATCTATATTTTTGACATAAAAACATCCTCGAGCATTTTTATTTTTTTAAATTAAATTAAATTGAATTACTAAAAACAAAAAACATACAAACCTAGATTAAAGTATACTGAATGTAATGAAATCAAAGTTGTCTCATTTCGTAAAGTTTTAGGGGAGTAAAAACGTTATCGCCCGAAACAATATTTATGTAAATAATTGTATGAAATGTAGGTAATTGCCTCCAAAAATCGCGCGGCGTATCGGCACTTCACAATCCTCTTAATAGAGACTTATAAAATATGGCCTCACTGCACAACGCCATCTATGACTCGACTTGGGTACTAATTAAATGTACGCCATCTATGACAAAATATGTGAACTACGTTAACCTCAATGTACGTAAATATAATGTTAGAACTTGAACAGTAACTATTGTACAATATTTGACAAACTTACATAACAATCTGCTGTCAGCTGTGGAGACCATCTTTCTTGACAGTTATTGGTTTTGCTTCGTACAGCTCACAGCTCACTGCTCACAGAAGCACTGCTGCAGTAGCCGCAGGCGTCTAGGTTTCTATCAGGGACCTGCAAAATAATTGAATTAAATTAACTACCTACTGCTTTTTTTATTTGTTAATTTTGTATTTTTTTTGTGTTTTATGTTAATTTTGTTAACTGTATGTATTTCCTGTGCGTGTCCCAACTAAAATATTTTTCTTTCTTTCTTGAACAAAAAACATTACGTAAGTGCTAAGTACGAGTGTGGTCGTTGGTGTAGTAGTCGCAAGAGCTACTGCTGAGCCTGAGGTCCTGGGTTCAATTCCCAGGTCGGTCATAGTGTTATTGCTAAGTACGAGTGTGGTCGTTGGTGTAGTAGTCGCAAGAGCTACTGCTGAGCCTGAGGTCCTGGGTTCAATTCCCAGGTCGGTCATAGTGTTATTGCTAAGTACGAGTGTGGTCGTTGGTGTAGTAGTTGCAAGAGCTACTGCTGAGCCTGAGGTCCTGGGTTCAATTCCCAGGTCGGTCATAGTGTTATTGCTAAGTACGAGTGTGGTCGTTGGTGTAGTAGTCGCAAGAGCTACTGCTGAGCCTGAGGTCCTGGGTTCAATTCCCAGGTCGTTCATAGTGTTATTGCTAAGTACGAGTCTGGTCGTTGGTGTAGTAGTCGCAAGAGCAATTCAATCGAACCATGAGTCGGGCGCCAGTATTATTTCGCGCCTGAAATATTCGCGGTTATTAGAAAAATACAAATTATTTTCATAAACAGTAAATGTGGTGTGAAGTGATTTTATAAGTGGTTTTATTTGGAGCCAAGCCCTCACTACACCTGAAGCCCGGAATCACGGCGGGATATCAATGACGTCTGTGGAGCGCACAAATAAAAATGTGATTAATATAACGGGTAAACAAATGACTTGCAAAATCAATGTGCGAAACTGTGATAAATGCTAATAAACAGTGATCAGAGATGTGTGAAGGCTACAAACCAGTGTAATAAAATAAATATAAAGTGAACAAAAGACTTATCCTAAAACTCAATCACAAAATCAAATTGTAACATACTAGAGATTCGTTTTTTATTTGAAATTTAGTTAAAAGCACGCCATCTCGTGGTTAACCCGCGAACTGACATGTCATCAGTCGATACTGAATACAGTGTTGCAAATGTACAAATAATATATTCATCACAAACGCCTCAAGTAGCGACATCTATTGACTAAATCAAAAGAATGCGACTTGGTTTTTCGATGCGTAATATAGGTACTGAACAGGTAGCCAGTAGGCCTATATATCAGACTTTGAAACAAAGAGCTCTGGTTCGGATCTCGCCACACGAGATTATTTTGGTAAAATCATGAACTTTATGGAGAATATTACGTTCCGTCGCAAGTGCACCCGCTCAGAACCAGAAGACGACAGTAATATATCACAAAATGTAACAATTAACAGCATGCCTGACATGTCTGAGGACGATGATGACTCACAACTCAAAACATTAAAGACCACAATTGAACAACTCACATCGCAATTAAACAGTGCGCATAATGAAATTGAGTCTATCACTGGAGAATAGCGAATTGAAGAAACAAAACGATGAACTAGCTACAAGAAACGAACTCCTTAAAAAAAATGATAGCCCCGCAAAACTCAGATCGACGCCAAAGAAAACTACAAACAGGCGTACAATTAGTAAGGAGACCCAAATAGACAATTTAAATAACGTAACTGAAAACAATAGTGTGTGTTAAGGTGATATGTAAAATTCTAACTGGGCGGCAATAAGAAAATGACAGAGGCAATTACTTCCACATGCGAAAAAACTTTTTTTCGCATGTGGATGTAATTAAATAAATAAATTCTTTATTTCACCTAATGCTCTTAACAATATACAACAAAGGTAACACATAAAAGGCTTAATTACAAGGGTCGATTATTAAATACCTACTCTGACTCCTAAACTAGGTGTAAGTTAGAGCCATTTTCAGTAATTTGGAATAGTTTTAACAATTAATGGTAGAAAACAGAATTAGGTATTATTTATATAAAGATAATAATAATAAAATACAAAAGAAAAATGAAACATGGTTATGCGTGTATGATGAAGCGTGTGTGTAGTTTGTAAGTGTAACTGTTGCCAGCGCATTGTTGCGCTCTCTAGCGCAACAATGCGCTGGAACCAAAATAAAAGCGCCAAACCAAATAAAAATTGTTTAAAAATAAATTAAGCTATCTATCAACAATATTTTCAACCAGAGTTTTCAATTACTTAATACGCACATTTTGAATGCAATTTTGCAATAAAATTACTTATTAGGATTTTAGAATTACAGAATAAAAAAATAAAATTTAAAAAGTCTATTCGGAATTAAATTCTATCGAGGTTTAACCCAATTGTGTTTTCCTTCATTGAGTATTAATCAAATAGTCAATAAACGTATATCCAAAATTAAATCCATACATGCTGTACCTAATAGTGAAATAAATCATCACCAAAATGCCCCCAATTTATTGTTTTTTATTATCGGATAAACTTTTACCTTCAAGAGTAGACAAATACCTAAAGGTGACAGGCCAGATGGCGTGGTTGTTTAAGATACCACCTGCCATGCCGCTGGTCGTGGGTTCGATTCCCATCCAGGACAAACATTTGTGTGCATGAACATGTCTGTTTGTCCTGAGTGTGGGTGTAATTATCTATATAAGTATGTATTTACAAAAAAAAAAGTAGTGTATGTAGTATATCAGTTATCTGGTTTCCATAGTACAAGCTCTGCTTAGTTTGGGATCAGATGACCGTGTGTGAATAATGTCCTAGGATATTATATTATTATTATTTAAAAAAATTAGCAAACTTTGAAAATCGATATTTTACTATGCCACGTTTTTTCCCTAATTCTTTCTCCTCGTTCATTTTGGCGGATAAATAGGAGGATGGAGTACTCACGGTTTCCAGGTGTATTAGGAGAAGGTGACGCAGGTGGCGCCGTTAGCAGATAAACAGGCCGGTACTTCGCGATCGCACAGTGTCGAGCACGCCAACAGGAACCAGGTTACAGCTAACTGCAGCTGGAATCAGTTTATAAGCACGGTATTACACAGTGGACACGGAGGACGTCAAGTGGAATCAGGATGTCTGGTCTAGCCGTATCTGTTAAGCACGTTTTCTTCAGGTCGGGATCCGGCTTAGAAAGTCGATGTTGAGTTGTTCACGACATCTTCGTCAGCATCCAATTGTGTTGGGATACTTAACGGTACCTACAGTATATTTACAGTTGGAATGTATGGGAGAACATGTTTTTCAACTACAATGTAAAGTTTGTTGTTTGTTAATTCATCCCAACTACGGAACCCTTCATTGTGCGTGGTCCGACACGCACTTGGCCGGTTTTCTTGAAGTGCGTGACGCAATATCGTCGCTGTACTGTTTACACCTAAACCAAAACCCTAAAAAGAAACGAAAAAATAATAATAATGTCAGTAATTTACCTGCATCACGTTTCAAGCTGTGTTCCTGTAGGAATTCTTCGAAGTTGTCTTGAAGTTCTGATGTGGCAGTATCATATCTTGGACCATCTCTCTCCGAGAGAACTTAGCTGTAATTTGGACTCGGCAACACTCGACAAAAATCGGCAGTCCTCGTGAAACGTCAAGCTCTGGAAAAACAAAAGAATTTTTTTAACCGACTTCCAAAAAGGAGGAGGTTCTCAATTCGTATATTTTGACGAATTATGCTAACATAAATGTACTGAACAGCTGATTTTTTCGCGATTTCAGGTTTGGTTCCATAGTAAAAGTTGTTCATAATGATGACTACAATGACCCCTTAAAAGGTTGTTGGTGTTTTACCAATAGGTAACCCTGTAAAGACGTATTTGCAAAATTCTATGTTTGTTTGAAAGGGTATGCTCTCGAGGTGGTCCCATTGCCACCAAGTCAGAATCTGATGAGGGGATCCCTCAAATTTTATAGACAGACCTATAGCTATTTGGGTATTTTTTATAGTAATTTGCTCTCGGAAATCAGCATTTGTGAAGTGGAACTGATGATGAAGACCACAGATGTCCATCGGAACTACTCAATGATACCTAAGTATTTCACAGGTTGCGATTCAATTACTTTAATATGGTTGCTAAGCAATTTATGCTCGTCACAATGCATATGGTGAGGGTGACTTCACCATCAGCTTCAGTTCTCCCAGTTCTTACTAGGAGAACTCCTCAACAATTAACGTCCCTGCATCGGGAAAAGCAATATTTTGTAAAAGGTGATGAGCAGTTTACATTAGGCTATTGAAACTTAGATAAATTTCAAAACTTTATCTACAAAAAAAAAAAAAAGAAAACAATCAATTTGCAAAATAACACTACAAAGTGAAAAATAGCTTTAATTTCGGAAGTTGGTGGCAAAAAACTAAAACACAGAACCAAAGACACTGTACTTCGTACACCGAATTTCGAAATTAAAGTTAGTTTTTAGTTTGTAGTGTTTTTTTTTTTGGAAATCGATTTTTTTTTTTGTAATTTTTTTTTTTTTAATAAAAATCTAGATTTAGTTCTAGAAAGTACCTACCTGATTATTCTGAATTGTCAAACTTCAATGGCAGTGCAGCAGTGGGCGGAGCACATAACGTCGCCGTACAGTGAACACCGCGTTTTTCTTATTATTTATTTGCTGTGTAAGAAACCTCGTAATATTTAGAACAAACGTGCACAGGTCTAAGATGCTTCTATTACCTTGGAGCCCACCTCGAAGAACATCAATGATGGCCATTGTACCGACAGTGTTTATCTTCCCCTGTAAAATAACGTTTATTGCAATCACTAGGTCTTCACTGAACGGCGACAAATAAATTAATGTATTGCCTATTTGATAATTTTGACCGAGTCCCGGAAAGCGCAGCGAGGGAAGGCGTCTCAAGAATGGGACCTATGACCTTGTGAAGGTCGCGAGAATCCGCTGCATGGGAAAAGCACATGGTCGGTCGTTGTGGCGATGCTTGGGGAGGCCTGAATCCAAGTGGATAATTATGGATTTCGCCTGAATTATAATGATTATAATGACCTACCTATACTGGCTGTGTCCCCAGCTCCGTTCACCTTTACTAAAACCTAGCCAGACATCAGGATTACCTATTCATAATTTGAAAAAAAAAAAAAAAACAATCATGGGAACCGCCAATAACAGTGATAACAGTGGTCACCCTTATATTAGCTAACGTTTTACTGTTTTTGATGCGAACTTCACCCATAAGATTTCCCCTAGGTACCGTAAATCGCTCAACGCGCCTAAAGAAGTTTTCACTTCAAAAACTCGTATAAAATTGGTTACCGTAGTTCTAGTAATAAATAAATGCACTGACGGGCAGATGAAGAGACGCTTTGCGTTCTACAGTAAGTACTGCGTTTTGAATAAAGACTTTGCAAATGGCGTCACCCTAAGACACGTTTCGAATTTCGAACAAGTCTTAATTAACAACAGTTTGATAGGTTTATATTAGTTACTTACCCATAATAACTTCAATACTGCTTCGTTTGAATACTGTACGCCAGTAATAAACAAGAAATGAATCTTTTTAATGAAATAAGATACTGGTAGTAATGCTCGCTGCGCTAGTTCATCGGAAATGAGAGAATGGCAACATCACGCAAAGAAAAATTACACTTTGTTATGACTACCTTCAATTCCCTAAAATTATATGTAGAATTACCCACGATTACAAGAACAACGCTGTAATGCCGGTACCAGACGTTTGCATTTATGAAATCTATACTAATATTATAAAGTTGAAAAGTTTGTTTGTTTGGTTGAACGCGCTAATCTCAGGAAATACTGGTTCGAAAATAAAAATTATTTTTATGTTGGATAGCCCATTTATCGAGGAAGGCTATACGCTATATAACATCACCCTACGCCCAATAAGAACGGAGCATCAATGAAAAATGTTCAAAAACGGGGAAAATTTATTCCTTTTGAGAGCTACCGTTGCGTGCGACAATCATGTATGACGGAATTGTTCCTCTTAAAAATCTTTAAACTTTGGCTCACTATAACTTTTTTAATAGTAATCAAATTATGTACTAATAATAATAAAGCTGAAGAGTTTGTTTTTCTGTTTGTTCGAACGCGCTAATCTTTGGAACTACCTCGGATTTAAAAAAAAAAACTTTTTTGCATTTGATAGCCTCATTCTTGAGGAAGGCAGAGGTTATTAATATTTTTAGGAGCCAAGCAAAATGAAAAAAAGTCAGATTCGTTTCTGTCACTAAAACCTAATTTTTAGCAAATGTTTTAGGACTAACAATTTTATTATAAATGAACATTCGGAATAATACACATTATATATTATTATCATATGAACGTTATTGTTGTTTTCCTCGGGAACAGTACTATTTTTCGGGATGAAAGGTACCCTATGCTAGTCGGTTCCTTTTTTTGGAAAAAAATATTTTCCAACCATCTTATATTTCTAAATGTGAAGTCATAACAATTAAAACATCAAAAATTAAGTCGGCTAAAGATAATCTAAGCCCCAATGTCTGATACCACCATTATAATTTATACGAACGGTCCCAGAAATTAATGCGATGTTGCCAGATTCATAAAAACATTTTAGAATTCGATTTTTCTAGAGCAATCAACAGGAAGCCACGTCACGTAAGATATGAAAAGGATGACATTATAAATGTAAGCGAGCAAGTATGTTGCGACGTCGAAAAATATTTATAAGTATTGGCAAAGGCATCGCTATACTCAGCTTACTATTTTTTCAACAGCGTTTCTTTTCCTCAGTAGGTACAGTGTGATCAGTACACTTTGGTCTTTCATGTCGATGTTGATTCCAAAGGCAAGGCCTTATTATGGTTAATTTTGTGCCCGGTCCGTTTAATGGACGCCTATTGCAGTCCACTTTTGAATTTGGATCCCTGAATTTGGCCCAACGCTGTAGACACGATATCAATAAATCTACAAATCAGAGTTTAGTTCAGACAGTAAAACATAGATGGCGTTCTTCATTCTCATGTTTTAAAAAAGAAAATTCTATGATAAACTTGTTTTGATTTTATTAAAATAAATGGAATATAAATATAAATGAGTATTTTGGTAAATTAAGCAAAGAAACCAGTCATTCAAATAAGCAAACGTTTATTTTTAAAATTATTTCACCCTCTACCTGCCTTCCAATTTTTATATATTTTCTGAAGCTACGAATTACTTTTTCCAGCTTAATTTCTTTGTGATTTTACTCATACTTCAGCATTTTCACTGTAGCCATTATTGCGACAAGGGATGAAATTTCATGAAATTCATCCCATTTTTTTTAAGTAGTCCGTTGTGGGGTACAGTCATCCCACGCAAATCTGGTTTTAGTTTGAACCTTGTGCCTTTCTAATTCCATACATTTAGTTTGATGCACTATCTATTTCCGAGGAATTTGAGGTACGACACAACCCTCTATGCGACTAGTCAATCGTCTATGGAAACATTATTTTTAGTCTGTAGTTGCAAATCTTTTTGTAAACAAAAGGTTTTTGTTCAAATTGGAATGCTTGTAATTAATGAAAATTGTATTAAGGTAAGTGGTTTTATTTATGTTTCGTGCTAAGAATAAACACACCATGCATTTTAAACCATAAAACATATAGGCCATGTGGTTTTTTTACTAGTCATTTCTTTGAAAGTGTAACTAAAAATTGTTTTGTTATTTTTTACAACCAATTTTGAAAATGAAAACAGTCATACTTTCAAAGGAAACGTACTATAAAGCCCTACTTAAAATTTTAAATTCTAAAAAAACATTTAACGGTCACTGAATTCGAAAATGCTACGCCGCAAATCGGGTCTGTTTACAACTTAGAGTACCTATATATTATACAGTAGTATAGAGGGAGCATATGCACCAATTGCGTAGTACACATCGTAGGCAAATGATCTATAGATACTTATATGGATTAGTGAATGGCAGATAGGGATGTATCAATTACGTGCGGATCGGCAACGAGCTCAATCAATCTGCCTAGCCTTTTCCCAACTATGTTGGGGTCGGCTTCCAGTCAAACCGGATGCAGCTGAATACCAGTATTTTACATGGAGCGACTGCCTATCTGACCTCCACAACCCAATTTTTGGGTAATACGATACCCCTTGGTACGACTGGTTGTCAGACTTTCGGGCTTCTGACGACCCGCAACGACGGTCAAAGATCCACGAATGACAGCCGGGACCAACGGCTTAACGTGCTTTCCGAGGCACGGAGGAGTCTCGATATGTAAAGATGGTCACCAACCCCGGCAAGCGTAGCTCAACCTGATGGATCGACCCACAGAACAGATGAAAGAGATCGACCCGTGCGGGTGTTATTACTTAGCCACGATCGGCAACGAGCTATCGATAAGTTATGTAAATAGATACATTTGTTAGGTACTTTTTATGTTCAATACTAGCGTTGAAAATTCCGTAAACTCAATTTGAAATTATCGCGAAAAAAAAAAAAACAAATTGTCGTTATTCCGTTATTTTCAATGAAAGATTTGAAAGATTCAAGAAGATTCCCTAGTATACGTAACGGAGCTAAGCGGAGCGGAGTAATTAATATACTAAGTACGTATTTGAAAAAAAAAAACAACGAAATATTCCCCGTTTCTATCATATTTTTCGGTTTTGTTTTCGAAATATTGGAAAAAACATGAAATATATGCTGGCGAATTTTCTTGGAAGTTTCGAATCTTTCATTGAAAAAAAAAAACCGCGGAATTCGAAAGAAACGGGAATATTTGCTGATTTTTTCAACGCTATTCAATACATTATGTCCTATACTATTAAACGAGAAATGTTTGTATATTTATTTACATATTTGTTTGTAATCAGTAATCACGATCTCGATAGTGGCTATAACGATTTCGATGAAATTTGCAATACGGGGTTTACTTGGGCAAAATATCGATCTAGCTAGGCCTCATATCAAGTTTCGGTCTTTTGAAAAACTGCAAAATGAGAAAAAAAATTGTTTACATACACTTTTTTTTTTAATTTTTTAAAGCTACCAAAATTCTTCAAAATCAGTTAAGCAATCTAGACGTGATATTCCATATATATGTAACATTCCATACTTTACGTTTACGCTATAATAATATCGCATTAAAAATGTTAGAATTTATATCTCAATACTCAATACTCAATTCTATATTGCATTCCATATGTATTACATAGATGGTATCAAAGTTAAAGATCAATATGGACCCTGTCGGGCACAGCAAAAATTAGGAGAGAGGAAGAGGGCTAAGTAGCAATTCAAGAAACTTAATATTATTATACATTATTAGATTTGTTTATTTTGGGAGTACAATTCTGTATATATAGATATACAATTTATATTGGTATATTATATAGTATATATTTACTTATATATTATATGGGTATAGTGTAGGTAATTTTTATGAAGTTATCAGAAGTATATTTATTATTATTAAATTATGTTATTATTTATATATTCATATTTATTTTGCAATCAATTTGTCATCTAAAAACTCCTTTACTGAGTAGTATGACTTGGATTCCAGAAATTGTTTCAATTTATTCATGTATATATTTGTTTTGTTTAATTCTCTAATGTCATGTGGCAATTTATTATAAATTTTTATGGAAATAACTAAAGGGCTGGTTGAGTGCATTTTGAGTCGGGATTGAGGTATGTTAAGTTTGTTTTTGTTGTGTCGAAAAGTGTATCTTGTTTGTGTTTCTTCGCAAGTGGTGTAATAATCTGGGTGTTTTCTAACAAATTTACATAATTCTAAGATATATAAACAGGGAAGTGTGAGTATTTTGTGTTTTTGGAAGTGTGGTTTGCAGCTATCTGTTTGTTCAATGTTGGTTATTATTCGAATTAACTTCTTTTATATAATAAATAAGGTTTGTGAATCTGTACTGTTTCCTCACAGTATAACCCCATAGCTGAGCCATGCTTGGGCGTATGCATAGTAAGTTACAAGTGCTGTTTGCAGGTTGGTGTTTTTTTTAATTTCGCGTAAGGCATACGAAAATTTTGATAGTTTTGCTCTTATTTTTTGTATGTGGGATTTCCAATTTATGTGGGTATCAATAGACAAACCACACATCAAAATTCAACAACATCAAAATTCATCAACCACACACAACAAAACACACATCAAAATTCAATAACATCAAAATTCATCAACCACACACAACAAAACACACATCGAAATTCAACAACATCAAAATTCATCAACCACACACAACAAAACACACATCAAAATTATTTATAACAAATGATAATAAGATTTTGATTAAAGATACATATAAATACATATAATCTGTAGTTCTCCTAGCAAACATTTCAAAAATATTTAAAATTTCGACTACAGCGTTGGTCGCGGCACATCACTACAGTCTTGTGTGGGGAGCGCGGTGCGCGCGCGGGGCTAAGCGTGCCCACCTCCCACGTCTCGTTCAACCCCGCGATGCGTTATTTGATTTCACAAAATTAAGTATAAAAATCGTCTTACCGATGAAATGTGATACTGGATTTCAGTTTTGTGTATTTCCTAGTATCGTTTTTGCAAGATCGAACTGCACATTTCACCATTTTGATACGGATATATGAAAAAAATCTCTGGAGGAACGCACACTGCTAGCACTCACCACGACTATAAGCGTTCGCGGCGGGAACGTCGTGTTGTTCTCACCCGTGCCTACTGTTCCCACTTCGTTGCGCGTGCTCTATACTACTGTAATTATATACTCTATGATTTAAAAACATTAGCGTGCGGCCGGATGACGTAATTGGGTGGGGCAAAGAGGTTAGGTACGCGCGCGGCTGCGCACAGTTGGTTCATCACAGCGGATAGTCTTGAAATATTTTCATGATATTATTCTAAATTTATTAAAACATCATCTGAAGCTAAATGTAGGTAAGTATACAATACCTAAATTAGAATAGTCAAAAATAATAACGCGCGACCAGTGCCGTAAGTTGGCGGACAAAGGTGAGTCAGCGGTTGATTCTAATAATTCGGTTTCGTGTTACAAGTGCGGATCTAAAAATGTTACTCGTGAAACTTGTAAAAAGTGTAACAACGAATCGAGTTTTTGTACTGTTGATACGACTCTGCACACTTCGGGACCAAAGTACACTCAAATGCAAAAGTCCAAAAATAGTGATCATATTGCGTGTTCCGACAATTTGTATAATCGCATAGATAAATAGATAGAGAATTGTATAGTCTTTGGATAAACATTGTTGCGAAGTTTTGAACTACTCTGTTCCTCCTTGTTCTAAAAATGTTGATACAAATGTTTGTTGTGTCGTTCAAGGAAATAATAACTGGTCGCGTGATAGTTCGACTGAGCCTGCGTACAGTCAAGCTGAAAGGCCTTATAATAGTAATTGTTATTCTGTACAGAGTAATTTTTCGGACAGCGATTTGTCGAACGATCACAGGACCAACTGCGAGGTCGATAATAATAACGACCAGTTTTGTAATTTGTTAGAGAATGATTATTTTTGTTATGATGACGCCCGTAATGTAAAAGGGCGTAAAGACGATTTGTGCACCTTTGCGGAAAATCGTGAATTTTATTGTAGTAACGTCCGCAATGCGCTAGAGCATACGAACCATGTTTGTGATTATTCGAAAGATGATAATGTTTTTAATAATAATTCCCTCGGCGTAAAGGGGCGTAACAACCATTTTTGTTATTTTTTGCAAAACGATTTATTTTGTAGTAATGATGTTTCTAAGAATGTGTTAAATATTAATATGGTGTGTAGTGACACAAGTGTAAAGAACACGCGCGCCGGTAGGAGCTCCAACAGAAAAGTTTTGCGACCGATTTTTGATATCGAAATTTTAGGCGCGTCGGGGACCGCGTTAGTTGACACCGGTGCCAAACATTGTATTGCGGGCCATACACTGCACACCCTCCTCTGTCGAAAGGGACACCCTCTTGAACCGGCGCGAAGACGTATTAAGCTTGCCGATGGACACATTCGTGACGTAGACGTGCTCATGACTACTCTTGACGTGCACTTAGAGGAGAAGGTCATTAGGACTCCTTTTCTTATCCTCCCTGAGGCGCGTAACAATGAAACGTTGCTCGGCATGGATTTCTTGTTTGCAGCTGAAGTAGTCATGGATTTTTCTCGGAAATGCTGGTATTTTTCTAATAGCAGCGTTCAGTACATGATGCGGTTTGAACCTTCCGAATCACCAGAGCTATCTTGTTCCTCGGCCGACGTACTCAGGAACGACGAAGGTACGTTGATGAACCCACCTGACCGGAACCTGCTGGCGCAGACCTTGGTTACCAATACGGACATTTTCCAGCTAGGGGGAGAGCCTACCCCGTTTGCTGAGCACCGTATTGATACAGTTCGTGAACGAGTCGAAATACAGCAAGATCAGTCTAAGAGGGTAGCTGATCGATCCCGTCGACCTAGTCCCACGTACGAGGTCGGAGATAAAGTTCTGGTCCGGTCACATGTACTGAGCCAAGGTAACAAGGGTCTCACTGCTAAGTTTGTGCCCAAACGGGATGGACCGTATGTTATTACGGAGAAAGTTAGCCCTACCACCTATCTTATTTCTCCAATAGGGAACCCTGAGGAATCCTTAGGAAAATACCATGCACAGGATTTGACACCTTTTGTAGACAAAGGTACTGGGAGTGTCGTACCACCTAATCCTGTCATTCCCACGCGACGTCACGGACGTCCGAAGCACAAGGGCAATGAGCTAGTCCAGGAACGAGGGCGTTCTCCTAGACTAGAGGGGGAGTCTGTCGCAACCAATTCAAACCCTCGCACTTCCGGACGCCGTTGCGTATGTCTTCCCTCTCGCTTTAAAGACTATGCACTAGAGGCATAGGAGAGAGAGAGAGAGCGATAACGCAACCGCGACGCTCACGCGCCTCAGACGCTGGGGCAGTTGACGCATAGCCTCGCACGGACACGTCACGAACCGCCGCGCGCGCCCGAGCTCTAGCCGACACGCGTTTTCTTATAACGGTTTTGTTCTAGTTTTAATTAGTTCCCGTGACAGTAATTTACAATATTAGTTTACCTTTTACCTATTTACCGTGATTATACGACGTTTAAGTTACACAAGTGTTTGATTTCCCAATCCACTTCAATCCAGTATGGACTCAGTTACGAAATAACTTAATTATTGTTGACTGTGCAAGTCAATATATCATTGGTCAAGCAGGGGACATAGTCCTTCCATAGTTCTAGGTAACCAAGCCAATATAGCAACCCAAACCCATAGCCCAATTTGTTTTGTTCCCATGTTCTGCGATAGTTGCGGATCACCAACCGGGGGTTGTCCTTGGATACACTTGCATCCATGAAGTACTTAGGACTGGTGCTCGACAGCCGGTGGGACTTCGGCCCCCACTTTCGGCGGCTGACGCCCAAGTTGAGGGCGCGGCGGGCGCGCTCGCAACGCTGCTTCCCAACCTGGCGGGCCCGAGCACCGCCTGTAGGCGGTTGTACTTGCGGATCGTGCGATCCATGGCCCTGTACGGGGCTCCGGTGTGGGCTTCTGACCTGACGGCTGGCTGCATCGCAATACTGCGTAAACCACAGAGGGTGATGGCCGTCAGAGCTATCAGGGGGTATCGCACGATCTCCTACGAGGCGGCTTGTGCACTGGCCGGATCCCCGCCCTGGGACCTAGAGGCGAGAGCCCTCGCGTCCCTTTACAGATGGCGCGAGGAAGTGCGAACGCGGGGCGGTGAACCGATGCAGCGAGAGTTCGAGCATCTTCGGTTACAGCTCCGCGAGGTCCTGGTGACGGAATGGCGGAACAGGCTTCTGCGCCTTACTGACGGCCTCGCTACCGTCGAGGCGATCCGACCAGTGCTCGGCGAATGGCTCGGGAGCAGGCAGGGCTCTCTGTCGTTTCGGGCGACGCAGGTGCTTTCGGGGCATGGCTGCTTCGGGAAGTACCTGTGTCGCATAGGCAGGGAGCCGGACGCTCGGTGCGATCACTGCGTCCACTGTCGGGAGGACACGGCGTGTCACACACTGGCGGAGTGTGTCGCATGGGAGGAGCCGCGCCGTGCCCTCTTATCAGTAGTCGGAGCCGACTTGTCGCTACCGGCCGTCGCTCGTTCTATGGCCGGGGATGCGGTGATCTCCTTCTGTGAAACGGTAATTTCGCAGAAGGAGGCTGCGGAAAGGGAGAGGGAGACTGAAACCACTCTCCCGACCCGCAGCAGGCGAACTAGGCGTCGGCGGAGGGCGGACAACGCCCTCTTCCAGCCCCGTAAATAGGTCCGGAGGGTCTGCGGACTCGGAGACGTCCGCCACCCCTCATCCAGCAGGACCCGAGGCGGCGGCGCGTAATGTTCCACGCGCGCCCTTAATGGACGTCGCGGGGGGAGTTTCACACCTCACTCCCCCCGCGAGCCTGAGGTGGCCCGCAATGGCGGGCCGGCACTAGCTGGGGATCGTGGAAGGCGCACAAGTTCCCATGATCTCCGGTCCAAGTGTGGGAAGGGAACACCGGGGTGGATACACTTGCATAGTGCCTACAGGGTTAATTACTGCCGATCGGTGTCTCATTCCATTTAAATTGGTCTAAGGGGCTTCTGCGAGTTGGCTTCAGACCCTCGTACGCCTTCCGAAGGACGGGGATTCCATGGTACCAAGATTTGTAAACGTAAACAAATAACATATTGGATTAGATTTATCCACGTAGTATTTGTAGAAATGTGATGGACCGTTGACCTGGTGAAGGTCCTGGTCGCAGTCGCTTCCGCCTGGATGCGAGAAGCACAGGAGTGATCGTTGTGGCGACGCTAGGTATATATCCAGCAATGGACGTATTTCAATTGAAAGGCTGAATGCTGGGTCGGGACTTTCCGTAGCCAAATGGCAAAAACAGAATCCTTATACTTACGTCATATCCGTCCGTGCGGAAGTTGCGCCGGCTGGACGGATCGACGACTTGGTGAGGTCGGGGCAGACAAGATAAGGAAAGCGGAGAAACGAGTGTTGTGATGTAACTGGCAATCGTGACGAGAATGGTACGTAATTCAAGTTTGGTCTGTTTCAATACTATCTGATGAAAATGAAACAAATGGAATGAATCAAATGGATCAGACAACGTACCTGCTTACGATTTCTAGTGCCACTTACAAATTGAGAGCTTTTATTTAAAAATATTTCGCTGACGAATCCCTTAATCGAAAACTTGTTTTCACACACCCGCATTTTTACAAGGAAAATTATCACTGCTGAGTAGGCTTTAGAAGTGAACGAGTAATTGTCGACCAACTCACATTTGCAGTTGGAATGTATGAGAGGACATGTTTTTTCAACAATAATGTTAACTTTGTTCTTGGGATAGATCATCCCAAATACGGAACCCTTCATTATGTGTGGTCCGACATGCACTTGGCCGGGTTTTTTTTAAACTATGTTGGAGCCATCTAAAAAGACAGCGCTGCTGAACACAGGTCTCTCTGTATAGGCACTTATTCGTTTACACGTCCGTGCTTTTTCTAACTCAGGTGACAAACATCCTGAGCCTCAAGTCTGCTGCAATAGTGTCAGAATGGTCTGTCATTGATTTCATAATTTTATTGTTGATTTTGACATGTTTGGTAATCTACTAATATAATGGCGTCATTATGACTTTCCAATAGTCAACCACTGACACTCCATTGAAAGAAATGGCTTAAAATGGTAATCTCTTACATAATGTTAAAAACAATGTTACTAACCATATATGAGTTGGCTCGAAATAAAGTTTATTCTATTCTATTCTATAATGACAAATGAAAGACTGACGTATGCGGTAATCTGCTAAAATTTTGACAGTTCCTTTGATCAGTACCACGATTCTATTACGAGACCACTGACCTACCAATGATCGACCATTATGAATTTAGCAGATTACGAACTTTTAGCGAAATGACAATGGGATCGTGTTGGAATGACGAATTTATGAAAAATAGCAGACTTGCGGCCCTGGATGGAGAAACTACGGCCCGCGGGTCATCTCGTGCCCGCGCGGCGTTCAAATCCGGCCCGCGATCATCAAACAAAAATCAAGTGAAAATCGATTTTAAGGGAATTGAGCCATTTGCAATTTGTTTCTTATTTCAGTAGTTATTTTGTAATATTGCACAATAAATTAATATTTCAGAAAATACATACCTACCTATCAATATTTTTGTTTCAGTAAATAAATATAGCCAACTAGAAGGTCGTTAGTATTAAATAAAACAAAAAAGAAAACGACCGACGCGACGCGACGTATTGAGATCCTCTTTCTTATTTGATGTCAGTTAAAAAAAGGGTCAACTGGTTAGTGCTTGATCGAAAGTATAGTGCACAGGTAAACCTGGCGAGGGCGCTTCTTCTAGAGAAGGGAATCGGACTGACAGGAGACTTACGTCTGCGAGACTGAGTGGAATTTACTACCCTGTCGGGAGTACATCTAAAGGATCGCTAATTATGACCAGCATAGCGAGAACTGGCTTCCCTCCGAGGGCACTGGACCCCGACAGTTACAGCACAGGTTTGACTCATAGTCGAAGTCGCGCGAAAACTTTGCTTGCGCGATGCAGGACCTCTTTGATATTTTGTAGACGTGTCGCGTCATAGGGACGTTTCTATGCTAGTAAATGCCATTATAAATGTGTACCTATCCATTAATGTTATATTTTTGTTAATTTTACTATCAAAAGCGATATTTTGTTGTTAGTGTGCATCCACAAATCAACAAAAACACAAAAAGAAATGCTTCGTGCGGGGATCGATCCTGCGCCCCCATTTTGGTTGACTTTGTTGTAGGTCCTAACTGATAATACCTGTTTTTATTAAAGAAAAAAGCTCGGAAAGCACGTTAAGCCGTTGGTCCCGGCTGTCATTCGAGGATCTTTGACAGTCGTTACGGGTCGTCAGAAGCCCGAAAGTCTGACAACCAGTCTTACCAAGGGGTATTGTATTACCCAGTAACTGGGTTGTGGAGGTCAGGTAGGCAGTCGCTCCAAGTAAAATACTGGTATTCAGCTGCATCCGGTTAGACTGGAAGCCGACCCCAACGTACTTGGGAAAAGGCTAGGCAAATTGATTTTTTATTAAAGAAAAAAGTAATTTTGGCGAATCGTTGTTCGAAAACAACTGAAATTATTATTTTAACAGATTTATGCCATTAATAATTCTATTACTTATATGAAATATTTTAAATTAATACAGTCGCGACCAAAAGTCGATAAGCAAACTCACAAAGCAATAGCTTGGCGTTTAGTTGACTTAAGACCTTCTATTTCTAAGAACATAAACATGCATAATTATTGTCGTCAACAACTGATTGTAGTTCATAATTTCAAAGTTATAACATGTGTAAAGATGACCTAGCGGTTAAGCGCGTGCAGATAGATGCGTGAATCAGTGAGCCGTGAGTTCAAATCTCATGCAGTACTTGACTTTTTGTAAGTTTTTACTTGATTGGAAGTAATGGGACAGAAATATAATATTCTTTATCTTGTTCGCTTGGACACTCATTTCGAAAGGTAGATCATAGAAAACTAAATAGGTATTGACAATTATATATGTGTTATTAGAATATCATTTCTTTGTTATGTTATTATGAATTGACTAAGTGGGTATACAACAAAAAATCCTATGAACGGTTAAAAAAAAGTTCTTTTATCTAGTAGGAATGTAACGTCACAATTCTCTTAAGTTTGTTAATTTTATAAATAACTAAATAAAACGAATAAACATGTTTGTTACCATTCAGCACGACTTTTTTATTTAAACCTTCCAACACCGAAAAGATAAATTAAAAATCACAAAAATAGTTAAATAATAATACAATAACTAATATTTAACTTCTTATAAAAATAAATAATAAATGAACATAGGTAAACATCTAACAAGTTTTTGCTTAAAATAGGAATATTTATTATGGTTCCAAAGAAACAAAAAACAGTCCAACATTGTTATTACTCGTAAGATTCAACTCTGACTTCATTGATCGTGAAACCATTGCTTAGCCCAAACAGCTACCAGCACATGTTATGTTTATGCGAATTTTAGCAATGCAATGGTAAGAACAGGTCGCCACTATGACGATTATTCTAAATTCAACAGAAATATAATGTTATTTCGCGTAGTACGACGACATGCGACAATTCATTAGTGTGTGTTATCTGCGGAATGTTGGCTCATACACGCACACGTACTGGTTCGTGCTCGCACAGTTCATAGCAATGTAGTCCTTAGTATGCTTATGGACTTTTGAGCGTTTACTGTACCTACCTACATAGCAGAATCCTTCATCATAACGTAACATCACGCCAGTATTCGACAGAGGGGTGAGCAGAGATGTACACCTCTGATGAAATGTGGGTATACTATACCATAGTACCTAATTACTTAGGTACCTAAGTATCTACACTAATATTATAAAGGTGAAAAGTTTGTTTGTTCGTTTGGTTGAACGGACTAATCTCAGGAACTACTGGTTTGAATTGAAAAATTTGTTAGTGTTGGATAGCCCAATTGTCTAGGAAGGCTATAATATATCATCACGCTGCGACCAATAGAAGCGGAGCATCAATGAAAACCGCTGATCATCAGTTGTTTTTATATTACCGGTCGCTTACGTACACGTGCTTACTAAACTTAACTTTTTAGTAAACTATCATGGAACATTTTGATTATGAAACGTTTATAAGTTTAGTGTTTAGTAGAGGACAGAGAAGTGCTATGGGACAAAAATTTGGAAATACATATATAAAGACAACACTAACTCCTTTTTTTTATTTAACTGAGCATGTCAATGCGACACGTGTGATCTTCGTGGGTAGCAATCTATTACTAACCCGGTGGTTACTAACTCTAAGCGGTGGCGACGCGGTGTCTGCGCGGTGTCGGCGCGGTGTCTGCGCGGTGTCGGCGCGGTGTCGGCGCGGTGTCTGCGCGGTGTCGGCGCGGTGTCTGCGCGGTGTCGGCGCGGTATCGGCGCGGTGTCGGCGCGGTGTCGTCGGCGCGGTGTCGGCGCGGTGTCGGCGCGGTGTCGGCGCGGATTCGCTTCTTTAACATAGTATTTTCTAATTATATAAATATAATATATGCAAATTTACTAATTCATAGTCAGTTAACAACAGCTCTGTAGAGAACAATCTTAAAATATGTGATACTATCTTTTGCCAGCGGCTTCGCCCGCGTGGATGTTGGAATTTATCCCACGGGAACCGTATATTTTTCCGGGATAAAAGTAGCCTCTGTGCTATTCCAGACTATAATAGTAGCCTCTGTGCTAAATTTCATCCAGATCCGTTCAGCCATTCTGGCGTTTTTGAGTAACATCCAAACATCTTCACTAACTTTCACATTTATAATATTAGAAGGATTTGTGTTGCTCACGATATGTTTTAGTTATCTATGAATCAGCTGATGTGGATTCTAAATCTTGTCACACATGAATTTCTATATTTGCAGAGACTTTAGCAACAGTACATTCCTCATGGTGACCCTGCAGCGGTACAACATCACCTAGCCTTTGTAACGTTGATGGCTTTTCTTGAAACAAACTTTTTCTGCAATTGCGAGCTCTAAGAAGTCCTTCTCTGGATAGAGCCTGTTTTGAAACAGGCTTTTCTTCCATGGGAACATAGAAGGAATAGCACTTTAAAAAAAATGTGTAGATGTTCTACCCCTGTAAAATAAATAAAACAAATATTTTTAAGGCGAAACACTTAAGTAGCAAGATTATTAAAACATTATCCAGACATCGGACCTTAAGCGAATATTATTTACAGAATTTTTTGTAGTCACTCTCCTTGAAATGTTTTCTACGTTACCTTGATTGGCTTTTAGGTATAAAATCAACACGTCTTATTGGTTTCAGCCACAGGTTTTGATTTTAGAGTCCATTGAAAAATGGTGGTTTCCCGTCTCCGAACAATTGGGTACGCTACACCGCGTCATTTCAATAAAATAAATAAAAAATATATATTAATAGTACAAAAACACCACTGTTTTGGGAGCGATCTACGCTAGCGCCATTTTGACAGTTGCCAGCCTCTTATTTGAATGAATGTATAATTAATTTGTATTATTTTGTTTTGCTTTTCATTTTGTTTTCCTTTATGATTTTCTTGTATTGTATTTTAGTTTATTTTAATGTTTTCTTCCTTATCAAACTTGTTGTAGTACATACCTAGCTATTATGTGAATGATGTGGTCGCCTATAATTAGCAGCACACACTTGTATTTGTCCCAGTTTAGGTATGTTAACATGAATGTAATTGTGGAGCCTCTGTTGGCGATCCAATTAATAAATAAAATTAACATTATCAAATTAAAATACAAAATACACAAAACATAAACAAACAACAGTGATTTAACAAAATTAATTCAATTTCATGTTATTTCATATACTCATTCTAAATAATACAATAATCAGACAGGAACTACAAATCTTCAATGGCATACAGACATTTGTCGAATACTTAGGAAATTTTTAAGTTTTGTTTTAAAAGAATTAATGTGGACCGTGCTTTTCAGATCTAAAGGCAACCTGTTAAATAACTGTACTGATTGGTATCGTGGACTGTGTTTCACAACATTTAAATTTGGTCTTTTCTACGGGTGCCTTCCCTTATTTCTCGTTCTTCTATTGTCTCAATTTCATGAAGGTATTTAGCCATATTAATTAAAATTACAAGGACATAAATGCTTGGAACTGTGAGTATGCCTTTTCTTGCGTGGAGAAATGCTCATGCATACTGCACTATCACGGGGAGATAGTGCAGTTATGTGGGACTCCAACCCACTAAAACTCCACGGTGTCCTCCTCTGCCGCTTGTGGCGGGAACACGGGCGTTAGCACTCACCGCGAACCCGCCGCGTTTTGTATATGTGTTTTCCAATAAATATATTTATCTATTGTAAGTCCAAGTAATGTAAATTCATCAACAGTTCCCAATTTTGAGCCGTTAAATATGAAGTTTAAGTGTAGAGCAGCTTTTTGATAAGGGTGGAAAATCATTAATTTAGTTTTAGCATAGTTAATTTCTAAATTATGTGAGGTCATCCAGTTACATGTTTTTGTGAGTGTGGAACTTAGTTTTTCTTCTATGTTTGTGTTGTTTTGACATGAGACTAATATAGATATGTCATCTGCGAATAAAACACATGGTCCCTCTATAGTTTTCGGTAAGTCGTTGATGTAAACAAGGAATAATAGGCAACCTATGACACTTCCTTGGGGGATGGAAGCGTTGGTTTTTTTACTTTTAGATCGGATTTTTTCTATTTCTCTACTAGTGTGATTAAAGTATTCAATTTCAACTACTTGTTCTCTATTTTTTAAATATGACGCAAGCCATTCATGGGCTTTTCCGCGGATTCCTATTCCATACAGTTTATTTAAAAGTAATTTAAATTGTACCTTGTCATACGCTTTGGTCATGTCCAGTATCATCCCTACGGCGAGGGGCTATCTCGAAAATAAACCGTAGCTCGGTGGGCGTGACTTAGCCCCCCCGCGCGGGGAGCGGCGAATGCAAAGTACGCGGTCGCATCGGGAAAAGCGAGTACTTCTTGGATTTTTTAAAATATTAGCACATAGGAGATTATGGAGTAGACAAATAATACAAATACTTAATTTTCAACCATTTTTATTTTATTTAGTAAACCATGTAATAAAAAATAATTTGGTAATGACAATATATAACAAATGCTTATTTCTTTTAGTCTAATTATGTTCTTATAATAAAAACGTGGTACATGTACTAAGAATATTTTTTATTTAAATAACTAGCTGTTGCCCGCCTGAATGTCGGAAATTATCCCACGGGAACCTTCTACCGGGATGAAAGTATCCTATGTCTTAATATACTAGCTGTTGCCCGCGTGTATGTCGGAAATTATCCCGCGGGAACCTTCTACCGGGATGAAAGTATCCTATGTCTTAATATACTAGCTGTTGCCCGCGTGTATGTCGGAAATTATCCCGCGGGAACCTTCTACCGGGATGAAAGTATCCTATGTCTTAATATACTAGCTGTTGCCCGCGTGTATGTCGGAAATTATCCCGCGGGAACCTTCTACCGGGATGAAAGTATCCTATGTCTTAATATACTAGCTGTTGCCCGCGTGTATGTCGGAAATTATCCCACGGGAACCTTCTACCGGGATTGAAGTATCCTATGTCTTAATATACTAGCTGTTGCCCGCGTGTATGTCGGAAATTATCCCGCGGGAACCTTCTACCGGGATGAAAGTATCCTATGTCTTAATATACTAGCTGTTGCTCGCGTGTATGTCGGAAATTATCCCACGGGAACCTTCTACCGGGATGAAAGTATCCTATGTCTTAATATACTAACTGTTGCCCGCGTGTATGTCGGAAATTATCCCGCGGGAACCTTCCACCGGCATGAAAGTATCCTATGTCTTAATATACTAGCTGTTGCCCGCGGCTTCGCCCGCGTGAATGTCGGAAATTATCCCACGGGAACCTTCTACCGGGATGAAAGTATCCTATGTCTTAATATACTAACTGTTGCCCGCGCGGCCTAAGGGATAAGGTCGCCCCCCTCCGCCATCTCCTGAGGGAACAAGATATCGACGTGGCGCTCATAAGCGAGACGCTCCTGGGGCCCGAGGACAGGGTCAGGTTCCCGGGATACCTCGCTTACAGGAAGGACGAACGGTCGGCTAATAACACTAGATACCGTGGCCTGGCGGTACTTGTGAGGCGAAGAGTCGTCCATCAGGAACTCCCCTAGCCGTCGCTCAGCACATTTTACGCGCTGGGTGGTCAGCTGCACGTGGCCGGCGAGGACATCAACATCTACGCATGCTACAAGCCGCCCGCGGCCCGCTTGGATCACACCGAGCTGCGGGCCTTGTTGCATGCGTCACAGCACGCCACCCTCCTCGCCGGGGACTTCAATTGTAAGCACCCAGCGTGGAATTCGTCGCTCACGAATCAAAATCAAAATCAAAATCAAAAGTCATTTATTCAAACTAGGCTGAGAATCAGCACTTTTCGAACGTCAAAATTACATAAGACAGTCCCCCAAAACGCCCGCCCTTCACCACTTCCTAGTGCTTTAGCTGAGGAGAAGAAGTGGCGCAACAAACTCCTCAGCAGCACAGCTGTCTGTTCAGTTAAATAAAAAATTTAAAAAAATATATATATTCTATACAACACTGTGCAAATTACATGCAAGTACATTACGAAACACAAACATTAAATTAAATTTAATTATTTGCTATAAGTCAGCTAGCACACGCCAATATACTTAAAAAAAGAAGAAAAAAATCGAAAACTATACTCAAGCAGAATCAAAATACAAAACTAAAAACGTAAGTAGAACTTTATACCTATATTAAAAGCCTCCAGTAATAAAGGGCGTGCCCGGGTGAATATTTGACCTTTTAACCGCCGTCATTACCTTCCGCCAAAAGTTGATGAAGGAGAATATCGTTAATGAAATATTTCATCAATTCCCAGAATCTGCTTAAGGACCAGAATCAGGAATTGCTGAAATATTTCATTAAATATATTCTCTTTCATCAACTTTTGGCGGAAGGTAATGACAGGCGGTTAAAAGGTCAAATATTCACCCGCCCACTTCATATAGCCGTAACTCGAAGTCACAGATGATAAACTAGGACCATCGAAGTAAAAAATACGAGTTAAATTACTAATAACAAAACAAAACCAAGGTCAGCATAACGACCAGTCACCACAAGCAGCACCCGTTCACGAGCATAACGCAAAGATCAGCCATTACCCCCCTCGCCATATTTGAGGGAAGGAGGCAACCCGACCCCCGACGCTACCGCAAGCAGTGACATCTAAGGGAGCATGACGAACCTGCTGCCGGTTGCTCAGACAAGAATAATTATGATCAATTGTCGAGGTCACTAGCTAACCACATATTGCAATACCACTCATAAAAAAAACATTGTAATGAGTAGATTATGTCAATGATAAATAAAAATAAAATTAAAATAAATTGACCTTTACAGTCAAAGAAAATAAATAATTATATGAACCCATATAACCTGTCAGTAGGTAAGCTAATTCTGGAGAAAGAACATAAACATTGTCTTAAGTTAAACACAGCGACCAACTATTCCGAATACCGAGGGGAGACGGCTCTTCGCGGACGCGGAAGCCTTCGGCTATACGGTGTCCGGCCCAGAGACGCCAACCCACTACCCGGACGCCACCACCCACACACCGGATGTGCTGGACATCGTAGTCCACCGAGGGCTACACTGCCAGATCACGCAGCAAGTGATAGACGACGAGCTACAGTCAGACCACCAGCCAGTACTCGTCGTCTTATCGGGTATGCCGACCCGACTGAAGCCCACAGCGCCACGTCGACTAACGGACTGGACTGCCTTCGGAGAGAAGCTAGAGACCACCACGCCGACTCGGCCTATCGTTACCTCCGCGGACGTAGACCAGATGGCGGGTGACGTCACTGCTTGCATTCAGAGTGCCTTGGAAGCGGCGACAACACTGCAGCCGGAGGGGAGAGGGCTATTGCCGCCCCTACCGGCGCGCATCAGCAGGATGATTGCCGAGAAGAGGCGCCTACGCAAGCAGTGGCAACAGCTCAGATGCCCGCATCTCAAACAGCAGCTCAACCGTCTCGCGGAGAAGGTGAAGGCCGAGCTCAAGGCACACACCGCCGCGGGCTGGGAGGAGCGAATAGACGCCACGACGGACAGTTGGCCGTCTGTACATCGCCTCTGCCGCCAACTAGCGAATACCCCAGCTCCGGTGCGTCCACTGCTCAGCAGCGACGGGGCGCTTAAATACGTAGCAGAGGACCGGGCGGAGGTCTTCGCTGAGCACCTGGAGCGTCAGTGCCAACCGAACCCGACCAGCGACCACGACCATGTCGCAGCAGTCGAGCAACACCTGGGAGATTACTTCGCAACGCCGATAGCTCCCGATGAAGACCCAGTATTCTTCTCGCCGGGCGCAGTCAGACGCGCCATCCTACGAACCAAGCCTAGAAAGGCAGAGCCGACGGTATCACTAACACAGTGCTGCGCCACCTGCCGTACCGCATGGTAGCGGCCCTGGCGCGCCTGTTCACGGCGATACTGCGCACGGGGGTCTTTCCCGCCGCTTGGAAGGAGGGGCGCGTCATCATGCTGCCCAAGGCGGGGAAAAACATTCTGAAGCCGGAGAGCTATCGGCCGATCACACTGCTGCCGACAATCTCCAAGGTGTTTGAAGCACTCCTGCTGCGACATCTCCAGCCTAGCATCACGCCGCGTCCGGAGCAATTCGGGTTTCGGGCGGACCACAGCACGACGCTCCAGCTGTCGAGGGTACTGCACCTACTCACAGCTGCGCTCAACAAGAAGGAATGCTCGGTTGCAGTATTCCTCGACATGGAGAAGGCCTTCGACCGTGTGTGGCACGAGGGCCTTATCTTTAAGTTGGCCACGTCAGACGCGCCCCGTCGCGTTGTAAAGGTGGTATCTAGCTTTCTCTCCCACAGGACTTTCAGGGTGGTGGTCGACGGTGCGCTATCCAGCGCCCGCCCGTTGCTGGCGGGTGTACCACAGGGTAGCTGCGTGTCACCTGCGTGTTACTCGCGATACACGGACGACATCCCCACCACGGAGGAGGCGACGCTCGCGCTGTACGCTGACGACGCCGCGTACATCTGTACTTTGCTCAATGCGAAGCACGCGGCGGTCAAGATGCAGCGCGCCCTCGACCTTCTTCCCGACTGGCTGTCGAAGTGGCGGCTATCGGTGAACGTGGGTAAGACGCAGGCGATGGTCACCGGAGCCGCACGACTACCACCACCCCTGAGGCTGCAAGGAGTCGACATCGAGTGGTCGCCCCGGGTCAAATACCTGGGTGTCACCATCGATCGTCGGCTCACGATGGGGCCGCATGTCCGCAAGGTCGCCGCACAGGGTAGGGTCGCCCGCAACCTACTCAAACCAGTGCTCTCGTCCCGCCTCCCGGCGCGCGTCAAGTTGGGCGTGTACAAGTTGTACGTGCGCCCAATTTTGACGTACGCCGCACCGGCTTGGTTCGCCCTCACGAGCGAGACGAGCCGTAAGACGCTCCGCGCGCAGCAAAATCTTGCGCTGCGGACCATAGTCGACACGCCTCGCTTCGTGAGGAACAGCGTCCTTCAACGAGACCTCGGGATTGAGAGCCTGGATGAGTTTGCGTGCCGCCTTGCGAAGGGAATGTTCGCGCGTGCCGACGCGTCTGCCTGGCCACATGTCAAGCAGATCGCGCCCTGGCATGCGCGCCCCCCTGACGCGAGGCCCCTCCCCCGGACGTATTATATTCGCAATCACAACGTTACATGAACATGGATGACCTAAAATGCGAATATGTGAAGAAAAAAAGATGTTTGGGACTCACAAGAAGTGTAAACTGAAGTAATTATAATGGTTCGCACATCGATTATCGACAATCATTTACCTTTTCATGCCATCGCTTAACGATCGGTGAATTGCTTGGTCACAAAAGTGAAAATGTGATGTGTCAAACTGATTGTTTACCTCGCGGACAGGTGAGTGGTTTGTAGAAGTGGTACGCGAGGGCGGCGGGAGGCGGGCGGTATGTCTGATCGATCAAGTCCCGTGAACGGCGGTTACGAGGCCGCAAGGCTCACCGTCCGCAAGGACCTCTTCCCGGAGGTTCGTCTACCTAAGCTGGCGACTGATGGGTCTGGCGCTGACTCCGACCAAGAAGAAGTCGAGTCTGGCTCTGGTGTTAAGTTGGAGACTGATTTCGAACAGAGCATAGACGAAATCGCCAGTCATAAGGCGCAAGTGGCTAATGGGGCACTGCCGTGTCCTACGCGGCCGCGACACAGGAAGCATAAGCACCACTCCCGACAGAGTTCTCAATCCTCAACTGTGAATGGTTGTCTTCCTCCAAAAAGTAAAAGGAGAAAAGACTCATCAAAAGATCCATCATATAGAACACATTCTAAACATAGTGTTGTGTCACAAGTGAAAGGTGGTAAAAACTTGAATTTAGTGAGTAGTAGTGAGTGCCAGGAGGATGACGACGACGAGGAGGCTGAGGAGGAGGAGGAGGAAATGGAGGAAGAAGAGGATGCCGAAGATAGTGAAAGTTCAGAGGATGAACAGCTCAAGCGCAATTCAAAGTTACCGTTAACTAATATGCCACGACAAAGTGGTAAACCATACAGTCATGAACTTAGTCAATTATCAACAAAAAAGAGTAAAAAGGAGTCTAGAGAGCGTAGAGCTCATGCAGTTATACCATGTAGTGGCAAGCCAAGGTCTATGTTGGACATTCGCAGTTCACGAAGTAAAAAGAAGTCGAAGAAGTCTGAGAGCACACCCACTTATCGAAGCCAGATAGTGGATACTAACTCTATGAAGATTAAGATTAGGAGGACAAGTGTTCATGAAACTGTAAGTAGTTGCTTCATTCTTCTAATACTTACCTTCTATGGTTGGCTAGCAATTAACTTTATTAAATGATGCTACTTCAATTTATTACTATAGCTATATTATGCATTACAGACCACAACCCTAAATTTTAAAATACATACAACGGACTGGACTGTGTTTGAAGAGAAGTTAGACGCCGACTCGGCCTATTACCACCGCCGCGGACGTGGACCAGACGGCGGAGGATGTCACTGCTTGCATCCAAAGCGCCTTAGAAGCGGCGACGACAACGACGCAGCCGCAGGGGAGAGTGCTTTTGCCGCCCTTGCCGGCGCACATCAAGTTAATGATTGCCGTGAAGAGGCGCCTTCGCAAGCAGTGGCAACAACTGAGATGCCCCACACTGAAGACAGAGTTAAACCGTCTCGCGGAAATGGTAAAGGCCGAGCTCCAGGCACACACCGCCGCGAGCTGGGAGGAACGTATTGACGCCACGACAGGCAGCTGGCCGTCAGTACACAGACTATGCCGCCAACTGACGAACACCCCAGCTCCGGTGCGACCGCTGCTAAATAGCGACGGGGCGCTTAAGTATGTAGCGGAGGACCGGGCGGAGGTCTTCGCCGAGCACCTGGAGCGTCAGTTCTGCCCGAACCCGACCAGCGACACCGAGCATGTCGCAGCGGTCGAGAAACACCTTGGGGACTACTTCGCCACGCCGATAGCTCCCGAGGAAGACGCCATATTTTTCTCGCCCGGGGCAGTCAGACGCGCTATCCTAAGGACGAAGCCTAAGAAGGCCCCCGGTGCTGACGGTATCACCAACGCAGTGCTGCGCCACCTGCCGTTCCGTACGGTAGCGGCGCTGGCGCGCCTGTTCACGGGGATACTGCGCACGGGGACCTTTCCTGCTTCGTGGAAGGAAGGGCGGGTCATTATGCTGCCCAAGGCGGGGAAGAACACGCTGAAGCCGGAGAGCTATCGGCCAATCACGCTGCTGCCGACGGTCTCCAAGGTGTTCGAAGCACTCCTGCTGCGACATCTCGAGCCACATATTTCGCCACGGCCGGAACAGTTCGGGTTTCGGGCGGAACATAGCACGACGCTCCAGCTGTCGAGGGTACTGCACCACCTCACGGCGGCTATGAATAAAAAGGAATACGAGGTTGCAGTATTCCTTGACATGGAGAAGGCCTTCGACCGTGTGTGGCACGACGGCCTCGTGTATAAGCTGGCCACCTCAGACGCGCCCCGTCGCGTTGTTATGGTGGTCTCTAACTTTCTCTCCAACAGAACTTTCAGGGTGGTGGTCGACGGAGCGCTGTCAAGCGCCCGCCCGGTGCTCGCCGGTGTGCCGCAGGGCAGCTGCGTGTCGCCGGCGTGTTACTCACGTTACACCGACGACATCCCCACCACTCCGGACGCGATGCTCGCGCTGTACGCCGACGACGCCGCGTACATTACCACCTCGCTTAATGCGAAGTACGCGGCGGTCAAGATGCAGCGCGCGCTCAACCTGCTTCCCGAGTGGCTGTCCAAGTGGCGGCTGTCGGTCAACGTGGGTAAGACGCAGGCGATGGTGACCGGGTCCGCGCCTCTCTCACCACCCTTGAAGCTGCAGGGAGCTGACGTCGAGTGGTCGCCCCTTGTCAAGTACCTGGGCGTCACCATCGACCGTCGGCTCACAATGGGGTCACACGTCCGCAATGTTGTCGCACAAGGTAGGGTCGCCCGCAACCTCCTTCGACCAGTGCTCTCGTCCCGCATCCCGGCGCGCGTCAAGTTGGGCGTGTACAAGTTGTACGTGCGCCCAATACTGACGTACGCCGCCCCTGCATGGTTCGCCCTCACGAGCGAGACGAACCGCAAGCTCCTCCGCACGCAGCAACACCTTGCGTTGCGGACCATAGTGGATGCTCCTCGCTTCGTGAGGAACGACATCATCCAGAGGGACCTCCGGATTGAGAGCCTGGACGAGTTTGTGCGGCGCCTCGCGAAGGGGATGTTCGCGCGTGCCGACGCATCCGCTTGGCCCCATGTGAAGCAGATAGCGCCCTGGCATACGCGCCCCCCAGACGCGAGGAGACCCTTGCCCCGCGACCTAGTTGCGGACGACTGACCCCATCACCGGACTGGACTTCCGAGTGAGTCGCCCTCAGTCTACACGCGGCTCACTTGTGACACTGACTCCATACAAATACATGCATCTGTTGCGTGGCGCGTGCTAGGTTAATATAGGCGTGTCACGTAGCAAACAACAGACATTCACCTCTATACAGGCACCCAACTCACACGCGAAGTCGCGGCTCTTTTTATGCGGGCGGGCGACTCGCGTATACACCGGGCGGTGTTACACAGTACAATACCGCCCACACACTCAGAACACGGTCCCTTCTCACCATCCGGGCTCGGCTCGACCTGAAAATGGAGAGGTGAGGGGGGCCATACACCCCTTCTGTAGGAACGTCGAGTCCGTAACTCTGTCGCTGGATGCCATCTGCTGGGCTTCCCCCATGTAGGTGGGGGTCTCACCCGGTAGGGGTTGTCCGCCGAGTTACGGTGAAGCAAGCGGCGTTGGGCATCAACGTCGTGGCGTGCCTACAGACACAAATTTCAGACACCTCTTTACATGGGCGTGTATGCCGCACGCCCAAACATCCACTCGCCAGCGGCGAACAAGATGAGGGGCCCGTGGTTACGGGCCACTGTATGGCTTCCGCGGTCGGGGGGCTATGCCCCGACACCGCACGCCGCGCCCCCTTACGGGGGCGTAGCGACATCCCGCAGGTTTTTTTATCGGTACAGTTGGCGAGCAACAGTAATACGAAGAAGAACACTCCGAAATAAAGAAGATCTACAAGGAAGAAACTCTCCTGGTTTTATTCTTCACCAACCCAGCACACAAATGCGCCTATAGGGCACATTTAATGGTCCTTCGAGCCGGATTTATTATGAAGAATACTGCCTGAAGATAATAGTGCCGCAATTAATGAAGCTCTGAAGATCGTATCCAGTGTGTTCAAGATCGTCGATTGAAAAATCAGCTGACGTCATGCCCGTTACACGTTCTGAGGGGAGGGGCCGCAAGCCGTCGAACGAACAGAAGCCGTCGTCGTCTGAAACCACTCCAGGGACCTCAGCGACCGGCACCAGCACGGAAGCCACGACGGAATCGACACATACAGGGACGACTGTCACGGAGACTTGCGAAAATACCGCCACCTCCGCGACGACTGATCCAACCACCGTGACTTCCGCCGCCACCGCTTCGACTGCAGCAACCTCCGCCTCGGCCGCGAAGACGGCCCCCGCCTCGCACCCCGCCAGCGCCGCCGCCTGCTCCGTCGCGCCTTCAGCCGCAACGACACTGATTGCGGGTGCGAAACCGAAACAGCTGATGAAGCCGCCCGCTGCTGTCACCTCCAGAGATGCTCGCCATGAATCAGATGCCTCAACAGTGAAGCGAGTTATCGAGAACGCCGGTACGTCGAAACCAACCGGCCCACAGTGCCCCTCTCCCCCTAGCAAGAAGGGGGGAGGAGGGGGATCGACGCATAGCAAATCGAAACAACAGAAAATAGCGAAAGCGAAAGAAAAGCTACTCCGCCTCCAAGTCGAACTAGCTGCAGCGCGCCTCGCCGCACTAGAGACAGGGGATACGGATGAAGAAGAAGAAGGAGAAGAAGATAACGTCTCCTCTCCTCTGAAGTCAATGCAAGAGTAGACAGCTGGTTGGAAAACCAGGTGACTCGTCCCGTGTTAGCCATCGCCAACGAGCCACATCGCCCTCCAGTAGAACCAACGGCTGTCCACGATGACCAACAGAAGTATGAAGAAACACGTCATACACCGGCGGGAGGTCAAGGGAACTTAGCCATCTTAGCTGAAGCCATCACTAGGGCTATCAGCGCCGCTCAGCGGCCCAAGTTCACCGAGCTACCGTTCTTCAGTGGGTTGCATCAGGAGTGGCTGCCCTTCCGTGCCGCCTATCATGAAACAGAAGCAATGTTCAGCGCCGTCGAGAATATGAACAGACTACGGAGAAATTTGAAAGGCAAGGCCAAGGAAGCTGTAGAAGGGTTGCTGATCACAAATGCGCACCCAACAGAAGTGATGAAGACATTGGAATCCAGATTTGGAAGACCAGAGTCCATAGCCATGATAGAGATGGAAACACTTCGAAGTCTGCCGCGCCTCTCCGAGTCAGCGAGGGACATCTGCATATTCGCTACGAAACTCTCCAACGTCGTAGCAACATTGAAGACATTGGGTTGTTTCAATTATATGTACAACCCTGAACTTGCGAAGACATTGGTAGACAAGCTGACACCGACACTGCGTTATCGCTACTACGACTTCTCAGCCACACAGCCGCGAGAAGACCCCTGCTTCATCAAGATAGAAAAGTTCTTCAAAAGAGAAGCCGAATTGTGCGGACCCTACGCACTGCCTGAACAGGTGGCAGCACAGCCTACAGCCGCACCACGAAGGAAGACGCAGCGGGTCACCAACGTGACTGAGAAGACCAACACACCAAAGTGTCTCGTGTGCGAAGGAACAAGCCACACCAATGCAACAGAATGTGAAGCATTCAAGAAGATGGATGCCAACACAAGATGGGATACAGCGAAGTCCAAACGCCTCTGCTTCAGATGCCTGCGATATAGGAGCAAGACTCACAACTGCCGAACAAAACCGTGTGGTATCAACAGCTGCAGATACACGCACCACAACATGCTTCACTATGAGAAGAAAACAGAAAAGGCAGAGAAGACAGAAAACGAAGAGGCAACAGAAGTCATAAATTCGACATGGACAGCAAAGAAGCAATCCTATCTGAAGATCCTGCCGGTCCAGGTGAAAGGACCAAAAGGAGTAGTCAACACCTTCACATTAATGGAAGACGGGTCAACAGTGACACTCGTTAACGACAGCATCGTGAAAAGCATCGGAGCAACAGGACCCATAGATCCGTTGAAAATAGAAAGCATCAATGAGCTGAAGACGGCGGAATCGACGTCAAGAAGGGTGACTATCGGGCTAAAAGGGATCAACAACAGAGAAGAGCAAATTCAAGCAAGAACAGTCAAGAACTTACAAGTCTCATCTCAACGGGTTCCGCAAGAACTGGTGGAGGGATGCCTGCATCTATCGGACATCAAGGGACCTCTATCGTACTCCAACGCAAAGCCGCAAGTTCTCATTGGTCAAGACAATTGGCATCTTCTACTCATAAAAGAAACCCGAAAAGGCGACAAGAACCACCCGGTGGCATCTCTCACGCCGCTGGGATGGGTTCTTCATGGAAGCCAAACGAGATCCTTCCGACAGAAGGTAGACTTCGTATCACATATGACTGAAGACTCAGAAGAGAACCTAGAGGACCTAGTGAAGAAGTTCTTTGAGATTGACGCCCTCTGCATAAACCCGAAGAGACCGAAGACCGATACAGAAGAAAAGGCGCTTCAAATACTGGAACAGAAGACTGAAAAGATTGAAGAAGCCAGATATCAGACCGGCCTTCTCTGGAAGAAAGATGATGTTAAGTTCCCTGATAACTACGACAATTCTTTAAAGAGACTGTTAAACATAGAGAAGAAGATTGACCGTGATCCAGCCCTGAAGAAAAGATACGTCGAACAAATGGACGCCCTTATAGAAAAAGGATACGCTGAGCCTGCGCCGCCTCAGAAGACACCGCAGAAGACGTGGTATCTGCCTCACTTCGCTGTCATTAATCCTATGAAACCAGATAAACTCCGAGTTGTACACGACGCCGCAGCCAAGACCAAGGGAGTAGCGCTCAACGATATGCTGCTCAAAGGTCCTGATCTACTCCAATCGTTACCAGGTGTCGTCATGCGTTTTCGACAGCACCTGATCGGAGTGACAGCGGACATAAAGGAAATGTTCATGCAGGTCAAGCTACGTACAGAAGACAGAGATGCATTGCGGTACCTATGGCGTGGGGACCGCCGCGACGACCGACCTCCGGAAGAGTACAGAATGACTTCGTTGATCTTCGGGGCATCGAGTTCGCCATCCACAGCGATATATGTGAAGAACTTGAACGCGAAACAACACGAGAAGACTCATCCGGAAGCCGCAGCCGCAATTATTGAGAAACATTACGTCGATGACTACCTTGATAGTTTTAGAAGCTTGGAAGACGCCGAAAGAATAACGAAGAGTGTGCGTGAAGTGCACAATAAAGCCAGCTTTGAACTAAAGCAGTGGAAGTCGAACTCGCCGTCACTCCTAGAAGCACTGGGAGAAGAAAATAGAACAGAAGACCTGGAACTATACAGAACAGAAGAGAAAACAGAACGAGTACTAGGAGTCATCTGGAAAATCAACTCGGATGAACTTACCTTCAACCTCAACTTAGCCAGAATCCCTTCAACATTAATAGAAGGAAAACAGCCAATAAAAAGGGAAGCCTTAAGAATAGTCATGTCGCTTTTCGACCCCTTAGGATTCGCCTTGCCTGTTACAATCCAAGCGAAACAGTTACTCCAATAAGTTTGGCGCCGAGGAACAGGGTGGGACGACCGAATCGATGAAGACCTGGCGGAACAATGGAGCACGTGGATGGGACACCTGAAAAGTCTCCACAACCTGGCAATCCCGCGGCAGTATCTACACTACAGCGACGCCACTTCCCTAGAGCTCCACGTTTTCAGCGACGCCAGCGAATCGGCCTACTCTGCAGTCCTCTTCTGGAGAGCTGTAACAGCAGACGGCGAAATCGGCATATCACTCATCATGGCCAAGGCCAAAGTGGCACCATTGAAGTTGACTTCGATCCCAAGATTGGAACTGCAAGCAGCGGTTATGGGAACCAGACTCGCCGAGACAGTTATAGAAGAGCACGAGTGGAAGCCTGACCGAAAAGTGTTCTGGACCGATAGCAAGACAGTGCTCACTTGGATAAGGACAGGGTCGCGTTCATACAAACCATACGTGGCTCATCGTCTAGCAGCAATTGAAGAAAGTTCCAAGGTCAACGACTGGCGGTGGGTTCCGACGAAACAGAACGTAGCCGACGATGCTACACGAGATGTACCAACCGCCTTCAATAGAAATCATCGATGGTACAAAGGGCCGGACTTCTTATACCTGACAGAGGACTCTTGGCCTATAGAAACCGCAAGGACAACACCCGAAGAACCTTCCGACGAGGAGAAGACGCATCATTTGACCGACAGAAGAAGACTGAAGCTAGCAGAGGGTCTGCCTGATCCGGTGAGATTCTCCAACTGGGACCGCCTTCGATATTCGACAGCACGTGTTCTGCAGTTCATCGAGTTCTGCAGAACTCCTAGGCAGAAGGTCAACTACCGACGAACGAAGAAGAACAAAGAAGCTGATCCCACCTGGAAGAGAAACAAGCCAACTACAGCGAAACAACAGGCACCCACAGCATCGAAGAAATCGTCACTCAAGCTTCTTCCAGTCACAGCCGAGCTCCTCAAGAAAGCTGAAGAGCTGCTGATGCGGTCTTCGCAGGAAGAAGCCTTCGAGGAAGACATAGAAAATTTGAACAGCGGGAGGCCGATCGCTAAAGAAAGCCGCCTGCACCAGCTCAGCGTCGAATCAGTAAACGGCTCCCTACGAATCCGGAGTCGTATCCAAGCGGTCAGAGATATGCAAGAGGATTTTAAAAACCCGCTAGTAGTCGACGGAGATCATCCCACAGTGAAGCTTTGGATACAGGCCATACATCGACAACTCCATCACGCCGGTGTGGAGGCAACAGTCAACGAGTGCAGACAGCAATACTGGGTACTGCGATTGCGCCCTATCACTCGCACGATTCTCCGAAGATGCCTCTTCTGCCGCATGAAGACCCAAGTGCCGCCACATCCAAGGACCGGGGACCTGCCAGCGTGTCGCTCAGCACATCACAAGCGACCCTTTACGTTCACCGGGGTCGATTACTTCGGGCCTCTCTCCGTGACCGTCGGACGGACCAGACAGAAGAGATATGTGGCCATATTCACATGTCTCACAACGCGAGCAATACATTTAGAAGTAGCCCGCTCGCTCAGTACTGACTCTGCAGTGATGGCGATCAGGCGAATGATCGCGCGACGAGGCTGCCCGACTGAAATCTGGTCGGACAACGGCACCAATTTGAAGGCTGCCGACAAGGAACTTCGACAAAACATCGATGCGGCAACTTCAGAAGAAGCAGCGAAGAGGATAATCTCCTGGCGCTACATACCACCTGGACCTCCATTCATGGGCGGCGCTTGGGAGCGAATGGTTCGCTCAGTCAAAACGGCTCTCACAGCGACACTACATGAGCGCCACCCCACCGAAGAAGTCCTCACTACCCTACTGGCCGAAGTAGAGTATACAGTGAACAGTCGTCCGCTGACGCACGTCTCCGTCAGCGCAGAAGATCCCGAGGCCCTGACTCCCAACCATTTTCTACTGGGGGGTCCTGGGCGTGTGCCGCAGCCGGACACATTCACCGAGCGAGACACCATCTCCCGGTCCAGCTGGCGAGCTACACAGAGGCTCGCAGACATCTTCTGGCTCCGCTGGGTGAAGGAGTACCTTCCCGAGCTCCAACACCGGCGGGAGCCCCACGGACGAGGCCAAGCAGTACAACTGGACGACATTGTGCAGATCGTCGACCCGAACCTGCCCCGCAACGTGTGGATACGAGGACGAGTCATCGCGGTGTATCCTGGTCCTGACAACGTCGTGAGGACGGTGGACATACATACCAAGGGAGGTGTCCTGCGCCGGCCAGTAAGGAAGCTGGTGATCCTGCCCCTGCCTACGGACGACTTGCCCGCACCGGAACTTAATGCGACGCGGTCGCACGGCGGGAGTGATGTGCGGGACAAGTGAATAAACAGTGCAAATAGTGAAAACACAGACTGATAGTACAGTTCATAGTTTTAAGTATAACAGTTTGTCTTGTTTTGTATTTTTCTCGTTTAGTTTATGTTATATAGAAGCTGAAAATATGTAATTTGTTATATGTTTGTTTTGTAAAATATTGTTAAAATGTAGAAAATTGTCGAATGGCTCTCGTTACGGTAAAGTAACGTCGCAACTAAGCTTACTGCACCGATACCGACTCGGCGCTCATTGGTCGAAAAGTCCTGCGCTCTGATTGGCTGACCAATCACAGGGCTTACATTTTGTTAGCCGATATCGTATAAATTCCGGGTCATTTGGCGTATCGGTACACACCCGATCCGAGCTGGGGTCCCTCTTCTCACTCTATACGAGTGACATTCCCAAACATAGTACATGTCAGTTGGCCCTATTCGCTGACGACACGGCTATCTATTACTCAGGTCGCCGCACCGAGTACATAACCCGACACCTCCAGTCCGCAGCCGACGCTCTCGAGTAGTGGTTTAGGAAATGGAGGATCGAACTCAACCCAACCAAAAGTGCAGCTGTACTCTTTGTCAAGAACGGCAAAAACAGCGAGGCACATACCCGCACCCGACCCGTAACTATGTCCGGTCTACAAGTCCATTGGGAACGTACGACCAAATACCTAGGGGTCACCCTCGATAACAAACTAAAATTCACCGAGCACATAAAGACTGTACGTAACCGTGCTGCTTTTGCTCTCGGTCGCCTCCATTCACTTCTCAATGCACGCAGTAAACTAGCCCTCAGGTCAAAGGTGCGAATTTACACCACGTGTATACGCCCCATTATGACATACGCTAGCGTTGTGTTCGCACACGTTAAGCCGTCACGCTTTAAAAAGCTACAAACCCTCCAAAATCGATTCATGCGACGAGCCACGGGCTGCCCCTGGTACGTACGCAATGACCAACTCCACGTCGATTTAAATCTGCCGACCATCAGGCAATATTTAAAAAAAGCGAGCAAACGCTTTTTCGATTCAGCCACTACACACACTAATCCACTAGTGACAGCAGCCACACGATACACACCGTCATGCATCTCCCGCATACGGCGCCCCAAACAGGCTATGTTAGATCCAGACGACGACATCACTCTCTACCAAGAGAGTATGAAGTCGGTCCGTAAAACTCTCAACTCTACACATGACAGACGTCCTAACTTCCGTACCCGCCGGCGAGTACCACCGCGGCATCGAGTAGTATGTCAATCCCCCCGACCCTTGCACCCGCCCGCCCGTGCGTAGCAAGTAGCTTTAAACGCCCCTAATAATAATAATAACATACAGATAGAACAAGTCTCCACTTGCTCAGTAAACAGTAGCGCCCTAAGCCTAGGTTCGAGTCCCACTATGGGACGCCCTGGGGTGCGTGGACAGGAAACCTCCCCGAGTGCCCGTGGGCTGGAGTTCCCTTACGGATACGTCCGGGGGGAAGGCCAGTCTCCGGGACGGTGCACCCTGGGGTGCGGGCAATGGTTCCCCTTAGGCACGTGTGCCTAAGGGGTTTTGTTGCCCGTATGCCAATATCCTGTCGGAGGTACGCTCCAACGTGTGTCCCTCTGCTCTAAGCAGAGACGCACAGCGGCGGAGTAAGAGCGGGCTCGGTGTGCACTAACCCTGTCGCCGGGCAGGCAGGAGGAAGTCATTTCCTTCTGCCACCGTTAGTCTCGTAGCCCCGAAGATTGTTCAAGGTCATGTCTCTGACTTTTGACGGGGGTCGAGGGTCTTGGCTTAACCGCCCGGACCGCGAGGAAGAAAACCTCTATAAAAAAATTACCCCAAACCTTCAAGCGGCGGCGCACCGTGAGGGAGGTTGGTAGCTTGATTAATGGGTAGCTAAATTAATCGCTAGTGCGAACCACAGTTTTGAGCCAGTGATAAAGTTTTTACTCGTGGGAACTAATATGGGACCAAAGAAAAACGATAAACGAGAAGAGGAGAGGGAGAGGAGTGATGCGGGGTCGGAGTCCGACGCCGCATCGGGAGTGAAGGGCGCGAAGGGCACTTTTAAGAGCCCGGAGTGCGTAGTGGTGGGGGCCGCTGGAAGAAAAAATGCTTTCCTGAAGCGGAACCTAAATCCGGGAGATGCCCAGGAGTCTTCCTCGGACGGCGGTCTTAAATCGGCTCCCAAATATGCTCGCCGGGGCCTAGGCCGGAAGAGCAAGAGCCGGGTAAACGCCGCAACGGAGGACGGCTCAGCCGGGTCGGCCGAGGGGAGCGCCGCACAGTGGTGCAGGTAGTACGGGCATGCGGAAAATATTATTTTTAAATGAAAAGACGTTGCGTTTCTTCATAATACTTTATTAAAATGATATAATGGATGTACCAGGTTACAAAGAGAAAGATATAACACGTATTTTTTTTTTTATTAACATGAAAATATTCATCAAATTTTTTCACATGAATTTCATATAATTAAATCAGCATTTTTAAATAAATAAATATTAATAAACTAAATATTAAATAGAGAAGACATTGATTTAGAGATGGGTGCTATCCACTAATAAAGCTTTGGCATCATCGTGAAGAGGATAGTATTTTTTATTCGGTACTGCACGTAAACTGTTGATAAGGGGATCTGAGGTAGCTAAGAGCATATTCATAACATCTTCATTACATGATAGACGAGAACATTTTCTTGAATGACCTAACCTATAATTGCGGTAATCTTTATTTCGCGCTTCTTGAGCTTCCTCAGATAACATCCCAATAGGTAAGGCAGCAACACTTATTATTTCTTTGCCATGCAGCAAGATTTTATGCACAGTATTTGGCATATTATACCAGCTGTACATGCTTACGTATAGTTCAGCAGTTTCGTAACAATAACTACCAAACTTATCCGAATCAACTAATGCACTAGAATTAATTGTTTGCAATATTATACCAAACCGATGAATAAGTTCTTTATCGACTCTTGTGACTTCAGCTACAATGTCTGCATTATTGAAAAATCTTCTAGACGTATTTCCATCGTTAGATGTTCCCATTCCTTGCTTTACAAAATCCACTTTTAGACCTAAACGTTGAAACAGCTCACTTTGGATTCTTTTCTTCTCTTCATCTTTTTGTTGTTTGGTAGTTGCGTTCGTTCTCCAACTGGTAAATGACATATTGTACGCAATATGTAATATGCATTCCATAAATTTAATCCGTGCGTGAAGCGGGGATAAACCGACCTTGAGAGCCTCCGTATTCACAGTTTTATTTCGCACTTGGTCAAGGTTATTCATTTCTGATGGCTTTGACTTGCATATAAAACACACTGCACATGATGATGTGTCCGTAACTGTCTGCGCTATTTTGCCATCTATCATTGTGAACACAAGTTTATGGTAGACTTTGTAAGTCTTTTCCTTTAAACTAATAACAGTTTCATTTAAGTTTGCTATTTCAGACTCCATTCTAGCAATTTCATTTTTCGTAGATTCTGTAGTTTCTTTTTGAAATTGGAATTGTACCGGGCGACAACACCTTGTAGAAGAAGGAGTTGCATTTGTCCAATACACAACAGATTTATTTTCCTTTTCATACAGACGCAGTGGAACTAATGATGTCAAAAACATATATGAATCTGACACATTTTCGTCGATAAATGACTGTTTGTACTCAGCATGACCTGATGATCCGTCACATCCCCACTTGTGTAAAAACGTTGAATTTACACTAATCTGTGTAAGGTCGTCTTCAGACATTACTTCAAATAATCTTCTGGTTGTGTGATCCAGTAATGACTGCAAACTTACACAAGCGTAGCTTTCCGTTACATCAATATCCGTGGGGTAGCATTGCCTTTTTACTTCAAGTACTTTATGATAATCGGGAAAAATATCACAACCAATACTTTTTGCTGCATTTCTCAGTACTTGATATTGATGTTTCGAAAGTGATGCATCAAGTAATAATGCCAACGCTTTTTCTGGAGTAAACTTGATAGTATCCGATGATTCTTCTTGTACGAGTACCTTAGAGGCAGCTTTCTTAATCATTTCTTCAGGAACGCTTTCACACAATCTTTTAACTTTATATCGCTTTGTTCGATCGCAACATTCATCAAATGATTTTTCTGGTCGTCCTCTATGAGAGCGTTTTGATGGCCCTGGAACATTACTGTCACAATTCACCACATCAGTCTGCACCGAAGATGTCTCAACGGTAAAAATATTTTTCAGCCACTGTTCATTTTTTGCCATAAAAGCATTTTTATTTCTCGCTGCAGTTTGCCACTTTTTTGTAAATACGGGTAGAAAATTACGGCTTAACTTTTCATAAACTTGATTCCAAACACTTTCTGTAAGCTGTGGATACATAAGTTTTAAATTTTCGAGGCATTTATGTATCTCACGATTACTTGATATTATGATTTCCACTAAATCGGCATAGACAATAGTAAAGCTATCCATCACTATAATAACACTGTTATCGTAAGAGAAAATAATTGTAAGTGAAGTTAAAACTACCATTCAATGCTATTTATACTTACACGATATGATAAAATGTTAATTACCCTCATTAGAAACACTTATTAATATAATGCACTTTTTCTTAATTACAGAGCGTCATTAGTTAAGTACCTGGTATTTCCAAGATCGCAGGTTATCGCAGCCAAAACTAATGTATTCTTAATCTATAGGGTCTAATTAATCTCCGAAAGTATATTATTACGTATCGGTCGATAACGGAGATTAGTTATGATCTCATGATTGAAAACAAAAGGTTCCAAATGACCTTCTTCACTAAAAATGTAATAGCAAGTAATTATTCATTATATTATAACATTATGTTTACTATTTTATTAATACACACAATAAACTTATGACTAAACTAAAAATGAAAGTTGATAATTATAGTATTTTGGTTCTATTCATACTTGAAATAACAATATTTTTTGCACGAAATTTGTAAATTCTCGATCACCCTACTTTGGCATCATATAATTAAATACTGTATAATTATTTATCCGTATTAATTTTAGGACTTGTTTCTACTCATTCTAGTATGTGTGTGTACCAAATTGTAGACATTTTAAACAAGGTTGAAACAAAGGACTTTTTTCCGCCCTTGAACCAATGTGCGCCGTGGAGGCGTCTGGCGATGAGTCGGACGCCGCTGGTGGCTCCAATTCGGAGCGGGCCAGGTTTGAGGAGGTCGTGGCCGCAGCAGTCAAGGGTGTGGCCTTGAAGAAGACGCAGTCTTCTAAAGACAAGGCCATACCCGCAGCCAAGGCCTCCATTATGGCGGCAGCGGAGGCTCTACTTCAAGGGCCTCCGTCGGACGGAATGTCCGAAATGCGGGCGGAGGTCGCCCGCTTGACAGCCGCCATGGAGCTTCTCCGAAAGGAGAATGAGGAGCTCCGAGCAGACCTGGCTAGGCTTCGCGGAGCTGGCGCTCAGGAGGAGGTGTTCCAGGAGGGGGTGCAGCAGGGGCAGGGCGGCCTCGGGCCTGCAGAGGACCGAGTTCTGGCCTTGGTGCGGAAGGAGCTGGCTGCCCTTAACAACCGGTTCTCGGTCCTTGAGGGAATCGTCCTGCGGCCCCCGCTAGGCCGACCGGCGGCCTCGGGCCAGCCAAAGGCGGCTTCGTATGCCGCCATGGCTGCCACGGCCAAACCAGGGTCGGCAGGGCAGGCGAAGGGCGGGGCCGTGGCCGCGAAGGCGCCTGCGACGGCGCCTGCGAAGGCGCCTACGAAGGCGGCCGCGAAGGCGCCTGAGAGGGCCCCAGCTGTGGCGGTGACGACGCGGCAGCCCCCGCCTCCCAAATCTCCTCCGGCTGACGCCGAATGGCAGGTAGCTGGGGAGAAGAGGAAGGAGGGCAAGGCGGCAAGGTCGGCCAAGCGGAGGGAGAGGCGGCAGCGGCGCAAAGAGCGAAGCGTCGCGGCGAGGTTACGTGCCCCAAAGTCCGCAGCTGTAGTGATCACACTACAGCCGGAAGCGGAGAAGAAGGGCGTGTCCTACCGCGACGTGCTCGCCAAGGCGAGGGCGGCGGTGAACCTGGAGGAGATCGGTATTACCGAGGGCATGCGGGTAAGGGTCACTACGACTGGGGCTCGGATGCTCGAGATCCCCGGTGCGGCCAGTGGCCCGACCGCTGACGCTCTGGCCGAAAGGCTCAGGGCGTCCTTAAATGCGGACGAGGCCCGAGTGTCCAGACCCGCCAAGTGCGTTGACTTGCGCATCCTGGGTCTGGACGACTCCGTGACGGAGCGAGAGGTGGTGGCCGCCGTGGTCAAGACTGGGGGGTGTGCCTTCGAACAGGTGAAGGTAGGCACCATCCGTCCTGACCTCACGGGGATGCGAGCCGTTACGGTGAGCTGCCCCGTATCGGCAGCCCAAAAAATAGTTGGGGAGGGCCGGAGGTTCCAGGTGGGCTGGGATTCCACGCGGGTGAAACTGCTGGAACCCAGACCTCTGAGGTGCTTCCGTTGCCAAGTGGGCAACCACGTGGGGGCAAAATGCACCTCGGAGGTGGATCGCAGCAGTCATTGCTTCCGTTGTGGTCAACCCGGTCACAAGGCCGGCTCGTGCAATGCCACGCCGCACTGCTATCTATGTGCGGCAGCTGGCAAGCCGGCCGATCACCGGGCTGGAAGCAAGGGCTGTGGTCCACCCACCAAAGCCCGGGGCAGGGGCAAGCCCTCCGCCTCCGCTACCGCCGTCACGGCCGCAGCCGCCGCCACGGCCGCCGTCGCTGCCGCCTCCACTGCCGTCGCCGCCGTACTCACTGCGGCAGGGCCCTCACAGGAGGCTCAGGGGGGGGCTAATATGGAGTACCAGTAATGGCCCCATTACGCCTCCTCCAGGCGAACATCAACCACTGCGCCGCCGCTCAGGATCTGTTGCTCCAGAGCATGGCGCAGTGGTCGATTAACATCGCCGTGGTCGCTGAGCCGTACTTTGTCCCGCCCAGTGATTACTGGGTGGAGGACCTGAGCGGCTCAGTGACCCTCATTTCGTCGGCCGCCGCCGGTACCCTGTCCCTCGAAGCCGTCAAGAGGGGACAGGGTTGCGTTGCAGCACGGTTCGGGGGGATTGTCGTGGTAGGGGTATACTTCTCCCCGAACCGAACTCTCGCCGAGTTCCACAACTCCCTTGCGGAGTTGAAAAACGTCGTCGTCGGGTTTCGTTCCCTTCCCGTGCTCGTCCTCGGGGACTTCAACGCCAAGAATGTGGCTTGGGGTTCCCGGTATACGGACACACGGGGCAGGATGGTGGAGGACTGGGCTCTGGAGACAGGCCTGGTCATCCTAAACCGGGGTTCTGTCCCCACGTGTGTGCGGATGCGGGGCGAATCAGTGGTGGACATTTCGTTCGCCAGCCCCGCTCTGTTGCCATATGTTGTTGACTGGCGCGTCATAGAGGGGGTGGAGACCTACTCCGACCACCGGTACATCCGGTTTGATGTCTCCGCCCAGACCTCGAGCGCGCCGGTCCGACAGGCCCCGAGTGGTCCGCGGTGGGCGCTGAAGAAGCTGGACCGGGAGCTCCTCCTGGAAGCCTCGTTCGTGCAGGCCTGGGTGTCACCACCGGACAGGCCTGCCGACATCAACGACGAGGCGGAGTGGTTCCGGGAGGCCATGTCCGAAATATGTGACGTGGCAATGCCCCGGGTCCAGCCCGGTCGCACCTGGCGCCAGGTGTATTGGTGGTCGCCGGAGCTGACGGCTCTGCGCGAGGCGTGCGTTGCTGCGCGGCACCGGTACACCAGGCACCGCAGGCTCCGTATCCGCCCTCCGGATACGGAAGCTATTCAGGCGGAGCTGTACGAGGGGTACAGAGCGGCGAAGACCGCCCTCCGAGCGGAGATCTTGCGGGCCAGGGATCTGGCTCGCGAGGAGTCGCTGGAGACTCTAAACAGGGACCCATGGGGACGCCCTTATAAAATGGTGCGGGATAAACTCCGTCCATGGGCGCCCCCGCTGACGCAGAGTCTCCGGCCTCAGCTCGTGGAGGACGTGGTGAGCGCTCTGTTCCCTTCGCGAGGGGAACATACTCCCCCGCCCATGGCTCCGCTTCCTGCGGTGCCCGTTGCGGACCACATCACCGACGACGACGACGATGCTCCGGAAGTGACCGAGGTAGAGTTGAGAGCGGCGGTACGTAGGCTGAGTGCCAAAAATGCCGCCCCAGGACCCGACGGCTTACCTGGAAGAGCCTGGGTTCTGGCCTTTGGGGCTCTCGGGCCTCGACTAGGGGGGCTCCTAAGCGCATGCTTGGAGAGGGGCCAGTTCCCACTTCGTTGGAAGACGGGGAAACTGGTCCTCATTAAGAAGCCGGGGCGCCCTGCAAAAATCAAAATCAAAATCAATGCGCGTGCGAGCCCTCACGACGGGGGATGCTGTGGCCCGGGGTGGGGTCGTCTTGGCGGTGTCTCTAGACATCGCCAACGCCTTTAATACCCTGCCCTGGAGTTGCATCAGGGAGGCACTCCGGTATCACCGGATGCCGACCTACCTCTGTCGAGTGGTTGAGGCCTATTTGACGGATAGGGCCGTCATCTACCCCGGTCATCAGGGAGAGTGGAACCGGCGAGAGATGTCGTGCGATGTCCCACAGGGATCGGTCCTGGGGCCGCATTTGTGAGACATCGGGTACGACTGGGTGCTGCGCGCCGACCTCCCTAGCGGCGTCAGCGTGGTATGTTACGCTGACGACACGCTGGTCCTGGCGTAGGGGAGGTCGCACCAGGCGGCGGCTGAATTAGCGACACGCGGGGTTGCGATAGTCGTTGTGAGGATCCGGCAGTTGGGACTCGAGGTGGCCCTGCACAAGTCCGAGGCCATGTGTTTTCATGGTCCTCGGAATGCGCCACCGTCGGGTTCCCAAATAACGGTAGGAGGGGTTCGCATTGGAGTCGAGTCGACGATGAAGTACCTGGGACTCGTCCTCGACAGCCGGTGGAACTTCGTGGAGCATTTCCGACGTTTGGCTCCCAGACTGGAGCGGGCTGGGGCTGCCTTGAAGCGGCTCCTGCCCAATCTAGGTGGTCCAAACGCCTCCTGCCGGAGGCTTTACGCGGGGGTCGTGCGGTCCATGGCCCTTTACGGGGCACCGGTGTGGGCGCGTTCCCTGAGGCTGCGGCCAGTCCGCCGGTTGAACGCGTCCCAGAGGGTCATGGCCATTCGGCTAGTCCGGGGTTACCGCACGGTCTCCGGTGAGGCGGCGAGCCTCCTTGCCGGATTGCCGCCGTGGGATCTGGAGGCGCAAGTCCTCGCGCACGTGTGGGAGTGGCGCGAGGAGGCGAAACGCCGGGGCGTAACTCCGCTGCCGCGAGAAATCACGGTACAGCGGACAGAGCTCCGGCGGGATCTCATGGCGACATGGAGAGTGCGACTGTCGCAGCCCAGCGCTGGGCACGCCACAATTGCGGCGATAAGTCCCCTCTTTGAGGAGTGGTTAGAGAGGCGCCACGGCGTCCTCACCTTCCGCCTGACGCAGGTCCTCACCGGACACGGTTGTTTCGGGAGGTTCCTGTTTCGCATAAGGCGGGAGGAAACGCCCGGGTGTCACCATTGTGTGGATCGCCCAGAGGACACGGTGGAGCATACAGTGGAGGTCTGCCCGGCTTGGGCAGAGCACCGCCGTGTTCTCACGGAGGCGATCGGCGGCGGCGATCTCTCGCGTCCGAGCCTGGTCCAGGCCATGGTGCGGAGCGAGAGTGCATGGGAGGCCGTCACCTCCTTCTGCGAAGCGGTAATGCTCGCGAAGGAGGAGGCGGAACGCGTGAGGGAGAGGCAGCCTCACGCCCTCAGTCGCCGCAGGAGACGCCCTGGGCGGCGGGAATCGATAGCCGATTCCCAGCCACCGTAGGCGCGGGCTTGCGGACGGTGAGTAGTGGGTAGCTCGCCGTCCGGTGAGGACCAGGCCCGGGTCGACGGCGCGTTGTGTTCCACGCGCGCCTCAAAGAAATGTCAGCAAAAGATGGGGTCCAATAGGGCCGATGCCGCTGGGGTCGCGGGTTGTTTGAAAAAGATACCGTGGCCCTGGCATAGGCAACTGAAGGAACACGGGTGGGTTTTAGTCAGTAAAAGTCTGACACGCCCTTCCGCTCCACCCAGAGCGGGAGAAGTTATTTGATGATTTCCCATCAAAAAAAAAAAAAAAAACTATGGGACGCCCTTAGCTGCGCTACTTAGAGATTAATTTTAACCCGGCGAGAGGCCCTTCTGGCCCCGCCAACGCTCGGTTAAGCAGTCAATGCTCCCGGAGCAAACTGCGATATTTCCGTATTAAAAAAAAAAAAAAAAAAAAAAAAACGTATCGGTACAGTTGGCGAGCAACAGTAATACGAAGAAGAACACTCCGAAATAAAGAAGATCTACAAGGAAGAAACTCTCCTGGTTTTATTCTTCACCAACCCAGCACACAAATGCGCCTATAGGGCACACAAATGTTTTGGAATACTCAATAAATCAATTGCACTGATGCCATTATTATCGAATACTATCAATACTTCGTATAAAATAAAAAAATAAAGGTAATTATTATTAACAAAAACAGTAAATTGAATTTACTAAATGTAATGCGGCAATAATTACTTTTTTTTTTGTATGTGTATATGAAGTGACTCTTTTTTTTCAAATTTCAGCAAAGAGCCTTATTATGCCTATTGCAAACCTTTTTGTGAATGATGTGTTGATTAAAATATTTGAGTATAATAATATAATAAACAATCTATTCATCAAATTATTTGCTTTTGTCAACAAGTTAACATTAATTTGGATAACAAAAATATTTAGTTACTTTTTATATTTTTTTTTTTACTAACTGCATTTAATTATGATTTCATAAAAGACATAAATACTAACCAACTACTTTTCAACAATTGTTGTTCACTCCCGCTATCGCTTACCGCTTGTGGCATATACCGCGCCGCAGGACTCGCGCGCTTGGGACTCTCGCGCATGCGCTGTACCTGTGTCGCAACCACGGTGGGGGCCTCCACGTGCGTATTAGTTTGTAAGAGAGAGACAGAGTCATTAATACTTTCCGCGAACGACAAGGACGGAGTATCATCGCGTCGTTTGCTTCCCGCCAACAACTGCGACGCCGCGTCGTTTTGCGTATCAATGTGAGGTAGATCAGTTATTTTAAATTGCGAAGTATCCGATGTTTGACATTTACACTGATCAAATTGTTTTTTCAAGTCATCTAATTGCTTATTAGTCACGTAACCTTCTTTAATAATTTTAAGCTCATTCTGCAACAACAATATACAAAAAATTGTCGTATTTATTGTATGGTCGCCGGTTTGTGAAATACCGAAGGCAACGTTATTTTGTAATAGTCCATGAAACACAAAGCATCGCAAAAATGCGCTGCTCTATCTCATTCCGTGATAAAACATTAGCCAGCGAGCAACACGCTAGCGGGCTGACGGCCCAGGGAGTGCCGCACGTACATTACTGTTTAGCAGAAAAAGTTGATACATTGACTCGTAACTATGACGAACCAGTCAAAGAATCCCGAAGTCCGAAGATAAACGAACATCACCGAAGAAATAAATGAAACTCAAGTGTGTTTTCTTTCTGCAGACCGAGTGGTGGCGCCTTTTCTGTCTGAAGGCCAAGTTGTGAAGCCGAAATTTTTTCTAAGAGAGGAAGACTATAAAAAAGAAGGCGACGTATACCATTGTGCGAAATGTGAAAAGACATACAGCAAAATGGAGTCACTGAGAAAACATGTGAAGTTGAAACATTATACGATTCCGAGATATAAATGCTCATATTGTATTGAGGAATTTGCTACGCTTTCGCCATTGGTCGTTCACAAACTCGAAGTACATAACGTTGACGATAGAGTCAAATGTGTTTTCGTGCAATAAAATGTTCAATGTAAAAACGCAGTTAACGGAGCATATGAACCAATTCCACATGCTCGGAAAGAAGCAAAAGTGCGAAATTTGTGATTTTGAGACGTTTAGTTCTAAAAGTTTGAGGAGACATATTAAGTCTGTGCATAAGACAGTGAAGGGCCAACATTGTAGATTTTGTAAGAAATCGTTTAAGAGAAAGACAACGTTGAATTTCCATGAATGGATACATACTGGGGATCGGAGGAAAGTTTGCACTGTATGTGGACAAGCGTTTGTGCAAAAAGCGAGTTTGAATTATCACATGACGAAATTATCATCCCGATGTCAATTTTTAGAAGGCAATTTTGAAGTCGTCGTTAAAAGTATCACGACGGCTCAACCTCGAGCTATCTCGATCGGGACTACTCGACCATAGGACAAGTCGATTTCTTGAATTTTATGCTAACAAGTTGACTCCTACAAATCGATCCCGACAACTGTTCAACTAATTAGTCCAAGAGCGAAAGAAGCAAGCTCTGCAACTTAGGGCACCCGAAGGCAAGGTTCAAAGAAGTTATTATAATACTAGGGTAGACAACCCATGTCACGGGGTCGAGTTGTCTCCGATTCGATTTGACAGCAAATTTTTGTGTTGGTAGACTTTTAGAAACCGGTTGACAAAGACAGCATGCGACCAATGTCATACTATCTCTCTCAGTTTATGGTGTATTGTAGCGACTTTTTAGAATGACGATAAAATATATAAAATATATCCCTATCTACACGCTAGGGCGCAAGTAGCAGGAGGACGGCGTGCGCACAGTATTGAACTAAAATACTAGTGATAATGATTTTAAAGGGATTTGTATATTGTGTTTTAATAAGAATGATTAAAGTAAGTTATGTAAGATTGTTCCGTAAGTTGAAAGTGAAAACATGAATCTTTGTTTTTGTAAATATATATTCTGATGGTTTTAGTTTGTAAAGGGTATGATTATGTATAAAACTAACTCTACAATTTGAATCATGTAAATCGGTCCAGGCATTTAGAAACTATAAGCATATTTGTTTGGAACATTCTCGAACGATGACGTCGGTGGCGGCGGGGGCACGCCGGGATGCGGGCAAAGAGGCACCGGCCATTTCCGAATAAAAGTGGAACCGCGTCACGCGAAGCGACCCCCTCCCGTCCGATCACCACGTTCGGCGAGCCGATCCCTTGGGAGACGCGAGTCAAATACCTCGGTGTGACCCTCGACCACCACCTCTCCTTCGCTGAGCACATAAAGCAGGTGCGTTCGCGCGCCGCTTTCGCTCTCGGTAGACTCCACTCCATTCACGTAGCAAATTGTCACTTAGGTGCAAATTGCGCATTTATACAGCGTACATTATAATAATAATAATATAATAATAATTTATTCAAGTAAAAAGTTAGTACAATTGTGATTTACATGAATTACAATTGAGAATGTTTTTAGTCCTAACTGTAATGTAGACCTGCCTGATCTAGGTTAATAAAAAAACCTGTGTTTCAGGCCATCTATTTAGATCAAACATTTAAATGAAAAACAAAATGAAATGGATGCAAAATAATAAAAGAAAGGAAGACAATATTTTCAATGACTTAAAAGTAACATGTTGAGTAATATTATTTTAAACTAGATTAAGTATGATATTATATTTAAACAAATTTACGAACAATATTGTAACCAATAAAGTGGAGACTTAATAATTAATTAAAGTTAATTACATTAGAAAAGAGGCTTTATTTTACAATTTCTAGAAGTTTTTCCGTGTCTGCATAATTCTGTTTTGCTAAATATTCCTGAACTAGTAAATTACACCTATTATAACTTAGACTATAGATCTTTAGTATTCTGTTAAACTGATTATACAAGTAGGGTCCTAAAAATAAGAAGAATCGCTGAGCATAAGCATGTTTAGTTCGAAAGTTAGTGCATACCAAATCTTTTCTTCTTCTATCTGATGGTAATGGGTTAAAATAAAGGTTAGTATGTTGGAGCAAAATTACCTGCAAAACAAATAGTTGGCGTACTGTTAGGACCTTACATGCCATGTATAGTTGGTCTGTGGGAAATCGAAAGGGGCGAAAAGTAGAAACTTTTAAAACTGCTCTTTGGGCGCGTTCTAAGTGCAGCATGATCGATTTAGCGGCGCCACCCCATGACGTAATACCGTAGGTAATAATAGATTGACACAAAGCCAAATAAACCTGTTTAATTAATTTAAAGTCGGCTATGTTACGTAAGTTTTTAAAGATATATATTAGTTTACGCACTCTGTTGCACAATAAATCGATGTGTTTGCGGAAGTTTAGGTTTGCGTCAATCGTGATACCTAAATATTTTATATGGTCAGTTTTTGCTAAACTAGGACAAGTACATGCGATATCAGCACAATGAAGGTGACAATTGTTATGCGCTTGAATGCTTAGATTAGTAAGCGTTGGATAGGTGTTTCTCATTGTAAATAATAAGTACTTGGTTTTATCTGTATTTAAACTTAAGAGATTATCGTGAAGCCAATTAGAAACAGTATCGAAATCGAAACCATTTTGTGCTACCTCATAGACCTCGACTTTTGATTTAGCTGTAAAAAGTAGAGCTGTGTCATCAGCATATGAAATAATTAAACCGTTCTCGAGGGCCAAATTGCACAGGTCATTTATATAAATAAGAAACAAGGTAGGACCCAAAATACTACCCTGTGGGATTCCGTAACAGGTATTTTTAAGTTCAGAACTGATGCATTGACCCACTTTTACAGACTGATGGCGATCACTTAGGTAATCAGATAATAATTGCAATTGTGCTCCCCGTATTCCCAGCTTCTCCAGCTTGTTCAAAAGCAAAGTACAAGAAATTGTATCAAAAGCCTTGGCGAGGTCTAAAAAGATCCCTAGGGTGTGCAGACCGTTATCCAGGTTTGTGCTTATATAATTTGTTAGATGGTGAACAGCTTGGCTCGTTGATCTTTTAGGCCTAAAACCAAATTGTTGATCAGAGAGTAATTTATTACTTTCAAGGTATTTTACTAATCTACTATTTATAATTTTTTCCAATATTTTTGACAGGCCAGTTAAAACTGATATTGGCCTGTAATTATTTACACAATTTTTGTCTCCAGATTTAAACACAGGGGTGACTACGGCTTTTTTAAGCAATTTAGGAAATATTCCTCTGGTTAAACATAACTGAAAAATATGAGTTAAAGGAGGGGCAATGACGTATTTAAATCTTTTTAGTATGCTATTAGGTATGTCGTCATATCCTACGGCACAAATTTCTTTTAATCCATTTATAATATCTACTACCTCATCAACATCGGTATCTAATAAGACAAAAGAGTTTTGTTTTGCATATGTTTTAGTTTGGCTATGACTGGAAGAACTAGATCTATTAGAAAATAAGATTTTTTCTGCTAAGTTTTTTCCTACGTTAATGAAAAAGTTGTTAGTTTTGTTTACTGCTTCGGTAGGGCTCCGCTCAGACGATAAAAGATCAAGTGCTGGTTCGGCATTTTTTGACCTAATAGTGTTAGTTTTTATGAATTTCCATATAAGTTTAGTGTTTTTACCTGCTTTTTGTAGTTGAGTCTGATCGTATTGGTTTTTTAGCTTTTTCAAAAGGTTATTACAGAAATTCCTATATCGTTTGTAAATAATTGATAGTTGTTTATCACCCGGTGTATTTTTTAATTTTTGGTGGAGTTTATCTCTATGCCTAATGCAGCGGACAAGTCCGGACGTAATCCATGGTTTAATATTACCATATTTCCTAGGTATTACTTTAGTAAATGTATTTTTCCTTATCGTAGATTGCAACACATCGACGAAGTATTGTAAAGAAATATTTGGATCGCGTGAATTGTAAACGGGGTCAAAATCAATACCGCGTAAGTCAGTTTCAAGACTCGTCATATTGATTTTAGTATAGCTGTGCATGCAGTTATTACGAGGTGAAGTTATTTGCAATGTTAGTAAAACAGCTTGATGATCGGTAAGTGATGAGTTAGTAACTAAGGTTTTGGAAGGACTCCGCAATTTTATAAGGATATGGTCCAGACAAGAGCCGCTCTGGTGGGTTGGGTGATAATGAGCTGGTAATAATCCATGAAAAGAGCAAATGTTTAGATAATTATGAGAATGAGTATCATTTTTTTCGGCGGCAATGTTTATGTTGATATCTCCTACCAGTAAGATATTTTTAAACGAGGATAATTTTCTTAAGTTACTGTTAAGCGAGTTCAAAAACCCATCAATACTTAGAGATGGTGGCCTATATATAGCCATTATTACTGTATCGGGAAACATTTTAATTACTAAGCAATTGCAGTCTGGAAAAATAGGTTCCTCTACTAATACTTTTAAATTATTTTTAATATAAACGACGACCCCATTATTCTGGTTGAACGTTCTGTCGCTTTTGTGAAGATTAAATCCATCGAGAGTTGGTAAATTGGCCCATTCGCCCCATCATGACCTATGCGGGTTCAGTGTTTGCGCACGCAAAACCTCACCTCATTCATAGGATGCAGGCCCTCCAAAACCGTTTCCTCCGAAAGGCAACGGGAGCCCCTTGGTTCGTCCGGATGAAATCCTCCACGTAGATCTCGCAGTTCTTGAAACCCACCATGAATTCCCACCATCTCCCAGTTCTTGAAACGCAATTCCAAGCGTTTCTTCGACTCAGCCACCAACCATCGCAACCCTCTGGTTGTCGAGGCGGCTAGCTATGTCCCCTCCCGTATTAGTAAGGTCCGCCGCCCGAGGCTTGTCCTCTCAGACCCCGACGACCCCATAACTCTTCTCCAGGAGAGCAGAAGGGGGGTGAATATTTGACCTTTTAACCGCCCGTCATTACCTTCCGCCAAAAGTTGATGAAAGAGAATATATTTAATGAAATATTTCAGCAATTCCTGATTCTGGTCCTTAAGCAGATTCTGGGAATTGATGAAATATTTCATTAACGATATTCTCCTTCATCAACTTTTGGCGGAAGGTAATGACGGCGGTTAAAAGGTCGAATATTCACCCAGGGACCGTAGGAACAAACACAAATCGACATTCCAACCTCGCCGCCGAGGTCCCTCGCGACGACCCCATAGTAATCGTCCTCCCCCCGGTCCCTTGCTCGGGTATAAAGTGCCAGCTGGTGGCGTAGCTGAGCCAGTAGCTTTAAACTCCCCTGATAGTAATAATCACTCCAATTTGATCCAGCCTGTCCCATCTTGCTGTCCTGCCCCCAGCGACGCCCTAAGCCGAGGTTCGTTCCCCACAGGGGGAGCCCTTAGCGTGTAGTCGCTTAGTCTGTGAGTTTTATGCCTCTGGCTGGAGGTTTTGAGATCGCTAAAGGCAGCCACAGGATAGTCCGGTTAAGTAGTCTCGGCCTCTCTAGGCCAACTACGAGATGCCATTTATATATACAAAAAAAAAACGTGAAGCGACCTCATTCGACACTCGACGCTCGCCGCGAACGGTCGCCTGCTCCGCTCCCACCGTCTGCACTCCGAGCTCAAGAGTCCGCTCTCGTTGCGCCCCGCAACGCCCCCTCGTAGTCGCCCGACTACTACCGATCTTCGAGCGATTATTTAATCGACTCGAAAATCACCCAGGTGCCTTTCTCAAGGCAAATACTATTTCTTTAACCCGCGTGTGTAGCTTCACCAGGCCCCTTCTGGGCAACAACCACAGTTTCGTGGTCTTCGGTGGAAACCTTACGGTGCCAACGAAACCGAGTGGGGTGTTGACCCAATCACACCCGCCGAACCCCTTCAGGGGGAGGCAGTCAATTGGACGGGTCCCAGAGTTAACCGGCCTTGGGTGGTGTACAGTTTTGCTTCCACAGCTACACACCTAGTGATTTTGGGTGTGTCTACACCCTTCGCGCTAGACTGGTCAGGGCCCCGTTCGCACAATAAGACTGGCGACGGGTTACAAGCTTAGGGCTCACCAGCAGGTATTCACCTCGCTGTCTGACCCGACAGGGAGGGTTATTCATCCCCGGGTACACCCACCCGGGGAGTTAGGCTCTCTGGAGAATTCCTCCCTCCCCCCCTCACCTGCCTCCTCATGACAGACATTCTAGGACTTTTGTCCTTCATTAAAAGGGTCATACGCAATGACACTTATTTCACCGAGAAGTATGGCGCGGAGCTTGCTGCTCTGCAGCTCCCGTCCTCTCCTCCCCGTTCGGACATCACTGATGTCATTCCCCCTAGTCCAACTGACTGCATGGACACTGACTCAGTGTCCGACCGCGCCCCCTCCCCCTCCGACAACGAGTCCGGCTCGGGCTCAGACGACGAGGCCTTAAACTCTGAGGCTTCCCTTTCCTCTCCCTCCTCGTAGGACGATGGCTTTACGCTCGTCCTCCGTAAGGGAAGCAAGAAGAGGAAGCTGAAGGGCTCTAAGACCCCCCGCCCCTGTACCTCACATAAGAAGGCGACGACTGCCTCAGTCCGTGGCCCGACCCCTCCCTCCGCCCCTGCCCCAGCTCTAGCGGCTTCCCCCGCTACTGCTGGCCCCGCCTCTCCCCCTGTTCAAGCGGCTTCCCCCGCTTCCGCCCCTATCCCGACCTCCTCATCCTCCTCGCAGGATGCTTCTTCTCCCAAAAAGAAGTTGGCCCCCCCTCCTCCCGTCTTCATTCAGGACAAAGGGAGATGGACCGCTGTGTCCAAATGGTGCGCCGATCTCAGGATCGTTTACACCAGTGCCCGTAATACCCAACAGGGTATTAAAGTCCTGATCCCCTTGTCGAAAGACTACAGGGACCTCACTAAACTCCTCAGGAACCGAGGTGTGTCATTTCACACCTATGCCCTCCCTGAGGAGCGTCAGACCCGCGTGGTGATACGCCGGGTCCCTAAAGAGATCCCTGTAGAGGATATCAAAGCCAACCTTGAGTCGCAGAATATCCCAGTGGACGAGGTCCACCGTATGCACCGCGCCAGAGGCGGGGTTAAGCTCGACATGGTACTCGTGGTCTGTCCACCATCCGAGGGCCACCATCCCATATTCTCGGTTCGATCGATCTGTTGCCTTACAGGCATTCAGATTGAGAAACCGGATAAGAGCAGCATCGTAGGCCAATGCCACCGGTGCCAGCTCTATGGTCACTCCCAAAGGCATTGCCATGCCACACCGAGGTGCGTCAAGTGCCTGGGAGAGCATGGCACGGCCGACTGCCCCAGGCCAAAAGACCGCACCCTCTGCCCCGACCCACCCAGCTGTGTGCTATGTGGCTTGTCGGGGCACGCAGCCAACTACCGTGGCTGTTCAAAGGCCCCCAAGTCTTCCTCCCCCAAACTGGCCAAGCGTGCCGACGCTCGCCAGCAAAGGGAATGCCCCTCTTTGGCCATCCCCTCAACCCAGATGCCCACGCGACTGAGTCCTCAGAGACCCAGTCCGTGGAACTATCTTAACCACCAGCAGGCCTTCCCTGCTCTGGCTGCTTCCCAGTCTCCCCCCCCCCCCCCCGCCCCCTTATCCCGGCTAAAGTAAGCTAATGTCTGAAATCCAGCACGTCCCCCCACTTAGACTCCATCCCCGACCACTTTGACTCTATCGCTGACACGACGGCCGCGATCGACTCATTCACAGAACACATACAATCTGTCCTGGACGATTGTTCATTGTTCGGACGATGTACGTGAGCTGCTGAATGAGAAGAACGCGGCTGTCCGTGCCTACAGCAGCTTTCCCTGCCACGCGAACAAAGCCCATATGCGCTCCTTACAGAGATCTGTAAAGACACGCTTAGAGGAGCTGCGTACCACTGGCTGGGACAAGATGCTGAGCGACCTAGAGCCTACCCACCTAGCCTTCTGGCAACTCCAGAGGAAGCTCAGATCCCAAGAGACTGCCTCTATGCCCCCCCTTATCCGCCCTGACAAGACCATCGCTTTCGATGATGTCGACAAGGCTGACTGCCTAGCCGACAGTCTTGAGACTCAGTGCTCACCCAGCTCCCAACCTGTAGACCAAGCTCACCTCTCCGAGGTCGACGCGGAAGTCGAACGTAGAGCCTCCCTCCCGTTGAAGACCCTGATTGTCCCCTGGCCCCCGTCACTCCAGACGAGGTGCAGGACATAATCAAGGGTCTTAAACCCCGTAAAGCGCCCGGCTCAGATGGAATTACCAATAGGGTGATCCAACTCTTCCCCGCCCACCTTATAATGCTCATGGTCACCATCTTCAATGGTGCCATGAGCAACAACATCTTTCCTCAAGCATGGAAAGAGGCCACTGTAATTGGCATCCCCAAGCCCAGTAAGCCCAAGGCTGAGCCCTCTAGTTACCGCATCATCAGTCTGCTCAATGTGCGCGGCAAAATCTATGAGAGGCTTATTTATAAGCGACTCAGAGACTATGCCGAGACAAAGGATCTCATCCCTAACGAGCAGTTTGGTTTCCGAACGCAGCATTCCTGCGTTCATCAGGTCCACCGCATCATCGAACACATAAGCGTTGGCTTCCAACGTGGTTTGATGACGGGTGCTGTCTTCTTTGATATAGCGAAAGCGTTCAACAAAGTCTGGCACAACGGCTTAGGATATAAGCTCTACCAACTTGGCGTGCCGGATCGTCTCGTACTCATCTTACGAGAGTTTTTGTCGAATCGCACCTTTCGCTATCGCATAGAAGGAGCGCTTTCCTCCCCCCATCCCATCCGTGCAGGAGTCCCACAGAGCTCTGTGCTCGCTCCCCTCATCTTCACGCTGTTCACCAGCGATATCCCGAAAAGTAAAAAGGCGCAGTTAGCTCTGTTCGCAGACGACACGACCATTTTCTACTCGGGCAGGGACCAACACCCGATATCTCGCACTCTCCAAACCGCAGTCGATAACCTCGGCGCCTGGTTTAGGAAGTGGAGAATCGAAGTCAATCCCGACAAGAGTCAAGCGGTCCTCTTTCTGAGACCCCCGACCGATCACCATGTTCGACAAGCCGATCCCTTGGGAGACGCGAGCCAAATACCACGGTGTGACCCTCGACCACCACCTCTCCTTCGCTGAGCACATAAAGCAGGTGCGTTCGCGCGCCGCTTTCGCTCTCGGTAGACTCCACTCCGTTCTGAATGCACGTAGCAAATTGTCACTTAGGTGCAAATTGCGCATTTATACAGCGTGCATTCGCCCCATCATGACCTATGCGGGTTCAGTGTTTGCGCACGCAAAACCTCACCTCATTCATAGGATGCAGGCCCTCCAAAACCGTTTCTTCCGAAAGGCAACGGGAGCCCCTTGGTTCGTTCGGAACGAAATCCTCCACGTAGATCTCGACACGTAGATGGCTCCCAGTTCTTGAAACGCAATTCCAAGCTTTTCTTCGACTCAGCCACGAACCATCGCAACCCTCTGGTTGTCGAGGCGGCTAGCTATGTCCCCTCTCGTATTAGTAAGATCCGCCGCCCTAGGCTTGTCCTCTCAGATCCCGACGACCCCATAACTCTTCTCCAGGAGAGCAGTAGGGACCGTAGGAACTAACACAAATCGACATTCCGACCTCGCCGCCGAGGTCCCTCGCGATGACCCCGTAATAATCGTCCTCCCCCCCGTCCCTTGCTCGGGTATGATGTGCCAGGTGGTGGCGTAGGTGAGCCTGTAGCTTTATACTCCCCTGACAATAATAATTCTAATCTGATCCAGCCTGTCCCATCTTGCTGTCCTCCCCCCAGCGACGCCCTAAGCCGAGGCCCGTTCCCCACGTTCCTTAGCGTGTAGTCGCTTAGTCTGTAAGTTTTATGCCCCTGGGTGGAGGCTTGGAGTCATCTTAAGGCAGCCACAGGATAGTCCGGTTAAGTAGTCACGACCTCTCTACGTCAACTACGAGATGCCATACAAAAAAAAAAAAAAAACGCGAAGCGACATTCGACGCTCGACGCTCGCCGCGAACGGTCGCCTGCTCCGCACCCACCGTCTGCACTCCGAGCTCAAGAGTCCGCTCCCTTTGCGCCCTGCAACGCCCCTCGTAGTCGCCCGACTACTTCCGATGATCTTCGAGTGATTAATTAAGCAATTAATTAATCGACTCGAAAATCACCCAAGTGCCTTTTCAAGGCAAATACTATTGCTAAATCCCGCGTGTGTAGCTTAACCAGGCCCCTTCTGGGCAAAACCACAGTTTCGTGGTCCTCGGTGGAAACCTTACGGTGCCAACGAAGCCGAGTGGGGTGTTGACCCAATTACACCCGCCGAACCCCTTCAGGGGGAGGCAGTCAATTGGACGGGTCCCAGAGTTAACCGGCCTTGGGGGATCTCCTAGTCGGCTCTGGTGTACAGTTTTGCTTCCACAGCTACACACCTAGTGTCTTCAGGGTGTGTCTACACCCTTCGCGCTAGACTGGTCAGGGCCCCGTTCGCACAATAAGACTGGCGACGGATTACAAGCTTAGGGCTCACCAGTAGGTACACACCTCCCTGTCTGACCCGTCAGGGAGGGTTACTCATCCCCGGGCACACCCACCTGGGGAGTTAGGCTCTCTGGAGAATTCCTCCCTCCCCCCCCCCCCCCCCTCCCCTGCCTCCTCATGGCTCCTAGTCGGCTCTGGTGTACAGTTTTGCTTCCACAGCTACACACCTAGTGTCTTTAGGGTAGCGGTAGATGTAGCGGAGGATCGGGCGGAGGTCTTCGCCGAGCACCTGGAGCGTCAGTTCTGCCCGAACCCGACCAGCGACATCGAGCATGTCGCAGCGGTCGAGAAACACCTTGGGGACTACTTCGCCACGCCGATAGCTCCCGAGGAAGATGCTATCTTTTTCTCGCCTGGGGCAGTCAGACGCGCCATCCTATGGACGAAGCCAAAGAAGGCCCCCGGTGCTGACGGTATCACCAACACAGTGCTGCGCCACCTGCCGTTCCGTATGGTAGCGGCGCTGGCGCGCCTGTTCACGGGGATACTGCGCACGGGGACTTTTCTTGCTTCGTGGAAGGAAGGGCGCGTCATTATGCTGCTCAAGGCGGGGAAAAACACCCTGAAGCCGGAGAGCTATCGGCCAATCACGCTGCTGCCGACGGTGTCCAAAGTGTTCGAAGCGCTCCTGCTGCGACATCTCGAACCACACATTGAGCCACGGCCGGAACAGTTCGGGTTTAGGGCGGAGCACGAAGCTTCAGCTGTCGAGGGTACTGCACCACCTCTCGGCGGCGATGAATAAAAAGGAATATTTGGTAGCAGTATTCCTCGACATGGAGAAGGCCTTCGACAGTGTGTGGCACGACGGCCTCATATACAAGCTCAGACGCGCCCCGTCGCGTTGTAATGGTGGTCTCTAACTTTCTCTCAAACAGGACTTTCAGGGTGGTGGTCGACGGAGCGCTGTCAAGCGCCCGCCCGGTGCTCGCCGGTGTGCCGCAGAGCAGCTGCGTATCGCCAGCGTGTTACTCTCGTTACACCGATGACATCCTCACCACTCCGGACGCGATGCTCGCGCTGTACGCCGACGACGCCGCGTACATTACCACCTCGCTAAATGCGAAGTACGCGGCGGTCATCATAATAAGCTTTGGACAAAATTAAGAATTGCAGGTGTCCCAGCCGATCTTGTGAATATCCTCGCCTACTGGTATAGTGAGCAGCTTAATAAAGTAAGGCGGGGAAATGAATCAGATGAATATTCTTTAGAGTGTGGCGTCAGGCAGGGCGGGCTGACTTCGCCACGACTCTTTAATATATATGTTAACCATCTGATTGAGGAGCTCAGCAGCATGCATATTAGATGCCCTAATGACGACATATGTGTCAATAAACTGAGTTATGCCGATATGGTGCTGCTGAGCTCCTCAATTAGCAGTCTCAGACAGCTGATAAAGGTGTGTGAGGTTTATGCTGTGGAACATGGCCTGAGGTACATTGAAAGTAAAAGTGAGTTCATGTTATTTAAATGTAATAAAAACTTTTTAGCAAAAAATAAAACCGAATTCCAAAACAAAACACTACAAAGTGAAAAATAACTTTAATTTCGGTAGTCGGTGTCTTTGGTTTTGTATTTTCGCTTTTTGCCACCGACTTCCGAAATTAAAGTTATTTTTCACTTTGTAGGGTTTTGTTTTGGAAGTCGGTTTTATTTTTTGCTAAAATGTTTTTATTTTTCACTTTATAGTTGTGGAATATACCCCGCACAAATTCGAATACCGCTACCTGCTATGTAAATAACAGTGATAGGAAGTTATTAAAACATCATCACATCATCCACATAAACTAAGTGGGAAATATACGCATTATTGAAGCTAACTCAAAAACTACCTAAGCAAAGTTAATAATATTTATATGGGCGCAATTATATCTCGCAAGTATACCCTTTTAAATAAAAAAAGAATTTTCCAAATCGGTCCATCCGTCTTTGAGTAATCGCGTAACAAACATAAAAAAAAAATTAAAAAAAACATAGACGAATTGAGAATCTCCTCCTTTTTGAAGTCTGTTAAAAATAAAAACAATATACCGCCTAATGGTGCACCTCTAAGTCGTGTCAGTTTAAATATCTGGGACATATTGTAACTGAGAATTTGAGTGACGAATTAGACAATGAGAGGGCACGCAGGGCATTGTCGGTGCGCGGTAATATCGCACCTTCGGTAAGACAAGGCCATAAATGTCAAAATTTCAAAAAGTCGGTTAAATATGCCAAAGTGCTTTAAAAACACTCTTTTCATCAGGGATCACAAAAGTATAGAGCTTATTTTATGCAAAGATCAATAACTTCAAGGTGGTAAGGCGGTATGAGCAGAATAATACGGATTTGAATATAAAAAAAAATTTACAATGGCTCTCCTGTAAAATCACAAAAAGTGCAGTTGTGCCCTTGTTTTACCAAAGGTGCGATATGTTGGTACACAGGTTCGCTCGGTGTACTGCTCCTGTTAAAATAACAATGTTCAAGGCATTCTGCCAGATGTCCCACACGAGCGGCCTGTGGGCAAACTTTATACAAAAAGCCCACATGCCTTACGCGTCCAGTATAATAATGTATTCAGGGCTCTATTTCGGCTCCTTCGATATTGCATGCCAGCGTAGATGACTTCTACGCAATTATGCGTAAAAAATAAGTTGCGTCAGTAGTGCGACGAGTATGGGGGAGCCGGAATAACGTCCTAAGGATGATTGGCGAGAGGACCGATACTGTTCTGCTCAGTAGGTTCATTGAACTCCATGTGACGGTGTGTCTAGTTACTCCTTTTTTTTTACTTTTTAGTTACTAACAATAGTTATAAGTAAGATTCTTGTTACGAACAACCTTGCCACGTTGCTTATTTCAGACAAAGAATAGGTCACTATGGACTTTTGACTTTTTAAGACATCACAATGGCGCAAGGTCATTCCTGAATCGCATTGTACTGACGCCAGCAGGTCAAGCTATCCGAAACTGTCAAATTTTCCCAATCAACCTTGAACCCAATGCTTTACCGATAAGGTCAAAAATCTGTTAAAGAAATTTGACAGATTGTAGTAGCTTGATGTGCTGGCGTCTGTACCTACAATAACCCTGAAAACAATCATTTTTTGGGCAATCGTTTAAAAATACGCAATCTGCTTGCGAGACACAATATAAGAAGAATACAAGAGATGTACAATAAAGAGATATTTGATTCTGGTTCTAAAGAACATTGCCATTGTTAGTTTTAATCTGGCACATGAAGTACACTACTGCAAGGATCTGATAGCGCACGAATTACGTTGACAGGATGGCTGTTGGTATAAACATTTGTGAAATTGTTTTGCGAATTGTACTGAATAAACAAGATGGCGGTATTAGTTCCAATTTTGCCAACGCGCTAAAAGAACCTTGATAGTGTTATACCTACGTTACAACAAAAGCACATCTGGCCTGGTGACAGCAGCGCTGCTGGTGAACACAATATCACAGAACTTGTCAATTTTTATAGTGATTTCGTTAGTTCCACTTTTAGCCACCGAGTTAGATAAGTTTGAATGACTATATTATTATCAGGACTTCCCTTGGTGTGTGACGTGTCAGTGCTGCCATTTGTTGGCAGTATACTCGAAGCCAACATCGGGGGTAGCTGCTGGTGATGATGAGCTCGACAGCTATCGACGCTGAGAGGTTTGAGGTTCCTGAAATTCAGAAAAGACAATGTTTATTTTATATCTAGTTATAACAAGAAACCGCCGCGTGGGTCTATTGGTCGCAAACGCTACTGCTGAGTGTGAGGTCCTGGGTTCAATACCCAGGTCAGGCAGTGTTATTGAGTGTTCCATCCCAGCCGGATTCCGGATTAGTGCCCGGTTATTGGCAACAGGCTCGCCCGCTATACACGGGACTTAAACATAACTGGAGAAATGTGGGTGTACTATAGGTACACTCACACTACTGCCTAACCCTTCGGTGATAACAGGTATGATGTTACAGTAGAATCCGCTTGTTACATTGAAGGGAAGTGACAAACACGTAATACTAAGCGGACTTCATACAAAGCATTGTCTTAGAAAATAAACAACTTCCTATTTTGATTAGGCATTTTACGTTATTTAATCTGACATTTCTTTACAATGTTCACGTTAACACTAACATTTATATATTATGTATAAGTATATACAGGGTGGGCCATATCAGTGTTGGCGATTTAATTCTTCAATTTCTCGGTAACGCGCGGCGCGGGGTGGCGGGGGGATATGTTGTTCGCTGCGCCGCTTCCTGGAAATTTAGTCGCCATGGAGCCGTACACGGGAGTGCAGCGTGCATTTTGTGTCCGAGCGTATTACGAAAACAATAAATCAGTGATTACTGCACGACGCGACGTTTGTATCGGCATGAACACGGTTTACGCGATTTAAGTGAAGTTCCAAGCGCCAATGTGTTACGAAAATGGATCAGAATGTTTGAAACAACCGGCTCAACAGTACCAATTACGGCTCGTGGTCGCCCAGTTTCTGCAAGATCAGCCGACATTGTGGAGCGTGTTCGTGTTTCAGTTCAGCGAAATCCGCAACAGTCAACACGTAAGAGAAGTCAGTCTTTGGACGTCAAAAGAACAACTTTGCGACGAATTTTGAAACGTGATCTGCATTTGAAGGCTTATAAGATTCAGATAGTCCAAGAATTAAAACCCAATGATGCCAATAACCGACTTAACTTTGTCAATTTGATGCTCGAGCGGTTCAACAATTTCAACAACGTGATTTTTAGTGATGAGGCTAATTTTCACCTTAATGGCCATGTGAACAAGCAAAATTGTCGGTTCTGGTCCGAGACTAATCCCCGACGCTTGCATGAACGTCCACTTCACAGCCCTAAGCTTGTCGTGTGGGCTGGGATAACGTCAACCGGTATTATTGGGCCATACTTTTTTGAGGACGAAAGAGGGCAAGCGATGACGGTTAGAGCTAACAATTATTGCAACATGGTAACAGACTTTTTGGTGCCAGCTTTGCAAGAACTTCAAGGCAATACCTCGAGGATGTGGTTTCAACAGGATGGGGCCACATGTCATACGGCTAGGGTATCCATAGAGCTGCTGAAAAATGTTTTTCCCGGAAAACTCATCTCGAAAAGGGGGGATATTGAATGGCCCCCACGTAGCCCCGATCTCTCTCCATGCGATTATTTTCTATAGGGCTACCTCAAATCGGTAGTTTACGAGAATAATCCGACCAATTTAGAGCAGCTGAAGAGGAATATTATTCAGGAAAGTAACAAAATACCGAGAACAACTTTTCAACGAGTTTTCCAAAATTTGCGACTTCGGTTCCAAGAGTGCCAAGCAGCCGAGGGAAGCCATTTGACAACATTATTTTTAAGTCTTAAAAATTCCTATGCTTCTACTTTTTAACAATACAAATATATTTGTGTTATGTTTCGTAGTTTTTTTTAAATCGAATATTTAAACCGCCAACACCCTTATGGCCCACCCAGTATATTGTTCGCGACGATGCGTCACCAAACAGTGTCTATAGACTTTTTTTGTGTTTTGTTTTAAAATTTAAATTCAATAACAATAGTGTTTTATAGTTGGAAAGTGATAAATAGTGTTTCATAAAGAAATCGTAAGTACAACCCTTATAAACTTCAATTAAGTGGGCTACATAGCCGGCATTTATAGTTTGTTGGTGCGTCTAGGTACCTTAGATAAAGACCTAGCCCTGGACGTACTATTAGTCGTCTAGTCTTCCTGAAAAGCCCACTTAATTGGGTTTACAAGGGCTGTAAATGTTAGTTTGTTGTTTTTTGTTAATTTGTTTTATCACTCTAGGTTTTCAGGGCGTGTCCCGTCCTGAAAAACAAAGTTGTGATATTGTAAATATCATATTGTGTTAGGTCATTACACCAGCTTGAGATACCTGTTTAGTTTACTGAAATAGCTTCATGGGTTTTCAAATAAATTAACTTGGAAAATAATATTTAATTACAATAATTAACTTTTGCGTGTTTCCACTGTAAAATCTATTCAGTAGATAATGTTACAGGAACTACAGGTATCTCAATCGCTGGGTAATCTAGTGACAATTTATTCTGGCAATGTATCACATATCATGATTATTTTTATATTTAAGCTATTTATAAGCGAATTTGTAAAACTAAAATAGGACCACATATTTAATAAAAAATAAAAAGGGGAGAAGCTCATCGGGCATGAAAGAATTCTTCCGCATCACTGTAAATGGAAAAACTGCCCAAAAGGTTGGTAGCATTGCCACGTTTAATGCAATGCTGATTATTGGACTAAAAATAGACCAGCCCTCTGGTCCCGTGAAGAGTCGCCAACCGCTTGGCGATGTTCCGAAAGACTCGATGAGCATTCGGCCCCCAAGGCCCTAGTGGTTCAACCCCAAACGGCTCAAACATAAAACTCATTAGGTTGCTATATTTGCGCCGTTTGAGGTCTTCTGCTCCTGCAGCAGCCGCCTCAGCACAGCCCGCCGTAAATAGGATGGCGCGAGGGTGTCGATACAGGTTGCATCCCACACCAAAGACCTACCCTTTTTGTTGTGGATGGGAAATCATCAAATAACTTCTCCCGCTCTGGGTGGAGCGGGAGGGCGTGTCAGACTTTACTGACTAAAACCCACCCATGTTCCTTCAGTTGCCTGTGCCAGGGCCACGGTAACTCTTTCGAACAACCCGCAACCCTGGCGGGCATCGGCCCTAACGGACCCCTTCAGCTAGTGCTGACATCTCTTTGAGGCTCGCGTGGAACACAACGCGCCGTCGACCCGGGCCTGGTCCTTACCGGACGGCGAGCTACCCATTGTTCGCCATCCGCAAGCCCGCGCCTACGGTGGCCGGGAATCGGCTATCGATTCCCGACGACCAGGGCGTCTCCTGCGGCGACTAGGGGCGTGAGGGCGCAAAGATTGCACCAGAGGCCTACCCAACTTCCAAAGCATTATGGTCATTCCGTCTGGCCTCTTCTATGTCATGTGTTTCCATGGCATCAGCAGTGCTATTCTGTACAAATCTCACCGTGAAAACTTAGGTGTGGTGAGCGTGGAGTGAGCTGTCAATAGTGTAATCCCTAGCATCAGGTGGAATAACAGCTATCTTCGAGCTCACTTCACCTAAGTTTTGACGGTGATATTTTTACAGAATAGACCGTCAGGTACCTATTTACTTTTATACAGAGAAAAACTTCAAAGAGTATCTATTAATAAAAAGAAAAAGAAAAAATAACATGAGCTGACACAACACAAACATAATAAAGACATAGAGAAAAACTGTAATACATATACTTATATTACAAATTTTTTATTGTTTTTTCATAAGAAAACAATATTTTTTGTCTGCTTTTATTGTAATGACTTGGTCACTATAACCGGACATAATTTCTTAAAAACAGGTCATAATAAGCGACAAGTCATTAAACGCGAAGTCATTATATCCGAACTTGAATGAATAAAATGCACCGACCCCAGCGTGGTTTGAATAGACTCGATTACTCAAATGAACCCAAAGATTCACACTAGCCCCTGTTGCCTCGTGTTACCTGGTGCAACAGAGACCATTGCATATCAAGGAGTAGACCGGGGGGCGCGATAATGGCAGGCTAGCGGAACGAAATAATTTTATATCAAAAAGAACTCCGCACTGCAACTACTTCATATTAAGCTCCATATAAAGAACAGTTTGAGAGTGAGTCAAAAAATAGTCTTCAACATAAACATTTGTTTCTCCTCAAAAACACCGACACCTTGCTACGTACCCCGACAAACAGCTTCACGTGTTTAGATATAATTAATTCAAGAAGCTTTATGTGTATTACATTAAGGGCTGATTTTTCAATAGTCAGATAATTTTTATCTGTAGAATAAATATGTCAGTTTGACTTATTTTCTATACAATTACAAAACCTGTCAAACCGCCATATTTATTCCATAAATAAAATTAGCTGACGATTGAAAAATTACCTCTTAGTTAAACTTACACAAGCTTAAAAAAAGAAATCTGGATGTTCTGTCTAGTCCTGCTACACCCGTGCAAAGCAGGAGCGCGTCGCTAGTGTAAGTGTTTGAACTGGTCACGCGCCACTGAATTTACCACTAAATAATACACGGTACTACTGGATACGTTCTTATATTGAACTACATAATTAGGACATACCACAGGGGGTCGTGTAATCCCGGAGAATCTTAAGAGGATTGTGAAGCTGTGAATTTTCATGCAAAAAGAGATAACGTTTTTCTCCCCGTAAACAATCTAATTTTCATAATTTTTGGATATGTTGTAGGTATAATGAAAAACGAGGTCCGTACGTTTTTATTATAAAGAAATATTGTATACAATATAAGTTATTAGCATCTAAATATCTATATTTTTGACATAAAAACATCCTCGAGCATTTTTATTTTTTTAAATTAAATTAAATTGAATTACTAAAACAAAAAACGTACAAACCTAGATTAAAGTATACTGAATGTAATGAAATCAAAGTTGTCTCATTTCGTAAAGGTTTAGGGGAGTAAAAACGTTATCGCCCGAAACAATATTTATTTAAATAATTGTATGAAATGTAGGTAATTGCCTCCAAAAATCGCACGGCGTATCGGCACTTCACAATCCTCTTAACAGCGACTTATAAAATATGGCCTCACTGCACAACGCCATCTATGACTCGACTTGGGTACTAATTAAATGTACGCCATCTATGACAAAATATGTGAACTACGTTAACCTCAATGTACGTAAATATAATGTTAGAGCTTGAACAGTAAGTATTGTACAATATTTGACAAACTTACATAACAATCTGCTGTCAGCTGTGGAGACCATCTTTCTTGACAGTTATTGGTTTTGCTTGGTACAGCTCACAGCTCACTGCTCACAGAAGCACTGCTGCAGTAGCCGCGGGCGTCTAGGTTTCTATCAGGGACCTGCAAAATAATTGAATTAAATTAACTACTGCTTTTTTTATTTGTTAATTTTGTATTTTTTTTGTGTTTTATGTTAATTTCGTTAACTGTATGTATTTCCTGTGCGTGTCCCAACTAAAATATTTTTCTTTCTTTCTTGAACAAAAAACATTACGTAAGTGCTAAGTACGAGTGTGGTGGTTGGTGTAGTAGTCGCAAGAGCTACTGCTGAGCCTGAGGTCCTGGGTTCAATTCCCAGGTCGGTCATAGTGTTATTGCTAAGTACGAGTGTGGTCGTTGGTGTAGTAGTCGCAAGAGCTACTGCTGAGCCTGAGATCCTGGGTTCAATTCCCAGGTCGGTCATAGTGTTATTGCTAAGTACGAGTGTGGTCGTTGGTGTAGTAGTCGCAAGAGCTACTGCTGAGCCTGAGGTCCTGGGTTCAATTCCCAGGTCGGTCATAGTGTTATTGCTAAGTACGAGTGTGGTCGTTGGTGTAGTAGTCGCAAGAGCTACTGCTGAGCCTGAGGTCCTGGGTTCAATTCCCAGGTCGGTCATAGTGTTATTGCTAAGTACGAGTCTGGTCGTTGGTGTAGTAGTCGCAAGAGCAATTCAATCGAACCATGAGTCGGGCGCCAGTATTATTTCGCGCCTGAAATATTCGCGGTTATTAGAAAAATACAAATTATTTTCATAAACAGTAAATGTGGTGTGAAGTGATTTTATAAGTGGTTTTATTTGGAGCCATGCCCTCACTACACCTGAAGCCCGGAATCACGGCGGGATATCAATGACGTCTGTGGAGCGCACAAATAAAAATGTGATTAATATAACGGGTAAACAAATGACTTGCAAAATCAATGTGCGAAACTGTGATAAATGCTAATAAACAGTGATGAGAGATGTGTGAAGGCTACAAACCAGTGTAACTCAATCACAAAATCAGATTTTAACATACTAGAGATTCGTTTTTTATTTGAAATTTAGTTAAAAGCACGCCATCTCGTGGCTAACCCTCGAACTGACATGTCAGCAGTCGATACTAAATACAGTGTTGCAAATGTACAAATAATATATTCATCACAAACGCCTCAAGTAGCGACATCTATTGACTAAATCAAAAGAATGCGACTTGGTTTTTCGATGCGTAATATAGGTACTGAACAGGTAGCCAGTAGGCCTATATATCAGACTTTGAAACAAAGAGCTCTGGTTCGGATCTCGCCACACGAGATTATTTTGGTAAAATCATGAACTTTATGGAGAATATTACGTTCCGTCGCAAGTGCACCCGCTCAGAACCAGAAGACGACAGTAATATATCACAAAATGTAACAATTAACAGCATGCCGGACACGTCTCTGAGGACGATGATGACTCACAACTCAAAACATTAAAGACCACAATTGAACAACTCACATCGCAATTAAACAGTGCGCATAATGAAATTGAGTCTCTATCACTGGAGAATAGCGAATTGAAGAAACAAAACGATGAACTAGCTACAAGAAACGAACTCCTTAAAAAAATTATAGCCTCGCAAAACTAAGATCGACGCCAAAGAAAACTACAAACAGGCGTACAATTAGTAAGGAGACCCAAATAGACAATTTAAATAACGTAACTGAAAACAATAGTGTGTGTTAAGGTGATATGTAAAATTCTAACTGGGCGGCAATAAGAAAATGACAGAGGCAATTACTTCCACATGCGAATAAACTCTTTTTTCTGCATGTGGAAGTAATTAAATAAATAAATTCTTTATTTCACCTAATGCTCTTAACAATATACAGCAAAGGTAACACATAAAAGGCTTAATTACAAGGGTCAATTATTAAATACTTCAGCCATTTTCAGTAATTTGGAATAGTTTTAACAATTAATAGTAGAAAACAGAATTAGGTATTATTTATATAAAGATAAAGATAATAAAATAAAAAAGAAAAATGAAACATGGTTATGCGTGTATGATGAAGCGTGTGTGTAGTTTGTAAGTGTAACTGTTGCCAGCGCATTGTTGCGCTCTCTAGCGCAACAATGCGCTGGAACCAAAATAAAAGCGCCAAACCAAATAAAAATTGTTTAAAAATAAATTAAGCTATCTATCAACAATATTTTCAACCAGAGTTTTCAATTACTTAATACGCACATTTTGAATGCAATTTTGCAATAAAATTACTTATTAGGATTTTAGAATTACAGAATAAAAAAATAAAATTTAAAAAGTCTATTCGGAATTAAATTCTATCGAGGTTTAACCCAATTGTGTTTTCCTTCATTGAGTATTAATCAAATAGTCAATAAACGTATATCCAAAATTAAATCCATACATGCTGTACCTAATAGTGAAATAAATTATCACCAAAATGCCCCCAATTTATTGTTTTTTTATTATCGGATAAACTTTTACCTTCAAGAGTAGACAAATACCTAAAGGTGACAGGCCAGATGGCGTGGTTGGTTAAGATACCACCTGCCATGCCGCTGGTCGTGGGTTCGATTCCCATCCAGGACAAACATTTGTGTGCATGAACATGTTTGTTTGTCCTGAGTCTGGGTGTAATTATCTATATCAGTATATATTTACCAAAAAAAAAAGTAGTGTATGTAGTATATCAGTTATCTGGTTTCCATAGTACAAGCTCTGCTTAGTTTGGGATCAGATGACCGTGTGTGAATAATGTCCTAGGATATTATATTATTATTATTTAAAAAAATTAGCAAACATTGAAAATCGATATTTTACTATGCCACGTTTTTTCCCTAATTCTTTCTCCTCGTTCATTTTGGCGGATAAATAGGAGGATGGAGTACTCACGGTTTCCAGGTGTATTAGGAGAAGGTGACGCAGGTGGCGCCGTTAGCAGATAAACAGGCAGGTACTTCGCGATCGCACAGTGTCGAGCACGCCAACAGGAACCAGGTTACAGCTAACTGCAGCTGGAATCAGTTTATAAGCACGGTATTACACAGTGGACACGGAGGACGTCAAGTGGAATCAGGATGTCTGGTCTAGCCGTATCTGTTAAGCACGTTTTCTTCAGGTCGGGATCCGGCTTAGAAAGTCGATGTTGAGTTGTTCACGACATCTTCGTCAGCATCCAATTGTGTTGGGATACTTAACGGTACCTACAGTATATTTACAGTTGGAATGTATGGGAGAACATGTTTTTCAACTACAATGTAAAGTTTGTTGTTTGTTAATTCATCCCAACTACGGAACCCTTCATTGTGCGTGGTCCGACACGCACTTGCCCGGTTTTCTTTAAGTGCGTGACGCAATATCGTCGCTGTACTGTTTACACCTAAACCAAAACCCTTAAAAGAAACGAAAAAATAATAATAATGTCAGTAATTGACCTGCATCACGTTTCAAGCTGTGTTCCTGTAGGAATTCTTCGAAGTTGTCTTGAAGTTCTGATGTGGCAGTATCATATCTTGGACCATCTCTCTCCGAGAGAACTTAGCTGTAATTTGGACTCAGCAACACTCGACAAAAATCGGCAGTCCTCGTGAAACGTCAAGCTCTGGAAAAACAAAAGAATTTTTTTAACCAACTTCCAAAAAGGAGGAGGTTCTCAATTCGTCGATTTTGACGAATTATGCTAACATAAATGTACTGAACAGCTGATTTTTTCGCGATTTCAGGTTTGGTCCCATAGTAAAAGTTGTTCATAATGATGACTACAATGACCCCTTAAAAGGTTGTTGGTGTTTTACCAATAGGTAACCCTGTAAAGACGTATTTGCAAAATTCTATTTTTGTTTGAAAGGGTATGCTCTCGAGGTGGTCCCATTGCCACCAAGTCAGAATCTGATGAGGGGATCCCTCAAATTTTATAGACAGACCTATAGCTATTTGGGCATTTTTTATAGTAATTTGCTCTCGGAAATCAGCATTTGTGAAGTGGAACTGATGATGAAGACCACAGATGGCCATCGGAACTACTCAATGATACCTAAGTATTTCACAGGTTGCGATTCAATTACTTTAATATGGTTGCTAAGCAATTTATGCTCGTCACAATGCATATGGTGAGGGTGACTTCACCATCAGCTTCAGTTCTCCCAGTTCTTACTAGGAGGACTCTTCAACAATTAACGCAATATTTTGTAAAAGGTGATGAGCAGTTTACATTAGGCTAATGAAACTTAGATAAATTTCAAAACTTTTTCTACAAAAGAAAAAAAGAAAACAATCAATTTGCAAAATAACACTACAAAGTGAAAAATAGCTTTTATTTCGGAAGTTGGCAAAAAACTAAAATACAGAACCAAAGACACTGTACTTCGTACACCGAATTTCGAAATTAAAGTTAGTTTTTACTTTGTAGTGTTTTTTTTTTGGAAATCGATTTTTTTTTTGTAAATTTTTTTTTAATAAAAATCTAGATTTATTTCTAGAAAGTAGCTACCTGATTATTCTGAATTGTCAAACTTCAATGGCAGTGCAGCATTGGGCGGAGCACATAACGTTCGCCGTACATTGAACACCGCGTTTTTCTTATTATTTATTTGCTGTGTAAGAAACCTCGTAATATTTAGAACAAACGTGCACAGCTCTAAGATGCTTCTAATACCTTGGAGCCCACCTCGAAGAACGTCAATGATGGCCATTGTACCGACAGTGTTTATCTTCCCCTGTAAAATAACGTTTATTGCAATCACTAGGTCTTCACTGAACGGCGACAAATAAATTAATGTATTGCCTATTTGATAATTTTGACCGAGTCCCGGAAAGCGCAGCGAGGGAAGGCGTCTCAAGAATGGGACCTTGTGAAGGTCGCGAGAATCCGCTGCATGGGGAAAGCACATGGTCGGTCGTTGTGGCGATGCTTGGGGAGGCCTGAATCCAAGTGGATAATTATGGCTTTCGCCGGAATGATAATGATTATAATGACCTACTTATACTGGCTGTGTCCCCAGCTCCGTTCACCTTTACTAAAACCTAGCCAGACATCAGGATTACCTATTCATAACTTGAAAAAAAAAAAAACAGTCATGGGAACCGCCATTAACAGTGATAACAGTGGTCACCCTTATACGATACGAAATCGCGCAATGCGCCTAAAGAAGTATTCAGTTCAAAAAGTCGTATAAAATTGGTTACCGTAGTTCTAGTAATAAATAAATGCACTGACGGGCAGATGAAGAGACGTTTTGCGTTCTACAATAAGTACTGCGTTTTGAATAAAGACTTTGCAAATGGCGTCTCCCTAAGACACGTTTCAAATTTCGAACAAGTCTTAATTAACAACAGTTTTATAGGTTTATATTAGTTACTTACCCATAATAACTTCAATACTGCTTCGTTTGAATACTGTACGCCAGTAATAAACAAGAAATGAATCTTTTTAATGAAATAAGATACTGGTAGTAATGCTCGCTGCGCTAGTTCATCGGAAATGAGAGAGTGGCAACATCACGCAAAGAAAAATTACACTTTGTTATGACTACCTTCAATTCCTTAAAATTATATGTAGAATTACCCACGATTACAAGAACAATGCTGTAATGCCGGTACCAGACGTTTGCATTTATGAAATCTATACTAATATTATAAAGTTGAAAAGTTTGTTTGTTTGGTTGAACGCGCTAATCTCAGGAAATACTGGTTCGAAAATAAAAATTATTTTTATGTTGGATAGCCCATTTATCGAGGAAGGCTATACGCTATATAACATCACCCTACGCCCAATAAGAACGGAGCATCAATGAAAAATGTTCAAAAACGGGGAAAATTGATTCCTTTTGAGAGCTACCGTTGCGTGCGACAATCATGTATGACGGAATTGTTCCTCTTAAAAATCTTTAAACTTTGGCTCACTATAACTTTTTTAATAGTAATCAAATTATGTACTAATAATAATAAAGCTGAAGAGTTTGTTTTTCTGTTTGATCGAACGCGTTAATCTTTGGAACTAACAGTCGGATTTAAAAAAAAAACTTTTTTGCATTTGATAGCCTCATTCTTGAGGAAGGCAGAGGTTATTAATATTTTTAGGAGCCAAGCAAAAAGAAAAAAAGTCAGATTCGTTTCTGTCACTAATACCTAATTTTTAGCAAATGTTTTAGGACTAACAATTTTATTATAAATGAACATTCGGAATAATACACATTATATATTATTATCATATGAACGTTATTGTTGTTTTCCTCGGGAACAGTACTATTTTTCGGGATGAAAGGTACCCTATGCTAGTCGGTTCCTTTTTTTGGAAAAAAATATTTTCCAACCATCTTATATTTCTAAATGTGAAGTCATAACAATTAAAACATCAAAAATTAAGTCCACTAAAAATAATCTAAGCCCCAATGTCTGATACCACCATTATAATTTATACGAACGGTCCCAGAAATTAATGCGATGTTGCCAGATTCATAAAAACATTTTAGAATTCGATTTTTCTAGAGCAATCAACAGGAAGCTAGGTACATCACGTAAGATATGAAAAGGATGACATTATAAATGTAAGCGAGCAAGTATGTTGCGACGTCGAAAAATATTTATAAGTATTGGCAAAGGCATCGCTATACTCAGCTTACTATTTTTTCAACAGCGTTTCTTTTCCTCAGTAGGTACAGTGTGATCAGTACACTTTGGTCTTTCATGTCGATGTTGATTCCAAAGGCAAGGCCTTATTATGGTTAATTTTGTGCCCGGTCCGTTTAATGGACGCCTATTGCAGTCCACTTTTGAATTTGGATCCCTGAATTTGGCCCAACGCTGTAGACACGATATCAATAAATCTACAAATCAGAGTTTAGTTCAGACAGTAAAACATAGATGACGTTCTTCATTCTCATATTTTTAAAAAGAAAATTCTATGATAAACTTGTTTTGATTTTATTAAAATAAATGGAATATAAATATAAATGAGTATTTAGGTAAATTAAGCAAAGAAACCAGTCATTCAAATAAGCAAACGTTTATTTTTAAAATTATTTCACCCTCTACCTGCCTTCCAATTTTTATATATTTTCTGAAGCTACGAATTACTTTTTCCAGCTTAATTTCTTTGTGATTTTACTCATAGTTCAGCATTTTCACTGTAGCCGTTATTGCGACAAGGGATGAAATTTCATGAAATTCATCCCATTTTTTTTAAGTAGTCCGTTGTGGGGTACAGTCATCCCACGCAAATCTGGTTTTAGTTTGAACCTTGTTCCTTTCTAATTCCATACATTTAGTTTGATGCACTATCTATTTCCGAGGAATTTGAGGTACGACACAACCCTCTATGCGACTAGTCAATCGTCTATGGAAAAATTATTTTTAGTCTGTAGTTGCAAATCTTTTTGTAAACAAAAGGTTTTTGTTCAAATTGGAATGCTTGTAATTAATGAAAATTGTATTAAGGTAAGTGGTTTTATTTATGTTTCGTGCTAAGAATAAACACACCATGCATTTTAAACCATAAAACATATAGGTCATGTGTTTTTTTTACTAGTCATTTCTTTGAAAGTGTAACTAAAAATTGTTTTGTTATTTTTTACAACCAATTTTGAAAATGGAAACAGTCATACTTTCAAACGAAACGTACTATAAAGCCCTACTTAAAATTTTAAATTCTAAAAAAACATTTAACGGTCACTGAATTCGAAAATGCTACGCCGCAAATCGGGTCTGTTTACAACTTAGAGTACCTATATATTATACAGTAGTATAGAGGGAGCATATGCACCAATTGCGTAGTAGACATCGTAGGCAAATGATCTATAGATACTTATATGGATTAGTGAATGGCAGATAGGGATGTATCAATTACGTGCGGATCGGCAACGAGCTCAATCAATCTGCCTAGCCTTGTCCCAACTATGTTGGGGTCGGCTTCCAGTCAAACCGGATGCAGCTGAATACCAGTATTTTACATGGAGCGACTGCCTATCTGACCTCCACAACCCAATTTTTGGGTAATACGATACCCCTTGGTAAGACTGGTTGTCAGACTTTCGGGCTTCTGACGACCCGCAACGACGGTCAAAGATCCACGAATGACAGCCGGGACCAACGGCTTAACGTGCTTTCCGAGGCACGGAGGAGTCTCGATATGTAAAGATGGTCACCAACCCCGGCAAGCGTAGCTTAACCTGATGGATCGACCCACAGAACAGATGAAAGAGATCGACCCGTGCGGGTGTTATTACTTAGCCACGATCGGCAACGAGCTATCGATAAGTTATGTAAATAGATACATTTGTTAGGTACTTTTTATGTTCAATACTAGGTTGAAAATTCCGAAAAAACAATTTGAAATTATCGCGAAAAAAAAACAAATTGTCGTTATTCCGTTATTTTCAATGAAAGATTTGAAAGATTCAAGTATACGTAACGGAGCTAAGCGGAGCGGAGTAATTAATATACTAAGTACGTATTTGAAAAAAAAACAACAACGAAATATCCCCCGTTTCTATCATATTTTTCGGTTTTGTTTTCGAAATATTGGAAAAAACATGAAATATATGCTGGCGAATTTTCTTGGAAGTTTCGAATCTTTTATTGAAAAAAAAACCGCGGAATTCGAAAGAAACGGGAATATTTGCTGATTTTTTCAACGCTATTCAATACATTATGTCCTATACTATTAAACGAGAAATGTTTGTATATTTATTTACATATTTGTTTGTAATCAGTAATCACGATCTCGATAGTGGCTATAACGATTTCGATGAAATTTGCAATACGGGGTTTACTTGGGCGAAATATCGATCTAGCTAGGCCTCATATCAAGTTTCGGTCTTTTGAAAAACTGCAAAATGAGAAAAAAAATTGTTTACATACACTTTTTTTTTAATTTTTTAAAGCTACCAAAATTCTTCAAAATCAGTTAAGCAATCTAGACGTGATATTCCATATATATGTAACATTCCATACTTTACCTTTACGCTATAATAATATCGCATAAAAAATGTTAGAATTTATATCATACAAAACACACATCAAAATTATTTATAGTAAATGATAATAAGATTTTGATTAAAGATACATATAAATACATATAATATGTAGTTCTCCTAGCAAATATTGCAAAAATATTTAAAATTTCGACTACAGTGTTTGTCGCGGCACATCACTACAGTCTTGTGTGGGGAGCGCGGTGCGCGGGTGGGGCTAAGCGTGCCCACCTCCCACGTCTCGTTCAACCCCGCGATGCGTTGATTTCACAAAATTAAGTATAAAAATCGTCTTACCGATGAAATGTGATACTGGATTTCAGTTTTGTGTATTTCCTAGTATCGTTTTTGCAAGATCGAACTGCACATTTCACCATTTTGATACGGATATATGAAAAAAATCTCTGGAGGAACGCACACTGCTAGCACTCACCACGACTATAAGCATTCGCCGCGGGAACGTCGTGTTGTTCTCACCCGTGCCTACTGTTCCCACTTCGTTGCGCGTGCTCTATACTACTGTAATTATATACTCTAAGGTTTAAAAACATTAGCGTGCGGCCGGATGACGTAATTGGGTGGGGCAAAGGGGTTAGGTTGTACGCGCGCGGCTGCGCACAGTTGGTTCAGCACAGCGGATAGTCTTGAAATATTTTCATGATATTATTCTAAATTTATTAAAACTTCATCTGAAGCTAAATGTAGGTAAGTATATACCTAAATTAGAATAGTCAAAAATAATAACTTAATTATTGTTGACTGTGCAAGTCAATATATTATTGGTCAAGCAGGGGACATAGTCCTTCCATAGTTCTAGGTAACCAAGCCAATATAGCTACCCAAACCCATACTTAGGACTGGTGCTCGACAGCCGGTGGGACTTCGGCCCCCACTTTCGGCGGCTGACGCCCAAGTTGATGGGCGCGGCGGGCGCGCTCGCAACGCTGCTTCCCAACCTGGCGGGCCCGAGCACCGCCTGTAGGCGGTTGTACTTGCGGATCGTGCGATCCATGGCCCTGTACGGGGCTCCGGTGTGGGCTTCTGACCTGACGGCTGGCTGCATCGCAATACTGCGTAAACCACAGAGGGCGATGGCCGTCAGAGCTATCAGGGGGTATCGCACGATCTCCTACGAGGCGGCTTGTGCACTGGCCGGATCCCCGCCCTGGGACCTAGAGGCAAGAGCCCTCGCGTCTCTTTACCGATGGCGCGAGGAAGTGCGAACGCGGGGCGGTGAACCGATGCAGCGAGAGTTCGAGCATCGTCGGTCACAGCTTCGCGAGGTCCTGGTGACGGAATGGCGGAACAGGCTTCTGCGCCTTACTGACGGCCTCGCTACCGTCGAGGCGATCCGACCAGTGATCGGCCCGAGGCGGCGGCGCGTAATGTTCCACGCGCGCCCTTAATGGACGTCGCGGGGGGAGTTTCACACCTCACTCCCCCCGCGGGCCTGAGGTGGCCCGCAATGGCGGGCCGGCACTAGCTGGGGATCGTGGAAGGCGCACAAGTTCCCATGATCTCCGGTCCAAGTGTGGGAAGGGAACACCGGGGTGGATACACTTGCATAGTGCCTACAGGGTTAATTACTGCCGATCGGTGTCTCATTCCATTTAAATTGGTCTAAGGGGCTTCTGCGAGTTGACTACAGACCCTCGTACGCCTTCCGAAGGACGGGGATTCCATGGTACCAAGATTTGTAAACGTAAACAAATAACGTATTGGATTAGATTTATCCACGTAGTATTTGTAAAAATGTGATGGACCGTTGACCTGGTGAAGGTCCTGGTCGCAGTCGCTTCCGACTGGATGCGAGAAGCACAGGAGTGATCGTTGTGGCGGCGCTAGGTATATATCCAGCAATGGACGTATTTCAATTGAAAGGCTGAATGCTGGGTCGGGACTTTCCGTAGCCAAATGGCAAAAACAGAATCCTTATACTTACGTCATATCCGTCCGTGCGGAAGTCGCGGCGGCTGGACGGATCGACGGCTTGGTGAGGTCGGGGCAGACAAGATAAGGAAAGCGGAGAAACGAGTGTTGTGATGCAACTGGCAATCGTGACGAGAATGGTACGTAATTCAAGTTTGGTCTGTTTCAATACTATCTGATGAAAATGAAACAAATGGAATGAAATAATAATAATATAATAATAATATCCTAGGACATTGTTCACACACATGGTCATCTGATCCCAAACTAAGCAGAGCTTGTACTATGGAAACCAGATAACTGATATACTACATATACTACTTTTTTTTTTGTAAATACATACTTATATAGATAATTACACCCAGACTCAGGACAAACAGACATGTTCATGCACACAAATGTTTGTCCTGGATGGGAATCGAACCCACGACCAGCGGCATGGCAGGTAGTATCTTAACCAACCACGCCAACTGGCCTGTCGAAATGGAATGAATCAAATGGATCAGACAACGTACCTGCTTACCTGTACCGGATGACGATTTCTAGTGCCACTTACAAATTGAGAGTTTTTATTTAAAAATATTTCGCTGACGAATCCCTTAATCAACAACTTGTTTTCACACACCCGCATTTTTACAAGGAAGCCAAATGGCAAAAACAGAATCCTTATACTTACGTCATATCTGTCCGTGCGGAAGTCGCACCGGCTGGACGGATCGACGACTTGGTGAGGTCGGGGCAGACAAGATAAGGAAAGCGGAGAAACGAGTGTTGTGATGCAACTGGCAATCGTGACGAGAATGGTACGTAATTCAAGTTTGGTCTGTTTCAATACTATCTGATGAAAATGAAACAAATGGAATGAAATGGAATGAATCAAATGGATCAGACAACGTACCTGCTTACCTGTACCGGATGACGATTTCTAGTGCCACTTACAAATTGAGAGCTTTTATTTAAAAATATTTCGCTGACGAATCCCTTAATCGAAAACTTGTTTTCACATACCCGCATTTTTACAAGGAAAATTATCACTGCTGAGTAGGCTTTAGAAGTGAACGAGTAATTGTCGACCAACTCACATTTGCAGTTGGAATGTATGAGAGGACATGTTTTTTCAACTATAATGTTAACTTTGTTCTTGGGATAAACCATCCCAAATACGGAACCCTTCATTATGTGTGGTCCGACATGCACTTGGCCGGGTTTTTTTTAAACTATGTTGGAGCCATCTAAAAAGACAGCGCTGCTGAACACAGGTCTCTCTGTATAGGCACTTATTCGTTTACACGTCGGTACTTTTTCTAACTCAGGTGACAAACATCCTGAGCCTCAAGTCTGCTATTACAATAGTGTCAGAATGGTCTGTCATTGATTTCATAATTGTTGATTTTGACAAGTTTTGTAATCTACTAATATAATGGCGTCATTATGACTTTCCAATGGTCAACCACTGACACTCCATTGAAAGAAATGGCTTAAAATGGTAATCTCTTACACAATGTTAAAAACAATGTTACTAACCACATAGTTTATTCTATTCTATTCTATTCTATTCTATAATGACAAATGAAAGACTGACGTATGCGGTAATCTGCTAAAATTTTGACAGTTTCTTTGATCAGTACCACGATTCTATTACGAAACCACTGACCTACCAATGATCGACCATTATGAATTTAGCAGATTACGAACTTTTAGCGAAATGACAATGGGATCGTGTTGGAATGACGAATTTATGAAAAATACCAGACTTGGGGCCCTGGATGGAGAAACTACGGCCCGCGGGTCATCTCTTGCCCGCGCGGCGTTCAAATCCGGCCCGCGATCATCAAACAAAAATCAAGTGAAAATCGATTTTAAGGGAATTGAGCCATTTGCAATTTGTTTCTTATTTCAGTAGTTATTTTGTAATATTGCACAATAAATTAATATTTCAGAAAATACATACCTACCTATCAATATTTTTGTTTCAGTAAATAAATATAGCCAACTAGAAGGTCGTTAGTATTAAATAAAACAAAAAAGAAAACGACCGACGCGACGCGACGTATTGAGATCCTCTTTCTTATTTGATGTCAGTTAATAAAAAGGGTCAACTGGTTAGTGCTTGATCGGAGGTATAGTGCACAGGTAAACCTGGCGAGGGCGCTTCTTCTAGAGAAGGGAATCGGACTGTCAGGAGACTTACGTCTGCGAGACTGACTGGATTTTACTACCCTGTCGGGAGTACATCTAAAGGATCGCTAATTTTATGACCAGCTTAGCGAGAACTGGCTTCCCTTCGAGGGCACTGGACCCCGACAGTTACAGCACAGGTTTGACTCATAGTCGAAGTCGCGCGAAAACTTTGCTTGCGCGATGCCGGACCTCTTTGATATTTTGTAGACGTGTCGCGTCATAGGGACGTTTCTATTCTAGTAAATGCCATTATAAATATGTACCTATCCATTAATGTTATATTTTTGTTAAGATTACTATCAAAAGCGATATTTTGTTGTTAGTGTGCATCCACAAATCAACAAAAACACAAAAAGAAATGCTTCGTGCGGGGATCGATCCTGCGCCCCCATTTTGGTTGACTTTGTTGTAGGTCCTAACTGATAATACCTGTTTTTATTAAAGAAAAAAGCTCGGAAAGCACGTTAAGCCGTTGGTCCCGGCTGTCATTCGAGGATCTTTGACAGTCGTTACGGGTCGTCAGAAGCCCGAAAGTCTGACAACCAGTCTTACCAAGGGGTATCGTATTACCCAGTAACTAGGACAAACATTTGTGTGCATGAACATGTCTGTTTGTCCTGAGTCTGGGTGTCTATATAAGTATGTATTTACAAAAAAAAAAGGAGTATATGTAGTATATCAGTTATCTGGTTTCCATAGTACGAGCTCTGCTTAGTTTGGGACCAGACGACCGTGTGTGAAAAATGTCCCAGGATATTATTATTATTATAATTATTATTATTAACTGGGTGGTGGAGGTCAGGTAGGCAGTCGCTCCATGTAAAATACTGGTAATCAGCTGCATCCGGTTAGACTGGAAGCCGACCCCAGCATAGTTGGGAAAAGGCTAGGCAAATTGATTTTTTATTAAAGAAAAAAGTAATTTTGGCGAATCGTTGTTCGAAAACAACTGAAATTATTATTTTAACAGATTTATGCCATTAATAATTCTATTACTTATGTGAAATATTTTAAATTATGTACCTACCTACATAGCAGAATCCTTCATCATAACGTAACGTCACGCCAGTATTCGTCTTATCGGGTATGCCGACCCGACTGAAGCCCACAGCGCCACGTCGATTAACGGACTGGACAGTGTTTGAAGAGAAGTTAGAGACCACCACGCCAACTCGGCCTATTGCTACCGCCGCGGACGTGGACCAGACGGCGGAGGATGTCACTGCTTGCATCCAAAGCGCCTTAGAAGCGGCGACGACGACGCAGCCGCAGGGGAGAGTGCTGTTGCCGCCCCTGCCGGCGCATATTAGGTCAATGATCGCCGCGAAGAGGCGCCTTCGCAAGCAGTGGCAACAACTGAGATGCCCTACGATGAAAACGAAACTGAACCGTCTCGCGGAGAAGGTAAAGGCCGAGCTCCAGGCTCACACCGCCGCGGGCTGGGAGGAACGCATTGACGCCGCGACAGGCAGCTGGCCGTCAGTGCACCGACTTTGCCGCCAGCTGACGAATACCCCAGCCCCGGTGCGACCGCTGCTAAACAGCGACGGGGCGCTAAAGTATGTAGCGGAGGACCGGGCGGAGGTCTTCGCCGAACACCTGGAGCGTCAGTTCTGTCCGAACCCGACCAGCGACACCGAGCATGTCGCAGCGGTCGAGAAACACCTTGGGGACTACTTCGCCACGCCGATAGCTCCCGAGGAGGACGCCATCTTTTTCTCGCCTGGGGCAGTCAGACGCGCCATCCTAAGGACGAAGCCGAAGAAGGCCCCCGGTGCCGACGGTATCACCAACACAGTGCTGCGCCACCTGCCGTACCGTACGGTAGCGGCGCTGGCGCGCCTGTTCACGGGGATACTGCGCACGGGGACCTTTCCTGCTTCGTGGAAGGAGGGGCGCGTCATTATGCTGCCCAAGGCGGGGAAAAACATCCTGAAGCCGGAGAGCTATCGGCCAATCACGCTGCTGCCGACTATCTCCAAGGTGTTCGAAGCACTCCTGCTGCGACATCTCGAGCCACATATCTCGCCACGGCCGGAACAGTTCGGGTTTCGGGCGGAACATAGCACGACGCTTCAGCTGTCGAGGGTACTGCACCACCTCTCGGCGGCCATGAACAAAAAGGAATACGCGGTTGCAGTATTCCTCGACATGGAGAAGGCCTTCGACCGTGTGTGGCACGACGGCCTCGTATACAAGCTGGCCACCTCGGACGCGCCCCGTCGCGTTGTTATGGTGGTCTCTAACTTTCTCTCCAACAGAACTTTCAGGGTGGTGGTCGACGGGGCGCTGTCAAGCGCCCGCCCGGTGCTCGCCGGTGTGCCGCAGGGCAGCTGCGTGTCGCCGGCGTGTTACTCACGTTACACCGACGACATCCCCACCACTCCGGACGCGATGCTCGCGCTGTACGCCGACGACGCCGCGTACATTACCACCTCGCTTAATGCGAAGTACGCGGCGGTCAAGATGCAGCGCGCGCTCAACCTGCTTCCCGAGTGGCTGTCCAAGTGGCGGCTGTCGGTCAACGTGGGTAAGACGCAGGCGATGGTGACCGGGTCCGCGCCTCTCCCACCACCCTTGAAGCTGCAGGGAGCTGACGTCGAGTGGTCGCCCCGGGTCAAGTACCTGGGCGTCACCATCGACCGTCGGCTCACAATGGGGTCACACGTCCGCAATGTTGTCGCACAAGGTAGGGTCGCCCGCAACCTCCTTCGACCAGTGCTCTCGTCCCGCATCCCGGCGCGCGTCAAGTTGGGCGTGTACAAGTTGTACGTGCGCCCAATACTGACGTACGCCGCCCCTGCATGGTTCGCCCTCACGAGCGAGACGAACCGCAAGCTCCTCCGCACGCAGCAACACCTGGCGTTGCGGACCATAGTGGACGCTCCTCGCTTCGTGAGGAACGATATCATTCAGAGGGACCTCCGGATTGAGAGCCTGGATGAGTTTGTGCGGCGCCTCGCGAAGGGGATGTTCGCGCGTGCCGACGCATCTGCTTGGCCCCATGTCAAGCAGATAGCGCCCTGGCATACGCGCCCCCCAGACGCGAGGAGGCCCCTGCCCCGCGACCTGGTTGCGGACGACTGACCCCATCACCGGACTGGACTTCCGAGTGAGTCGCTCTCAGTCTACACGCGGCTCACTTGTGACACTGACTCCAAACAAATACATGCATCTGTTGCGTGGCGCGTGCTAGGTTAATATAGGCGTGTCACGTAGCAAACAACAGACATTCACCTCTATACAGGCACCCAACTCACACGCGATGTCGCGGCTCTTTTTATGCGGGCGGGCGACTCGCGTATACACCGGGCGGTGTTACACAGTACAATACCGCCCACACACTCAGAACACGGTCCCTTCTCATCACCCGGGCTCGGCTCGACCTGAAAACGGGGAGGTGAGGGGGGCCATACACCCCTTCTGTAGGAACGTCGAGTCCGTAAATCTGTCGCTGGATGCCATCTGCTGGGCTTCCCCCATGTAGGTGGGGGTCTCACCCGGTAGTGGTTGTCCGCCGATTTAACGGTGAAGCAAGCGGCGTTGGGCATCAACGTCGTGGCGTGCCTACAGACACAAATTTCAGACACCTCTTTACATGGGCGTGTATGCCGCACGCCCAACCATCCATCCGCCAGTGGCGAACACAATGAGGGGCCCGTGGTTACGGGCCACCGTAAAGCTTCCGCGGTCGGGGGGCTATGCCCCGACGCCGCACGCCGCGCCCCCTTACGGGGGCGTAGCGACATCCCGCAAGTTTGTAGTCGTAGTCGAGTAGTCGCAGTCAAGCAGTCAGTTGGCCTCCAGCTCTAGAAGAATAAATAAGAAGAAAGAAAAGGAAGAAATCTTTTATTTCCACAACACCCATATACAGTCCACAACAGTTTCTGGTCCTCCGAGCCGGATTTAAGAACGAAGAACCCGCGGCCAGTTTCTGGTCCTCCGAACGCCGGATTTAAGAACGAAGAACCCGCGGCTACAGTGTTTAGTCCATCGAGTGCCAAGAGCGAAGAGGAAGCCGACCGACCGACCGGCTTCGAACCCGACCGGTTGCTGCATCATACGAGCGGACCAGGTTTGAACCACCCGAACCAGGTTTAAACCCGACCGACCGTTTTGAACTAACCAGGTTTGAAACCGACCGGCCTTGAACCCGACCGGTTCACCGAACAGAACCGAGTGGTTCACGAACCGAACCGAACCAACCAGCTCACCGTACCGAGTCACCAGTATCACCAAAATGGTGATGATCACACGAAGCCAAGGAGACCCAGCGGAAGTCGAAGAACAGCGACGTGTCCAAGAAGAGGAGACACGCCGCCGAGAAGAGGAGCTGATTGAACGAGAGCGAAAAAGAAGACTTTCACTGGACCCGCCGGCGTCACCGTTTTTTAAGTCAACGGACGTCAGTACGGCGGGACCCTCCGGACTTCAAGCGACAAATACGGCAGTTCAACGAAGAGCGTCGCCGACTAGATCAGTCAGGTCAACAACAAGTATAACAACGCGACTACGGATGGCAGAATTAGAAGCAGCAGAGAAGCTAGCAACTATAAGAAGAAGGGAGTTGGAACTAGAGGCTGACCTAGTGAAGAAGAGACTAGCAGCTGAAGTATCTGCAATCAACGATGAAGAGAGCGTACACGAAGAGCCCACTCCTCCCCGAGAAGAACCACATCAGAAGGTGGACAATTGGCTAAGGACGAACCCCCTCAGCTTACGGGGGGAGGAAGGAGCCCGGGGCAGAGAAGAACCCAAGCAAATACGCTTCGAACAACCACGAGCAAGATCACCGACTCCAACCAGAAGAAGCAGCATCGAGCACCTGGCCGCCATATTAGAGAGGATGGCCAAACCAAGGCTCCGACACACCGACCTGCCTACCTTTTCTGGAGCAGCCAACGAGTGGTTGCCGTTTAAAGCAGCAGTTCAAGACACGACCGAAATGTACCAAGTGTCAGCAGCAGAAAACATCCAGAGACTGAGGAACTGTCTCAAAGGGGAAGCAAGAGACGCCGTGGCCGCCCTTTTACATACAGCCACTGATCCAGACGTCATTATGAAGACCCTCGAGCAGTGTTTTGGAAGACATGAAGTCATCATTGACCGAGCGCTGGAAGACCTGAAAAAACTCCCGAAACCTGGTACATCGTCAACTGAACTTAACAGTTTCGCCATAAAACTACAGAACATTATCTGCGTGCTGAAGACGATCGACCGAAAAGGCTACCTATTCAACCCCCTGATGACGCGAGAAGTACTGGACAAGCTAAGCCCGCACCTTCGATCCCGTTGGTGCGACTACGCCTACGACCACGAAGGAACAACAGACCCAGAGAGCGTCGTCATGTCTCGCTTCTTGATGCGAGAAGCAGATAGGGCATTGCGATACACGTACGCCCCATTTACAAGCGCCGCAAGCCAGAAGAAGGAGACTCGACCAACCGCGACACTCAAGAAGAAGGCTAGCGTCTTTGCTACTATCGAGGGAACAGAAGAAGAGAAGAATAGGTGCCCCAAGTGCGAACAAGCTCACGTCTTAACGCAATGCCCGAAGTACAAGGCACTCACCGTGAACGAACGATGGCGCTTCCTAAAGGAGAACAAGACGTGTTTCAAATGCGCCCAGAAGCAACACAGGCGCATACACTGCAAGGCAAAGGCGTGTGGAGTGAATGAGTGCCGCCGCCCGCATCACGCGACCCTCCATCAAGAACCGGAGACAAAGACAGAGGACCCAAAGAAAGTAGAGCCGAAGGAAGAAGCAGTCCTGTCCGTAGCAACCCGTCCGACTGCTGGACCGAGAGCAGTCCTATTGAAGATGTGTCCTGTCATCATAAGCGGACCACGGGGGGAGGTGAAGACATACGCCCTCTTAGACGAAGGGGCTACGATCACCCTCATCGACAAGGAGCTGGCGGCAAGCATCGGAACGGAAGGACCGTCGCAACCTCTTCACCTGAACGGGGTCAACATGTCGCAACGGGAAATGGAGAGTCAGCTGGTGGACGTCAACATCAGAGGACTGAAGAGTAACGAGAGCCACAGGGTCAGAGCGAGGACCATGAAGGATCTCCGGCTCCATCGGCAGTCCATCCCTGACACCCTGTTGGACTACGAGCATCTGAGGGATCTGGCACAAGAAGAGGTATGCTACGAACTAGCGCGCCCTGGAATCCTAGTGGGGACAGACCACTGGGAATGCATCGTATCCCGCGAGCTCCGAGTCGGCGGCCCTGATCAGCCGGCCGCATCAAGAACGCAACTAGGATGGGTGGTGCACGGAACCGCGCCACGCAAAGCCATCTACCAAGAGGGAAACGTGCTGCACATCTATGAGCCCGACCGAACAACGGGAACGAGCAGCCAAGAACTCCACAACTTGGTCGAAGCCCACTTCAAGATTGACGCACTCGGCATACAAGGCAAGCCGAGAGTAAAGGAAACGGATCAACGGGCCATCGACATCGTCAGAAGAACCACAAAAAAGATTGACACCGGGTACGAAGTTGGACTACCATGGCGACGAGATGACGTCACTATGCCACCAAGCTACAGTCAAGCGTTCCGTCGATTGAAGAAGATCGAACAGAAGATGCACGCAGACCCAGAGCTCGCAGCCGAGTACTCGAAGCAGATCAACAACCTCCTGGACAAGGGGTACGCAACGCCGTGCGACGGATCAGAAGGAGCGAGCGCCATCTGCTGGTACCTGCCACACTTTGCCGTGAAGAACCCGAACAAGCCCGGCAAGATCAGGCTGGTATTCGACGCAGCGGCTAAGAGCAACGGCGTTTGTCTGAACGACGAACTACTGGAGGGACCCGACCTGCTATTATCACTGCCAGGGATCCTATTCAGGTTCCGAGAAAAGACAGTAGCAATCACGGCGGACGTGCAGGAGATGTTCCTGAGGATCAAGATAAGGGCAGAGGACCAACCAGCGCAGCAGTTCCTGTGGCGGGGCAACGATCGAGACAAACCTCCAAAGAAATATAAGATGACCAGCATGATCTTCGGCGCAGTGAGCTCCCCGTACATGGCCCACTACGTCCGCAACCACAACGCAGATGTATATGGGCAGGAGCACCCGAGAGCGCTAGAAGCCATCAAGAAGAGTCATTACATGGATGATCTGGTAGCCAGCTACGAAGACGCGGAGGAGGCATGGAAGGCGGTTGAAGAGACGAGAGCAGTACATACACACGCGGGGTTCACGCTAAGAGGATGGAGCAGCAACGACAAGACGGTGCTGCGCGACGTGCCTCCGGAGCTACACGCCACCACGCTCACACAACTGGGGGGAGATCAGCCTGAAAGCAAAATCCTGGGGATGTACTGGAACGCGGAACGAGATGAGCTGGGATTCAACACGTCAATGAACCGAGTTCCAGCCGAAGTAAGAGCGAGAACTCGTGCGCCAACCAAGCGTGAAGCTCTCAGTGCTGTGATGTCCATCTACGACCCTCTCGGACTACTGAGCCAATACACCATACGAGCAAAGATCATACTGCAGAACTTATGGCGCCTCCAGATGACGTGGGACGAGCAGATTCCGGCGGAAGAAAACGAAATATTCGCGTCCTGGCTCGCGCATCTACCCGAACTCGCCCAGCTTCGATTATCAAGATGCTACCTGAAACAGAAGTACGAACGCATCGACCTACACATCCTATGCGACGCCAGTGAGCAAGCCTACGCGACTGTGGCCTACTGGAGAGTGAAGAACGTCGACGGGAGTATAAACGTCGTGTTGGTGGCCGCCAAAGCAAAGGTGGCGCCTCGTCGAGTCCAGACCATACCACGCCTGGAGCTGCAAGCTGCAGTCATCGGAGCGAGACTCGCGGACACTATAAGAAGGGAGCATCGAGTCAACATCGGCCAGACGACCTACTGGACCGACTCATCCACGGTGGTACACTGGATCCAACAGGACATGCGACGCTACACGCCATTCGTCGCGCACCGGCTGGGGGAGATCGCAGAGCTGACCCGAAAGGAGGAATGGCGTTGGCTGCCCACCTCCTGCAATACAGCCGACGACGCCACCCGGCTTGTCGACATGCCCATCAGCGCAGCAGACCGGTGGTTCCAGGGACCGGACTTCTTGTTTCTGCCCGAAGAACAGTGGCCCATCAAGTCAACAAACGAGCCAGAGGATGTGGAGATCCACCACGTTAGCGAGAAGACAGAAAAGGATAGCTGGTTGCCAAACCCAGCCCGTTTCTCGAAATTTGAGGTCCTGGTGAGGGCCATCGCTCGAGCAATCGCCTTCACCGACATTTGCAGACGAAAGGCGACGACCATGGAGCATCGTCATATCCAGCGTGCCGAGGCTGAGCTGATTCATCAGGCGCAAGAGGACAGTTTCGGCGAAGAACTAAAAAGGATTCGATCTGCTCGCCCACTGACAAAGACAAGTCGGCTGTATCGGCTGGATCCAGTATTAGAAGACAACATCCTGAAGGTGCGGGGCAGAATCGAGGCTTCTTCCGCGCCGGCCGAGACGAAGCGACCAGTCATATTAGATGGCCGCCATCAGCTGACCAAGCTCCTAGTACTACGGGAGCACTGTGCTGCAGGTCACGCCAACAGGGAGCGCGTGACGAACGATCTGCGACAGCGGTACTGGATCATTCACCTACGACCCACGGTACGCGCCATCGAGAAGAACTGCGCCTTTTGTAAGAGACGCCGAGTAACGCCGCAAACTCCGGCTACAGGTGACCTACCACACGCCCGCCTCGACCCCTTTCACCGCCCGTTCACTAACTGCGGGCTAGATTACTTCGGACCTATGATGGTCAAGGTGGGGCGCCGACGAGAAAAGAGGTGGGGCGCACTCTTCACATGCCTTACCTCCCGCGCCGTGCACATCGAGCTCGTCGCATCACTCTCCACTGACTCAGCAATTATGGCACTGAGACGCATGGCTGCGCGCAGAGGCTGGCCAAGAGTGATGTACTCTGACAACGCAACCAACTTCCGTGGAGCCGATCAAGAGTTACGCAACGCCTACAGCGAGTGGATGCCTGCCCTGCGAGACGAAGGGCTACTGCATCGGATGGAGTGGCGTTTCATACCTCCTGGCGCGCCCAACCAGGGAGGCGCATGGGAACGGATGGTGCGCTCTGTGAAAACAGCCCTCAGCATCACCCTGCGAGAGAAGGCGCCGGCAGAAGAAGTCCTGAGAACTCTACTCACCGAAGCCGAGTTCTCCATCAACGCAAGACCGCTGACCCATGTCAGCGTGAACCCCAACGACCCCGAAGCCCTGACCCCAAACCATTTCCTGTTGGGGTCATCAAAAGGACTGCCAACAACAGGACCCTGTGACGAAGCGGACAGAAGAACCTGGCGAGCCAGTCAAGCACTCGCCGACCACTTCTGGCGACGCTGGCTACGCGAGTACCTGCCTACCCTGGTACCTCGCGGCGAGCCACAGAACAACGCGCGACCAATACAAATTGGCGACGTGGTTCTCGTAGTCGACAATACGCTGCCCCGGAACACCTGGCCGATGGGAGTCGTCGAGCGCACGCATCACGGACCGGACGGCGGCATCAGGGTCGTCGAGGTGCGCACCAGGACCGGCACCTTCCGGCGTCCCGTGAGCAAGCTCGTCGTCGTTTTGAAAAAAGAAGAGGCTACGCAGGCTGCGCCGGGGGGAGAACTGTAACGGACGCCGAGCTTAATGGAAAAATTTGTCAGTTACGCATTCCCAACAGCAGGCGGCGCCACTTGTACCATGGCGCCATGTAGTTTAAGTAGTGTAAGAACTTTACCTTAAGGAGAACCGTTTTAGAAAATCGTAATTTTTAGATGTAAGATAAGGTTTTTTGGACACTATTTTTTGTATATAGTTAACTTAGAAACATTCCTATACAAGAAAAATAAGAATTAGATTGTACGAGATAGCATATAGTAAAAACAAATTGTAAAGTATGCTCCCATACAAAACGCACATTAGTGCCGTGTGCAAACTTGGAGCGCTCTGATTGGCTGGAGCAATCTAGAATAGGGCCGTGTGCAAAATTGCAGTAACCTGATTGGTCAGAGCTACTGCAGGATTTTATATATATAGTTATATATATAGTTTTATATATTATAGTCCGGTTAAGTAGTCTCGACCTCTCTAGGTCAACTACGAGATGCCATTCACAAAAAAAAAAAAAAAAAATGTAGTCGTAGTCGAGTAGTCGCAGTCAAGCAGTCAGTTGGCCTCCAGCTCTAGAAGAATAAATAAGAAGAAAGAAAAGGAAGAAATCTTTTATTTCCACAACACCCATATACAGTCCACAACAAGTAGTAACCCACATGTCAGTTTTTTTCTTGTTCACAAGGCAAAGTAAGCAGCATGACACATTAAGGTAAGTACCCATACATTTGTTTGACAACATCATTAGTTATTAGTTGTATATACATATAGTTTTATTAGCAATAGCATGCAGGTGGGAAGTTAAATCGTAAACTAGTCTAGGAACTTGAATCAAGAATGGTAAGTATGTATGTATAGGCACATATATCTCAGTACTAATTAAGTAGTAGATGTAATTAGTATAATAAACCTACTTTGATAAATTAATGGTTAACAATAGGTATTTAAAATTGTACAAACTTAGACGTAGGAAGTATACATAAAATAGGTAAGTATATTAACAAACTTTTTCAACTAATATACAATTATTACTCAAGCATCTTTAGGTAGGAATATTAACTTAGATAAAGGTCTTTTTAATTCACTTTGTCCTTTACACTGCACTGTAACCACTCTAACTAAATTGTCTTTTCCAGGATGCACCGTTTTTATTTTTCCCATGAGCCATCTCGTGGGTGGCAAGTTTTCCTCTTTGATGACCACAATATCTCCCACGCTAGGTGACTGGATAGCTGATTGCCACTTCGTTCGTTGTTGCAGAGTGTTTAGGTATTCTGAATGCCATCTTCGCCAGAAGTCTTGTGTCATTCGCTGTACTAGTTGCCATCTAGTTAAAAGGTTGATGTTGGAGTTTTCATAGTCATCATCAGGAACACTCAGTAATGACTCACCTATCAAAAAGTGCCCAGGTGTGAGTGGTGACATCGTCTCAACAGTGTTATCCAACTGGCATAATGGACGGGAGTTAAGACAGGCTTCTATTTGTGTTAGCAATGTCGCCATTTCTTCATAGGTAAGTTTTGTGTCTTTGCTAACCCTTGCTAGATGTCTCTTTGCAGATTGCACTCCAGCTTCCCAGAGGCCTCCACAGTTTGGCATTCGCGGCGGGATAAAATGCCACGTAGTTCCATCGGTAGCCAGCTGTTCGGAAATTTCTTTAGAAATGCTGTGTTCACCGACCTTGAAAAGGTCTTTAAGTTCCTTTGCAGCACCAACGAAATTGGTGCCGTTATCACTGAACAGATTAATACATCGACCTCTACGTGCGACAAATCTTCGAAATGCAGCCAGGAATGCTTGAGAAGTTAAGTCTGTCACGGCTTCCAGGTGTATGGCGCGGGTAGCCATGCACACAAATAGACAGATGTACCCTTTAGTAGCATGATGTCCTCGCCCTTTTGATGTTCTTAACAATACTGGACCTGCATAGTCGACACCACTGTTCAGAAAGGCCCGCTGTAGACTCACCCTTACAGCTGGTAATTCACCCATTAACTGGTTGTTTATCTTGCCTTTATTGATAATGCAAACCTTACAATTTCTTATGCATTTTCTTACTGCTGATTTTAAGTTAATTATCCAATAATTACTTCTTAGGTACGTCATCATGACTTGTATACCACCGTGTAACGTTTGTTTGTGTGCTTCGTTGATCAACAATGTAGTGATATGTTGGTTGCTCGGTATTATTATTGGATGTTTGGTGGTGACTGGCAGATTAGCGTTTTGTAAACGACCTCCTACTCTCAGCAGATTGTTTTTATCTAAAAATGGTGTCAAGCTAATTAGTGAACTTGATTTTCTCACCTTGCCATTTTTCTTAATGTATTCTATATCTCTTTCATACAGTGTCTGCTGATAGTAACTTATGCAATTTTGTAAAATTGTGTTCATTTCACCAGTAGTTAAATATGTCTCTTTGGTTTTATTGTTTAATAATCTTCGGCAATAAGCGAGTACCCTTTTCATTCTAGTCAGATTAGAAAATCTTTCCCAAATAGGTTTTTCTTCCATATCTTTATTTTTAGTTGTAAAAGTGCATGTTAATTTTAACTCTAAATCGGTATCTGTATTTTCTGATCTTCTCAAATGAATTTCCCTTTTTGATAGCCATTCTGGCCCCTTCCACCACATCTTCTCGTTCTGTAGGTCTGTTAGGAACATTCCCCTGGATGCTATGTCAGCAGGATTTTCTTGTGATACAACATGATGCCACTGTGTGTTGTTTGTGTTGTCTTTGATTTCCACTACTCGATTTGCTACAAAGGTCTTCCAATTTTGAGGTTCCCCATGAAGCCACGCCAGTACAATCGTTGAGTCTGTCCAGCAGAATTCTCATGGCTAATGTGACTTGTTTTAGAAGCCTTGACAACAATAGAGCTCCACACAGCTCAACACGAGGAAGCGATATTGTTTTTAATGGAGCAACTTTGGTTCTCGATGCAATTAAGTTTGTGGATACAGTACCATCTTGTTGTTCTACTCTACAGTATACAACGGCTGCATAGGCTCGAGTTGAGGCATCGCTAAATCCGTGCAGCTGTATTGCTTTTATATTGCTGCTGTATGAGTGTAACCATCGGTCTAGAGAAATCTGGTTGACATTCTCGAAATCCTTTCTTATCTTCAACCACTCTGAGGTCAGTTCTTCTGATAATGGTTGATCCCATTGTGTGCCAACTAACCATAGTTTTTGAATGAGCATCTTAGCGAGCACAATGCTTGGCGATATCCATCCTAATGGATCGTAAAGTTTTTGTATATCTGATAAAACGTTTCTCTTAGTAATGATAGGTGAAGGTGAAGAGAGACTGAATTTATAAAGAAATTGATCAGTACCAATATTCCATGAGATACCCAACGCCTTCACAGTACCATCTAGGTTTATATCAAGTTGGATGCTTGAAGAAATGTTGCTTGGATCCATCGACTTAACCAACTCGATGTTGTTTGATGACCACTTCTTCAACTCAAAACCTCCCTTGCTTAACATAGCCTTGAGTTGATTGCTGGCCTCTATGGCTTCTTCAACCGTGTCACAACCCGACATTACGTCATCGACATAGAAATCTGACAAAGCAATGTCAGCAGCTACTGGATAGCTATCTCGTTCTTCATGTGCGAGTTGGATCAAGGTCTTCACTGCTAAATAAGGTGCTGAAGTAGTCCCAAAGGTCACGGTAAGTAATCTATAATCTTTTATTTCTTCATTGCTATCATTTCTCCACAGTATTCTTTGAAAATCGGCATCTTCCTTGGATATCATGACCATTCTGTACATCTTTTGTATGTCTGCAGCAAAACAGATGGCGTGCATTCTCCAGCGCATGATTATGCAACGTAGGTCTTCTTGGAGCACTGGACTAGGTAAGAGTTCATCATTTAATGATATGCCATTTGTTCCCTTACATGATGCGTCGAAAACTATGCGGGTTTTCGTGGTTTCTTTATCTTCACGGAGGACTGGATGATGAGGTAAGTATACTGATTTTCTTGAATATATTTCTTTTTCAGGTACTTCTTCTATATGACCTAAGTTTTTGTAGTCTGCTATAACCTTTTCATATTCCTCTTTCAACTTAGGCTGTTTTTTAAACCTTCTCTCTAATTGTATCAATCTTGTTTTAGCTATGTCTCTTGTATTTCCTTCAGTTGATTGAATACAATTTGTTTTAAATGGTAGTTTCACTATAAATCTTCCTTGGTCGTTCCTTAAGTATGTTTTGTGATAAATATCTTCACATAATTGTTCTTCTTTTGTATTCTTTCTCCTTGTAGTTGTGTCTATCTCCCAGAGTGTTTTTAACATGTTATCGACGTCTACTTGGTGATGCATGACAAGAAATGAATGTTCTTTTTGTACTGTATTTATTTCTCCAAATAAAATCCATCCTAGGGTTGTTTTCTGTGCACACGGAGACCCTGGCGGACCCTTGATTAACTGTTGTTCGACTATTCGTGCATACTCCTTAACACCAAGCAGCAGATCTATCGGGCCTGGGTTATTGTATTCTGGATCAGCAAGATCGAGACCCTCCAGGTGCTGCCAGTTGTAAACAGCCATTGTGTGGTGTGGTATTCTCGTGGTCAGTTGCCTGGACATGACGTAAGCTTCGACGTGCATGTTGAATTCTGGTTTCCTTCTTGATAATATGTTTAGCTGAACCACGTGTTTAATTGGTGCTTGCATAGAACCCACACCTGTTACAGTACCTTCAATTGACTTTCTTTGTAGCTTCAATAATTGAGTTGCCTTTTCACTTATAAAGCTCGCTTGTGAGCCTTGATCTACAAGAACCCTTAACAGTGTCGCATGTCCATCTTTTCCTTTTGCTTTGACTAGTGCAGTTGCTAATAATGCTCTTCCAGATACTCCAATACCAACGTGAAGAGTGGTTATGGCCTCATTGTTGGCTTCTTGTTGAGATGTCGATGGTTGTATAGGTTCTGTCTCTGTGGTATCCTTCGACTTCTCTGATTTGTGAAGTAAGGAATGGTGACGTCTTCTACATACGCGGCAAGTAACTGGTACCTTGCATTTGTAAACTGCGTGACCCGGAAGCAGGCAGTTGAAACAAAGCTGTTTTTCTTTCACATAATTGTTACGTTGTGTAAGGTCCATTTTAATAAATTCTTTGCAATGACATAAGGTATGCTTTTCACTACAAAGTGCACAGCTTTTATCTTTAACAACATTCACGGCATGGTAAGATCGCTCTTTGATTGTACGATCTTTGTTTGTTACAGGTTGTATCATTTCTATTGTTCTGAACTTTGATTCCAAAAATCTTTTTAACTCTTCCCAAGATGGCACTTCTTCTGACTTTTCCTTATAAGCAAAAGTTTCCCACTCTTTATGTGACTCCTGGTCCAACTTCTGAATCACCAGAAATATAATTAAAGGATCCCAGGAATCGGTGTTAATTTTCAAGTTTTTTAGGTTATTTATGCACTCTGTCGTAGTATCTAATAAAGTCTTCACACTGTTGGCTGTCTGTGTTGTTATTTTCTTTTGATTAAAAAGTCTTTTCAAAACAGAGAACACAATAACACGTTTGTTGCCGTATCTGCCTTTTAACAATTGCCATGCTTGATCGTAATTGCTGTCCGTAACTTGAATGTGCCGTAATATAATTTCTGCTTCACCGGTAACACTAGATTTTAGGTAATGCAGCTTTTGAACGTCACTGATTGAAGTATTTTTATGCACAAGTGATGTAAACATGTCCTGGAATGTGGGCCACTCCTCGTATTGTCCCGAAAAGGTTGGTAATTGTATCCGTGGCAGTTTTACGATCGAATATTGCCCTTGACCACTAATAACTGAAGAGTTTGAGGTTTCCATTATTGTTTGTTGCTGTTTACTCAACATATCTGACAAATCTGCTTGTAGACAAAGGTACAGGTCTTCAATGACAAAATAGTCTTCATTGCGAAAATAAGAAACTTCTCCACGCTTGTCTCTCGGAGTACACTGTGTCAACATCTCATGAGCTTGCTTAAAAGAACTCCAATACTCTTCAATGCACTTCACTCTAGCCCTTATGTAACCATCCGTAAGCCTTGCTTTAGGGCATTTTTTTAAGTTTGATTGTGTTTTTTGTAGCAATTTTGCCACATCTTCTAGCGTATTCAAATGTTTTTGTTGTTCCGAAGTTAACGTAGCCATTGTAACTTTCTATTAAGTTAATAAGTAGGTATCACTTATGCTATGAATTGCCAACTACACTGTCCACACTTTGTAATATCTAACTTCATAAAAAACTGCACAATTTTGCGTAAACAAGTCGTCTTATCTCTGGAATGCGGCTGCCTTTTGTTCTCAGCTCGCTCGGACTCAGATTCACTAATGACCCACAGGTGTGCCAGTAGTAATTATGCGGCTCGATTTGCGACCATATGTTGACGAGTTTAGGTTGATTATGCGTTGTAGATACTTTTGGGAGATTTTAATAAATAAAATAACGCGACTGTTTGCTAGCTCTGTATTGAGGCAACTAAAACATGCAAAACGATCGGACATTATTATTATTATTAAGTAATAGCGCGGGCAGGCGATGCGATGCGACGCGACGGGAAGGTCGCGGGAGCAAGAAATTTCGCGCGGACGGAGATGAGGATGCGCTATTGTAGAATCGACCAGAGTTCCAGAATCGGAGTTTTTATACAAAGGTAGGTACTATAAAAAAATTAAGAGATCTAATAAAATCTTTTAAAAACTCTCCTTTGAAAAATGACATGACATATCACGACTCGATATAACATGCAAATTATCAAAGTTTAAAAAAGACACAAAAGTCATAGTAGGTATCAAAGTCATAATATTTTGTTACTTTTATTTTCCTATTGGTTTCTGCGGTTATTCTCTAATGGGGCCGGCCGGTAAAAGCTAATCATAGATGGCGCTGCCATAGGTAGTGCCCTTGTCATAGACTTTGACCGTATTTATGCTTGCAACAATGTTTTTATTTTTACGTTTTATGAACTAAAAATAGTGCCTTTAATGATGTATAACACATGGCGAGTCAGTGAGTTAATTAGAGGAACGCTGAAGAAACCCGGCGCCTCTTTACGAGGAAGGAAAACTGATTAGATCGAAAGGTAAGGTGCACCTTTTGGATTCGCTTCTTTAACATAGTATTTTCTAATTATATAAATATAATATATGCAAATTTACTAATTCATAGTCAGTTAACAACAGCTCTGTAGAGAACAATCTTAAAATATGTGATACTATCTTTTGCCAGCGGCTTCGCCCGCGTGGATGTTGGAATTTATCCCACGGGAACCGTATATTTTTCCGGGATAAAAGTAGCCTCTGTGCTATTCCAGACTATAATAGTAGCCTCTGTGCTAAATTTCATCCAGATCCGTTCAGCCATTCTGGCGTTTTTGAGTAACATCCAAACATCTTCACTAACTTTCACATTTATAATATTAGTAGGATTTGTGTTGCTCACGATATGTTTTAGTTATCTATGAATCAGCTGATGTGGATTCTAAATCTTGTCACACATGAATTTCTATATTTGCAGAGACTTTAGCAACAGTACATTCCTCATGGTGACCCTGCAGCGGTACAACATCACCTAGCTAGGCCTTTGTAACGTTGATGGCTTTTCTTGAAACAAACTTTTTCTGCAATTGCGAGCTCTAAGACGTCCTTCTCTGGATAGAGCCTGTTTTGAAACAGGCTTTTCTTCCATGGGAACATAGAAGGAATAGCACTTTAAAAAAAATGTGTAGATGTTCTACCCCTGTAAAATAAATAAAACAAATACTTTTAAGGCGAAACACTTAAGTAGCAAAATTATTAAAACATTATCCAGACATCAGACCTTAAGCGAATATTATTTACAGAATTTTTTGTAGTCACTCTCCTTGAAATGTTTTCTACGTAACCTTGATTGGCTTTTAGGTATAAAATCAACACGTCTTATTGGTTTCAGCCACAGGTTTTGATTTTAGAGTCCATTGAAAAATGGTGGTTTCCCGTCTCCGAACAATTGGGTACGCTACACCGCGTCATAAGTCATAAGTCATAAGTCATTTATTTGTAGAAACATGAGTATACATACATGGCATGCAGGTTGTTCATAAACTAAAAGATCCATCATGTTCGGCCTTTGGGGCATACAAATACATAGGATATAGGTAAAAAAAGTAATTCAAAGGTAATTAAATTTAAACAAAGCATAAACATTATTTCACACAAACTAAAAATTAAATTGAAAACAATACATTGTAAATTTGAATTAAATTGTTGAATGTTATGAATAGTCAAAAATATAAAATGTCAGTAAATATTTGCTAAATTCGTAATATTACACTTTGTCATTTAAAAATTCTAAAATACTGTAGTATGCTTTCCCAACTAAATATAATTTTAGCCGCTTTTTTAGTATGTGTGCGCTTAGTTCCCTCCATTCCTTAGGAAGTTTATTAAATATTAAAGGCGCCATGCAAAATACACTTTTCCGCATTAATGCTGTTTTGGAACCATGTGAGCAAAGCATAGTGTTATCGCGTCTGACGCGACTGACTTTGTCTGCCATGCGTGGAAATAATTGCCGATTACATTTTACAAACATGACAACTTCGAATATGTAAAGAGACGGTAACGTCACGTCAGTATGTTGTAATTAATAAAGTACGGCTTACAACTGTCAGTCGAATCTAATTTGAACATCGTCCTAACACACCGTTTTTGAGCTTTGAAAGGTATATCCTTGTCAGTCGAATTGCCCCAAAGGATAATTCCATACCTTAAGTGCGATGAAACTAGGCCGTGGTAAGCTGTTAGCAATGCGTCAGTGTTAAGCACTGGAGCTAGTTTGTGTAGGGCATAAGAAGAGTTACTATTTTTTTTGCTCAAAACTTCAACGTGTTCTTTCCAATTTAACTTTTTGTCAATAGTTACACCGAGGAATTTAGCAGTGTTGACTTCTTCAATTATTTTGTCATTATATTGGATCTTAAGATCAGATAAAATTGGTAAGCGTTGACTAAAATGCATAATATTAGTTTTATTGAGATTTATCCTTAAATTATTATTATCCAAATATTTTATTATTTTTGCAAGAGAATTATTAATGTCACTTTTATATTTGTCTTTAGCATCACATTGAATTGTTATGGTACTGTCGTCAGCAAAGAGGGTCACAGGTTGATCAACAAATTTAGGTAGGTCTCCAACCCACTAAAACTCCACGGTGTCCTCCTCTGCCGCTTGTGGCGGGAACACGGGCGTTAGCACTCACCGCGAACCCGCCGCGGCTGTCTGTCACCGGACCCTCCTCTGGGGAGTACCCCCATCACCGGCGCACCAGAACACATTGCACGCCGCCGTGACCACCCCAGGGACCAAATCAGCACATGGGCGCTAGATGACCCCGAACTGTGAGATCACCTAACTTTATGAAATGTTGACGGCAAATACGTATTGATCACTGAGTTACGTAGTATTGTAATATCTGTGACTGAGTTGTGTGTGTAGCCATAGCACAGCGTCATGCTGACTGAAAGCCTTGTCACAGTCTCAAAATGCAGCTGCTGACTATTTAATGATGTTTCGTGCTTGTGATTATGGATCAAAATCAAAATCAAAAGTCATTTATTCAAACTAGGCTGAGAATCAGCACTTTTTAAACGTCAAAATTACATAAGACAGTCCCCCAAAACGCCCGCCCTTCACCACTTCCTAGTACTTTAGCTGGGGAGAAGTGGCGCAACAAACTCCCCATTATCGATCTATTTTTAATCTAGTTTTCTTATTTTTTGTATGCACGTGTTTTTGTGACAAATAAATCTATTTTTCTTTCGTTCTTTTTTTCTACTATAATGCAACGACCCAAATAAATTGCAAAATCGGGAGTACGTAATATTATTTTTATCTGAGGACCTTTTAAAAGTTTGGTAAGAAATGTAAACTTATAATTCTTACTGAAATAAGGTAGCTATAAACAATTAGTAGTTAATACGAACATAATATAATTTAGTCCTGCATTAAGTTCTAGTATGTAGCCACCAAATACAGTGTTGCAGTTTAACTTATTCAATCAACTTTAAGCTCGAAACGCTTGATTAAAGCAGTAACAAGATTAAAGTACTCATTCAGACCGCTAAACTACTGTGTAGAGCCTAACTTAATTTAAACTGCACCCTTAATTCAAAAAATCTAATTTGTCCTCTACAAAGGAGGTCGCATAAATCCTCTTTTCTCCGACCTTTGTCTCACTATGCCCCACTTTCTTATACTTATTCTTTTTTTTAATTTTTTCTCCTCCTTATAACTTGAGCTGTATTCATATTAGCTAAAGCGACCTCTTCAATACAAAACCTTGTCCTGGGAATTGCCATAGTAAACCCATTATACGCCATTAAGATCCCTTCAAAATAGTTGAAATTAATGGTGCTGTTCCTTGCATCATGTTCGTGAACGGGCGCCGTCAGTTGGGACTAGTCATCTTAGCTTTTTGTTTTTTTTTTTATTTCTTTTTATTACGGACGCGTCTATCTACATTGTTCTCACAATTATAATTTCGACATGAATGATATAACTGATACCTTGTAATCATCAGTGATAGGAATAGGTAGGGCTTATTAACCTAAACTTCTAGGAACAGAGAGAAGAATCGGAGACTTCCTTACGACAATATTTTTTCCGGCCAAAGATTCGGATTTGCCCCAAGATTCGGGACATCACTTCAGTACATTAAAAATTAATGTTAATTGGAATAATTAATTGGTCTACGTTTACCTAAAGTTTGCGACTAGATATAATAACACAGAGTTGTTACAACCACCAAAATTTCTGATTATTTTCTATTTGGAGAACATTTAGTAAATGACTTGTTGATCTTAAAACTATTAAACGCAATCTTTGTTTAAGAAGCCTTACACGTTTTGAAGTAACTATCTGCTTTTTCGCTCACCCTCGACCACGTTTCTTGAGATTTCTAAAGTTCAAGTGTATAATTGAAAAAAATATTCCGCCAATTGTTTTTAAAATAATAAAACAGAAATTTGTATCATTTTAGCATTCTGTATACGTATTTGGGACGGAGATAGAGGAATAATCATTTTTAAAAACGAAAGGTATTTTTCTTTTATCTTACTAAAATATCACGATACAAAAGTTTATTTCAAAATGTGCGTAATGTTATTAAAATAGTGGCCGGATCAGATTTTTCAGTATCACAATTAAATTTTAAAAATCTTTGAAAACGTCGTCATGCGCGAGCGAGAAAGCAGATAGGTTCCACAAAACGCGTACGGCCTTTAAGTAAGTACATGTAAATGGTATACGAGCTGCGCATTTGTTATCAATTCTTAGAAATTCAAAAAAATCTCGTCGGCGGACCCCGCCACCGCCCAGGTTACTCTCACTCCTGTACCTCGGTATGTTGAGTGCGCATCTACCTGTATTGTTTCTGTGAATATTGTCTTTGACCCTAGCACGTTTTTTGGTTTATAGGATCTTCTTAATACGACTACCTTGGCTTGAATTTATGGGTTACGATTTGCAGCAATAAGATTGTTATATATTGTTCAGCGATTGATTTACTGTTCTAAGTGCGAGAGCAGTATAACAGCTAAACTTAGTGGTGTCAAGTGGTTATGCCACTGAAGGTCCGAAACACAAAGGGACAGGTAAGAAACCAAAAGAAGAATTTTATTTGGACCTGGTACGTTTTCTTATATTATGTAATATACCTTGGGTTCAACTAAACAACCCCGCTTTCAAAAATATATTTGCTGCAACTGTACTAGTCGGCAAAAAGTTCCTGAGCAATCGTTGCTGAGGAAAGTTTATTTAGATAAGCTTTTTAAGACAAAAATTGACTCGATTTACGATCAAACTGCAAATCAAAAACTGTGAATATCTTTAGACGAGACAACTAATTTTTTAGGGAGGTACATTTTCTTGTAAAATCCTTAAATGCGATTAAAAAAAACCATTCCTATTTGCGTGCAAGTTACTAGAAATACTTTGGATTCATACGAATCGCGCCACATATTTTCAAGGCACTCTATTACAAATTGGGCAATTGGGAACACAATTGCCCAATTTGTAATAGAGTGCCTTGAAAATATGTGGCGCGATTCGTATGAATCCAAAGTAATCGCAATAAATCGCATCCCTCAATGTCAGTAAAATAAATAAATAAATAAAAGTCTAGTTTGAGTTAAAATCAACACCTCTCAACGTCAACAAATAGCAAGTTCAAATCTATTAGCAATATTTGCTTATGTAAACAAAGAGTACACTTTGTAATTAAGTTATTCCGTTTGTACATTTTACCTCATACTTTCAAATTATATGTTGAAAAATAATTAAAATATACCTATATTTGTTACAACAATATTCATTGTGTTTTATTTTTCTTTTACCGTTTTAGTTTTATATATTAGGTTGGGGAAAAAGTCTTTTCGCATTATAGTATGTATGAACTTGTAATAAAATCTCTTTGGCTATACTATTTGTATCTGGCTGGTTTTGGTATCATTGAAAGTTTAAATTTTAAAGAACATAATTCCAAATTCAAATTAGGAAAATGTGTGATTTTCATTTGTTTTTCGTACCGTCAAGATGAGTGAATCTAATGAAGAAATTCGATACATTTTAAAATTTTACTACAAAAAAGGTAAAAATGCAACGCAAGCCGCGAAACAAATTTGCGATGTTTATGGACCTAGTGTTGTGTCTGTGAGAGTAGCACAAATTTGGTTTAAGCGTTTTCAATCCGGAAATTTTGATGTCAAAGATGCACTCACTGAAAGAAACCTAATGAACCGTGTACTCATTTGTGATTATTTATTACAACGTAATGAAACCGAACCATTTTTGAAGAAGCTGATAACTGGTGATGAAAAGTGGATCACGTATGACAAGAACGTGCGAAAAAGGTCGTGGTCAAAGGCCGGTCAGGCTTCACAGACTGTGGCGAAACCCGGGTTAACTCGCAAAAAGGTGATGCTGTGTGTGTGGTGGGATTGGAAGGGCATTATTCATTATGAGCTGTTACCACCAGGCAGGACCATCGATTCTGAACTCTACTGCGAACAACTGATGAGATTAAAGCAACAAGTTTAGAGAAAGCGGCCGGAATTAATCAACAGTAGGGGTGTGGTTTTTCATCATGATAACGCTAGACCTCACACATCTTTAGCCACTCAGCAAAAATTAAGAGAGTTTGGATGGGAGGTGTTAATGCATCCGCCGTATAGTCCTGACCTTGCACCTTCAGATTTCCACCTGTTTCGGTCTCTTCAGAATTCTTTAGGCAGTGTCAGGTTAACATCACGAGAGGACTGCCAAAACCACTTGTCGCGGTATTTTGACCCAGAAGTCCCAAAATTTCTATAGCAATGGGATTATGTCCCTACCTACAAGACGGCAAAAAGTTATCGAACAAAATGGTACCTACATACTTTAGTTAAATGTAAATAAACTATATTAAAAAATGTTTTGAATTTTCTTAAAAAATGCGAAGAAACTTTTTCCCCAACCTATTATATAAACAGATATAACACTTTTCAAGGCACTTCTTCAGATTATTCTGTGGTTGTAACGACTCTGTGTTATGTTATGTTTTAGTCTCAAACTTGAGGTAAACATAGACCAATTACTTATTTCGAATAACATTAATTTTTAATGAGTGATGTCCCAAATCTTAGGGCAGATGTCCCGGAAAAAAATATTATCGTAAGAAAGTCTCCGATTCTTCTCTCTGTTCCTCGAAGTTTAGGTTAATAAGCCCTACTTATTCCTATCACTGGTAATCATGTTTTGATTTAAAAGAGTGTCCGTGGAGTTTCTTACCCGTTCTTCTCCATAGAAGCCTACTACGCTTTGGAATGGGCAACTACCTTCATTTTTCTGACTGACCCAAACCAAATTACAAGCACTTCTGAATTGTCAAGGGGTCCCCCTTGACAATTCAGAAGTGCTTGTAATTTGGTTTATTTTCAGAAATGCTTTGAGTTTCAGTGTAACCAAGGGCCTGGGGGCCGATTCTACTAATTTGCAACGTTACACGTTCAATTGTGTTTCAACAACTGTTCAGTTTCGATCGCCGTTCGATAGTTACCAAAAAAGTCATTCTACTATTCTATAATCAAAATGGGACGTAACAGCGGGTAACCTGTGTGACCAACATTCCAAATAGTATGTTTTAATAATACCACAGAAAAAAAAAGTTGAATCTAATAATATTACTAAATACGAATAAGTGCTACAAAAAGTATTTTTAATACAAAAACATATCTATACCATACTTATACTTTTAGCCTGTATATTTTTTTGTAACATTTCAACTTTATAAATAATAAAACTCAGAAGAACGTTTCGTTTTCGGCCCCAGCTTTCGAAATCTTTGAAACGAAACGTTTCAATTATGTCAAAAAGATAATGATGCGACTAAACGTCACGCTCATGTTCGGTTTTGTTAGCAGAATAGCTTTTGAGATTGTTTCGATCGATCGGTGACTGAACTGAAACGTAACCGCAGTTGGATCGTTGTTACATTAGTGGAATGAGAAAACGCTCAAAAGCCGTGCTTCAGTTGCGATTCAATTGCGATTTTTGAACAATTTTGTTAGTAGAATCGGCCCCCTGATAACTCAATCAATCAATCTGCCTAGCCTTTTCCCAACTATGCTGGGGTCGGCTTCCAGTCTAACCGGATGCAGCTGATTACCAGTATTTTATATGGAGCGACTGCCTATCTGACCTCCACAATCCAGTTACTACTGGGTTGTCAGACTTTCAGGCGTCTGACAACCCGTAACGACTGTCAAAGGTCCACGAATAACAGCCGAGACCAACGGCATAACGTGCTTTCCGAGGCACGGAGGAGTCTCGGTAGGTAAACATGGTCACCTATCCACGGATCAACCCCGGCAAGCGTAGCTTAACCTGATGGATAGACCCGTGCAGCTTTTATTACTTAGCCACGAGCTCCTCAAGGGCCTGATAACTAAACCTTTAATTTTCCCTTGCTGAGGTCTATTTTCAAATACAGAAAGAAGAACGGTATAATAGAGTCGTCTTTTTTAGACTAGTTCTTAGTTAACCTAAGTCAGTGACAACCACGGAATATAATAAAAAACAAGAGGAAATGCCCACGCAGCTATCCCGGCGCGTGTCACAATTATGCGGATGAAATGTAAAATAATAACAACCTTCGTCACTTTCTATAAAAAATTATCCAAACCGATATAAAGTAATATAAAAGCATTTGTATCTGGCATCTCGCATTCATTCCAAAATTACACGAGGACAGTCAACATCTCTGAACCGCGTTTCATTTACCGCCCGTCCCAACCTGGCTGTGTAACAGGTGTGTATATTTGAAGAGTTCCGTCGATTTCTCCAGGATCCCATCATCAGATCCTGACCTGATGACAATGAGACCAACTAGAAAGTATACCCTTTAAAAAAAAAAAAGAATTTTCCAAATCGGTCCAACCGTCTTCGAGTAATAGGGGAACATAAAAAAAAAATTAAAAGAAAATACTTAACAATATATATTTTTATATTTCCTCGCGCAATACATAGTGGGATGAAAGAAATCCAGACGAAATAAAGGAATACTCGTCTATGTGTAACGATAAATTAAAAAGTTTAAATTTGCCTGAAGATTTTGAACTATGTGCTGATAATTTTTGTTTTAATGCCCAACATATGGTAGATTATTGTTGGATTCAATGTATAAAAACATTGTGTATTAAGTGAAATTTAATAGATCAGATCTAAACCATAAAATATTTTATTAGTAAAAGTTTACCTCAAGTCTCGATAGATGGCGTTGGTCGATTTAAATTCGCGCTATGGTTTCGTTACCGCGTGAAGTATAAGGGAACTCAAAACTTTAACGCTTGTAAACCAGGGGGTGTCAACTTCTTAGTGGCAGTTTGGTACCTTGGGGGGCTATAAAGAAGTAATTAGAAATTATATCCACCTCTCTCTCTCGCGTTTTCTGACGTTGCCATGAAAGAAATATTATTTTAAGTGGCAGTTCAAATTAATTTTTTTTTTATTAACTCCCTTTGTTACTTAAGTATATTTCATTAATATATTTAGTTCGCTTTTATTGAAGTAACAAAATGTAAAAACTGAATGCTATGATATGAAGGCAAGTTATGACAATAGCAACACAGCCAGTGACAGCCGCAAGTAAATAAACAAAATTACAAATGGCGGTTCGCGTTTGTGGTTGTGTTCTTTTGCATAGTTGTGTTGAAAATTAAGTTTGTAATTTCATATAAACTGAATTATTACATTACTAACGTTGAGTTGAGCATCCTGTTCCTCCGTTATAGTGTTTGCCGTGAGACAGAGACTCCGAAACAAGTGCTGTGCATTGTGTTAAAGAGACAGAGACTCAATTTTTTCTTTCACCATGAAAGAAAACGAAAGGAAATGTTACAAGTGTGGATGTTCCCCTGCTCAGGATCCTAACATCACCTTGCATCGTTTTCCTAAACCTGGGAGAACAAATAGCTTAAAGTACGTATGCTAAAGTTATGACAAAAACAATTTCAAAATTTTTAAGTTGGAACCACTGAAACAGTAAACAAAAATAAGTATTGAAAAAAAAATATGATTCACCTTAGAATAACGAGAAATATTCACTATTTCATTTTGAAAAAAATGTGTGTGTTTGTGGCAAATAAATGATTGGATGAAATTTATGTAGAAATCACTACTTGAGCATAGTACTAGATAGAGCATAAAATTCTCACCACAAAATTTATAAATTAATGCTAATTTATGTAATTGTATTTTTTAGGTGTGAAATGTGGGCGAAATACTGTTTTCCTCATGACTCTTGGTCGTCACCAGAATTTCAAAACAAGCTTCATTCAAGACATTTAATGTTATGCACTAAACATTTTAAGACATCATCATTCATCGATAATTCTGGAAAGAGGCTAGTCAAATCTGCAGCACCAGATGAGGAATGTGATAAGGTTAATTAATCTCTCTTTTGATACTGTTTTCATATTATCTTTTGTGTTGCTTTTCTCATGCTAATGTAAAAAGATTATCTAGTTAACAATGTGGGTTGTTGTTGACTATTCTTCGTTGTTGATCAACAATAGTTTATCATCCTTAAATAAGCAATTATAGTGATAAAAAATAAAGTACCTATTTAATAAACCAGAATATTTTTATTAACATTACATAAATGATGAATTGATAATCTCCATTTTTTCAGATCACTTTAGCGGATCCTAATTTAGAAGAAATTAATGTGATTCAGCCTATTGCGGGTCCATCACTAACAAGACAACCACTTGCACTATGTGAGAATGTTCAAAACACAATAGCTAATCAAGTATTTGAGCCTGTTGCGGGTCCATCTAAAATTATCCAACCTTTATGTGAGAATCTGAGTCATAACGTGAATCCGCATAAGACTAGTGCTATTCCGCAAATAACTGAGAAGCTCAAACCTATTGCTGTTACAAATCCACTGGCAACTACCAAAAAAGATAAAAGTATGTTGATGAAAATGAAAAATCACATGAGAAAAATAAATAGGCTCCAAAAATCAGTAAAGCATCTGAAAAATTACTCATTTCTTAAAGTATTGAGCAAGAACGAATCAATACATGAAATATTAAAATGTAAAATAAACCCGTCCTTTGCATTATTTCTGCAAGGGGAATTGCAAAATTATAAGAAAAGACCTAAAGGTCGAAGATGGGATATGGACTCGAAAATAATAGCGCTAAGACTATATAAAAGGTCACCTAGGTGCTACAAATTATTAAGAAGAATAATTTGCCTGCCAACACCTAGTTCATTAAAATTATTGTTAAACAAGTTTAACATGAGTGTCGGTATTAATGACCAAATTTTCAATGTTTTGAAAAAAACAATCAAGGAACAGAATACATCGGAAAATAATTATATCCTAATGTTTGACGAGATGTCAATAAAAAAGAATTTGTTTTATAACAAGAAGGAAGACTTGATTGAGGGGTATCAAGACCATGCATTGCAGGGCAGGTCACCACAGATAGCAAAACATGCCCTTGTCTTTATGATTGGTGGAATTCGGAAAAAGCTGAAGCAGCCAGTTGCTTACTATTTCTCTTGCGGATCTGAGACTGCAGATAGGCTGGCAGTTCTTATAAAGGAGGTGAGCATTATGGTCTTTTATTTGCTATTTTGTGAAGAGTAGTAGTTATTTTTGTACCATATTGATTTACGTTAATCATTTCAGGTTCTGCAACATTGATTTGATGCTGGAATCAATATTTCAGCTTCAGTGTGCGATATGGATGGTGTGAATAAGAGAGCTCTAAGTATCTTGGGAGCATCTGTAGAGCAGCCATACATTCTATTCCATAATCGAGAAATAGTTACCCTTTTTGATACTCCGCATTTGCTCAAATGCTTTAGAAATATGTTTTTAAAGTATGATATTAAATGTCCTACAAATATAACATCGAACAATCAAATTGGATTTGGTAAGATATATTTTTTTATAACATTAATAATATTATATGTATTTCCAATATACTGGAAATTTAGACTCACTTTTTTACAGGTGTTGCTAAGTGGAGCCATATAAAAGAATTTTACGAAGCAGATAACACCAACCCCAATTTCGTATATGCGCCTCTTTTGAAACAAGAACATTTAAACCCGAATACGAAGCAGAAGATGAAGGTAAAGCTAGCTGCACAAGTGTTAAGCCATTCAGTTGCTGGAGGGATGTATGCAAAAATTTCACAAGGTAAATACAATTTATAATATAAAGTAAAATCTTGTAATGTTGGTCGCTCTATTCAAATAATTATTAAAGAACAACTAAAAACGGAAAAATCAATTTACTTTATAAAAAGTAAAAACCGACTTCCAAAACCTAAAACGAATAAAATAACTGTCATAATAAAACTTAACAAACAACAACTTAACTTAACTTAAAAATGAGCTGTTCCCTACATTTATGCTCGCATAACTCGTGGTAACAGCTGATTTTTTTTCGCGATTCTGGTTTAGCCTATAGTCAAAGTTGTTTGATATCATGAGTACAATCATGCGTTTAAGTATCGGTCACTAATTACCACTCACCCTATATATAAAAGAGTACTCTGTGGGCGTTGCATAATGAAATTTAGTACAACATTATGCTACAACACTATGATGCTGGTTGTTTTAATGTTGGCAATAAGCTAACTGTTTCAGAATCTTTTATAGAGGATTTATAGCATGGGTGTAGAGAAATCCTATTTATGTAATCCTATTAGTAAGATCTTAAATTATGTGTTATGTTTACAGGGGAACTCTCTTCAGAAGCTGTCACTACAGCCAATGTTATTTCGAACATGGACAAGCTGTTCGATAGTGTCAATGCATGCACACCGGACTTAAGAAGGGGGAAACCATTTTCAACAAATATGAAAAAAAATTCACCGCATCACACACATTTCACTTTTATGAAGAATTTTTTTAAAGATTTAACATTTTTGGAATGCAAACGACGCCCTCCATCCCAAGAAGGATGGATTTGGTCCATCAATGGAATAGAACGAATCTGGAGAAATCTCAGTTACACACATAAAACAATAAAAAGTTTGGAAACAAGGAGGCTCCAGCAGGACCCGTTAGAAAACCTATTCGGTTGCATTCGGGCCAATTGTGGCTGCAATTCAAATCCCACTGCTGGACAGTTTGTCGCTGGTCTTAAAACTGCTGTCCTTAGCAACTTATCTTTTATTGGAAGCGGAAATTGTGAAGATGACGAAAATGCAGTAATATTAAGAAATTTTAAAACTTTATTGACCCCAAACACAGATATACACACTGCTTATGCCACTTTAACCAATGAGTTAGAAGAAAGTATAAATTCCACATTTGAATGTAGCTTGCAAGAAAGCAGTGGCGAGATTCAAGCATGTGCGTATGTCTGTGGGTTTATAATAAAAAATAATCTCAACAAATGTGTGATTGTCGGAAATTATCCCACGGGAACCTTCTACCGGGATGAAAGTATCCTATGTCTTAATATACCTGCTGTTGCCAGCGGCTTCGCCCGCGTGAATGTCAGAAATTATCCCACGGGAACCTTCTACCGGGATGAAAAGTATCCTATGTCTTAATATACTAGCTGTTTCCCGCGTGTATGTCGGAAATTATCCCACGGGAACCTTCTACCGGGATGAAAAGTATCGTATGTCTTAATATACTAGCTGTTGCCAGCGGCTTCGCCCGCGTGTATGTCGGAAATTATCCCGCGGGGACCTTCTACCGGGATGAAAGTATCCCGCGAGAACCTTCTACCGGGATGAAATTATCCCGCGGGAACCTTCTACCGGGATGAAATTATCCCGCGGGAACCTTCTACCGGGATGAAAAGTATCCCATGTCTTAATATACTAGCTGTTGCCAGCGGCTTCGCCCGCGTGTATGTCGGAAATTATCCCGCGGGAACCTTCTACCGGGATGAAATTATCCCACGGGAACCTTCTACCGGGATGAAAAGTATCCTATGTCTTAATATACTAGCTGTTGCCAGCGGCTTAGCCCGCGTGTATGTCGGAAATTATCCCGCGGGAACCTTCTACCGGGATGAAAGTATCCCGCGGGAACCTTCTACCGGGATGAAATTATCCCGCGGGAACCTTCTACCGGGATGAAAGTATCCCGTGGGAACCTTCTACCGGGATGAAATTATCCCGCGGGAACCTTCTACCGGGATGAAATTATCCCGCGGGAACCTTCTACCGGGATGAAAGTATCCCACGGGAACCTTCTACCGGGATGAAATTATCCCGCGGGAACCTTCTACCGGGATGAAAGGATCTCGCGGGAACCTTCTACCGGTATGAAATTATCTCGCGGGAACCTTCTACCGGGATGAAAGTATCCCGCGGGAACCTTCTACCGGGATGAAAAGTATCATATGTCTTAATATACTAGCTGTTGCCCGCGTGTATGTCGGAAATTATCCCACGGGAACCTTCTACCGGGATGAAAAGTATCCTATGTCTTAATATACTAGCTGTTGCCAGCGGCTTCGCCCGCGTGTATGTCGGAAATTATCCCGCGGGAACCTTCTACCGGGATGAAAGTATCCCGCGGGAACTTTCTACCGGGATGAAAGTATCCCGCGGGAACCTTCTACCGGGATGAAATTATCCCGCGGGAACCTTCTACCGGGCTGAAAGTATCCCGTGGGAACCTTCTACCGGGATGAAATTATCCCGCGGGAACCTTCTACCGGGATGAAAGTATCCCACGGGAACCTTCTACCGGGATGAAATTATCCCGCGGGAACCTTCTACCGGGATGAAATTATCCCGCGGGAACCTTCTACCGGGATGAAAGTATCCCGCGGGAACCTTCTACCGGGATGAAAAGTATCCTATGTCTTAATATACTAGCTGTTGCCAGCGTGTATGTCGAAAATTATCCCACGGGAATCTTCTACCAAGATGAAAAGTATCATATGTCTTAATATACTAGCTTTTGCCCGCGTGTATGTCGGAAATTATCCCACGGGAACCTTCTACCGGGATGAAAAGTATCCTATGTCTTAATATACTAGCTGTTGCCAGCGGCTTCGCCCGCGTGTATGTCGGAAATTATCCCGCGGGAACCTTCTACCGGGATGAAAGTATCCCGCGAGAACCTTCTACCGGGATGAAATTATCCCGCGGGAACCTTCTACCGGGATGAAATTATCCCGCGGGAACCTTCTACCGGGATGAAAGTATCCCACGGGAACCTTCTACCGGGATGAAAGTATCCCGCGGGAACCTTCTACCGGGATGAAAGTATCCCACGGGAACCTTCTACCGGGATGAAATTATCCCGCGGGAACCTTCTACCGGGATGAAAAGTATCCTATGTCTTAATATACTAGCTGTTGCCAGCGGCTTCGCCCGCGTGTATGTCGGAAATTATCCCGCGGGAACCTTCTACCGGGATGAAATTATCCCACGGGAACCTTCTACCGGGATGAAAAGTATCCTATGTCTTAATATACTAGCTGTTGCCAGCGGCTTAGCCCGCGTGTATGTCGGAAATTATCCCGCGGGAACCTTCTACCGGGATGAAAGTATCCCGCGGGAACCTTCTACCGGGATGAAATTATCCCGCGGGAACCTTCTACCGGGATGAAAGTATCCCGTGGGAACCTTCTACCGGTATGAAATTATCCCGCGTGTATGTCGGAAATTATCCCACGGGAACCTTCTACCGGGATGAAAAGTATCCCATGTCTTTATATACTAGCTGTTGCCAGCGGCTTCGCCCGCGTGTATGTCGGAAATTATCCCGCGGGAACCTTCTACCGGGATGAAATTATCCCACGGGAACCTTCTACCGGGATGAAAAGTATCCTATGTCTTAATATACTAGCTGTTGCCAGCGGCTTAGCCCGCGTGTATGTCGGAAATTATCCCGCGGGAACCTTCTACCGGGATGAAAGTATCCCGCGGGAACCTTCTACCGGGATGAAATTATCCCGCGGGAACCTTCTACCGGGATGAAAGTATCCCGTGGGAACCTTCTACCGGTATGAAATTATCCCGCGGGAACCTTCTACCGGGATGAAATTATCCCGCGGGAACCTTCTACCGGGATGAAAGTATCCCACGGGAACCTTCTACCGGGATGAAATTATCCCGCGGGAACCTTCTACCGAGATGAAATTATCCCGCGGGAACCTTCTACCGGGATGAAAGTATCCCGCGGGAACCTTCTACCGGGATGAAAAGTATCCTATGTCTTAATATACTAGCTGTTGCCAGCGTGTATGTCGAAAATTATCCCACGGGAATCTTCTACCGGGATGAAAAGTATCATATGTCTTAATATACTAGCTGTTGCCCGCGTGTATGTCGGAAATTATCCCACGGGAACCTTTCACCGGGATGAAAAGTATCCTATGTCTTAATATACTAGCTGTTTCCCGCGTGTATGTCGGAAATTATCCCACGGGAACCTTCTACCGGGATGAAAAGTATCGTATGTCTTAATATACTAGCTGTTGCCAGCGGCTTCGCCCGCGTGTATGTCGGAAATTATCCCGCGGGGACCTTCTACCGGGATGAAAGTATCCCGCGAGAACCTTCTACCGGGATGAAATTATCCCGCGGGAACCTTCTACCGGGATGAAATTATCCCGCGGGAACCTTCTACCGGGATGAAAAGTATCCCATGTCTTAATATACTAGCTGTTGCCAGCGGCTTCGCCCGCGTGTATGTCGGAAATTATCCCGCGGGAACCTTCTACCGGGATGAAATTATCCCACGGGAACCTTCTACCGGGATGAAAAGTATCCTATGTCTTAATATACTAGCTGTTGCCAGCGGCTTAGCCCGCGTGTATGTCGGAAATTATCCCGCGGGAACCTTCTACCGGGATGAAAGTATCCCGCGGGAACCTTCTACCGGGATGAAATTATCCCGCGGGAACCTTCTACCGGGATGAAAGGATCTCGCGGGAACCTTCTACCGGTATGAAATTATCTCGCGGGAACCTTCTACCGGGATGAAAAGTATCATATGTCTTAATATACTAGCTGTTGCCCGCGTGTATGTCGGAAATTATCCCACGGGAACCTTCTACCGGGATGAAAAGTATCCTATGTCTTAATATACTAGCTGTTGCCAGCGGCTTCGCCCGCGTGTATGTCGGAAATTATCCCGCGGGAATCTTCTACCAAGATGAAAAGTATCATATGTCTTAATATACTAGCTGTTGCCCGCGTGTATGTCGGAAATTATCCCGCGGGAACCTTCTACCGGGATGAAAGTATCCCGCGGGAACTTTCTACCGGGATGAAAGTATCCCGCGGGAACCTTCTACCGGGATGAAATTATCCCGCGGGAACCTTCTACCGGGCTGAAAGTATCCCGTGGGAACCTTCTACCGGGATGAAATTATCCCGCGGGAACCTTCTACCGGGATGAAAGTATCCCACGGGAACCTTCTACCGGGATGAAATTATCCCGCGGGAACCTTCTACCGGGATGAAATTATCCCGCGGGAACCTTCTACCGGGATGAAAGTATCCCGCGGGAACCTTCTACCGGGATGAAAAGTATCCTATGTCTTAATATACTAGCTGTTGCCAGCGTGTATGTCGAAAATTATCCCACGGGAATCTTCTACCAAGATGAAAAGTATCATATGTCTTAATATACTAGCTGTTGCCCGCGTGTATGTCGGAAATTATCCCACGGGAACCTTCTACCGGGATGAAAAGTATCCTATGTCTTAATATACTAGCTGTTGCCAGCGGCTTCGCCCGCGTGTATGTCGGAAATTATCCCGCGGGAACCTTCTACCGGGATGAAAGTATCCCGCGAGAACCTTCTACCGGGATGAAATTATCCCGCGGGAACCTTCTACCGGGATGAAATTATCCCGCGGGAACCTTCTACCGGGATGAAAGTATCCCACGGGAACCTTCTACCGGGATGAAAGTATCCCGCGGGAACCTTCTACCGGGATGAAAGTATCCCACGGGAACCTTCTACCGGGATGAAATTATCCCGCGGGAACCTTCTACCGGGATGAAAAGTATCCTATGTCTTAATATACTAGCTGTTGCCAGCGGCTTCTCCCGCGTGTATGTCGGAAATTATCCCGCGGGAACCTTCTACCGGGATGAAATTATCCCACGGGAACCTTCTACCGGGATGAAAAGTATCCTATGTCTTAATATACTAGCTGTTGCCAGCGGCTTAGCCCGCGTGTATGTCGGAAATTATCCCGCGGGAACCTTCTACCGGGATGAAAGTATCCCGCGGGAACCTTCTACCGGGATGAAATTATCCCGCGGGAACCTTCTACCGGGATGAAAGTATCCCGTGGGAACCTTCTACCGGTATGAAATTATCCCGCGTGTATGTCGGAAATTATCCCACGGGAACCTTCTACCGGGATGAAAAGTATCCCATGTCTTTATATACTAGCTGTTGCCAGCGGCTTCGCCCGCGTGTATGTCGGAAATTATCCCGCGGGAACCTTCTACCGGGATGAAATTATCCCACGGGAACCTTCTACCGGGATGAAAAGTATCCTATGTCTTAATATACTAGCTGTTGCCAGCGGCTTAGCCCGCGTGTATGTCGGAAATTATCCCGCGGGAACCTTCTACCGGGATGAAAGTATCCCGCGGGAACCTTCTACCGGGATGAAATTATCCCGCGGGAACCTTCTACCGGGATGAAAGTATCCCGTGGGAACCTTCTACCGGTATGAAATTATCCCGCGGGAACCTTCTACCGGGATGAAATTATCCCGCGGGAACCTTCTACCGGGATGAAAGTATCCCACGGGAACCTTCTACCGGGATGAAATTATCCCGCGGGAACCTTCTACCGGGATGAAATTATCCCGCGGGAACCTTCTACCGGGATGAAAGTATCCCGCGGGAACCTTCTACCGGGATGAAAAGTATCCTATGTCTTAATATACTAGCTGTTGCCAGCGTGTATGTCGAAAATTATCCCACGGGAATCTTCTACCGGGATGAAAAGTATCATATGTCTTAATATACTAGCTGTTGCCCGCGTGTATGTCGGAAATTATCCCACGGGAACCTTTCACCGGGATGAAAAGTATCCTATGTCTTAATATACTAGCTGTTTCCCGCGTGTATGTCGGAAATTATCCCACGGGAACCTTCTACCGGGATGAAAAGTATCGTATGTCTTAATATACTAGCTGTTGCCAGCGGCTTCGCCCGCGTGTATGTCGGAAATTATCCCGCGGGGACCTTCTACCGGGATGAAAGTATCCCGCGAGAACCTTCTACCGGGATGAAATTATCCCGCGGGAACCTTCTACCGGGATGAAATTATCCCGCGGGAACCTTCTACCGGGATGAAAAGTATCCCATGTCTTAATATACTAGCTGTTGCCAGCGGCTTCGCCCGCGTGTATGTCGGAAATTATCCCGCGGGAACCTTCTACCGGGATGAAATTATCCCACGGGAACCTTCTACCGGGATGAAAAGTATCCTATGTCTTAATATACTAGCTGTTGCCAGCGGCTTAGCCCGCGTGTATGTCGGAAATTATCCCGCGGGAACCTTCTACCGGGATGAAAGTATCCCGCGGGAACCTTCTACCGGGATGAAATTATCCCGCGGGAACCTTCTACCGGGATGAAAGTATCCCGTGGGAACCTTCTACCGGGATGAAATTATCCCGCGGGAACCTTCTACCGGGATGAAATTATCCCGCGGGAACCTTCTACCGGGATGAAAGTATCCCACGGGAACCTTCTACCGGGATGAAATTATCCCGCGGGAACCTTCTACCGGGATGAAAGGATCTCGCGGGAACCTTCTACCGGTATGAAATTATCTCGCGGGAACCTTCTACCGGGATGAAAGTATCCCGCGGGAACCTTCTACCGGGATGAAAAGTATCATATGTCTTAATATACTAGCTGTTGCCCGCGTGTATGTCGGAAATTATCCCACGGGAACCTTCTACCGGGATGAAAAGTATCCTATGTCTTAATATACTAGCTGTTGCCAGCGGCTTCGCCCGCGTGTATGTCGGAAATTATCCCGCGGGAACCTTCTACCGGGATGAAAGTATCCCGCGGGAACCTTCTACCGGGATGAAATTATCCCGCGGGAACCTTCTACCGGGCTGAAAGTATCCCGTGGGAACCTTCTACCGGGATGAAATTATCCCGCGGGAACCTTCTACCGGGATGAAAGTATCCCACGGGAACCTTCTACCGGGATGAAATAATCCCGCGGGAACCTTCTACCGGGATGAAATTATCCCGCGGGAACCTTCTACCGGGATGAAAGTATCCCGCGGGAACCTTCTACCGGGATGAAAAGTATCCTATGTCTTAATATACTAGCTGTTGCCAGCGTGTATGTCGAAAATTATCCCACGGGAATCTTCTACCAAGATGAAAAGTATCATATGTCTTAATATACTAGCTGTTGCCCGCGTGTATGTCGGAAATTATCCCACGGGAACCTTCTACCGGGATGAAAAGTATCCTATGTCTTAATATACTAGCTGTTGCCAGCGGCTTCGCCCGCGTGTATGTCGGAAATTATCCCGCGGGAACCTTCTACCGGGATGAAAGTATCCCACGGGAACCTTCTACCGGGATGAAAAGTATCCTATGTCTTAATATACTAGCTGTTGCCAGCGGCTTAGCCCGCGTGTATGTCGGAAATTATCCCGCGGGAACCTTCTACCGGGATGAAAGTATCCCGCGGGAACCTTCTACCGGGATGAAATTATCCCGCGGGAACCTTCTACCGGGATGAAAGTATCCCGTGGGAACCTTCTACCGGGATGAAATTATCCCGCGGGAACCTTCTACCGGGATGAAATTATCCCGCGGGAACCTTCTACCGGGATGAAAGTATCCCACGGGAACCTTCTACCGGGATGAAATTATCCCGCGGGAACCTTCTACCGGGATGAAAGGATCTCGCGGGAACCTTCTACCGGTATGAAATTATCTCGCGGGAACCTTCTACCGGGATGAAAGTATCCCGCGGGAACCTTCTACCGGGATGAAAAGTATCATATGTCTTAATATACTAGCTGTTGCCCGCGTGTATGTCGGAAATTATCCCACGGGAACCTTCTACCGGGATGAAAAGTATCCTATGTCTTAATATACTAGCTGTTGCCAGCGGCTTCGCCCGCGTGTATGTCGGAAATTATCCCGCGGGAACCTTCTACCGGGATGAAAGTATCCCGCGGGAACCTTCTACCGGGATGAAATTATCCCGCGGGAACCTTCTACCGGGCTGAAAGTATCCCGTGGGAACCTTCTACCGGGATGAAATTATCCCGCGGGAACCTTCTACCGGGATGAAAGTATCCCACGGGAACCTTCTACCGGGATGAAATAATCCCGCGGGAACCTTCTACCGGGATGAAATTATCCCGCGGGAACCTTCTACCGGGATGAAAGTATCCCGCGGGAACCTTCTACCGGGATGAAAAGTATCCTATGTCTTAATATACTAGCTGTTGCCAGCGTGTATGTCGAAAATTATCCCACGGGAATCTTCTACCAAGATGAAAAGTATCATATGTCTTAATATACTAGCTGTTGCCCGCGTGTATGTCGGAAATTATCCCACGGGAACCTTCTACCGGGATGAAAAGTATCCTATGTCTTAATATACTAGCTGTTGCCAGCGGCTTCGCCCGCGTGTATGTCGGAAATTATCCCGCGGGAACCTTCTACCGGGATGAAAGTATCCCGCGGGAACCTTCTACCGGGATGAAAGTATCCCACGGGAACCTTCTACCGGGATGAAAAGTATCCTATGTCTTAATATACTAGCTGTTGCCCGCGTGTATGTCGGAAATTATCCCACGGGAACCTTCTACCGGGATGAAAAGTATCCCATGTCTTAATATACTAGCTGTTGCCAGCGGCTTCGCCCGCGTGTATGTCGGAAATTATCCCGCGGGAACCTTCTACCGGGATGAAATTATCCCACGGGAACCTTCTACCGGGATGAAAAGTATCCTATGTCTTAATATACTAGCTGTTGCCAGCGGCTTAACCCGCGTGTATGTCGGAAATTATCCCGCGGGAACCTTCTACCGGGATGAAATTATCCCGCGGGAACCTTCTACCGGGATGAAAGTATCCCACGGGAACCTTCTACCGGGATGAAATTATCCCGCGGGAACCTTCTACCGGGATGAAAAGTATCCTATGTCTTAATATACTAGCTGTTGCCCGCGTGTATGTCGGAAATTATCCCACGGGAACCTTCTACCGGGATGAAAAGTATCCCATGTCTTAATATACTAGCTGTTGCCAGCGGCTTCGCCCGCGTGTATGTCGGAAATTATCCCGCGGGAACCTTCTACCGGGATGAAAGTATCCCGCGGGAACCTTCTACCGGGATGAAATTATCCCGCGGGAACCTTCTACCGGGATGAAAGTATCCCACGGGAACCTTCTACCGGGATGAAATTATCCCGCGGGAACCTTCTACCGGGATGAAAAGTATCATATGTCTTAATATACTAGCTGTTGCCCGCGTGTATGTCGGAAATTATCCCACGGGAACCTTCTACCGGGATGAAAAGTATCCTATGTCTTAATATACTAGCTGTTGCCAGCGGCTTCGCCCGCGTGTATGTCGGAAATTATCCCGCGGGAACCTTCTACCGGGATGAAAGTATCCCGCGGGAACCTTCTACCGGGATGAAATTATCCCGCGGAAACCTTCTACCGGGATGAAAGTATCCCGTGGGAACCTTCTACCGGGATGAAATTATCCTGCGGGAACCTTCTACCGGGATGAAATTATCCCGCGGGAACCTTCTACCGGGATGAAAGTATCCCACGGGAACCTTCTACCGGGATGAAATTATCCCGCGGGAACCTTCTACCGGGATGAAATTATCCCGCGGGAACCTTCTACCGGGATGAAAGTATCCCGCGGGAACCTTCTACCGGGATGAAAAGTATCCTATGTCTTAATATACTAGCTGTTGCCAGCGTGTATGTCGAAAATTATCCCACGGGAATCTTCTACCGGGATGAAAAGTATCATATGTCTTAATATACTAGCTGTTGCCCGCGTTTTTGTCGGAAATTATCCCACGGGAACCTTCTACCGGGATGAAAAGTATCCTATGTCTTAGTATACTAGCTGTTTCCCGCGTGTATGTCGGAAATTATCCCACGGGAACCTTCTACCGGGATGAAAAGTATCGTATGTCTTAATATACTAGCTGTTGCCAGCGGCTTCGCCCGCGTGTATGTCGGAAATTATCCCGCGGGGACCTTCTACCGGGATGAAAGTATCCCGCGAGAACCTTCTACCGGGATGAAATTATCCCGCGGGAACCTTCTACCGGGATGAAATTATCCCGCGGGAACCTTCTACCGGGATGAAAAGTATCCCATGTCTTAATATACTAGCTGTTGCCAGCGGCTTCGCCCGCGTGTATGTCGGAAATTATCCCGCGGTAACCTTCTACCGGGATGAAATTATCCCACGGGAACCTACCGGGATGAAAAGTATCCTATGTCTTAATATACTAGCTGTTGCCAGCGGCTTAGCCCGCGTGTATGTCGGAAATTATCCCGCGGGAACCTTCTACCGGGATGAAAGTATCCCGCGGGAACCTTCTACCGGGATGAAATTATCCCGCGGGAACCTTCTACCGGGATGGAAGTATCCCGTGGGAACCTTCTACCGGGATGAAATTATCCCGCGGGAACCTTCTACCGGGATGAAATTATCCCGCGGGAACCTTCTACCGGGATGAAAGTATCCCACGGGAACCTTCTACCGGGATGAAATTATCCCGCGGGAACCTTCTACCGGGATGAAAGGATTTCGCGGGAACCTTCTACCGGGATGAAAGTATCCCACGGGAACCTTCTACCGGGATGAAATTATCTCGCGGGAACCTTCTACCGGGATGAAATTATCCCGCGGGAACCTTCTACCGGTATGAAATTATCTCGCGGGAACCTTCTACCGGGATGAAAGTATCCCGCGGGAACCTTCTACCGGGATGAAAAGTATCCTATGTCTTAATATACTAGCTGTTGCCAGCGGCTTCGCCCGCGTGTATGTCGGAAATTATCCCGCGGGAACCTTCTACCGGGATGAAAGTATCCCGCGGGAACCTTCTACCGGGATGAAATTATCCCGCGGGAACCTTCTACCGGGCTGAAAGTATCCCGTGGGAACCTTCTACCGGGATGAAATTATCCCGCGGGAACCTTCTACCGGGATGAAAGTATCCCACGGGAACCTTCTACCGGGATGAAATTATCCCGCGGGAACCTTCTACCGGTATGAAATTATCTCGCGGGAACCTTCTACCGGGATGAAAGTATCCCGCGGGAACCTTCTACCGGGATGAAAAGTATCCTATGTCTTAATATACTAGCTGTTGCCAGCGTGTATGTCAAAAATTATCCCACAGGAACCTTCTACCGGGATGAAAAGTATCATATGTCTTAATATACTAGCTGTTGCCCGCGTGTATGTCGGAAATTATCCCACGGGAACCTTCTACCGGGATGAAAAGTATCCTATGTCTTAATATACTAGCTGTTGCCAGCGGCTTCGCCCGCGTGTATGTCGGAAATTATCCCGCGGGAACCTTCTACCGGGATGAAAGTATCCCGCGGGAACCTTCTACCGGGATGAAATTATCCCGCGGGAACCTTCTACCGGGCTGAAAGTATCCCGTGGGAACCTTCTACCGGGATGAAATTATCCCGCGGGAACCTTCTACCGGGATGAAAGTATCCCACGGGAACCTTCTACCGGGATGAAATTATCCCGCGGGAACCTTCTACCGGGATGAAATTATCCCGCGGGAACCTTCTACCGGGATGAAAGTATCCCGCGGGAACCTTCTACCGGGATGAAAAGTATCCTATGTCTTAATATACTAGCTGTTGCCAGCGTGTATGTCGAAAATTATCCCACGGGAATCTTCTACCAAGATGAAAAGTATCATATGTCTTAATATACTAGCTGTTGCCCGCGTGTATGTCGGAAATTATCCCACGGGAACCTTCTACCGGGATGAAAAGTATCCTATGTCTTAATATACTAGCTGTTGCCAGCGGCTTCGCCCGCGTGTATGTCGGAAATTATCCCGCGGGAACCTTCTACCGGGATGAAAGTATCCCGCAAAAACCTTCTACCGGGATGAAATTATCCCGCGGGAACCTTCTACCGGGATGAAATTATCCCGCGGGAACCTTCTACCGGGATGAAAGTATCCCACGGGAACCTTCTACCGGGATGAAAGTATCCCGCGGGAACCTTCTACCGGGATGAAAGTATCCCACGGGAACCTTCTACCGGGATGAAATTATCCCGCGGGAACCTTCTACCGGGATGAAAAGTATCCTATGTCTTAATATACTAGCTGTTGCCCGCGTGTATGTCGGAAATTATCCCACGGGAACCTTCTACCGGGATGAAAAGTATCCCATGTCTTAATATACTAGCTGTTGCCAGCGGCTTCGCCCGCGTGTATGTCGGAAATTATCCCGCGGGAACCTTCTACCGGGATGAAAGTATCCCGCAAAAACCTTCTACCGGGATGAAATTATCCCGCGGGAACCTTCTACCGGGATGAAATTATCCCGCGGGAACCTTCTACCGGGATGAAAGTATCCCACGGGAACCTTCTACCGGGATGAAAGTATCCCGCGGGAACCTTCTACCGGGATGAAAGTATCCCACGGGAACCTTCTACCGGGATGAAATTATCCCGCGGGAACCTTCTACCGGGATGAAAAGTATCCTATGTCTTAATATACTAGCTGTTGCCCGCGTGTATGTCGGAAATTATCCCACGGGAACCTTCTACCGGGATGAAAAGTATCCCATGTCTTAATATACTAGCTGTTGCCAGCGGCTTCGCCCGCGTGTATGTCGGAAATTATCCCGCGGGAACCTTCTACCGGGATGAAATTATCCCACGGGAACCTTCTACCGGGATGAAAAGTATCCTATGTCTTAATATACTAGCTGTTGCCAGCGGCTTAGCCCGCGTGTATGTCGGAAATTATCCCGCGGGAACCTTCTACCAGGATGAAATTATCCCGCGGGAACCTTCTACCGGGATGAAAAGTATCCTATGTCTTAATATACTAGCTGTTGCCCGCGTGTATGTCGGAAATTATCCCACGGGAACCTTCTACCGGGATGAAAAGTATCCCATGTCTTAATATACTAGCTGTTGCCAGCGGCTTCGCCCGCGTGTATGTCGAAAATTATCCCGCGGGAACCTTCTACCGGGATGAAATTATCCCACGGGAACCTTCTACCGGGATGAAAAGTATCCTATGTCTTAATATACTAGCTGTTGCCAGCGGCTTAACCCGCGTGTATGTCGGAAATTATCCCGCGGGAACCTTCTACCGGGATGAAATTATCCCGCGGGAACCTTCTACCGGGATGAAAGTATCCCACGGGAACCTTCTACCGGGATGAAATTATCCCGCGGGAACCTTCTACCGGGATGAAAAGTATCCTATGTCTTAATATACTAGCTGTTGCCCGCGTGTATGTCGGAAATTATCCCACGGGAACCTTCTACCGGGATGAAAAGTATCCCATGTCTTAATATACTAGCTGTTGCCAGCGGCTTCGCCCGCGTGTATGTCGGAAATTATCCCGCGGGAACCTTCTACCGGGATGAAAGTATCCCGCGGGAACCTTCTACCGGGATGAAATTATCCCGCGGGAACCTTCTACCGGGATGAAAGTATCCCACGGGAACCTTCTACCGGGATGAAATTATCCCGCGGGAACCTTCTACCGGGATGAAAAGTATCATATGTCTTAATGTACTAGCTGTTGCCCGCGTGTATGTCGGAAATTATCCCACGGGAACCTTCTACCGGGATGAAAAGTATCCTATGTCTTAATATACTAGCTGTTGCCAGCGGCTTCGCCCGCGTGTATGTCGGAAATTATCCCGCGGGAACCTTCTACCGGGATGAAAGTATCCCGCGGGAACCTTCTACCGGGATGAAATTATCCCGCGGAAACCTTCTACCGGGATGAAAGTATCCCGTGGGAACCTTCTACCGGGATGAAATTATCCCGCGGGAACCTTCTACCGGGATGAAATTATCCCGCGGGAACCTTCTACCGGGATGAAAGTATCCCACGGGAACCTTCTACCGGGATGAAATTATCCCGCGGGAACCTTCTACCGGGATGAAAGTATCCCGCGGGAACCTTCTACCGGGATGAAAAGTATCCTATGTCTTAATATACTAGCTGTTGCCAGCGTGTATGTCGAAAATTATCCCACGGGAATCTTCTACCGGGATGAAAAGTATCATATGTCTTAATATACTAGCTGTTGCCCGCGTGTATGTCGGAAATTATCCCACGGGAACCTTCTACCGGGATGAAAAGTATCCTATGTCTTAATATACTAGCTGTTTCCCGCGTGTATGTCGGAAATTATCCCACGGGAACCTTCTACCGGGATGAAAAGTATCGTATGTCTTAATATACTAGCTGTTGCCAGCGGCTTCGCCCGCGTGTATGTCGGAAATTATCCCGCGGGGACCTTCTACCGGGATGAAAGTATCCCGCGAGAACCTTCTACCGGGATGAAATTATCCCGCGGGAACCTTCTACCGGGATGAAATTATCCCGCGGGAACCTTCTACCGGGATGAAAAGTATCCCATGTCTTAATATACTAGCTGTTGCCAGCGGCTTCGCCCGCGTGTATGTCGGAAATTATCCCGCGGTAACCTTCTACCGGGATGAAATTATCCCACGGGAACCTTCTACCGGGATGAAAAGTATCCTATGTCTTAATATACTAGCTGTTGCCAGCGGCTTAGCCCGCGTGTATGTCGGAAATTATCCCGCGGGAACCTTCTACCGGGATGAAAGTATCCCGCGGGAACCTTCTACCGGGATGAAATTATCCCGCGGGAACCTTCTACCGGGATGGAAGTATCCCGTGGGAACCTTCTACCGGGATGAAATTATCCCGCGGGAACCTTCTACCGGGATGAAATTATCCCGCGGGAACCTTCTACCGGGATGAAAGTATCCCACGGGAACCTTCTACCGGGATGAAATTATCCCGCGGGAACCTTCTACCGGGATGAAAGGATTTCGCGGGAACCTTCTACCGGGATGAAAGTATCCCACGGGAACCTTCTACCGGGATGAAATTATCTCGCGGGAACCTTCTACCGGGATGAAATTATCCCGCGGGAACCTTCTACCGGTATGAAATTATCTCGCGGGAACCTTCTACCGGGATGAAAGTATCCCGCGGGAACCTTCTACCGGGATGAAAAGTATCCTATGTCTTAATATACTAGCTGTTGCCAGCGGCTTCGCCCGCGTGTATGTCGGAAATTATCCCGCGGGAACCTTCTACCGGGATGAAAGTATCCCGCGGGAACCTTCTACCGGGATGAAATTATCCCGCGGGAACCTTCTACCGGGCTGAAAGTATCCCGTGGGAACCTTCTACCGGGATGAAATTATCCCGCGGGAACCTTCTACCGGGATGAAAGTATCCCACGGGAACCTTCTACCGGGATGAAATTATCCCGCGGGAACCTTCTACCGGTATGAAATTATCTCGCGGGAACCTTCTACCGGGATGAAAGTATCCCGCGGGTTCTACCGGGATGAAAAGTATCCTATGTCTTAATATACTAGCTGTTGCCAGCGTGTATGTCGAAAATTATCCCACAGGAACCTTCTACCGGGATGAAAAGTATCATATGTCTTAATATACTAGCTGTTGCCCGCGTGTATGTCGGAAATTATCCCACGGGAACCTTCTACCGGGATGAAAAGTATCCTATGTCTTAATATACTAGCTGTTGCCAGCGGCTTCGCCCGCGTGTATGTCGGAAATTATCCCGCGGGAACCTTCTACCGGGATGAAAGTATCCCGCGGGAACCTTCTACCGGGATGAAATTATCCCGCGGGAACCTTCTACCGGGCTGAAAGTATCCCGTGGGAACCTTCTACCGGGATGAAATTATCCCGCGGGAACCTTCTACCGGGATGAAAGTATCCCACGGGAACCTTCTACCGGGATGAAATTATCCCGCGGGAACCTTCTACCGGGATGAAATTATCCCGCGGGAACCTTCTACCGGGATGAAAGTATCCCGCGGGAACCTTCTACCGGGATGAAAAGTATCCTATGTCTTAATATACTAGCTGTTGCCAGCGTGTATGTCGAAAATTATCCCACGGGAATCTTCTACCAAGATGAAAAGTATCATATGTCTTAATATACTAGCTGTTGCCCGCGTGTATGTCGGAAATTATCCCACGGGAACCTTCTACCGGGATGAAAAGTATCCTATGTCTTAATATACTAGCTGTTGCCAGCGGCTTCGCCCGCGTGTATGTCGGAAATTATCCCGCGGGAACCTTCTACCGGGATGAAAGTATCCCGCAAAAACCTTCTACCGGGATGAAATTATCCCGCGGGAACCTTCTACCGGGATGAAATTATCCCGCGGGAACCTTCTACCGGGATGAAAGTATCCCACGGGAACCTTCTACCGGGATGAAAGTATCCCGCGGGAACCTTCTACCGGGATGAAAGTATCCCACGGGAACCTTCTACCGGGATGAAATTATCCCGCGGGAACCTTCTACCGGGATGAAAAGTATCCTATGTCTTAATATACTAGCTGTTGCCCGCGTGTATGTCGGAAATTATCCCACGGGAACCTTCTACCGGGATGAAAAGTATCCCATGTCTTAATATACTAGCTGTTGCCAGCGGCTTCGCCCGCGTGTATGTCGGAAATTATCCCGCGGGAACCTTCTACCGGGATGAAATTATCCCACGGGAACCTTCTACCGGGATGAAAAGTATCCTATGTCTTAATATACTAGCTGTTGCCAGCGGCTTAGCCCGCGTGTATGTCGGAAATTATCCCGCGGGAACCTTCTACCGGGATGAAAGTATCCCGCGGGAACCTTCTACCGGGATGAAATTATCCCGCGGGAACCTTCTACCGGGATGAAAGTATCCCGTGGGAACCTTCTACCGGGATGAAATTATCCCGCGGGAACCTTCTACCGGGATGAAAAGTATCCTATGTCTTAATATCCTGTGTCTTAATATACTAGCTGTTGCCCGCGTGTATGTCGGAAATTATCCCGCGGGAACCTTCTACCGGGATGAAAGTATCCTATGTCGTAATATACTAGCTGTTGCCCGCGTGTATGTCGGAAATTATCCCACGGGAACCGTCTACCGGGATGAAAAGTATCCTATGTCTTAATATACTAGCTGTTGCCAGCGGCTTCGCCCGCGTGAATGTCGGAAATTATCCCACGGGAACCTTCTACCGGGACGAAAAGTATCCTATGTCTTAATATACTAGCTGTTGCCCGCGTGAATGTCGGAAATTATCCCACGGGAACCTTCTACCGGGATGAAAAGTATCCTATGTCTTAATATACTAGCAGTTGCCAGCGGCTTCGCCCGCGTGAATGTCGGAAATTATCCCACGGGAACCTTCTACCGGGATGAAAAGTATCCTATGTCTTAATATACTAGCTGTTGCCAGCGCCTTCGCCCGCGTCAATGTCGGAAATTATCCCACGGGAACCTTCTACGGGGATAAAAAGTATCCTATGTCTTAATATACTTGCTGTTGCCCGCGTGTATGTCGGAAATTATCCCACGGGAACCTTTTACCGGGATGCAAAGTATCCTATGTCTTAATATACTAGCTGTTGCCAGCGGCTTCGCCCGCGTGAATGTCGGAAATTATCCCACGGGAACCTTCTACCGGGATGAAAAGTATCGTATGTCTTAATATACTAGCTGTTGCCCGCGTGTATGTCGGAAATTATCCCGCGGGAACCTTCTACCGGGATGAAAGTATCCTATGACTTAATATACTAGCTGTTGCCAGCGGCTTCGCCCGCGTGAATGTCGGAAATTATCCCACGGGAACCTTTTACCGGGATGAAAAGTATCCTATGTCTTAATATACTAGCTGTTGCCAGCGGCTTCGCCCGCGTGTATGTCGGAAATTATCCCACGGGAACCTTCTACCGGGATGAAAAGTATCCTATGTCTTAATATACTAGCTGTAGCCAGCGGCTTCGCCCGCGTGATTGTCGGAAATTATCCCACGGGAACCTTCTACCGGGATGAAAAGTATCCTATGTCTTAATATACTAGCTGTTGCCAGCGGCTTCGCCCGCGTGAATGTCGGAAATTATCCCACGGGAACCTTCTACCGGGATGAAAAGTATCCTATGTCTTAATATACTAGCTGTTGCCCGCGGCTTCGCCCGCGTGAATGTCGGAAATTATCCCACGGGAACCTTCTACCGGGATGAAAAGTATCCTATGTCTTAATATACTAGCTGTTGCCAGCGGCTTCGCCCGCGTGAATGTCGGAAATTATCCCACGGGAACCTTCTACCGGGATGAAAAGTATCCTATGTCTTAATATACTAGCTGTAGCCAGCGGCTTCGCCCGCGTGAATGTCGGAAATTATCCCACGGGAACCTTCTACCGGGATGAAAATATCCTATGTCTTAATATACTAGCTGTTGCCAGCGGCTTCGCCCGCGTGAATGTCGGAAATTATCCCACGGGAACCTTCTACCGGGATGAAAAGTATCCTATGTCTTAATATACTAGCTGTTGCCCGCGGCTTCGCCCGCGTGAATGTCGGAAATTATCCCACGGGAACCTTCTACCGGGATGAAAAGTATCCTATGTCTTAATATACTAGCTGTTGCCAGCGGCTTCGCCCGCGTGAATGTCGGAAATTATCCCACGGGAACCTTCTACCGGGATGAAAAGTATCCTATGTCTTAATATACTAGCTGTAGCCAGCGGCTTCGCCCGCGTGAATGTCGGAAATTATCCCACGGGAACCTTCTACCGGGATGAAAAGTATCCTATGTCTTAATATACTAGCTGTTGCCCGCGTGTGTGTCGGAAATTATCCCGCGGGAACCTTCTACCGGGATGAAAGTATCCTATGTCTTAATATACTAGCTGTTGCCCGCGTGTATGTTGGAAATTATCCCGCGGGAACCTTCTACCGGGATGAAAGTATCCTATGTCGTAATATCCTAGCTGTTGCCCGCGTGAATGTCGGAAATTATCCCACGGGAACCTTCTACCGGGATGAAAAGTATCCTATGTCTTAATATACCTGCTGTTGCCAGCGGCTTCGCCCGCGTGAATGTCAGAAATTATCCCACGGGAACCTTCTACCGGGATGAAAAGTATCCTATGTCTTAATATACTAGCTGTTGCCCGCGTGAATGTCGGAAATTATCCCACGGGAACCTTCTACCGGGATGAAAGTATCCTATGTCTTAATATACTAGCTGTTGCCCGCGTGTATGTCAGAAATTATCCCGCGGGAACCTTCTACCGGGATGAAAAGTATCCTATGTCTTAATATACTAGCTGTTGCCCGCGTGTATGTCGGAAATTATCCCACGGGAACCTTCTACCGGGATGAAAAGTATCCTATGTCTTAATATACTAGCTGTTGCCAGCGGCTTCGCCCGCGTGAATGTCGGAAATTATCCCACGGGAACCTTCTACCGGGATGAAAGTATCCTATGTCTTAATATACTAGCTGTTGCCCGCGTGAATGTCGGAAATTATCCCACGGGAACCTTCTACCGGGATGAAAGTATCCTATGTCTTAATATACTAGCTGTTGCCCGCGTGAATGTCGGAAATTATCCCACGGGAACCTTCTACCGGGATGAAAAGTATCCTATGTCTTAATATACTAGCTGTTGCCAGCGGCTTCGCCCGCGTGAATGTCGGAAATTATCCCACGGGAACCTTCTACCGGGATGAAAGTATCCTATGTCTTAATATACTTGCTGTTGCCCGCGTGTATGTCGGAAATTATCCCACGGGAACCTTCTACCGGGATGAAAAGTATCCTATGTCTTAATAAACTAGCTGTTGCCAGCGGCTTCGCCCGCGTGAATGTCGGAAATTATCCCACGGGAACCTTCTACCGGAATGAAAAGTATCCTATGTCTTAATATACTAGCTGTTGCCCGCGTGTATGTCGGAAATTATCCCGCGGGAACCCTCTACCGGGATGAAAAGTATCCTATGTCTTAATATACTAGCTGTTGCCAGCGCCTTCGCCCGCGTCAATGTCGGAAATTATCCCACGGGAACCTTTTACCGGGATGAAAAGTATCCTATGTCTTAATATACTTGCTGTTGCCCGCGTGTATGTCGGAAATTATCCCACGGGAACCTTTTACCGGGATGCAAAGTATCCTATGTCTTAATATACTAGCTGTTGCCAGCGGCTTCGCCCGCGTGAATGTCGGAAATTATCCCACGGGAACCTTCCACCGGGATGAAAAGTATCGTATGTCTTAATATACTAGCTGTTGCCCGCGTGTATGTCGGAAATTATCCCGCGGGAACCTTCTACCGGGATGAAAGTATCCTATGACTTAATATACTAGCTGTTGCCAGCCGCTTCGCCCGCGTGAATGTCGGAAATTATCCCACGGGAACCTTTTACCGGGATGAAAAGTATCCTATGTCTTAATATACTAGCTGTTGCCAGCGGCTTCGCCCGCGTGTATGTCGGAAATTATCCCACGGGAACCTTCTACCGGGATGAAAAGTATCCTATGTCTTAATATACTAGCTGTAGCCAGCGGCTTCGCCCGCGTGATTGTCGGAAATTATCCCACGGGAACCTTCTACCGGGATGAAAAGTATCCTATGTCTTAATATACTAGCTGTTGCCAGCGGCTTCGCCCGCGTGAATGTCGGAAATTATCCCACGGGAACCTTCTACCGGGATGAAAAGTATCCTATGTCTTAATATACTAGCTGTTGCCCGCGGCTTCGCCCGCGTGAATGTCGGAAATTATCCCACGGGAACCTTCTACCGGGATGAAAAGTATCCTATGTCTTAATATACTAGCTGTTGCCAGCGGCTTCGCCCGCGTGAATGTCGGAAATTATCCCACGGGAACCTTCTACCGGGATGAAAAGTATCCTATGTCTTAATATACTAGCTGTTGCCCGCGTGTATGTCGGAAATTATCCCACGGGAACCTTCTACCGGGATGAAAGTATCCTATGTCTTAATATACTAGCTGTTGCCCGCGTGTATGTCGGAAATTATCCCACGGGAACCTTCTACCGGGATGAAAAGTATCCTATGTCTTAATATACTAGCTGTTGCCAGCGGCTTCGCCCGCGTGTATGTCAGAAATTATCCCGCGGGAACCTTCTACCGGGATGAAAGTATCCTATGTCTTAACATACTAGCTGTTCCCCACAACAGATTACCGTACGACATTATACTATGAAAATAGCTAAAGTACACTAAACGGGCTGTCTCTATGTTGGTTAAATTACGAATTTTCCTAACAGCGTATGCTGCGGAGCTTAGCTTTTTTGACAATTTATCTATATGTGGGCCCCACTGAAGCTTAGCATCCAAAGTTAAGCCCAAGAATACTGTGCTATCTTCAGGATTCAACTCTTCGCCCTTTATCAACACGTTAGTTTTCACCTGCCTAACGTGAGGTAGTGTAAACTTAATGAATTTGGTTTTTTTTTCATTAAGGAGTAAATTATTAACACTGAACCAGTGAACTACTTTTGAGATGTCTTACTGTGTACTTTTATGTCTTAATATACTAGCTGTTGCCCGCGTGAATGTTGGAAATTATCCCACGGGAACCTTCTACCGGGATGAAAAGTATCCTATGTCTTAATATACTAGCTGTTGCCCGCGTGAATGTCGGAAATTATCCCACGGGAACCTTCTACCGGGATGAAAAGTATCCTATGTCTTAATATACTAGCTGTTGCCAGCGGCTTCACCCGCGTGAATGTCGGAAATTATCCCACGGGAACCTTCTACCGGGATGAAAGTATCCTATGTCTTAACATACTAGCTGTTGCCCGCGTGTATGTCGGAAATTATCCCACGGGAACCTTCTACCGGGATGAAAGTATCCTATGTCTTAATATACTAGCTGTTGCCCGCGTGTATGTCGGAAATTATCCCACGGGAACCTTCTACCGTGATGAAAGTATCCTATGTCTTAATATACTAGCTGTTGACCTCGTGTATGTCGGAAATTATCCCGCGGGAACCTTATACCGGGATGAATAGTATCCTATGTCGTAATATACTAGCTGTTGCCCGCGTGTATGTCGGAAATTATCCCACGGGAACCTTCTACCGGGATGAAAAGTATCCTATGTCTTAATATTCTAGCTGTTGCCAGCGGCTTCGCCCGCGTGAATGTCGGAAATTATCCCACGGGAACCTTCTACCGGGATGAAAAGTATCCTATGTCTTAATATACTAGCTGTTGCCAGCGGCTTCGCCCGCGTGAATGTCAGAAATTATCCCACGGGAACCTTCTACCGGGATGAAAAGTATCCTATGTCTTAATATACTAGCTGTTGCCAGCGGCTTCGCCCGCATGAATGTCGGAAATTATCCCACGGGAACCTTCTACCGGGATGAAAGTATCCTATGTCTTAATATACTAGCTGTTGCCCGCGTGTATGTCGGAAATTATCCCACGGGAACCTTCTACCGGGATGAAAAGTATCTTATGTCTTAATATACTAGCTGTTGCCAGCGGCTTCGCCCGCGTGAATGTCGGAAATTATCCCACGGGAACCTTCTACCGGGATGAAAGTATCCTATGTTTTAATATACTAGCTGTTGCCCGCGTGTATGTCGGAAATTATCCCACGGGAACCTTCTACCGGGATGAAAGTATCCTATGTCTTAATATACTAGCTGTTGCCCGCGTGTATGTCGGAAATTATCCCACGGGAACCTTCTACCGTGATGAAAATATCCTATGTCTTAATATACTAGCTGTTGCCCGCGTGTATGTCGGAAATTATCCCGCGGGAACCTTATACCGGGATGAATAGTATCCTATGTCGTAATATACTAGCTGTTGCCCGCGTGTATGTCGGAAATTATCCCACAGGAACCTTCTACCGGGATGAATAGTATCCTATGTCTTAATATACTAGCTGTTGCCAGCGGCTTCGCCCGCGTGAATGTCGGAAATTATCCCGCGGGTACCTTCTACCTGGATGAAAAGTATCCTATGTCTTAATATACTTGCTGTTGCCCGCGTGTATGTCGGAAATTATCCCGCGGAAACCTTCTACCGGGATGAAAGTATCCTATGTCTTAATATACTAGCTGTTGCCCGCGTGTATGTCGGAAATTATCCCGCGGGAACCTTCTACCTCGATGAAAGTATCCTATGTCTTAATATACTAGCTGTTGCCCGCGTGTATGTCGGAAATTATCCCGCGGAAACCTTATACCGGGATGAACGTATCCTATGTCTTAATATTCGAGCTGTTGCCAGCGGCTTCGCCCGCGTGAATTTCGGAAATTATCCCGCGGGAACCTTCTACCGGGATGAAAAGTATCCTATGTCTTAATATACTTGCTGTTGCCCGCGTGTATGTCGGAAATTATCCCACGGGAACCTTCTACCGGGATGAAAAGTATCCTATGTCTTAATATACTAGCTGTTGCCAGCGGCTTCGCCCGCGTGAATGTCGGAAATTATCCCACGGGAACCTTCTACCGGGATGAAAAGTATCCTATGTCTTAATATACTAGCTGTTGCCAGCGGCTTCGCCCGCGTGAATGTCGGAAACCGCGTGAATGTCGGAAATTATCCCACGGGAACCTTCTACCGGGATGAAAAGTATCCTATGTCTTAATATACTAGCTGTTGCCAGCGGCTTCGCCCGCGTGAATGTCGGAAATTATCCCGCGGGAACCTTCTACCGGGATGAAAAGTATCCTATGTCTTAATATACTTGCTGTTGCCCGCGTGTATGTCGGAAATTATCCCACGGGAACCTTCTACCGGGATGAATAGTATCCTATGTCTTAATATACTAGCTGTTGCCAGCGGCTTCGCCCGCGTGAATGTCGGAAATTATCCCGCGGGAACCTTCTACCGGGATGAAAAGTATCCTATGTCTTAATATACTTGCTGTTGCCCGCGTGTATGTCGGAAATTATCCCACGGGAACCTTCTACCGGGATGAAAGTATCCTATGTCTTAATATACTAGCTGTTGACCGCGTGTATGTCGGAAATTATCCCGCGGGAACCTTATACCGGGATGAATAGTATCCTATGTCGTAATATACTAGCTGTTGCCCGCGTGTATGTCGGAAATTATCCCACGGGAACCTTCTACCGGGATGAATAGTATCCTATGTCTTAATATACTAGCTGTTGCCAGCGGCTTCGCCCGCGTGAATGTCGGAAATTATCCCGCGGGAACCTTCTACCGGGATGAAAAGTATCCTATGTCTTAATATACTTGCTGTTGCCCGCGTGTATGTCGGAAATTATCCCACGGGAACCTTCTACCGGGATGAAAGTATCCTATGTCTTAATATACTAGCTGTTGCCCGCGTGTATGTCGGAATATATCCCGCGGGAACCTTCTACCGGGATGAAAGTATCCTATGTCTTAATATACTAGCTGTTGCCCGCGTGTATGTCGGAAATTATCCCACGGGAACCTTCTACCGGGATGAAAGTATCCTATGTCTTAATATACTAGCTGTTGCCCGCGTGTATGTCGGAAATTATCCCGCGGGAACCTTATACCGGGATGAAAGTATCCTATGTCGTAATATACTAGCTGTTGCCCGCGTGTATGTCGGAAATTATCCCACGGGAACCTTCTACCGGGATGAAAAGTATCCTATGTCTTAATATTCTAGCTGTTGCCAGCGGCTTCGCCCGCGTGAATGTCGGAAATTATCCCACGGGAACCTTCTACCGGGATGAAAAGTATCCTATGTCTTAATATACTAGCTGTTGCCAGCGGCTTCGCCCGCGTGAATGTCAGAAATTATCCCACGGGAACCTTCTACCGGGATGAAAAGTATCCTATGTCTTAATATACTAGCTGTTGCCAGCGGCTTCGCCCGCATGAATGTCGGAAATTATCCCACGGGAACCTTCTACCGGGATGAAAGTATCCTATGTCTTAATATACTAGCTGTTGCCCGCGTGTATGTCGGAAATTATCCCACGGGAACCTTCTACCGGGATGAAAAGTATCTTATGTCTTAATATACTAGCTGTTGCCAGCGGCTTCGCCCGCGTGAATGTCGGAAATTATCCCACGGGAACCTTCTACCGGGATGAAAAGTATCCTATGTCTTAATATACTAGCTGTTGCCAGCGGCTTCGCCCGCGTGAATGTCGGAAATTATCCCACGGGAACCTTCTACCGGGATGAAAAGTATCCTATGTCTTAATATACTAGCTGTTGCCAGCGGCTTCGCCCGCGTGAATGTCGGAAATTATCCCACGGGAACCTTCTACCGGGATGAAAAGTATCCTATGTCTTAATATACTAGCTGTTGCCCGCGTGATTGTCGGAAATTATCCCACGGGAACCTTCTACCGGGATGAAAAGTATCCTATGTCTTAATATACTAGCTGTTGCCAGCGGCTTCGCCCGCGTGAATGTCGGAAATTATCCCACGGGAACCTTCTACCGGGATGAAAAGTATCCTATGTCTTAATATACTAGCTGTTGCCCGCGTGTATGTCGGAAATTATACCACGGGAACCTTCTACCGGGATGAAAAGTATCCTATGTCTTAATATACTAGCTGTTGCCAGCGGCTTCGCCCGCGTGAATGTCGGAAATTATCCCACGGGAACCTTCTACCGGGATGAAAGTATCCTATGTGTTAATATACTAGCTGTTGCCCGCGTGTATGTCGGAAATTATCCCGCGGGAACCTTCTACCGGGATGAAAGTATCCTATGTCTTAATATACTAGCTGTTGCCCGCGTGTATGTCGGAAATTATCCCGCGGGAACCTTCTACCGGGATGAAAGTATCCTATGTCTTAATATACTAGCTGTTGCCCGCGTGTATGTCGGAAATTATCCCACGGGAACCTTCTACCGGGATGAAAGTATCCTATGTCTTAATATACTAGCTGTTGCCAGCGGCTTCGCCCGCGTGAATGTCGGAAATTATCCCGCGGGAAACTTCTACCGGGAAAAAAGGATCCTATGTCTTAATATACTAGCTGTTGCCCGCGTGAATGTTGGAAATTATCCCACGGGAACCTTCTACCGGGATGAAAAGTATCCTATGTCTTAATATACTAGCTGTTGCCCGCGTGAATGTCGGAAATTATCCCACGGGAACCTTCTACCGGGATGAAAAGTATCCTATGTCTTAATATACTAGCTGTTGCCAGCGGCTTCGCACGCGTGAATGTCGGAAATTATCCCACGGGAACCTTCTACCGGGATGAAAGTATCCTATGTCTTAACATACTAGCTGTTGCCAGCGGCTTCGCCCGCGTGAATGTCGGAAATTATCCCACGGGAACCTTCTACCGGGATGAAAAGTATCCTATGTCTTAATATACTAGCTGTTGCCAGCGGCTTCGCCCGCGTGAATGTCGGAAATTATCCCACGGGAACCTTCTACCGGGATGAAAAGTATCCTATGTCTTAATATACTAGCTGTAGCCAGCGGCTTCGCCCGCGTCAATGTCGGAAATTATCCCACGGGAACCTTCTACCGGGATGAAAAGTATCCTATGTCTTAATATACTAGCTGTTGCCCGCGTGTGTGTCGGGAATTATCCCGCGGGAACCTTCTACCGGGATGAAAGTATCCTATGTCTTAATATACTAGCTGTTGCCCGCGTGTATGTTGGAAATTATCCCGCGGGAACCTTCTACCGGGATGAAAGTATCCTATGTCGTAATATCCTAGCTGTTGCCCGCGTGAATGTCGGAAATTATCCCACGGGAACCTTCTACCGGGATGAAAAGTATCCTATGTCTTAATATACCTGCTGTTGCCAGCGGCTTCGCCCGCGTGAATGTCAGAAATTATCCCACGGGAACCTTCTACCGGGATGAAAAGTATCCTATGTCTTAATATACTAGCTGTTGCCCGCGTGAATGTCGGAAATTATCCCACGGGAACCTTCTACCGGGATGAAAGTATCCTATGTCTTAATATACTAGCTGTTGCCCGCGTGTATGTCAGAAATTATCCCGCGGGAACCTTCTACCGGGATGAAAAGTATCCTATGTCTTAATATACTAGCTGTTGCCCGCGTGTATGTCGGAAATTATCCCACGGGAACCTTCTACCGGGATGAAAAGTATCCTATGTCTTAATATACTAGCTGTTGCCAGCGGCTTCGCCCGCGTGAATGTCGGAAATTATCCCACGGGAACCTTCTACCGGGATGAAAGTATCCTATGTCTTAATATACTAGCTGTTGCCCGCGTGAATGTCGGAAATTATCCCACGGGAACCTTCTACCGGGATGAAAGTATCCTATGTCTTAATATACTAGCTGTTGCCCGCGTGAATGTCGGAAATTATCCCACGGGAACCTTCTACCGGGATGAAAAGTATCCTATGTCTTAATATACTAGCTGTTGCCAGCGGCTTCGCCCGCGTGAATGTCGGAAATTATCCCACGGGAACCTTCTACCGGGATGAAAGTATCCTATGTCTTAATATACTTGCTGTTGCCCGCGTGTATGTCGGAAATTATCCCACGGGAACCTTCTACCGGGATGAAAAGTATCCTATGTCTTAATAAACTAGCTGTTGCCAGCGGCTTCGCCCGCGTGAATGTCGGAAATTATCCCACGGGAACCTTCTACCGGGATGAAAAGTATCCTATGTCTTAATATACTAGCTGTTGCCCGCGTGTATGTCGGAAATTATCCCGCGGGAACCCTCTACCGGGATGAAAAGTATCCTATGTCTTAATATACTAGCTGTTGCCAGCGCCTTCGCCCGCGTCAATGTCGGAAATTATCCCACGGGAACCTTCTACCGGGATGAAAAGTATCCTATGTCTTAATATACTTGCTGTTGCCCGCGTGTATATCGGAAATTATCCCACGGGAACCTTTTACCGGGATGCAAAGTATCCTATGTCTTAATATACTAGCTGTTGCCAGCGGCTTCGCCCGCGTGAATGTCGGAAATTATCCCACGGGAACCTTCTACCGGGATGAAAAGTATCGTATGTCTTAATATACTAGCTGTTGCCCGCGTGTATGTCGGAAATTATCCCGCGGGAACCTTCTACCGGGATGAAAGTATCCTATGACTTAATATACTAGCTGTTGCCAGCGGCTTCGCCCGCGTGAATGTCGGAAATTATCCCACGGGAACCTTTTACCGGGATGAAAAGTATCCTATGTCTTAATATACTAGCTGTTGCCAGCGGCTTCGCCCGCGTGTATGTCGGAAATTATCCCACGGGAACCTTCTACCGGGATGAAAAGTATCCTATGTCTTAATATACTAGCTGTAGCCAGCGGCTTCGCCCGCGTGATTGTCGGAAATTATCCCACGGGAACCTTCTACCGGGATGAAAAGTATCCTATGTCTTAATATACTAGCTGTTGCCAGCGGCTTCGCCCGCGTGAATGTCGGAAATTATCCCACGGGAACCTTCTACCGGGATGAAAAGTATCCTATGTCTTAATATACTAGCTGTTGCCCGCGGCTTCGCCCGCGTGAATGTCGGAAATTATCCCACGGGAACCTTCTACCGGGATGAAAAGTATCCTATGTCTTAATATACTAGCTGTTGCCAGCGGCTTCGCCCGCGTGAATGTCGGAAATTATCCCACGGGAACCTTCTACCGGGATGAAAAGTATCCTATGTCTTAATATACTAGCTGTTGCCCGCGTGTATGTCGGAAATTATCCCACGGGAACCTTCTACCGGGATGAAAGTATCCTATGTCTTAATATACTAGCTGTTGCCCGCGTGTATGTCGGAAATTATCCCACGGGAACCTTCTACCGGGATGAAAAGTATCCTATGTCTTAATATACTAGCTGTTGCCAGCGGCTTCGCCCGCGTGTATGTCAGAAATTATCCCGCGGGAACCTTCTACCGGGATGAAAGTATCCTATGTCTTAACATACTAGCTGTTCCCCACAACAGATTACCGTACGACATTATACTATGAAAATAGCTAAAGTACACTAAACGGGCTGTCTCTATGTTGGTTAAATTACGAATTTTCCTAACAGCGTATGCTGCGGAGCTTAGCTTTTTTGACAATTTATCTATATGTGGGCCCCACTGAAGCTTAGCATCCAAAGTTAAGCCCAAGAATACTGTGCTATCTTCAGGATTCAACTCTTCGCCCTTTATCAACACGTTAGTTTTCACCTGCCTAACGTGAGGTAGTGTAAACTTAATGAATTTGGTTTTTTTTTCATTAAGGAGTAAATTATTAACACTGAACCAGTGAACTACTTTTGAGATGTCTTACTGTGTACTTTTATGTCTTAATATACTAGCTGTTGCCCGCGTGAATGTTGGAAATTATCCCACGGGAACCTTCTACCGGGATGAAAAGTATCCTATGTCTTAATATACTAGCTGTTGCCCGCGTGAATGTCGGAAATTATCCCACGGGAACCTTCTACCGGGATGAAAAGAATCCTATGTCTTAATATACTAGCTGTTGCCAGCGGCTTCGCCCGCGTGAATGTCGGAAATTATCCCACGGGAACCTTCTACCGGGATGAAAGTATCCTATGTCTTAACATACTAGCTGTTGCCCGCGTGTATGTCGGAAATTATCCCACGGGAACCTTCTACCGGGATGAAAGTATCCTATGTCTTAATATACTAGCTGTTGCCCGCGTGTATGTCGGAAATTATCCCACGGGAACCTTCTACCGTGATGAAAGTATCCTATGTCTTAATATACTAGCTGTTGACCTCGTGTATGTCGGAAATTATCCCGCGGGAACCTTATACCGGGATGAATAGTATCCTATGTCGTAATATACTAGCTGTTGCCCGCGTGTATGTCGGAAATTATCCCACGGGAACCTTCTACCGGGATGAAAAGTATCCTATGTCTTAATATTCTAGCTGTTGCCAGCGGCTTCGCCCGCGTGAATGTCGGAAATTATCCCACGGGAACCTTCTACCGGGATGAAAAGTATCCTATGTCTTAATATACTAGCTGTTGCCAGCGGCTTCGCCCGCGTGAATGTCAGAAATTATCCCACGGGAACCTTCTACCGGGATGAAAAGTATCCTATGTCTTAATATACTAGCTGTTGCCAGCGGCTTCGCCCGCATGAATGTCGGAAATTATCCCACGGGAACCTTCTACCGGGATGAAAGTATCCTATGTCTTAATATACTAGCTGTTGCCCGCGTGTATGTCGGAAATTATCCCACGGGAACCTTCTACCGGGATGAAAAGTATCTTATGTCTTAATATACTAGCTGTTGCCAGCGGCTTCGCCCGCGTGAATGTCGGAAATTATCCCACGGGAACCTTCTACCGGGATGAAAGTATCCTATGTTTTAATATACTAGCTGTTGCCCGCGTGTATGTCGGAAATTATCCCACGGGAACCTTCTACCGGGATGAAAGTATCCTATGTCTTAATATACTAGCTGTTGCCCGCGTGTATGTCGGAAATTATCCCACGGGAACCTTCTACCGTGATGAAAATATCCTATGTCTTAATATACTAGCTGTTGCCCGCGTGTATGTCGGAAATTATCCCGCGGGAACCTTATACCGGGATGAATAGTATCCTATGTCGTAATATACTAGCTGTTGCCCGCGTGTATGTCGGAAATTATCCCACAGGAACCTTCTACCGGGATGAATAGTATCCTATGTCTTAATATACTAGCTGTTGCCAGCGGCTTCGCCCGCGTGAATGTCGGAAATTATCCCGCGGGTACCTTCTACCTGGATGAAAAGTATCCTATGTCTTAATATACTTGCTGTTGCCCGCGTGTATGTCGGAAATTATCCCGCGGAAACCTTCTATCGGGATGAAATTATCCTATGTCTTAATATACTAGCTGTTGCCCGCGTGTATGTCGGAAATTATCCCGCGGGAACCTTCTACCTCGATGAAAGTATCCTATGTCTTAATATACTAGCTGTTGCCCGCGTGTATGTCGGAAATTATCCCGCGGAAACCTTATACCGGGATGAACGTATCCTATGTCTTAATATTCGAGCTGTTGCCAGCGGCTTCGCCCGCGTGAATTTCGGAATTTATCCCGCGGGAACCTTCTACCGGGATGAAAAGTATCCTATGTCTTAATATACTTGCTGTTGCCCGCGTGTATGTCGGAAATTATCCCACGGGAACCTTCTACCGGGATGAAAAGTATCCTATGTCTTAATATACTAGCTGTTGCCAGCGGCTTCGCCCGCGTGAATGTCGGAAATTATCCCACGGGAACCTTCTACCGGGATGAAAAGTATCCTATGTCTTAATATACTAGCTGTTGCCAGCGGCTTCGCCCGCGTGAATGTCGGAAATTATCCCACGGGAACCTTCTACCGGGATGAAAGTATCCTATGTCTTAATATACTAGCTGTTGCCAGCGGCTTCGCCCGCGTGAATGTCGGAAATTATCCCACGGGAACCTTCTACCGGGATGAAAAGTATCCTATGTCTTAATATACTAGCTGTTGCCCGCGTGAATGTCGGAAATTATCCCACGGGAACCTTCTACCGGGATGAAAAGTATCCTATGTCTTAATATACTACCTGTTGCCAGCGGCTTCGCCCGCGTGAATGTCGGAAATTATCCCGCGGGAACCTTCTACCGGGATGAAAAGTATCCTATGTCTTAATATACTTGCTGTTGCCCGCGTGTATGTCGGAAATTATCCCACGGGAACCTTCTACCGGGATGAATAGTATCCTATGTCTTAATATACTAGCTGTTGCCAGCGGCTTCGCCCGCGTGAATGTCGGAAATTATCCCGCGGGAACCTTCTACCGGGATGAAAAGTATCCTATGTCTTAATATACTTGCTGTTGCCCGCGTGTATGTCGGAAATTATCCCACGGGAACCTTCTACCGGGATGAAAGTATCCTATGTCTTAATATACTAGCTGTTGACCGCGTGTATGTCGGAAATTATCCCGCGGGAACCTTATACCGGGATGAATAGTATCCTATGTCGTAATATACTAGCTGTTGCCCGCGTGTATGTCGGAAATTATCCCACGGGAACCTTCTACCGGGATGAATAGTATCCTATGTCTTAATATACTAGCTGTTGCCAGCGGCTTCGCCCAAGTGAATGTCGGAAATTATCCCGCGGGAACCTTCTACCGGGATGAAAAGTATCCTATGTCTTAATATACTTGCTGTTGCCCGCGTGTATGTCGGAAATTATCCCACGGGAACCTTCTACCGGGATGAAAGTATCCTATGTCTTAATATACTAGCTGTTGCCCGCGTGTATGTCGGAAATTATCCCACGGGAACCTTCTACCGGGATGAAAGTATCCTATGTCTTAATATACTAGCTGTTGCCCGCGTGTATGTCGGAAATTATCCCACGGGAACCTTCTACCGGGATGAAAGTATCCTATGTCTTAATATACTAGCTGTTGCCCGCGTGTATGTCGGAAATTATCCCGCGGGAACCTTATACCGGGATGAAAGTATCCTATGTCGTAATATACTAGCTGTTGCCCGCGTGTATGTCGGAAATTATCCCACGGGAACCTTCTACCGGGATGAAAAGTATCCTATGTCTTAATATTCTAGCTGTTGCCAGCGGCTTCGCCCGCGTGAATGTCGGAAATTATCCCACGGGAACCTTCTACCGGGATGAAAAATATCCTATGTCTTAATATACTAGCTGTTGCCAGCGGCTTCGCCCGCGTGAATGTCAGAAATTATCCCACGGGAACCTTCTACCGGGATGAAAAGTATCCTATGTCTTAATATACTAGCTGTTGCCAGCGGCTTCGCCCGCATGAATGTCGGAAATTATCCCACGGGAACCTTCTACCGGGATGAAAGTATCCTATGTCTTAATATACTAGCTGTTGCCCGCGTGTATGTCGGAAATTATCCCACGGGAACCTTCTACCGGGATGAAAAGTATCTTATGTCTTAATATACTAGCTGTTGCCAGCGGCTTCGCCCGCGTGAATGTCGGAAATTATCCCACGGGAACCTTCTACCGGGATGAAAAGTATCCTATGTCTTAATATACTAGCTGTTGCCAGCGGCTTCGCCCGCGTGAATGTCGGAAATTATCCCACGGGAACCTTCTACCGGGATGAAAAGTATCCTATGTCTTAATATACTAGCTGTTGCCAGCGGCTTCGCCCGCTTGAATGTCGGAAATTATCCCACGGGAACCTTCTACCGGGATGAAAAGTATCCTATGTCTTAATATACTAGCTGTTGCCCGCGTGATTGTCGGAAATTATCCCACGGGAACCTTCTACCGGGATGAAAAGTATCCTATGTCTTAATATACTAGCTGTTGCCAGCGGCTTCGCCCGCGTGAATGTCGGAAATTATCCCACGGGAACCTTCTACCGGGATGAAAAGTATCCTATGTCTTAATATACTAGCTGTTGCCCGCGTGTATGTCGGAAATTATACCACGGGAACCTTCTACCGGGATGAAAAGTATCCTATGTCTTAATATACTAGCTGTTGCCAGCGGCTTCGCCCGCGTGAATGTCGGAAATTATCCCACGGGAACCTTCTACCGGGATGAAAGTATCCTATGTGTTAATATACTAGCTGTTGCCCGCGTGTATGTCGGAAATTATCCCGCGGTAACCTTCTACCGGGATGAAAGTATCCTATGTCTTAATATACTAGCTGTTGCCCGCGTGTATGTCGGAAATTATCCCGCGGGAACCTTCTACCGGGATGAAAGTATCCTATGTCTTAATATACTAGCTGTTGCCCGCGTGTATGTCGGAAATTATCCCACGGGAACCTTCTACCGGGATGAAAGTATCCTATGTCTTAATATACTAGCTGTTGCCAGCGGCTTCGCCCGCGTGAATGTCGGAAATTATCCCGCGGGAAACTTCTACCGGGAAAAAAGGATCCTATGTCTTAATATACTAGCTGTTGCCCGCGTGAATGTTGGAAATTATCCCACGGGAACCTTCTACCGGGATGAAAAGTATCCTATGTCTTAATATACTAGCTGTTGCCCGCGTGAATGTCGGAAATTATCCCACGGGAACCTTCTACCGGGATGAAAAGTATCCTATGTCTTAATATACTAGCTGTTGCCAGCGGCTTCGCCCGCGTGAATGTCGGAAATTATCCCACGGGAACCTTCTACCGGGATGAAAGTATCCTATGTCTTAACATACTAGCTGTTGCCCGCGTGTATGTCGGAAATTATCCCGCGGGAACCTTATACCGGGATGAATAGTATCCTATGTCGTAATATACTAGCTGTTGCCCGCGTGTATGTCGGAAATTATCACACGGGAACCTTCTACCGGGATGAAAAGTATCCTATGTCTTAATATTCTAGCTGTTGCCAGCGGCTTCGCCCGCGTGAATGTCGGAAATTATCCCACGGGAACCTTCTACCGGGATGAAAAGTATCCTATGTCTTAATATACTAGCTGTTGCCAGCGGCTTCGCCCGCGTGAATGTCAGAAATTATCCCACGGGAACCTTCTACCGGGATGAAAAGTATCCTATGTCTTAATATACTAGCTGTTGCCAGCGGCTTCGCCCGCATGAATGTCGGAAATTATCCCACGGGAACCTTCTACCGGGATGAAAGTATCCTATGTCTTAATATACTAGCTGTTGCCCGCGTGTATGTCGGAAATTATCCCACGGGAACCTTCTACCGGGATGAAAAGTATCTTATGTCTTAATATACTAGCTGTTGCCAGCGGCTTCGCCCGCGTGAATGTCGGAAATTATCCCACGGGAACCTTCTACCGGGATGAAAGTATCCTATGTTTTAATATACTAGCTGTTGCCCGCGTGTATGTCGGAAATTATCCCACGGGAACCTTCTACCGGGATGAAAGTATCCTATGTCTTAATATACTAGCTGTTGCCCGCGTGTATGTCGGAAATTATCCCACGGGAACCTTCTACCGTGATGAAAATATCCTATGTCTTAATATACTAGCTGTTGCCCGCGTGTTTGTCGGAAATTATCCCGCGGGAACCTTATACCGGGATGAATAGTATCCTATGTCGTAATATACTAGCTGTTGCCCGCGTGTATGTCGGAAATTATCCCACAGGAACCTTCTACCGGGATGAATAGTATCCTATGTCTTAATATACTAGCTGTTGCCAGCGGCTTCGCCCGCGTGAATGTCGGAAATTATCCCGCGGGTACCTTCTACCTGGATGAAAAGTATCCTATGTCTTAATATACTTGCTGTTGCCCGCGTGTATGTCGGAAATTATCCCGCGGAAACCTTCTATCGGGATGAAATTATCCTATGTCTTAATATACTAGCTGTTGCCCGCGTGTATGTCGGAAATTATCCCGCGGGAACCTTCTACCTCGATGAAAGTATCCTATGTCTTAATATACTAGCTGTTGCCCGCGTGTATGTCGGAAATTATCCCGCGGAAACCTTATACCGGGATGAACGTATCCTATGTCTTAATATTCGAGCTGTTGCCAGCGGCTTCGCCCGCGTGAATTTCGGAATTTATCCCGCGGGAACCTTCTACCGGGATGAAAAGTATCCTATGTCTTAATATACTTGCTGTTGCCCGCGTGTATGTCGGAAATTATCCCACGGGAACCTTCTACCGGGATGAAAAGTATCCTATGTCTTAATATACTAGCTGTTGCCAGCGGCTTCGCCCGCGTGAATGTCGGAAATTATCCCACGGGAACCTTCTACCGGGATGAAAAGTATCCTATGTCTTAATATACTAGCTGTTGCCAGCGGCTTCGCCCGCGTGAATGTCGGAAATTATCCCACGGGAACCTTCTACCGGGATGAAAGTATCCTATGTCTTAATATACTAGCTGTTGCCAGCGGCTTCGCCCGCGTGAATGTCGGAAATTACCCCACGGGAACCTTCTACCGGGATGAAAAGTATCCTATGTCTTAATATACTAGCTGTTGCCCGCGTGAATGTCGGAAATTATCCCACGGGAACCTTCTACCGGGATGAAAAGTATCCTATGTCTTAATATACTAGCTGTTGCCAGCGGCTTCGCCCGCGTGAATGTCGGAAATTATCCCGCGGGAACCTTCTACCGGGATGAAAAGTATCCTATGTCTTAATATACTTGCTGTTGCCCGCGTGTATGTCGGAAATTATCCCACGGGAACCTTCTACCGGGATGAATAGTATCCTATGTCTTAATATACTAGCTGTTGCCAGCGGCTTCGCCCGCGTGAATGTCGGAAATTATCCCGCGGGAACCTTCTACCGGGATGAAAAGTATCCTATGTCTTAATATACTTGCTGTTGCCCGCGTGTATGTCGGAAATTATCCCACGGGAACCTTCTACCGGGATTAAAGTATCCTATGTCTTAATATACTAGCTGTTGACCGCGTGTATGTCGGAAATTATCCCGCGGGAACCTTATACCGGGATGAATAGTATCCTATGTCGTAATATACTAGCTGTTGCCCGCGTGTATGTCGGAAATTATCCCACGGGAACCTTCTACCGGGATGAATAGTATCCTATGTCTTAATATACTAGCTGTTGCCAGCGGCTTCGCCCAAGTGAATGTCGGAAATTATCCCGCGGGAACCTTCTACCGGGATGAAAAGTATCCTATGTCTTAATATACTAGCTGTTGCCCGCGTGAATGTCGGAAATTATCCCACGGGAACCTTCTACCGGGATGAAAAGTATCCTATGTCTTAATATACTAGCTGTTGCCAGCGGCTTCGCCCGCGTGAATGTCGGAAATTATCCCGCGGGAACCTTCTACCGGGATGAAAAGTATCCTATGTCTTAATATACTTGCTGTTGCCCGCGTGTATGTCGGAAATTATCCCACGGGAACCTTCTACCGGGATGAATAGTATCCTATGTCTTAATATACTAGCTGTTGCCAGCGGCTTCGCCCGCGTGAATGTCGGAAATTATCCCGCGGGAACCTTCTACCGGGATGAAAAGTATCCTATGTCTTAATATACTTGCTGTTGCCCGCGTGTATGTCGGAAATTATCCCACGGGAACCTTCTACCGGGATTAAAGTATCCTATGTCTTAATATACTAGCTGTTGACCGCGTGTATGTCGGAAATTATCCCGCGGGAACCTTATACCGGGATGAATAGTATCCTATGTCGTAATATACTAGCTGTTGCCCGCGTGTATGTCGGAAATTATCCCACGGGAACCTTCTACCGGGATGAATAGTATCCTATGTCTTAATATACTAGCTGTTGCCAGCGGCTTCGCCCAAGTGAATGTCGGAAATTATCCCGCGGGAACCTTCTACCGGGATGAAAAGTATCCTATGTCTTAATATACTTGCTGTTGCCCGCGTGTATGTCGGAAATTATCCCACGGGAACCTTCTACCGGGATGAAAGTATCCTATGTCTTAATATACTAGCTGTTGCCCGCGTGTATGTCGGAAATTATCCCACGGGAACCTTCTACCGGGATGAAAGTATCCTATGTCTTAATATACTAGCTGTTGCCCGCGTGTATGTCGGAAATTATCCCACGGGAACCTTCTACCGGGATGAAAGTATCCTATGTCTTAATATACTAGCTGTTGCCCGCGTGTATGTCGGAAATTATCCCGCGGGAACCTTATACCGGGATGAAAGTATCCTATGTCGTAATATACTAGCTGTTGCCCGCGTGTATGTCGGAAATTATCCCACGGGAACCTTCTACCGGGATGAAAAGTATCCTATGTCTTAATATTCTAGCTGTTGCCAGCGGCTTCGCCCGCGTGAATGTCGGAAATTATCCCACGGGAACCTTCTACCGGGATGAAAAATATCCTATGTCTTAATATACTAGCTGTTGCCAGCGGCTTCGCCCGCGTGAATGTCAGAAATTATCCCACGGGAACCTTCTACCGGGATGAAAAGTATCCTATGTCTTAATATACTAGCTGTTGCCAGCGGCTTCGCCCGCATGAATGTCGGAAATTATCCCACGGGAACCTTCTACCGGGATGAAAGTATCCTATGTCTTAATATACTAGCTGTTGCCCGCGTGTATGTCGGAAATTATCCCACGGGAACCTTCTACCGGGATGAAAAGTATCTTATGTCTTAATATACTAGCTGTTGCCAGCGGCTTCGCCCGCGTGAATGTCGGAAATTATCCCACGGGAACCTTCTACCGGGATGAAAAGTATCCTATGTCTTAATATACTAGCTGTTGCCAGCGGCTTCGCCCGCGTGAATGTCGGAAATTATCCCACGGGAACCTTCTACCGGGATGAAAAGTATCCTATGTCTTAATATACTAGCTGTTGCCAGCGGCTTCGCCCGCTTGAATGTCGGAAATTATCCCACGGGAACCTTCTACCGGGATGAAAAGTATCCTATGTCTTAATATACTAGCTGTTGCCCGCGTGATTGTCGGAAATTATCCCACGGGAACCTTCTACCGGGATGAAAAGTATCCTATGTCTTAATATACTAGCTGTTGCCAGCGGCTTCGCCCGCGTGAATGTCGGAAATTATCCCACGGGAACCTTCTACCGGGATGAAAAGTATCCTATGTCTTAATATACTAGCTGTTGCCCGCGTGTATGTCGGAAATTATACCACGGGAACCTTCTACCGGGATGAAAAGTATCCTATGTCTTAATATACTAGCTGTTGCCAGCGGCTTCGCCCGCGTGAATGTCGGAAATTATCCCACGGGAACCTTCTACCGGGATGAAAGTATCCTATGTGTTAATATACTAGCTGTTGCCCGCGTGTATGTCGGAAATTATCCCGCGGTAACCTTCTACCGGGATGAAAGTATCCTATGTCTTAATATACTAGCTGTTGCCCGCGTGTATGTCGGAAATTATCCCGCGGGAACCTTCTACCGGGATGAAAGTATCCTATGTCTTAATATACTAGCTGTTGCCCGCGTGTATGTCGGAAATTATCCCACGGGAACCTTCTACCGGGATGAAAGTATCCTATGTCTTAATATACTAGCTGTTGCCAGCGGCTTCGCCCGCGTGAATGTCGGAAATTATCCCGCGGGAAACTTCTACCGGGAAAAAAGGATCCTATGTCTTAATATACTAGCTGTTGCCCGCGTGAATGTTGGAAATTATCCCACGGGAACCTTCTACCGGGATGAAAAGTATCCTATGTCTTAATATACTAGCTGTTGCCCGCGTGAATGTCGGAAATTATCCCACGGGAACCTTCTACCGGGATGAAAAGTATCCTATGTCTTAATATACTAGCTGTTGCCAGCGGCTTCGCCCGCGTGAATGTCGGAAATTATCCCACGGGAACCTTCTACCGGGATGAAAGTATCCTATGTCTTAACATACTAGCTGTTGCCCGCGTGTATGTCGGAAATTATCCCGCGGGAACCTTATACCGGGATGAATAGTATCCTATGTCGTAATATACTAGCTGTTGCCCGCGTGTATGTCGGAAATTATCCCACGGGAACCTTCTACCGGGATGAATAGTATCCTATGTCTTAATATACTAGCTGTTGCCAGCGGCTTCGCCCGCGTGAATGTCGGAAATTATCCCGCGGGAACCTTCTACCGGGATGAAAAGTATCCTATGTCTTAATATACTTGCTGTTGCCCGCGTGTATGTCGGAAATTATCCCACGGGAACCTTCTACCGGGATAAAAGTATCCTATGTCTTAATATACTAGCTGTTGCCCGCGTGTATGTCGGAAATTATCCCGCGGGAACCTTCTACCGGGATGAAAGTATCCTATGTCTTAATATACAAGCTGTTGCCCGCGTGTATGTCGGAAATTATCCCGCGGGAACCTTATACCGGGATGAAAGTATCCTATGTCGTAATATACTAGCTGTTGCCCGCGTGTATGTCGGAAATTATCCCACGGGAACCTTCTACCGGGATGAAAAGTATCCTATGTCTTAATATTCTAGCTGTTGCCAGCGGCTTCGCCCGCGTGAATGTCGGAAATTATCCCACGGGAACCTTCTACCGGGATGAAAAGTATCCTATGTCTTAAAATACTAGCTGTTGCCAGCGGCTTCGCCCGCGTGAATGTCGGAAATTATCCCACGGGAACCTTCTACCGGGATGAAAAGTATCCTATGTCTTAATATACTAGCTGTTGCCAGCGGCTTCGCCCGCATGAATGTCGGAAATTATCCCACGGGAACCTTCTACCGGGATGAAAAGTATCCTATGTCTTAATATACTAGCTGTTGCCCGCGTGTATGTCGGAAATATCCCACGGGAATCTTCTACCGGGATGAAAAGTACCCTATGTCTTAATATACTAGCTGTTGCCAGCGGCTTCGCCCGCGTGAATGTCGGAAATTATCCCACGGGAACCTTCTACCGGGATGAAAGTATCCTATGTTTTAATATACTAGCTGTTGCCCGCGTGTATGTCGGAAATTATCCCACGGGAACCTTCTACCGGGATAAAATTATCCTATGTCTTAATATACTAGCTGTTGCCCGCGTGTATGTCGGAAATTATCCCACGGGAACCTTCTACCGTGATGAAAATATCCTATGTCTTAATATACTAGCTGTTGCCCGCGTGTATGTCGGAAATTATCCCGCAGGAACCTTATACCGGGATGAATAGTATCCTATGTCGTAATATACTAGCTGTTGCCCGCGTGTATGTCGGAAATTATCCCACAGGAACCTTCTACCGGGATGAATAGTATCCTATGTCTTAATATACTAGCTGTTGCCAGCGGCTTCGCCCGCGTAAATGTCGGAAATTATCCCGCGGGTACCTTCTACCTGGATGAAAAGTATCCTATGTCTTAATATACTTGCTGTTGCCCGCGTGTATGTCGGAAATTACCCCGCGGAAACCTTCTACCGGGATGAAAGTATCCTATGTCTTAATATACTAGCTGTTGCCCGCGTGTATGTCGGAAATTATCCCGCGGGAACCTTCTACCTCGATGAAAGTATCCTATGTCTTAATATACTAGCTGTTGCCCGCGTGTATGTCGTAAATTATCCCGCGGAAACCTTATACCGGGATGAAAGTATCCTATGTCTTAATATTCTAGCTGTTGCCAGCGGCTTCGCCCGCGTGAATTTCGGAAATTATCCCGCGGGAACCTTCTACCGGGATGAAAAGTATCCTATGTCTTAATATACTTGCTGTTGCCCGCGTGTATGTCGGAAATATCCCACGGGAATCTTCTACCGGGATGAAAAGTACCCTATGTCTTAATATACTAGCTGTTGCCAGCGGCTTCGCCCGCGTGAATGTCGGAAATTATCCCACGGGAACCTTCTACCGGGATGAAAGTATCCTATGTTTTAATATACTAGCTGTTGCCCGCGTGTATGTCGGAAATTATCCCACGGGAACCTTCTACCGGGATGAAAGTATCCTATGTTTTAATATACTAGCTGTTGCCCGCGTGTATGTCGGAAATTATCCCACGGGAACCTTCTACCGGGATGAAAGTATCCTATGTCTTAATATACTAGCTGTTGCCCGCGTGTATGTCGGAAATTATCCCACGGGAACCTTCTACCGTGATGAAAATATCCTATGTCTTAATATACTAGCTGTTGCCCGCGTGTATGTCGGAAATTATCCCGCAGGAACCTTATACCGGGATGAATAGTATCCTATGTCTTAATATACTAGCTGTTGCCCGCGTGTATGTCGGAAATTATCCCACGGGAACCTTCTACCGGGATGAAAAGTATCTTATGTCTTAATATACTAGCTGTTGCCAGCGGCTTCGCCCGCGTGAATGTCGGAAATTATCCCACAGGAACCTTCTACCGGGATGAAAAGTATCCTATGTCTTAATATACTAGCTGTTGCCAGCGGCTTCGCCCGCGTGAATGTCGGAAATTATCCCACGGGAACCTTCTACCGGGATGAAAAGTATCCTATGTCTTAATATACTAGCTGTTGCCAGCGGCTTCGCCCGCGTGAATGTCGGAAATTATCCCACGGGAACCTTCTACCGGGATGAAAAGTATCCTATGTCTTAATATACTAGCTGTTGCCCGCGTGATTGTCGGAAATTATCCCACGGGAACCTTCTACCGGGATGAAAAGTATCCTATGTCTTAATATACTAGCTGTTGCCAGCGGCTTCGCCCGCGTGAATGTCGGAAATTATCCCACGGGAACCTTCTACCGGGATGAAAAGTATCCTATGTCTTAATATACTAGCTGTTGCCCGCGTGTATGTCGGAAATTATACCACGGGAACCTTCTACCGGGATGAAAAGTATCCTATGTCTTAATATACTAGCTGTTGCCAGCGGCTTCGCCCGCGTGAATGTCGGAAATTATCCCACGGGAACCTTCTACCGGGATGAAAGTATCCTATGTGTTAATATACTAGCTGTTGCCCGCGTGTATGTCGGAAATTATCCCGCGGGAACCTTCTACCGGGATGAAAGTATCCTATGTCTTAATATACTAGCTGTTGCCCGCGTGTATGTCGGAAATTATCCCGCGGGAACCTTCTACCGGGATGAAAGTATCGTATGTCTTAATATACTAGCTGTTGCCCGCGTGTATGTCGGAAATTATCCCACGGGAACCTTCTACCGGGATGAAAGTATCCTATGTCTTAATATACTAGCTGTTGCCAGCGGCTTCGCCCGCGTGAATGTCGGAAATTATCCCACGGGAACCTTCTACCGGGATGAAAAGTATCCTATGTCTTAATATACTAGCTGTTGCCCGCGTGTATGTCGGAAATTATACCACGGGAACCTTCTACCGGGATGAAAAGTATCCTATGTCTTAATATACTAGCTGTTGCCAGCGGCTTCGCCCGCGTGAATGTCGGAAATTATCCCACGGGAACCTTCTACCGGGATGAAAGTATCCTATGTGTTAATATACTAGCTGTTGCCCGCGTGTATGTCGGAAATTATCCCGCGGGAACCTTCTACCGGGATGAAAGTATCCTGTGTCTTAATATACTAGCTGTTGCCCGCGTGTATGTCGGAAATTATCCCGCGGGAACCTTCTACCGGGATGAAAGTATCCTATGTCTTAATATACTAGCTGTTGCCCGCGTGTATGTCGGAAATTATCCCACGGGAACCTTCTACCGGGATGAAAGTATCCTATGTCTTAATATACTAGCTGTTGCCAGCGGCTTCGCCCGCGTGAATGTCGGAAATTATCCCGCGGGAAACTTCTACCGGGAAAAAAGGATCCTATGTCTTAATATACTAGCTGTTGCCCGCGTGAATGTTGGAAATTATCCCACGGGAACCTTCTACCGGGATGAAAAGTATCCTATGTCTTAATATACTAGCTGTTGCCCGCGTGAATGTCGGAAATTATCCCACGGGAACCTTCTACCGGGATGAAAAGTATCCTATGTCTTAATATACTAGCTGTTGCCAGCGGCTTCGCCCGCGTGAATGTCGGAAATTATCCCACGGGAACCTTCTACCGGGATGAATGTATCCTATGTCTTAACATACTAGCTGTTGCCAGCGGCTTCGCCCGCGTGAATGTCGGAAATTATCCCACGGGAACCTTCTACCGGGATGAAAAGTATCCTATGTCTTAATATACTAGCTGTTGCCAGCGGCTTCGCCCGCGTGAATGTCGGAAATTATCCCACGGGAACCTTCTACCGGGATGAAAAGTATCCTATGTCTTAATATACTAGCTGTAGCCAGCGGCTTCGCCCGCGTGAATGTCGGAAATTATCCCACGGGAACCTTCTACCGGGATGAAAAGTATCCTATGTCTTAATATACTAGCTGTTGCCCGCGTGTGTGTCGGGAATTATCCCGCGGGAACCTTCTACCGGGATGAAAGTATCCTATGTCTTAATATACTAGCTGTTGCCCGCGTGTATGTTGGAAATTATCCCGCGGGAACCTTCTACCGGGATGAAAGTATCCTATGTCGTAATATCCTAGCTGTTGCCCGCGTGAATGTCGGAAATTATCCCACGGGAACCTTCTACCGGGATGAAAAGTATCCTATGTCTTAATATACCTGCTGTTGCCAGCGGCTTCGCCCGCGTGAATGTCAGAAATTATCCCACGGGAACCTTCTACCGGGATGAAAAGTATCCTATGTCTTAATATACTAGCTGTTGCCCGCGTGAATGTCGGAAATTATCCCACGGGAACCTTCTACCGGGATGAAAGTATCCTATGTCTTTATATACTAGCTGTTGCCCGCGTGTATGTCAGAAATTATCCCGCGGGAACCTTCTACCGGGATGAAAAGTATCCTATGTCTTAATATACTAGCTGTTGCCCGCGTGTATGTCGGAAATTATCCCACGGGAACCTTCTACCGGGATGAAAAGTATCCTATGTCTTAATATACTAGCTGTTGCCAGCGGCTTCGCCCGCGTGAATGTCGGAAATTATCCCACGGGAACCTTCTACCGGGATGAAAGTATCCTATGTCTTAATATACTAGCTGTTGCCCGCGTGAATGTCGGAAATTATCCCACGGGAACCTTCTACCGGGATGAAAGTATCCTATGTCTTAATATACTAGCTGTTGCCCGCGTGAATGTCGGAAATTATCCCACGGGAACCTTCTACCGGGATGAAAAGTATCCTATGTCTTAATATACTAGCTGTTGCCAGCGGCTTCGCCCGCGTGAATGTCGGAAATTATCCCACGGGAACCTTCTACCGGGATGAAAGTATCCTATGTCTTAATATACTTGCTGTTGCCCGCGTGTATGTCGGAAATTATCCCACGGGAACCTTCTACCGGGATGAAAAGTATCCTATGTCTTAATAAACTAGCTGTTGCCAGCGGCTTCGCCCGCGTGAATGTCGGAAATTATCCCACGGGAACCTTCTACCGGGATGAAAAGTATCCTATGTCTTAATATACTAGCTGTTGCCCGCGTGTATGTCGGAAATTATCCCGCGGGAACCCTCTACCGGGATGAAAAGTATCCTATGTCTTAATATACTAGCTGTTGCCAGCGCCTTCGCCCGCGTCAATGTCGGAAATTATCCCACGGGAACCTTCTACCGGGATGAAAAGTATCCTATGTCTTAATATACTTGCTGTTGCCCGCGTGTATATCGGAAATTATCCCACGGGAACCTTTTACCGGGATGCAAAGTATCCTATGTCTTAATATACTAGCTGTTGCCAGCGGCTTCGCCCGCGTGAATGTCGGAAATTATCCCACGGGAACCTTCTACCGGGATGAAAAGTATCGTATGTCTTAATATACTAGCTGTTGCCCGCGTGTATGTCGGAAATTATCCCGCGGGAACCTTCTACCGGGATGAAAGTATCCTATGACTTAATATACTAGCTGTTGCCAGCGGCTTCGCCCGCGTGAATGTCGGAAATTATCCCACGGGAACCTTTTACCGGGATGAAAAGTATCCTATGTCTTAATATACTAGCTGTTGCCAGCGGCTTCGCCCGCGTGTATGTCGGAAATTATCCCACGGGAACCTTCTACCGGGATGAAAAGTATCCTATGTCTTAATATACTAGCTGTAGCCAGCGGCTTCGCCCGCGTGATTGTCGGAAATTATCCCACGGGAACCTTCTACCGGGATGAAAAGTATCCTATGTCTTAATATACTAGCTGTTGCCAGCGGCTTCGCCCGCGTGAATGTCGGAAATTATCCCACGGGAACCTTCTACCGGGATGAAAAGTATCCTATGTCTTAATATACTAGCTGTTGCCCGCGGCTTCGCCCGCGTGAATGTCGGAAATTATCCCACGGGAACCTTCTACCGGGATGAAAAGTATCCTATGTCTTAATATACTAGCTGTTGCCAGCGGCTTCGCCCGCGTGAATGTCGGAAATTATCCCACGGGAACCTTCTACCGGGATGAAAAGTATCCTATGTCTTAATATACTAGCTGTTGCCCGCGTGTATGTCGGAAATTATCCCACGGGAACCTTCTACCGGGATGAAAGTATCCTATGTCTTAATATACTAGCTGTTGCCCGCGTGTATGTCGGAAATTATCCCACGGGAACCTTCTACCGGGATGAAAAGTATCCTATGTCTTAATATACTAGCTGTTGCCAGCGGCTTCGCCCGCGTGTATGTCAGAAATTATCCCGCGGGAACCTTCTACCGGGATGAAAGTATCCTATGTCTTAACATACTAGCTGTTCCCCACAACAGATTACCGTACGACATTATACTATGAAAATAGCTAAAGTACACTAAACGGGCTGTCTCTATGTTGGTTAAATTACGAATTTTCCTAACAGCGTATGCTGCGGAGCTTAGCTTTTTTGACAATTTATCTATATGTGGGCCCCACTGAAGCTTAGCATCCAAAGTTAAGCCCAAGAATACTGTGCTATCTTCAGGATTCAACTCTTCGCCCTTTATCAACACGTTAGTTTTCACCTGCCTAACGTGAGGTAGTGTAAACTTAATGAATTTGGTTTTTTTTTCATTAAGGAGTAAATTATTAACACTGAACCAGTGAACTACTTTTGAGATGTCTTACTGTGTACTTTTATGTCTTAATATACTAGCTGTTGCCCGCGTGAATGTTGGAAATTATCCCACGGGAACCTTCTACCGGGATGAAAAGTATCCTATGTCTTAATATACTAGCTGTTGCCCGCGTGAATGTCGGAAATTATCCCACGGGAACCTTCTACCGGGATGAAAAGAATCCTATGTCTTAATATACTAGCTGTTGCCAGCGGCTTCGCCCGCGTGAATGTCGGAAATTATCCCACGGGAACCTTCTACCGGGATGAAAGTATCCTATGTCTTAACATACTAGCTGTTGCCCGCGTGTATGTCGGAAATTATCCCACGGGAACCTTCTACCGGGATGAAAGTATCCTATGTCTTAATATACTAGCTGTTGCCCGCGTGTATGTCGGAAATTATCCCACGGGAACCTTCTACCGTGATGAAAGTATCCTATGTCTTAATATACTAGCTGTTGACCTCGTGTATGTCGGAAATTATCCCGCGGGAACCTTATACCGGGATGAATAGTATCCTATGTCGTAATATACTAGCTGTTGCCCGCGTGTATGTCGGAAATTATCCCACGGGAACCTTCTACCGGGATGAAAAGTATCCTATGTCTTAATATTCTAGCTGTTGCCAGCGGCTTCGCCCGCGTGAATGTCGGAAATTATCCCACGGGAACCTTCTACCGGGATGAAAAGTATCCTATGTCTTAATATACTAGCTGTTGCCAGCGGCTTCGCCCGCGTGAATGTCAGAAATTATCCCACGGGAACCTTCTACCGGGATGAAAAGTATCCTATGTCTTAATATACTAGCTGTTGCCAGCGGCTTCGCCCGCATGAATGTCGGAAATTATCCCACGGGAACCTTCTACCGGGATGAAAGTATCCTATGTCTTAATATACTAGCTGTTGCCCGCGTGTATGTCGGAAATTATCCCACGGGAACCTTCTACCGGGATGAAAAGTATCTTATGTCTTAATATACTAGCTGTTGCCAGCGGCTTCGCCCGCGTGAATGTCGGAAATTATCCCACGGGAACCTTCTACCGGGATGAAAGTATCCTATGTTTTAATATACTAGCTGTTGCCCGCGTGTATGTCGGAAATTATCCCACGGGAACCTTCTACCGGGATGAAAGTATCCTATGTCTTAATATACTAGCTGTTGCCCGCGTGTATGTCGGAAATTATCCCACGGGAACCTTCTACCGTGATGAAAATATCCTATGTCTTAATATACTAGCTGTTGCCCGCGTGTATGTCGGAAATTATCCCGCGGGAACCTTATACCGGGATGAATAGTATCCTATGTCGTAATATACTAGCTGTTGCCCGCGTGTATGTCGGAAATTATCCCACAGGAACCTTCTACCGGGATGAATAGTATCCTATGTCTTAATATACTAGCTGTTGCCAGCGGCTTCGCCCGCGTGAATGTCGGAAATTATCCCGCGGGTACCTTCTACCTGGATGAAAAGTATCCTATGTCTTAATATACTTGCTGTTGCCCGCGTGTATGTCGGAAATTATCCCGCGGAAACCTTCTACCGGGATGAAATTATCCTATGTCTTAATATACTAGCTGTTGCCCGCGTGTATGTCGGAAATTATCCCGCGGGAACCTTCTACCTCGATGAAAGTATCCTATGTCTTAATATACTAGCTGTTGCCCGCGTGTATGTCGGAAATTATCCCGCGGAAACCTTATACCGGGATGAACGTATCCTATGTCTTAATATTCGAGCTGTTGCCAGCGGCTTCGCCCGCGTGAATTTCGGAAATTATCCCGCGGGAACCTTCTACCGGGATGAAAAGTATCCTATGTCTTAATATACTTGCTGTTGCCCGCGTGTATGTCGGAAATTATCCCACGGGAACCTTCTACCGGGATGAAAAGTATCCTATGTCTTAATATACTAGCTGTTGCCAGCGGCTTCGCCCGCGTGAATGTCGGAAATTATCCCACGGGAACCTTCTACCGGGATGAAAAGTATCCTATGTCTTAATATACTAGCTGTTGCCAGCGGCTTCGCCCGCGTGAATGTCGGAAATTATCCCACGGGAACCTTCTACCGGGATGAAAGTATCCTATGTCTTAATATACTAGCTGTTGCCAGCGGCTTCGCCCGCGTGAATGTCGGAAATTATCCCACGGGAACCTTCTACCGGGATGAAAAGTATCCTATGTCTTAATATACTAGCTGTTGCCAGCGGCTTCGCCCGCGTGAATGTCGGAAACCGCGTGAATGTCGGAAATTATCCCACGGGAACCTTCTACCGGGATGAAAAGTATCCTATGTCTTAATATACTAGCTGTTGCCAGCGGCTTCGCCCGCGTGAATGTCGGAAATTATCCCGCGGGAACCTTCTACCGGGATGAAAAGTATCCTATGTCTTAATATACTTGCTGTTGCCCGCGTGTATGTCGGAAATTATCCCACGGGAACCTTCTACCGGGATGAAAGTATCCTATGTCTTAATATACTAGCTGTTGACCGCGTGTATGTCGGAAATTATCCCGCGGGAACCTTATACCGGGATGAATAGTATCCTATGTCGTAATATACTAGCTGTTGCCCGCGTGTATGTCGGAAATTATCCCACGGGAACCTTCTACCGGGATGAATAGTATCCTATGTCTTAATATACTAGCTGTTGCCAGCGGCTTCGCCCAAGTGAATGTCGGAAATTATCCCGCGGGAACCTTCTACCGGGATGAAAAGTATCCTATGTCTTAATATACTTGCTGTTGCCCGCGTGTATGTCGGAAATTATCCCACGGGAACCTTCTACCGGGATGAAAGTATCCTATGTCTTAATATACTAGCTGTTGCCCGCGTGTATGTCGGAAATTATCCCACGGGAACCTTCTACCGGGATGAAAGTATCCTATGTCTTAATATACTAGCTGTTGCCCGCGTGTATGTCGGAAATTATCCCACGGGAACCTTCTACCGGGATGAAAGTATCCTATGTCTTAATATACTAGCTGTTGCCCGCGTGTATGTCGGAAATTATCCCGCGGGAACCTTATACCGGGATGAAAGTATCCTATGTCGTAATATACTAGCTGTTGCCCGCGTGTATGTCGGAAATTATCCCACGGGAACCTTCTACCGGGATGAAAAGTATCCTATGTCTTAATATTCTAGCTGTTGCCAGCGGCTTCGCCCGCGTGAATGTCGGAAATTATCCCACGGGAACCTTCTACCGGGATGAAAAGTATCCTATGTCTTAATATACTAGCTGTTGCCAGCGGCTTCGCCCGCGTGAATGTCAGAAATTATCCCACGGGAACCTTCTACCGGGATGAAAAGTATCCTATGTCTTAATATACTAGCTGTTGCCAGCGGCTTCGCCCGCATGAATGTCGGAAATTATCCCACGGGAACCTTCTACCGGGATGAAAGTATCCTATGTCTTAATATACTAGCTGTTGCCCGCGTGTATGTCGGAAATTATCCCACGGGAACCTTCTACCGGGATGAAAAGTATCTTATGTCTTAATATACTAGCTGTTGCCAGCGGCTTCGCCCGCGTGAATGTCGGAAATTATCCCACGGGAACCTTCTACCGGGATGAAAAGTATCCTATGTCTTAATATACTAGCTGTTGCCAGCGGCTTCGCCCGCGTGAATGTCGGAAATTATCCCACGGGAACCTTCTACCGGGATGAAAAGTATCCTATGTCTTAATATACTAGCTGTTGCCAGCGGCTTCGCCCGCGTGAATGTCGGAAATTATCCCACGGGAACCTTCTACCGGGATGAAAAGTATCCTATGTCTTAATATACTAGCTGTTGCCCGCGTGATTGTCGGAAATTATCCCACGGGAACCTTCTACCGGGATGAAAAGTATCCTATGTCTTAATATACTAGCTGTTGCCAGCGGCTTCGCCCGCGTGAATGTCGGAAATTATCCCACGGGAACCTTCTACCGGGATGAAAAGTATCCTATGTCTTAATATACTAGCTGTTGCCCGCGTGTATGTCGGAAATTATACCACGGGAACCTTCTACCGGGATGAAAAGTATCCTATGTCTTAATATACTAGCTGTTGCCAGCGGCTTCGCCCGCGTGAATGTCGGAAATTATCCCACGGGAACCTTCCACCGGGATGAAAGTATCCTATGTGTTAATATACTAGCTGTTGCCCGCGTGTATGTCGGAAATTATCCCGCGGTAACCTTCTACCGGGATGAAAGTATCCTATGTCTTAATATACTAGCTGTTGCCCGCGTGTATGTCGGAAATTATCCCGCGGGAACCTTCTACCGGGATGAAAGTATCCTATGTCTTAATATACTAGCTGTTGCCCGCGTGTATGTCGGAAATTATCCCACGGGAACCTTCTACCGGGATGAAAGTATCCTATGTCTTAATATACTAGCTGTTGCCAGCGGCTTCGCCCGCGTGAATGTCGGAAATTATCCCGCGGGAAACTTCTACCGGGAAAAAAGGATCCTATGTCTTAATATACTAGCTGTTGCCCGCGTGAATGTTGGAAATTATCCCACGGGAACCTTCTACCGGGATGAAAAGTATCCTATGTCTTAATATACTAGCTGTTGCCCGCGTGAATGTCGGAAATTATCCCACGGGAACCTTCTACCGGGATGAAAAGTATCCTATGTCTTAATATACTAGCTGTTGCCAGCGGCTTCGCCCGCGTGAATGTCGGAAATTATCCCACGGGAACCTTCTACCGGGATGAAAGTATCCTATGTCTTAACATACTAGCTGTTGCCCGCGTGTATGTCGGAAATTATCCCGCGGGAACCTTATACCGGGATGAATAGTATCCTATGTCGTAATATACTAGCTGTTGCCCGCGTGTATGTCGGAAATTATCCCACGGGAACCTTCTACCGGGATGAATAGTATCCTATGTCTTAATATACTAGCTGTTGCCAGCGGCTTCGCCCGCGTGAATGTCGGAAATTATCCCGCGGGAACCTTCTACCGGGATGAAAAGTATCCTATGTCTTAATATACTTGCTGTTGCCCGCGTGTATGTCGGAAATTATCCCACGGGAACCTTCTACCGGGATAAAAGTATCCTATGTCTTAATATACTAGCTGTTGCCCGCGTGTATGTCGGAAATTATCCCGCGGGAACCTTCTACCGGGATGAAAGTATCCTATGTCTTAATATACAAGCTGTTGCCCGCGTGTATGTCGGAAATTATCCCGCGGGAACCTTATACCGGGATGAAAGTATCCTATGTCGTAATATACTAGCTGTTGCCCGCGTGTATGTCGGAAATTATCCCACGGGAACCTTCTACCGGGATGAAAAGTATCCTATGTCTTAATATTCTAGCTGTTGCCAGCGGCTTCGCCCGCGTGAATGTCGGAAATTATCCCACGGGAACCTTCTACCGGGATGAAAAGTATCCTATGTCTTAAAATACTAGCTGTTGCCAGCGGCTTCGCCCGCGTGAATGTCGGAAATTATCCCACGGGAACCTTCTACCGGGATGAAAAGTATCCTATGTCTTAATATACTAGCTGTTGCCAGCGGCTTCGCCCGCATGAATGTCGGAAATTATCCCACGGGAACCTTCTACCGGGATGAAAAGTATCCTATGTCTTAATATACTAGCTGTTGCCCGCGTGTATGTCGGAAATATCCCACGGGAATCTTCTACCGGGATGAAAAGTACCCTATGTCTTAATATACTAGCTGTTGCCAGCGGCTTCGCCCGCGTGAATGTCGGAAATTATCCCACGGGAACCTTCTACCGGGATGAAAGTATCCTATGTTTTAATATACTAGCTGTTGCCCGCGTGTATGTCGGAAATTATCCCACGGGAACCTTCTACCGGGATGAAAGTATCCTATGTCTTAATATACTAGCTGTTGCCCGCGTGTATGTCGGAAATTATCCCACGGGAACCTTCTACCGTGATGAAAATATCCTATGTCTTAATATACTAGCTGTTGCCCGCGTGTATGTCGGAAATTATCCCGCAGGAACCTTATACCGGGATGAATAGTATCCTATGTCGTAATATACTAGCTGTTGCCCGCGTGTATGTCGGAAATTATCCCACAGGAACCTTCTACCGGGATGAATAGTATCCTATGTCTTAATATACTAGCTGTTGCCAGCGGCTTCGCCCGCGTAAATGTCGGAAATTATCCCGCGGGTACCTTCTACCTGGATGAAAAGTATCCTATGTCTTAATATACTTGCTGTTGCCCGCGTGTATGTCGGAAATTACCCCGCGGAAACCTTCTACCGGGATGAAAGTATCCTATGTCTTAATATACTAGCTGTTGCCCGCGTGTATGTCGGAAATTATCCCGCGGGAACCTTCTACCTCGATGAAAGTATCCTATGTCTTAATATACTAGCTGTTGCCCGCGTGTATGTCGTAAATTATCCCGCGGAAACCTTATACCGGGATGAAAGTATCCTATGTCTTAATATTCTAGCTGTTGCCAGCGGCTTCGCCCGCGTGAATTTCGGAAATTATCCCGCGGGAACCTTCTACCGGGATGAAAAGTATCCTATGTCTTAATATACTTGCTGTTGCCCGCGTGTATGTCGGAAATTATCCCACGGGAACCTTCTACCGGGATGAAAAGTATCCTATGTCTTAATATACTAGCTGTTGCCAGCGGCTTCGCCCGCGTGAATGTCGGAAATTATCCCACGGGAACCTTCTACCGGGATGAAAAGTATCCTATGTCTTAATATACTAGCTGTTGCCAGCGGCTTCGCCCGCGTGAATGTCGGAAATTATCCCACGGGAACCTTCTACCGGGATGAAAGTATCCTATGTCTTAATATACTAGCTGTTGCCAGCGGCTTCGCCCGCGTGAATGTCGGAAATTATCCCACGGGAACCTTCTACCGGGATGAAAAGTATCCTATGTCTTAATATACTAGCTGTTGCCCGCGTGAATGTCGGAAATTATCCCACGGGAACCTTCTACCGGGATGAAAAGTATCCTATGTCTTAATATACTAGCTGTTGCCAGCGGCTTCGCCCGCGTGAATGTCGGAAATTATCCCGCGGGAACCTTCTACCGGGATGAAAAGTATCCTATGTCTTAATATACTTGCTGTTGCCCGCGTGTATGTCGGAAATTATCCCACGGGAACCTTCTACTTCGATGAATAGTATCCTATGTCTTAATATACTAGCTGTTGCCAGCGGCTTCGCCCGCGTGAATGTCGGAAATTATCCCACGGGAACCTTCTACCGGGATGAAAAGTATCCTATGTCTTAATATACTAGCTGTTGCCAGCGGCTTCGCCCACGTGAATGTCGGAAATTATCCCGCGGGAACCTTCTACCGGGATGAAAAGTATCCTATGTCTTAATATACTTGCTGTTGCCCGCGTGTATGTCGGAAATTATCCCACGGGAACCTTCTACCGGGATGAATAGTATCCTATGTCTTAATATACTAGCTGTTGCCAGCGGCTTCGCCCGCGTGAATGTCGGAAATTATCCCACGGGAACCTTCTACCGGGATGAAAGTATCCTATGTCTTAATATACTAGCTGTTGCCCGCGTGTATGTCGGAAATATCCCACGGGAACCTTCTACCGGGATGAAAAGTATCCTATGTCTTAATATACTAGCTGTTGCCAGCGGCTTCGCCCGCGTGAATGTCGGAAATTATCCCACGGGAACCTTCTACCGGGATGAAAGTATCCTATGTCTTAATATACTAGCTGTTGCCCGCGTGTATGTCGGAAATTATCCCACGGGAACCTTCTACCGGGATGAAAGTATCCTATGTCTTAATATACTAGCTGTTGCCCGCGTGTATGTCGGAAATTATCCCGCGGGAACCTTATACCGGGATGAATAGTATCCTATGTCGTAATATACAAGCTGTTGCCCGCGTGTATGTCGGAAATTATCCCACGGGAACCTTCTACCGGGATGAAAGTATCCTATGTCTTAATATACTAGCTGTTGCCCGCGTGTATGTCGGAAATTATCCCACGGGAACCTTCTACCGGGATGAAAGTATCCTATGTCTTAATATACTAGCTGTTGCCCGCGTGTATGTCGGAAATTATCCCACGGGAACCTTCTACCGGGATGAAAAGTATCCTATGTCTTAATATACTAGCTGTTGCCCGCGTGTATGTCGGAAATATCCCACGGGAACCTTCTACCGGGATGAAAAGTATCCTATGTCTTAATATACTAGCTGTTGCCCGCGGCTTCGCCCGCGTGAATGTCGGAAATTATCCCACGGGAACCTTCTACCGGGATGAAAGTATCCTATGTCTTAATATACTAGCTGTTGCCCGCGTGTATGTCGGAAATTATCCCACGGGAACCTTCTACCGGGATGAAAAGTATCCTATGTCTTAATATACTAGCTGTTGCCCGCGTGTATGTCGGAAATTATCCCGCGGGAACCTTATACCGGGATGAATAGTATCCTATGTCGTAATATACTAGCTGTTGCCCGCGTGTATGTCGGAAATTATCCCACAGGAACCTTCTACCGGGATGAATAGTATCCTATGTCTTAATATACTAGCTGTTGCCAGCGGCTTCGCCCGCGTGTATGTCGGAAATTATCCCACGGGAACCTTCTACCGGGATGAAAGTTTCCTATGTCTTAATATACTAGCTGTTGCCCGCGTGTATGTCGGAAATTATCCCACGGGAACCTTCTACCGTGATGAAAATATCCTATGTCTTAATATACTAGCTGTTGCCCGCGTGTATGTCGGAAATTATCCCGCGGGAACCTTATACCGGGATGAATAGTATCCTATGTCGTAATATACTAGCTGTTGCCCGCGTGTATGTCGGAAATTATCCCACAGGAACCTTCTACCGGGATGAATAGTATCCTATGTCTTAATATACTAGCTGTTGCCAGCGGCTTCGCCCGCGTAAATGTCGGAAATTATCCCGCGGGTACCTTCTACCTGGATGAAAAGTATCCTATGTCTTAATATACTTGCTGTTGCCCGCGTGTATGTCGGAAATTACCCCGCGGAAACCTTCTACCGGGATGAAAGTATCCTATGTCTTAATATACTAGCTGTTGCCCGCGTGTATGTCGGAAATTATCCCGCGGGAACCTTCTACCTCGATGAAAGTATCCTATGTCTTAATATACTAGCTGTTGCCCGCGTGTATGTCGGAAATTATCCCGCGGAAACCTTATACCGGGATGAAAGTATCCTATGTCTTAATATTCTAGCTGTTGCCAGCGGCTTCGCCCGCGTGAATTTCGGAAATTATCCCGCGGGAACCTTCTACCGGGATGAAAAGTATCCTATGTCTTAATATACTTGCTGTTGCCCGCGTGTATGTCGGAAATTATCCCACGGGAACCTTCTACCGGGATGAAAAGTATCCTATGTCTTAATATACTAGCTGTTGCCAGCGGCTTCGCCCGCGTGAATGTCGGAAATTATCCCACGGGAACCTTCTACCGGGATGAAAAGTATCCTATGTCTTAATATACTAGCTGTTGCCAGCGGCTTCGCCCGCGTGAATGTCGGAAATTATCCCACGGGAACCTTCTACCGGGATGAAAGTATCCTATGTCTTAATATACTAGCTGTTGCCAGCGGCTTCGCCCGCGTGAATGTCGGAAATTATCCCACGGGAACCTTCTACCGGGATGAAAAGTATCCTATGTCTTAATATACTAGTTGTTGCCCGCGTGAATGTCGGAAATTATCCCACGGGAACCTTCTACCGGGATGAAAAGTATCCTATGTCTTAATATACTAGCTGTTGCCAGCGGCTTCGCCCGCGTGAATGTCGGAAATTATCCCGCGGGAACCTTCTACCGGGATGAAAAGTATCCTATGTCTTAATATACTTGCTGTTGCCCGCGTGTATGTCGGAAATTATCCCACGGGAACCTTCTACCGGGATGAATAGTATCCTATGTCTTAATATACTAGCTGTTGCCAGCGGCTTCGCCCGCGTGAATGTAGGAAATTATCCCACGGGAACCTTCTACCGGGATGAAAAGTATCCTATGTCTTAATATACTAGCTGTTGCCAGCGGCTTCGCCCGCGTGAATGTCGGAAATTATCCCGCGGGAACCTTCTACCGGGATGAAAAGTATCCTATGTCTTAATATACTTGCTGTTGCCCGCGTGTATGTCGGAAATTATCCCACGGGAACCTTCTACCGGGATGAATAGTATCCTATGTCTTAATATACTAGCTGTTGCCAGCGGCTTCGCCCGCGTGAATGTCGGAAATTATCCCACGGGAACCTTCTACCGGGATGAAAAGTATCCTATGTCTTAATATACTAGCTGTTGCCAGCGGCTTCGCCCGCGTGAATGTCGGAAATTATCCACGGGAACCTTCTACCGGGATGAAAAGTATCCTATGTCTTAATATACTAGCTGTTGCCCGCGTGAATGTTGGAAATTATCCCACGGGAAACTTCTACCGGGATGAAAAGTATCCTATGTCTTAATATACTAGCTGTTGCCCGCGTGTATGTCGGAAATATCCCACGGGAACCTTCTACCGGGATGAAAAGTATCCTATGTCTTAATATACTAGCTGTTGCCAGCGGCTTCGCCCGCGTGAATGTCGGAAATTATCCCACGGGAACCTTCTACCGGGATGAAAGTATCCTATGTCTTAATATACTAGCTGTTGCCCGCGTGTATGTCGGAAATTATCCCACGGGAACCTTCTACCGGGATGAAAGTATCCTATGTCTTAATATACTAGCTGTTGCCAGCGGCTTCGCCCGCGTGAATGTCGGAAATTATCCCGCGGGAACCTTCTACCGGGATGAAAAGTATCCTATGTCTTAATATACTTGCTGTTGCCCGCGTGTATGTCGGAAATTATCCCACGGGAACCTTCTACCGGGATGAATAGTATCCTATGTCTTAATATACTAGCTGTTGCCAGCGGCTTCGCCCGCGTGAATGTCGGAAATTATCCCACGGGAACCTTCTACCGGGATGAAAAGTATCCTATGTCTTAATATACTAGCTGTTGCCAGCGGCTTCGCCCGCGTGAATGTCGGAAATTATCCCACGGGTACCTTCTACCGGGATGAAAAGTATCCTATGTCTTAATATACTAGCTGTTGCCAGCGGCTTCGCCCGCATGAATGTCGGAAATTATCCACGGGAACCTTCTACCGGGATGAAAAGTATCCTATGTCTTAATATACTAGCTGTTGCCCGCGTGAATGTTGGAAATTATCCCACGGGAAACTTCTACCGGGATGAAAAGTATCCTATGTCTTAATATACTAGCTGTTGCCCGCGTGTATGTCGGAAATATCCCACGGGAACCTTCTACCGGGATGAAAAGTATCCTATGTCTTAATATACTAGCTGTTGCCAGCGGCTTCGCCCGCGTGAATGTCGGAAATTATCCCACGGGAACCTTCTACCGGGATGAAAGTATCCTATGTCTTAATATACTAGCTGTTGCCCGCGTGTATGTCGGAAATTATCCCACGGGAACCTTCTACCGGGATGAAAGTATCCTATGTCTTAATATACTAGCTGTTGCCCGCGTGTATGTCGGAAATTATCCCACGGGAACCTTTTACCGTGATGAAAGTATCCTATGTCATAATATACTAGCTGTTGCCCGCGTGTATGTCGGAAATTATCCCGCGGGAACCTTATACCGGGATGAATAGTATCCTATGTCGTAATATACTAGCTGTTGCCCGCGTGTATGTCGGAAATTATCCCACGGGAACCTTCTACCGGGATGAATAGTATCCTATGTCTTAATATACTAGCTGTAGCCAGCGGCTTCGCCCGCGTGAATGTCGGACATTATCCCGCGGGAACCTTCTACCGGGATGAAAAGTATCCTATGTCTTAATATACTTGCTGTTGCCCGCGTGTATGTCGGAAATTATCCCACGGGAACCTTCTACCGGGATGAAAGTATCCTATGTCTTAATGTACTAGCTGTTGCCCGCGTGTATGTCGGAAATTATCCCGCGGGAACCTTCTACCGGGATGAAAGTATCCTATGTCTTAACATACTAGCTGTTGCCCGCGTTTATGTCGGAAATTATCCCGCGGGAACCTTCTACCGGGATGAAAGTATCCTATGTCTTAATATACTAGCTGTTGCCCGTGTGTATGTCGGAAATTATCCCACGGGAACCTTCTACCGGGATGAAAAGTATCCTATGTCTTAATATACTAGCTGTTGCCAGCGGCTTCGCCCGCGTGAATGTCGGAAATTATCCCACGGGAACCTTCTACCGGGATGAAAAGTATCCTATGTCTTAATATACTAGCTGTTGCCAGCGGCTTCGCCCGCGTGAATGTCGGAAATTATCCCACGGAAACCTTCTACCGGGATGAAAGTATCCTATGTCTTAATATACTAGCTGTTGCCAGCGGCTTCGCCCGCGTGAATGTCGGAAATTATCCCACGGGAACCTTCTACCGGGATGAAAGTATCCTATGTCTTAATATACTAGCTGTTGCCCGCATTTATGTCGGAAATTATCCCACGGGAACCTTCTACCGGGATGAAAAGTATCCTATGTCTTAATATTCTAGCTGTTGCCAGCGGCTTCGCCCGCGTGAATGTCGGAAATTATCCCACGGGAACCTTCTACCGGGATGAAAAGTATCCTATGTCTTAATATACTTGCTGTTGCCCGCGTGTATGTCGGAAATTATCCCACGGGAACCTTCTACCGGGATGAAAAGTATCCTATGTCTTAATATACTAGCTGTTGCCAGCGGCTTCGCCCGCGTGAATGTCGGAAATTATCCCACGGGAACCTTCTACCGGGATGAAAAGTATCCTATGTCTTAATATACTAGCTGTTGCCAGCGGCTTCGCCCGCGTGAATGTCGGAAATTATCCCACGGGAACCTTCTACCGGGATGAAAGTATCCTATGTCTTAATATACTAGCTGTTGCCAGCGGCTTCGCCCGCATGAATGTCGGAAATTATCCACGGGAACCTTCTACCGGGATGAAAAGTATCCTATGTCTTAATATACTAGCTGTTGCCCGCGTGAATGTTGGAAATTATCCCACGGGAAACTTCTACCGGGATGAAAAGTATCCTATGTCTTAATATACTAGCTGTTGCCCGCGTGTATGTCGGAAATATCCCACGGGAACCTTCTACCGGGATGAAAAGTATCCTATGTCTTAATATACTAGCTGTTGCCAGCGGCTTCGCCCGCGTGAATGTCGGAAATTATCCCACGGGAACCTTCTACCGGGATGAAAGTATCCTATGTCTTAATTTACTAGCTGTTGCCCGCGTGTATGTCGGAAATTATCCCACGGGAACCTTCTACCGGGATGAAAGTATCCTATGTCTTAATATACTATCTGTTGCCCGCGTGTATGTCGGAAATTATCCCAAGGGAACCTTCTACCGTGATGAAAGTATCCTATGTCTTAATATACTAGCTGTTGCCCGCGTGTATGTCGGAAATTATCCCGCGGGAACCTTATACCGGGATGAATAGTATCCTATGTCGTAATATACTAGCTGTTGCCCGCGTGTATGTCGGAAATTATCCCACGGGAACCTTCTACCGGGATGAATAGTATCCTATGTCTTAATATACTAGCTGTAGCCAGCGGCTTCGCCCGCGTGAATGTCGGAAATTATCCCGCGGGAACCTTCTACCGGGATGAAAAGTATCCTATGTTCTTATATACTTGCTGTTGCCCGCGTGTATGTCGGAAATTATCCTACGGGAACCTTCTACCGGGATGAAAGTATCCTATGTCTTAATATATTAGCTGTTGCCCGCGTGTATGTCGGAAATTATCCCGCGGGAAACTTCTACCGGGATGAAAGTATCCTATGTCTTAATATACTAGCTGTTGCCCGCGTTTATGTCGGAAATTATCCCGCGGGAACCTTCTACCGGGATGAAAGTATCCTATGTCTTAATATACTAGCTGTTGCCCGCGTGTATGTCGGAAATTATCCCGCGGGAACCTTATACCGGGATGAAAGTATCCTATGTCGTAATATACTAGCTGTTGCCCGCGTGTATGTCGGAAATTATCCCACGGGAACCTTCTACCGGGATGAAAAGTATCCTATGTCTTAATATTCTAGCTGTTGCCAGCAGCTTCGCCCGCGTGAATGTCGGAAATTATCCCGCGGGAACCTTCTACCGGGAAAAAAGGATCCTATGTCTTAATATACTAGCTGTTGCCCGCGTGAATGTTGGAAATTATCACACGGGAACCTTCTACCGGGATGAAAAGTATCCTATGTCTTAATATACTAGCTGCTGCCCGCGTGTATGTCGGAATTTATCCCACGGGAACCTTCTACCGGGATGAAAAGTATCCTATGTTATCTATATTTTTAACACAAACTCACACAATCACACAAAAACATCATTGCTACATAATCCCATCATACAATAAAATTATATAATGTGCTGCGCCATGTTATATAATTATCCGACAAAACAAACAACAACAGCTAAAATATTTCTGACAGCTGCGCCGCGCGCATGGCACAGATAATGCATCCGTCCACAGCGCCGGCGTCGGAGTCGGTGGGTGCTAGTGCTGACGGAACGCAATGTATGTACTCAACTTCTACACCTATTATATTTACATAAACTTTGAAAATATTCAATAATCTTATTTATCTAATTTTAATTGGCATTTTTACTTCCACTGCATGATGCACCGATCGACGTCATTACGTCAACGCCGGCTGTCGCTGAAAACCAGCGCTGAGGCTCTGTCTCGTATGGGGTCGCGGCATTATGCTGAGCGACGGCCGTTTTGCGTGAATGTGGCGCATATTTTCCCCAAACTTGTTTTTAATTGTTTTATTTTGTTATTTTATGTCTTTGCGCCATGTTTATCGCAAATTCTATTATTTTCTTTCTTTCTTTCTTTCTGATTTCTATGTCTTAATATACTAGCTGTTGCCAGCGGCTTCGCCCGCGTGAATGTCGGAAATTATCCCACGGGAACCTTCTACCGGGATGAAAGTATCCTATGTCTTAATATACTAGCTGTTGCCCGCGTGTATGTCGGAAATTATCCCACGGGAACCTTCTACCGGGATGAAAGTATCCTATGTCTTAATATACTAGCTGTTGCCCGCGTGTATGTCGGAAATTATCCCACGGGAACCTTCTACCGTGATGAAAGTATCCTATGTCTTAATATACTAGCTGTTGCCCGCGTGTATGTCGGAAATTATCCCGCGGGAACCTTATACCGGGATGAATAGTATCCTATGTCGTAATATACTAGCTGTTGCCCGCGTGTATGTCGGAAATTATCCCACGGGAACCTTCTACCGGGATGAAAAGTATCCTATGTCTTAATGTACTAGCTGTTGCCAGCGGCTTCGCCCCCGTGAATGTCGGAAATTATCCCACGGGAACCTTCTACCGGGATGAAAAGTATCCTATGTCTTAATGTACTAGCTGTTGCCAGCGGCTTCGCCCGCGTGTATGTCGGAAATTATCCCACGGGAACCTTCTACCGGGATGAAAAGTATCCTATGTCTTAATGTACTAGCTGTTGCCAGCGGCTTCGCCCGCGTGAATGTCGGAAATTATCCCACGGGAACCTTCTACCGGGATGAAAAGTATCCTATGTCTTAATGTACTAGCTGTTGCCAGCGGCTTCGCCCGCGTGAATGTCGGAAATTATCCCACGGGAACCTTCTACCGGGATGAAAAGTATCCTATGTCTTAATGTACTAGCTGTTGCCAGCGGCTTCGCCCGCGTGAATGTCGGAAATTATCCCACGGGAACCTTCTACCGGGATGAAAAGTATCCTATGTCTTAATATACTAGCTGTTGCCAGCGGCTTCGCCCGCGTGAATGTCGGAAATTATCCCACGGGAACCTTCTACCGGGATGAAAGTATCCTATGTCTTAATATACTAGCTGTTGCCCGCATTTATGTCGGAAATTATCCCACGGGAACCTTCTACCGGGATGAAAAGTATCCTATGTCTTAATATACTAGCTGTTGCCAGCGGCTTCGCCCGCGTGAATGTCGGAAATAAAATTATCCCACGGGAACCTTCTACCGGGATGAAAAGTATCCTATGTCTTAATATACTTGCTGTTGCCCGCGTGTATGTCGGAAATTATCCCACGGGAACCTTCTACCGGGATGAAAAGTATCCTATGTCTTAATATACTAGCTGTTGCCAGCGGCTTCGCCCGCGTGAATGTCGGAAATTATCCCACGGGAACCTTCTACCGGGATGAAAAGTATCCTATGTCTTAATATACTTGCTGTTGCCCGCGTGTATGTCGGAAATTATCCCACGGGAACCTTCTACCGGGATGAAAAGTATCCTATGTCTTAATATACTAGCTGTTGCCAGCGGCTTCGCCCGCGTGAATGTCGGAAATTATCCCACGGGAACCTTCTACCGGGATGAAAATATCCTATGTCTTAATATACTAGCTGTTGCCAGCGGCTTCGCCCGCGTGAATGTCGGAAATTATCCCACGGGAACCTTCTGCCGGGATGAAAAGTATCCTATGTCTTAATATACTAGCTGTTGCCAGCGGCTTCGCCCGCGTGAATGTCGGAAATTTTCCCACGGGAACCTTCTACCGGGATGAAAAGTATCCTATGTCTTAATCTAGGTTATAAACTATCTGTATACCAAATTTCATCCAAATACGTTCAGCCGTTTTTGCGTTATTGAGTAACAAACATCTAAACATCCGAACATACAAACTTTGACATTTATAATATTAGTAGGATTAATGAATTATTTTAATTTTACAAAAATTAACCTACTTTAAAAAACTCGTGTTTTATGTATACAGGATAATTTTTTAAGTAGTGCGCAAACTTTCACAGGTTATTCTACCCATGAATATGAACAACTTTCACTATGGGACCAAACCTGAAATCGCGAAAAAAAAATCAGCTGTTCAGTACATTTATGTTGGCATACTTCGTCAAAATGTACTGTACAGCTCATTTTTTTTTCGCTAGTTCATCGTTGGTCCCTCGTGAAAGTTGTTCATATTCATGGGTAGAATAACCTGTGAAAGTTTGCGCACTGCTTAAAAAATTATCCTGTATACATATATGTTCGCAATTTTCTAGTAAACTACTGAACCGATTTTGATAATTCTTTCACTGGTATAATCTAGGTATTCCAAGTATGGTTTTAGTGTACCTACAAAATATTAAGATGCCAATCTTATTAACAAAGTTATAGACATAAATATGACAGAGCTCCACACAACAAATTAAATAAAAAATAAAAATATGAGTAAGTAATTTTATGGAAAATTGCCTTGACTAAAAAAGGCGAATACTAAGACATTTAAAATAAAATAGCCGAATTTGAACCGTCTTCAAAAGAAGCTTTGAACTAAAAAGTATTAACTGAAAGTCATAACAGTTTATAGATTTCTATTACTTCAGAATCACAATAGGTAGACAATTTTTGTTATTTTATACGTCTTCTTAGTAACACCTTTTTTAAAAAATCGGTTAAATAATTTTACAAATTTATATTATTTTAATTTTTTTAGTGTTCACCGTATTTATTCAGGGCAATTTTCTATAACATTACTCATATTTTTATTTTTTATATTCTTTAAATTAAATAATCAAATTTTCAGTTATAATGAAACTGCAAAATAAGTAATATATATATTTTTTTAATGATACTACCCCTGCGCATCTTGCCTGATAAGACCGTTTAAGAGCGTAGTTGACTCTTTTGTCGCCAACTTATTTGGCAACTACTCCATTAAAATTCTCTACAATGTTGCTGTCTACATTTTCAATTAGATCCTTGAGTGTGATGCAACATTGTAGATAAAAATATATTTCATCAGAGACGTGTGTTACAAATATTTTTTGATTCTTCATTTGTATTTTCACTACAAATATTTTTATCACAAGAATCATGGTGCTCAAATGCATGATAAATGGCATTCGTAATATCTTTGTGCAGATATTTTATGGCGTTACATATGTACTTTAGTATCTTTAAAATCTTATTTGTAATTATTATGTTCTTTTCTGTTACAGCATATTTTGTATCCGTTTTTAAATTTATCAATTTGTTACAAAAATTTCTTAATATGTGATTTTTGCAATCAATCTTTTCGACCGTGATTGAGGGATATGATCGAGTGTCAAGTATTTTTGCCTAAGTGCTACTGTCTCCATCAGCTATGTATCTTCCATAGATAATGCCATGCATTTCTATGGACTGTTTAAATCCTTCGGCGATAATAGTGGATTCCATAGCTGTGGAAGATCTGTGGAAGATATTTTTTAAAACACTCATGCTGTTTTACTATCTCATTTCGTTTTTCCGCTCTAGCACAAATACAACAATATTTGTTTTTGACTGCCATGAAAAGAACTTGACGAAATCGTCTACCTATAATTGTCGCAGTGCCAGATAGTGCAGCATAATTAGTTCTGTATGAACGTTTAGCCCAACAACCATCTAAGATTACATCTATTATTGGTATGCCATCTTTAGTAAGCTTTCCTTCTTTGACTGCCGCTTCTTTCTCCCGCTCCCCCGCTTTCCTCGTCTCTTCTCATGCCGTCACTTCCCATTCGTCACATACTTCATCTTGTACGATTTTGTACCTGTATTCCGACAAGGATGGTAAATCGACAGCTGCCGAAAACTGTTTCAGTTGAGCGTTAACACAACCAGCTGACATTATCCCGGCCACCGCCATTTTTTTTCAACCTGTGTGTTGAGTTCTGTATTTTAAACTTTATTTTACATAATGTATAAGAAAATGTAAACTCAGATGTAAGGCCAGAAACTTTTTCGGATTCTAATTTGATGGTGGTAAGGCCACATTGGAACATTGATTCGTGACTCAATATTTTAACTAATTCATTAAAAAAGTAATTTGCATCAACAACTCTGTGGCCACTGATGTCGGCAGTTTTGGACTCCTGAAAGAAAAAGTATAAGTCAACATGGAAAAAATATATTTATGCCAAGCTCTAAAGTATAAAGTTCATAGTACATAAAATAAGAGAACTCACATTTTCTTCAAGTTCGATTTCGTATGGCAGTAGTTCTTGCTTCCTTTTATTTCTGCAATAAAACGTTCATCAACATTCAAGTGGAGCTAGCATAATCAAATTCATGCAGATTTTTTTCTTTTTTGATAACTTTTGTTCCACGACTTTTATAAATCACAAAAAAAAATCAACACTTGTTGGAAAGAAAACTAAAATGTTTAAAAAAACTAAAATAAACTATTATATTAAATCACACACAATAATCCATACTTCAATAAAGATCAAAAAATAATTTCGACTAAACTCACCTTTTTTCGCAATTCAAATGCGACTCCATTGCTTTTTGTGCTCTTAGTCTGTCACACGCAGTAATAGTACTTGACGTATGACCGATGTATTGTTGACATATTTCTAACCTAAAATTAATTATAATTACATTTTAGCCTTTTTCATTAGATACACAATTATAGGTAACTTACAAAAATTAAAACAGATATTTAGTTCTAGCAAATAGAAGGCTTACCCATTATTACTTTGCGAGGCGAGGATAGGTTGTAGTTGATTATCCAAATTTATGAGCGAAGGTGGCGACTTCGATTATTTGTTATTATCAGCTATTGATACTGATTTCCTGTAAAATGAGTCCATTGATAAAAACCGGTCAAGTGGTTAGGAATTTAGGATCTAACAACAAAAAAACCACAAAAGAAGTACCTAACTCGCGAGCGCAACTCATTATTTACGTATATATCCGATGTCATCTTTAACTTCCATCGGGCAATGATTGCAGACAAGAACGTGCCCATAACATTGACATTGACAGGCCAGATGGCGTGGTTGGTTAAGATACCACCTGCCATGCCGCTGGTCGTGGGTTCGATTCCCATCCAGGACAAACATTTGTGTGCATGAACATGTCTGTTTGTCCTGAGTCTGGGTGTAATTATCTATATAAGTATGTATTTACAAAAAAAAAGTAGTGTATGTAGTTTATCAGTTATCTGGTTTCCATAGTACAAGCTCTGCTTAGTTTGGGATCAGATGACCGTGTGTGAACAATGTCTTAGGATATTATTATTATTTCCTTTATTTTTTATTATATACATATGATTTACATTTTTAAATATTTTTATAAAAACTTAAAATAAATAAAAACATTTAAAAATATAAAAAATAGTAGCCCACCGGTATCGGGAACAGGGTCCAAGCTACCGGTGGTCAGGGCTCCTGAGAGAGGAACCTCCTAACAATACGTGCCGTGTCCAGAAGTACCGCTTTCTGGATCAAGCCCTTGATCCAGCTGCCTAACGAGAGCCTCCTCAGGTGTTGGTCGAGACTCTTCGATATTATGCCATTGGCTGTCACAACTATCGGCACAATGATTGCTGTATCCACATCCCACATGTCGACAACCTCGCGAGCCAAGTCAAGATACTTAATCTGTTTATCTTTTTCAGCTTTCACGAGGTTCTCGTCATGCGGAACCGCTATATCAACAATCATTGTGCGACGCTCTTTTCGATCTATCACCACTATATCTGGCTTATTGGCAACAATAGTCCTGTCAGTGATGATAGATCGATCCCAATACAACGTGATATTGCCATTTTCGAGAACTGGGTCGGGCACATACCTATAGTACGGTACTTCCGATTCCACAAGATTGTATTGCAGAGCAAGTTGCTGATGGATAATCCTGGCTACAAGGTTGTGTCTATGCAAGTAGTCTCCGTTAGCCAGACGAGAACAGCCAGAAATAATGTGACGGATAGATTCCCCCGGACGGTGGCATGCCCGACAGATGTCAACCGTGCCGTCCTTCACAATATATTTCCGGTAGTTGTTCGTCATTATAACTTCGTCCATAATCGCAAAGATAAAACCTTCGGTTTCACCAAAGAGATCACCGAATCGCAACCAGGATACGGATGCCAAGAGGTCTACATCAGGCCCATGTAGGACCCGGTAAAAGCGCCCATGAAGCTCTTTGCTCTGCCATACCTCCCTGCGGTCATTAGTTTCTAATATTATAGGTTTGCACCAGTTCTCGTTAGCCAAGGAGAGCGGGGTGAGGCCCTTGTCCACTGAGACCACATCTCGGTGCATCCCCACGTCGGCTTCTAGGAAGTATTCCCTGAGACTGCATACCTCACGGTTGTGCAGGGTCTTAGCATTTAAGAAGCCTCGACCACCACACTTCCGCGAAATATACAGTCTCATCACCGATGACCGTGGGTGATGCATCCGATTTGCAGTCAGCAGTGTGCGGACCCTTCTATCCAAGGCGTCAAGTTCTGTTTGAGTCCATTTGAGTATACCGAAAGAGTACATCAAAACCGGCATGACCCAACCGTTGAAGGCGCGCACCTTGTTTCCGCCTAATAGAAGACTATTAAATACTTTGTTCAGGCGGTTAAAGAAGCGCTCCTTCAGCGATTGCTTCATGTCAGCAGCGTTGATGCCTAACGCTTCCGACATACCCAAATACTTGTAAGTTTCGAGTGAGGAGAGGGGTCTTAGGTGTATGGAATCCGAGAGTTGGGTTTCTACGGATTCCAAAATCCTCCCTCGCTTTACATGCATGACCGCACATTTGTCCACACCAAATTCCATCCTGATGGCACTACTGAAAGTTTTGGTTACCTTCAATAGCTCCATCAGTTGAAAATTGCTGGGGGCAAAAAGCTTCAAGTCATCCATGTAAAGAAGGTGAGATATAACCTGACCACCTCTTCTCAATCGATAGCCTAGACCTGAATCCTCCAGCAGTGTGCTTAGAGGATTCAAGGCTAAGCAGAACCAAAGTGGACTTAAACTATCGCCTTGAAATATACCTCGCTCGATCCTTATCGGCTCGCTATTCCTCTGGATATGTAGACATCCTGGATAGCGAAGGACTGTCCTCCACTGCCCCATACACGACATCAGGAAGGTCCGCAGAGTTGCATCTACTTTATACAACTCCAGCACCTTCATGAGCCATGTATGTGGCACCGAGTCATAGGCCTTCTTGTAATCTATCCAGCATGTCGACAGATCCTTTCGGGAACGACGAACCTGTTGGTTAATGGCCATATCTATGAGGAGCAGCTCCTTAGTACCGCGGGATCCATTCCTACATCCATTTTGAGAGGCAGACATGATGGAGTTATTGTCTATATGTTTGTTAATTTTAGCTCTCAAAATGGATGTAAGAACTTTATAGACCGTCGGTAGACAAGTGATCGGTCTATAATTTTTGGGTTCCGCAGTACTACCTGATTTATGGAGCAGGTGGGTTATTCCTGTCGTTAGGAACTGGGGCAGCGACCCCGACTCTAAGGCTGACTGGAACTGGGATGCCAAGCGGGCGTGCGACTTATGGAAGCATTTTATCCAAAAGTTGTGCAGCCCGTCCGGCCCTGGGGATTTCCAGTTAGGTAACGGACGGACTGCACAAGTTACATCTTGGGGGCTGATGGTAAGTGCCTCCATTTCTGGTATTTGATCGCACGTTCGCTCGATCTCCCTAGTCCAATCACCTTCGGTGTGACTGACAGGCACCGACCAGATGCTTCGCCAGAACGAATACATGGCGTCATCATCCGGGAGGCGCGTGTCGGTCACACCATGGTCTGGTCGCTCCCAAGCCCTATAGACCCACTTTTCATCGCTCCGGAATGTGCGATTCTGAGTATACCGGTCCACTCTCCGCCTGTACCGACGAATACGGTTTGCCCATGCACAGATCTTCTGCTTCAGGAAGTCGATACGCTCTGTGACGCGGGTCAAGTAATCTCGAGAACTAATATCCATCCCCGAGAACGCCCGCCTCACAAAGCGCATCACTCTAGGGCGAGTATTGCCCTGCCTGAAGCAGATTAACTTGCCGATGAGTGCTCTAGCCTCACCAATACGACGCTCAATCCTGCACTGCCAAGCTGGTACAGCTGATTTTGGTCGTGGAGCTCTGTCACTGTTAGGAAATTTAACATGAGCTACACGACATGCCGCTACAGCAGCACAGTACAAGATCGAGTGGGTATCGGTGAGGTCTTTGCTGCCGTCAAAATAATTTGACAGCTGCGAATCTAGTTCACACACCAGCGCCTTATTTTTCTTGTGCATGGGCAACCGAGGTAAACGTGGTCTAAGCCCAGGCGGAGTGGAACGGTACTCCCGGAAAGCATCCTCCAGAGCGCTCCTCAATCGTACATTGCATTGGGAACTCACGGACATAGCCCCGTCATCATCCTCATCACTAACGCGGTCGGGTCGCGGTGAGGCACTGGGTTGTTGCACCGCGACCAGTGGCGAAGCAGGCGTAACATGGCTATTCCGTGATTCGAGACGTAGTCGATCAAGTACGACGTCATCCAGCATATGGTTACGCTGGATGACCCGCACCTGATCCGACAGTCGTTGCGCCGACACGTTGACAGCTGGTTCAAGCACCTGAAACAGAGAGAGCATCCGACCACGATACGCAGTCAAGTTACTTCCCCCCTCTGTAGCCCCAAAGTATGCGCGCATGACATTTTCGTTGATGGTTTGTGTCCACCTCATGCGCTGCACACTTCCACCGGCAGCGGGGACCCTATCAGAGGCCGATGGGCCTCGGAGTCCTAAGCTGGCCGGTGGTCGGCCTCTTCCGCGCCGACGTAATGGTGGTGGTGTTGTCGGCGGCGAGAAGTATTCGTCACTCGAGCTCGACGCAACTGCAGCAGCCGGTATCACTGGACTCACGTCTGGAGCAGGTTCCGGCAACTGCGAGGCGGAGCTGAGCGACGAACCCGAAGATGTTGGGCGTGTGTTTCGTCGTGCCCGACTTCTCGTCAGCATTGTGTTTGGTCTTCTATTCTCCGTGTTCAGTAGTTAGTAGGTGGTAGTTTTATTATTATTATTATTATTATTATAACTGATAAAGTAGAAACTATTGTACATAACTATATACTTACTTTTGCTCTCTCTCATTTTTTGAGCCCTCACCCTCAGGTACTCTAAACGTTGTACTTTACTTTGTTTTGGTTTCCTATTTCTTCCCATTTTTATTTATAAATCATTAAAAACTCGTCACAAATAGAAACACGATACTTTATAGGTACTGTTCAATCACAAGAAGTCTTTATATATCACTTCTACACTAATTAACTAACAATTTACTAGCTTTTACTATATAAACATTTATTAAAATCACGAAAATCCGATAGCACCGATCTGTCAAAAAATGACATAGACTCGTTGTCGATGAAGCGCACCGGGCGACTGATCCAGTTAGCGAGCGAAAGTGATGCAATTACTTTTGAAATGCAAAAGAAGAGAAGGCTATAATGTGCGTGCGCTCGAAATTAAACGACGTATGTGCCAAACCGAATTTACTCCTTTTTTAACAAAATAAATAAATAAAATTTAAAACTACTTTGAGTAAACTTTAATATTATAATTATCTATGTTTTAAAGTAAATTTCATTTAATAACTCTTAAGCGTTACGCCGTGATGCCGAAAAAAGTAAAAAAATAGATATAACTTTGGAATTTTTTTGTATCGAGAAAAAATCATTGAATCGTGTATTCCTTTTACATGATACTAGACTAAAGAGTCAGAAAACATGTACTAAAATGTTAAATCCCTATTCCACATATTTAACAAGTTACACGAAATAGAAAAACCACATTTTTTTCAACATGTCACCTTAAGGGCTTCTTGAATATATTTATAAACAGCTAATGTTGTGGAACGGTTTTTTCGCAAAAAGAATAAATTCGATCACCCATAGCTCTCTCAAAAATCTTGGAGGCTGAGGGCAAGAGAGCTATTGGGCGATAATTATTAGGATCAGTTTTTGTGTTCTTTTTATGAATTGGTTTAATTAGTGATTTTTTTAACAAATCTGGGAAAGTGCCTTCTGCAAAAGACTGATTCAACAGTAGATAAAATGGCAAGGTGAGTTCATTTGCGCATTCTTTTAATAACGTAGGTGGAATATCGTCTAAACCGTGACTTCGTTTATTTTTTAGGTTTTTGATTAATTTGTTGACTTCCCAAGCTTCTACTGGGCTAAGGAACATGGTGTTCTCCGTGGGATTTAGTGGTGACATGCCGCCCAGTGCAGTGCCAGATGGATTGTTGTTGCTTTCTCCTATTGACGCAAAGTAGTCATTAAAAATATTCGCAATTTGTTCAGGTTCGGATATAATAATAATAATAATCAATCCACTTTAGCCACCCAAACCCATAGCCCAATGTGTTTTGTTTCCACGTACAACAATAGTCCTGTCCCAACCGGGGGTTGTCCTTGGGTGCACTTGCATAGTGCATACAGGTATAATCGTCGGTTGGTGCCTCCTCATCATTTAAAATAATCTAAGGGGCCTCTGCGAGTTGGCTTCGGCTCCTCGTACGCCTTCCAAAGGTCCGGGACCCCAGGGTCCCGAGATATATAAGATAATAATAATAAAATAATAATAAAAATGTTTATTTCTGTAGCAACTCGTTTACATTAGTTTCGATTGGAGTTTATATAACATTACAACATAATAGTATTATTATGTCGTAATGTTATGCTACAGTTTTCCTTTTTTGGTTTTTTATTTGGTTTTTGGATTTAGTGGAAAATAATTTTAACAATCTTTGTGTTTGCAGGAAACTCTAACTCCCGTAGTTAGCCAGTATTTTATATAGTTACTTTTAAGTTTCATTTTACGCATAGGTATACATTGATTTAAATTTTTTATTAAGAGGTTGTTGAAAGAATTATAATTTTCATTTATATTATTGTTTGTTTGTATAATGTCGTGCCAGTTTTGTGTACTTAGTATAGATTTAAATTTTGTAATGTTCGCTATGTTAAATAATCTTTTATTAGTGTACCATGTAATTTTTTTCGCTGGTTGAGGTATGCTTAGATTTATAATTGTTCCACTGTGGTCCGAAAGTCTGATATTTTCTACGGTTGTAAACATATTTTTGTCGCTGAAATTCGTAAATATTAGATCAAGACATGTTGAGGTTTTTCTGTAATACGTGTAGGTCTTTTTATATGTTGAGTGAATTTGTATTCTAGCATGAGATCCAGAAACTGGTAAGTTTTTGAGGTTTTGCTTAATATGTTAATGTTAAAATCTCCACCTATAACAATGTTACATTTATTATATTTAATATTTAAATAATTTAGAATTTGTTTTAATTTATCAATGAATATATCTTCCTCTCTTCTATTCCAGTACATAGTAATTAGTAAAAGGTTTTGTTTAGGTAACTCAGCAGCGCACACTTCCAGTACATATTCTGTAGACATGTTTGAGATATCTTTTTTCTCTATATAATCAATTTGTTCTTGCAAGAGGATGCATACGCCGTCTCCTCCTCGAGTTTTCCGGCAGTATGATGATGCAATATTATAGCCATTTATTTGGATGAGGGAAACTTTATCTTCGGATAGCCAGGACTCAGATATGCATACAGCTTGATAGATAGGGTTTTCTGTTAAAAATGCTTCTATAATGTGTAGCTTGTTGGATATGCTTTGCATGTTTTGGAAGAGAATTTTACAAGGTTGGTCTATGCTTTCGAAAGGAGTGATTCTTTGTGTCTTCGTTGGTGGTAGGTAGTTCGCCAATTCGGTCTACATTGTAGTTGTATGCGGTTCCCTTCTGGTCATTGATTTGTGTCGATTTGTATGTTTCGTTGTTCTGGTTAACTTTCTGTCCTTCAATAAACAATTGATTATTTTTAAATATTGCAAATAATCCGTTTCTTCGAGCCTGAAGCATTTCTTCTCGCATTAATTGTCTTTCCCTTCGCGTGTTGGTATCTAGGAACTCTGAGATAAATAACCGAGTACCCTGAAGGTATTGGCTATTATTTATTACGTACTTGGCCATTCTTTTACTAATTAATTCGATGATAAGTGGTCAATTTTTGTTGCTGTTGTATCTACCCAGTCTGTATGTCTCTTCTATATATCCCGTCAGGTCTACGTTCATCGTGCTGTAGAACAGTTCAATGATTCTGTTGTGTAGGTCAAATTCCGGTTCTTTGTAATATTCAGTAAATCCGTAGAGAACTATTTTCTTAGTGTTTGTTTCAGTGCAAATAGTGGTCGGGGTATCTTTTCTATTTCTTATCTCTAAAATTTCTTTTTTTAGTTTCTCATTTTCTTTTGTAAGGTTTTCAATTTTTAAGTTTACTTTTTTTATTTCTTCCTTTCTTAGTTCGTTTTGGATATTTAGGGCGTCTGTTTTTAATTGGATATCTTCCTTTAATTCAGTGATGGCTTTATTTATCTCGGTTTGGATTGTATTTTTAATTTCTGTTACTTATAATGGATTTATTATTTTCCTTAAGGCGCAGTATTATAATTTCACTTAGATTTTGTAGCGTTAATTCAGTTTGAATGGCCGTTTCTTTTTCTTCTGCGTTCAGCGTGTCGCCTAGTATAGTTAGGTCTTCAGAGTTAAAAGTGTAGTTGTTTGTTTTTGTGTTCACTCTTCTAATGGTGACATTACATTCTTCAGAAGGTGATTGTGTCTGTTGCGGTAGGTCACGGTCTTGTAGGCGTATAGGCATAGCAAGCTTGACATTGCCATTTAATTTTATGCTCAAAAGTCATCAATTTTGTAAAATGGTGAATTGAAACATTAGCACATTTTAAGTCGTATGTGTTTTTGCAATGCGCACAGGTAAGTTTTTCTGCTTCTGGTATTTTCTGATAACATCCCGCACATTGAGAAGCCATGTCTGTTTATTTTTATTTTTACGACCAGTTACGTCCTCTAGTAGTGGATTGTTGTAGTACTTGAAGTATTGACGTTTGGTGTATGTTTCTCTTTGTCGGTAATAGATGGCGTTTATTTGTCAGAAAGTGAGTTCGCAATTTGAAGTTGTTTAAGCTATTCCACGATAGATGGCATTGTTTTCAAAATCAATTGTTTATTTCAGTTCAGTTTATTGTAATTTTTGTGTAATAATTGTATGTAAAATGAGATATGATTATTCGTTATTCGTAATTTTTCCCTACCTTTCTTGAGGTTTGTAATTCTCGTTGCTGTTTGCTTTTTGGTGCTGGAACTTCACAGGTGCTTGCCAGTTCGCAATTTGAATTTAGTTTCTCTATTCCGCGATAGATGGCATAGTTTTCAAAAACAATTGTCCATGCGGTCCAGTTATTTGCAATTTCTTGTATAATAAAAGTAGTAAAATGAGAAAGTATTATTCGTTATTTATAATATTTCCCTACCTTTCTTGATGTTTGTTATTCTGGTCGCTGTTTGCTTTTTGCTACTGAAGCTTCACTGTTTGATTAGGTACTTGTGAAAAAAATTTAAATTTGAACATAGATGTCGTTATGAGGTATTTAACACTGTTACTCTTTAGGTTTTAGAAAAACCACCATTATGACGAGCATAAATTGCTTAGCAGCCATTAAAGTAGGTAAGTACCTAATCGAATCGCAACCCGTGAAATACTTATTATTGAGTTATTCCGGTGGCCATCTGTGATCTTCATCATTATCAGTTCCACTTCACCAAATAGTGCTTTCCAAGAGCAAATACACAAGTTACTATAAAAAAATATCCAAACTGATATAGGTGTGTATATTTGAAGAGTTCCGTCGATTTCTCCAGGATCCCATCATCAGATCCTGACCTGATGACAATGGGACCAACTAGAAAGTAAGTATACCCTTTCAAAAAAAAAAAGAATTTTCCAAATCGGTCTAACCGTGTTCGAGTTATAAAACATAAAAAAAAAATTAAAAGAAAAATACTTAACAATATATATTTTTATATTTCCTCGCGCAATACATAGTGGGATGAAAGAAATCCAGACGAAATAAAGGAATAGGTACTCGTCTATGTGTAACGATAAATTAAAAAGTTTAGATTTGCCTGAAGATTTTGAACTATGTGCTGATAATTTTTGTTTTAATGCCCAACATATGGTAGATTATTGTTGGATTCAATGTTTAAAAACATTGTGTATTAAGTGAAATTTAATAGATCAGATCTAAACCATAAAATATTTTATTGGTAAAAGTTTACCTCAAGTCTCGATAGATGGCGTTGGTCGATTTAAATTCGCGCTATGGTTTCGTTACCGCGTGAAGTATAAGAGTATAGAAGGTCCGTAAAGTGCCTGGTACACAGTACAATACCGCCCACACACTCAGAACACGGTCCGTTCTCGCCACCCGGGCTCCGGCTCGGCTTGACCTGAAAACGGGGAGGTGAGGGGGGCCATACACCCCTTCTGTAGGAACGTCGAGTCCGTAAATCTGTCGCTGGATGCCATCTGCTGGGCTTCCCCCATGTAGGTGGGGGTCTCACTCGGTAGTGGTTGTCCGCCGATTTACGGTGAAACAAGCGGCGTTGGGCATCAACGTCGTGGCGTGCCTACAGACACAAATTTCAGACACCTCTTTTACATGGGCGTGTATGCCGCACGCCCAACCATCCATTCGCCAGCGGCGATCACAATGAGGGGCCCGTGGTTACGGGCCACCGTATGGCTTTCGCGGTCGGGGGGCCATGTCCCGACGCCGCACGCCGCGCCCCCTTACGGGGGCGTAGCGACATCCCGCACGTAAGTGCCTGGGTGGATCAGCCCGTGGTCGACTACGCAGTTCAAATTATCAGTGATTGTGTAGGTAATTTTTATTCGCGCGGACCGCCAATTTTATCGTTTTTCTCTGTGTTTACACAAGTACCAGCCGGCACTTGTGTAAGCACAGAGGGAGCCACCGGGCTGCTCGGTGAGTCTGCTCACCGTCGCGGTCGCGGAGGCCACGCCCACCAGCATGCCGAAACCCGGCAAGCGCGGCTCGCTGGGCCGCGATGCCGGGTCACCCGAGGCCCGTCCGGCGATGGACCGGGCGACGTCGTTACCAAACATTGGTGACGCGGCGACCGATGCACCGCCGGCCGGACAATCCAGAGAAGAGAGAAGAAGAGGGGGGACGAGTGCCGCTGCAGCGACCGGCCCGCCGACGACGTCGACGCCTACGTGCGCTGCGCCCGCGCCGTCGTCGAGCCGACAGCGCGAGGTCCCCGTCCGCCCCGCTACGTTTCGCCCGGTGCCGATACAGGCCCCGGGGCCAGTAGTGACGACAGCGGGCCGTGCCCCACCATCCACACGCGCGACCGCACCGGTGCGTGTCACTGCGCCCGCGCCGAACGCCGCGCGTACCGCACCAACAACCACGCGCACCTCCGCGCCGCCCGCTGCGCGCGCCGCCGCGCCGCCCACTGCGCGCGCCGCCGCGCCGCCCGCCCCGCGCGCCGCCGCACCAGCCGCCCCGCGCGTCACCGCACCAGCCGCACCACGCGCCGCCGCGCCGCCTGTTGCGCGCACCGCTGCGCCGCCCGCGAGTGATTCCGCACCGCCCGCGCGCACCCGCGCACCCGCTGCGCGCTAAAATGCGCCGCCGCCGCGTTTTGCGTCGCCACCCACGCCTCCCAAGCACGCCGACGCATCTGGTTCCCACCTCCCGCTGGCGGAAACAGTGACTGCTTCGCGTACAGTGCTGACAAAGATGACACCACCGGCACTATTCTCGCCGGCCCCCCCCCGCACCTCCGCCTACGACTCGCCGGCCATGCTGTCGGCATGCTCGTCTCGCGCGGGATCGAGCATGTCGCTAGCATCGGCGGGCTCGGCCGCATCCGGTCGCGACAACGTGTCCTTGGACACGACATCGCGAGCCGACGCGCGGCCCACCGTGGGAGGAGCTGACACCCCGCTGGGATTCGGCTTCGAGTTCCAACTCGTCGAGCCCAGATCCCAGCGGAAGCACCGTAGGAGGAGCTCGGACGACACCGGGACGGAGGCGAAGCGGATGGACCTGGGTGAAGCAGCGTCACCCACCTTCGCCGACGTGGCGCGCAGCACGCCGCCCCCATCACCGACCGCAGGGGTAAGTGTTTCACTATTACCCCCTGCCCCCCCTACATCCGCCGCACCCCCGGCAACCCCCCCGGCCAATACTTCTGGCGACGCGACTGCGACGGCGACTAAGAAGAAGCCGGGGAAAAAACCCCGCTACCCACCGCTGGTAGTGGAGAGGCTGCCAAACTGGGCCGCCCACTTCCGGGCCATTAGTGCCAAGCTGGGCCGGCCTCCGAACGCTCGACCATATGGGGCGGGTGTTCGATTCACCCCCGACACCGAGGAAGAATATAGGCTGGTCCAGCGGTACCTGACCGGCCTAGAAAAGGACAGCGGCGTTTCGTGGTTTGCCTACTCGCTACCAGCGGAACGCAATATGAAGATTGCCATACGGGGCCTGCCAGCGGATACAGACCCCAAGGAGATTGAGGAGGAGCTTCGGGCGTTGGGTTACCAGCCGGAGTACGTGCGCCACATAAAGGGGGCGCAAGGACGACCCGGCTGCGTGTTTCACGCCATACTAAAGAAGACCCCCGACGTCCGGGCCATATTTGACACCACTGTATTTATGTACATGCGTGGTGTCAAGATAGAGGCTTGGCGGGGGAAACGTGGGCCCGCTCAGTGCCACCGGTGCCAGCAGTTTCGACACAGTTCGCACCAGTGTCACCGCCCGCTCGCTTGTGTGCGATGCGGGGGCGAGCACGCAGCGCGCGATTGCCCGCGACCGCGGGAGGAGCCGGCCACCTGCGTAAACTGCGGTGGCCCGCACCCCGCGTGCAATATAAAGTGCCCCGTATTCCAGGAAGAGATCCGGAATAAGCGGGCGGGGACCGCCGCCATCACGGCTACATCGCGCCGGCCCCAAGTGGCCACCGAGAGGCCACAAGTGACGCCGGAAGAGGCTCATGGATCGTCGCTGATGGCGGCGGCCAACGGGCCCACAGACAGGAGCCAAGCCACCTCCTCAAAGCGGAGGAGGAAGAAGAAACGTGGGGGGAAGGGAAAAGGCAAGAAGCCAGAACCCCCCCCCCCCCCCCCAGCGACCCAGGAGAAAAAGGTCCCTAAGGCCGACCCTGCCTCAAACAGGGCGCAGGCTGTAAAGGTACCCAGAAAGGAAGAAGCGACCAGTGGCGCCGGCATAGCGCCGCGGCAAACTGCGGAACCTCATAGCTCCAGAAAAGAGACGAGTGGCGGCGCCACCGGCGCCACAACACACAGGAAAGAATTTACAGCCTGCGCCATCAAACTTGAAGTGTGAGTATTATTTCGTAGTATGTACGATATCTATGTGTGCGCGCACTTAGCTAAGTAAGCAACTTTTCTACATATTCCTTTTAATGTAATTACGTTTTAGTCTAATAAAAGACACCAAACTATAAAGTGTGTTTCCTTTTACTAAACACCAAGGTTCCAACATCACATGGCGACCCTGCCAGGGCTCTGCCAAGGAACTTTTTTCTTTTGTTTTAGCTTTTAGGTATTGGTTACCAATTCATCAAGATGTGCTAGTCAAAAGTTGAAAAAGAAGACGTGTTTCTATCCCAGAACGCTGCTGGAGATAATTCGGCTCAGTTGAAAGAATTTGGAAACCACATACAAAATATAAGCACGGTAACATATATTTTGCTGGCCCTGGTTGTGGCACTTGTACTATTTTTTGGTTGCAAGTTATATAGGGCATGCCATCGACGCCTAATTCAGGAAGAAATGGGGATGCAAGCCATATCCCGCATCAGGTCGTCTCTACGAGCCAGGCGCAGCGTTGAGGAACCTACTGCTTAAGCAAAACGAACTATTCGTGAGTGTTTAAAACCTATATATACTTTTATTATTTCAAGTGTTTCCCATGAACTAGAAGTGTTATCAAAAATATTAGAATTCAAACGTTTTCAAACAAGACAATATTATGTGTAAAGTGTAAAGGCAGTGATCAAATTTCATTACGCTAATATTATAATAACTCATAAAACGGCGCACCGATACTCATCGAACATGATACCTCGCGGCGAATAGTGCTTACGTGTGAAATTCATGTACCAGTATGTTACGAAATAGTGCTAAGTTTTACCTAATAGTGAATAATTATAGGAATATTTTAAGAATATTACTTTCATTATGTTAGAAAGTTTAAAAGAATGTCAAGAGTTATTATGTGAAATACGAAAATATTTAGTGAAAAAAGGTCAAAGTCGGTATAAAGGCCAGACTATTGAAATAAAATTAAGTCAAGCTAATGATATTTTTGAGAAGTGTAAATCATTATTATTAGTTTTAGGTAAAAGTAGCGATACGGAAGTAATTACGTTAGGAAAACATATTTTTGAAAAGTGCCAGGAATTGTATTATGAAATAAAACAATTATGTATTATTCCTAAATCAATAGAAACTAACAAAATGGAATTCGACTTAAAAGTGGCATGTAATTTGATTCCAGTGATGGATGACACTGAAAGCACCACTAAGAGAATGATTGACTCTATAGAAATGTACGCGAATATGCTCGACGATAAAGGTAATTCTTTATTGATCATTTTTATCTTAAAAAGTAGACTTTCGGAAAACGCAAAATTGCGTATTTCTGACAAATATGAGGCGGTTTCTGAATTAGTTAAAGATTTAAGGAATAACTTATTAACAAAAAAGTCGTACACGGCCATTCAATCGCAGATGCAGATTGTGAGACAAGGTCAAAGGTCTATTGAAGAATATGGTAAGGAAATAGAGCAATTATTTACTGACATGACAATTTCACAAGCAGACGGAGATTCCAGTGTGTATTCTGTACTTAAACCCATAAATGAAAAATCTGCCATAAAAACATTTTCAGACGGACTACACAGCTCGAGACTATCCACAATCATCGCGTCGCGCAATTACAACAACCTGAAGGAAGCAATCCAGGCTGCGAAAGACGAGGACAGGCCTGCTGCACAGCTACAAGGTAACGTCATGCATGCATCAAAGCAAGGACGTACTTTCTATAATAATAGACGCTTTAGTGACAGTCGTGGTCGCGGTGGTAGTCACAATTATGGTCAAAACGCAAACTATTTTCGTAGACAGCTAGGACAAAGTAGTGGTAATGGATACCAGCGTGGAATAGGGCGCGGAAATTATAATAACTATAGAGGAAACAATTTTAATAACAACTTCAGAGGACGGTATAGTAATCGTAGACCTTTCCAGAAAAATAGGGATAGACTCAACACTCAAAACCGTAACTTATATATGGCAGAAAATGTTGAGGATCTTCAAAGTAGTGAACAGACAAATAATAGCCCGATTCAGTTTTTTCGAGCTTAAGAATACCATTTTATCATGTAATAAAAACACAAAATACGTGACATTAAACATCAATAACTTAAAATATTGTTGGCTTGTCGATACTGGCGCTTCATTATCTGTTATAAAAAGTGAAGCAATTCCCTATAACACGCCAGTGCAAAGAGACAATACATTAATAAATGGCATTGGAGGGCAGACCCGATCTAGGGGATTAGTAAATTTAACTTTGAAAAACTCTGACAATATACATTTTAACCATAACTTTGTAGTTTTTGAAACGTTACCACTAACGGCTGATGGGATTTTAGGATTAGATTTCTTAACGAAATATAATGCTAATATTAATTTACAAACAAATTTAGTAACTTTATATAAAGATAATAATAGTTATTCATTACAATTAACTAATTATGTTAGTAATAACAAAATTTTTTTAGGTATTCCTGCTAGATCCGAATCGATACACCATATCTATGTGGATAAATACATAAAAGGTGATGTTGTTGTGTGTGGAAAAGAGTTAAGCAAAGATATATTTTTAGCAAATGAAATTGCAAGAGTAAATAATAATATGATTCCTATTAAGATCTTAAATGTTACAGAAAAAGACGTAGAATTACCATTATTTACACCAGAACTACATTCTTTAAATGACTATCATATATGCTCATTTAATAAAACTGGTATAAACGTTAATAGAGTTCAAAACCTACTGAACGAATTAAATTTATCTCATTTACACGATGAAGAGCGTAAAAGCATTGAAGCAATATGCGCAAAATATGCAGATGTGTTTTATGTAGAAGGTGATAGGTTAACAACCACAAATGTTTACCAACAATCTATTACTATTAAACCAAATGTTTCCCCAGTATACGTTAAACCATATCGTTTACCACAAGCATTAAAGCCCGAAATTGAAAATCAAATAAAAAACATGAAAGAGAATGATATTATAGAAGAAAGTAGCAGTGAATGGTCAAGCCCAATATTGTTAGTACCTAAAAAAAGTGTTGAAGGTCAAAATAAGAAATGGAGGATGGTAGTAGATTATAGGAAATTAAATGAGATCGTGGCTGATGATAAATTTCCGTTGCCAAACATCAATGAAATACTAGACTCTCTTTCTGGCGCAATTTACTTTAGTCACCTTGACCTTCACCAAGGTTACTACCAAGTGACCTTGAACCCTGAGAGTCGTAAGTATACGGCATTTACAACCAGTTCAGGACAATATCAAATGAAACGTTTGCCAATGGGGCTAAAAATTAGTCCAAGTTCATTCAGTCGTATGATGTCAGTTGCTATGTCGGGCCTAACATTTGAAAAATGTTTTGTATATTTAGATGACCTAGTCATTTTTGGGCGCAATTTGACTACTCATAATCAAAATTTAATAAGCGTAATGGAAAGACTTAAAAAAGTTAACTTAAAATTAAATCCCCAAAAGTGCGAATTTCTAAAAAAAGAACTTTTGTATTTAGGGCACGTCGTTTCAGAAAAAGGCGTTTCTCCTGATCCAGAAAAAACTAAAATACTCCAGAATTATCCAATTCCAAAAAATTCAGATGACGTCAAGCGTTTCGTAGCATTCTGTAATTATTATAGAAAATTTATAAAAACTTTTGCTGATATTACTATACCTTTAAATAAATTATGCAGAAAAAACGAACCATTTCAATGGACAGATGAGTGTAACAAAGCGTTCGAAATTTTAAAAAAGTTATTAATAACACCACCAATATTGCAATATCCAGATTTTTCTAAAGACAATGAATTCGTAATACAAACAGATGCATCAGGAACAGCTATTGGCGCAGTTCTATGCAACAAAGACTTGAGACCCATAGCATACGCTAGTAGGGCATTAAATAAGGCAGAAAAGAATTACCCGACAATACAAAAGGAACTTCTGGCCATTGTCTGGGCTGTGAAGTATTTTAGGCCTTATGTTTACGGCCGAAATTTTACATTAATGACTGACCACAAACCCTTAGTGTATCTTTTTGGAATCAAAGATCCTTCTAATAGATTACTCAAATTTAGACTCGCTTTAGACGAATATAAGTTCAAAATTATTTACGTAAAGGGAAAAGAAAATACAGTAGCAGATGCATTATCACGAGTTATAATGACATCGGATGATCTAGAAAATATGCATAAACAAGTAGTGAATGTGATGACAAGAGCACAGAAAAAAAGAATGAATGAGATGAATGAAAATAAAGATTTGAAAGGGACAGCGGATCTTAATAAATCTGAAGACGATTGGCCTGATCAACCAAAAGTCGTAGATATATTAAGAAAACCGCGTGACACGATTGAGATGATGTTTATGGATGGCAAAACATTAGATAAATTGAGAATGAGAAATATGATTACTGTGGAAATAGAGTGTTTCGCTTATAGAAAAGATGTAAAACATTTATACATTAATCTTAATTTCAAGGCGCATTTCTCGCGAGTCGAATTTGTGCAGAAATTAAGTCTATTTTGCAAGAAGATAGGTGTCGAAGAAGTATGCATAGTAAAAGATGAACAGAATGTTGAATTTATTAAAAATATTTGTAGTGAAATAAAGTCACTAGACGATTGGACAGGACCCCGTATATGTATATTGCGAGGTGTTAAAAGAATTACGGACGATAAAGAGAAAACTCTCATAATGAACGATTTTCATTTACTGCCATCTAGCGGACATGCTGGTATGCGCAGGATGATAAATACTGTTAAGAATCGATATTTTTGGCCAAGTATTGAAAAAGATGTTCAAGAATTTGTGCGAAAATGTACGAAATGTCAAAAAATGAAACATAGTCGTTACACTAAAGAACCAATGGACATAACGAGTACGGCAACTACAGCATTTGAAAAAGTATACCTAGACGTAGTAGGACCCCTAGACAAGTCCATAGATGATTATTCTTATATTTTAACTATACAATGTGAATTGACCAAATTCGTACAGGCAATTCCACTTGTAAATAAAGAAACTACGTCTATTGCTGATGCATTCGTGCGTAATTTTATTCTGGTATTTGGTATTCCTAAGGTAATAGCCACAGATCGAGGAACGGAGTTTATTTCATCTACAATGGAACAGGTATGTAAAATTTTTAATATTACAAAACTATCGTCTACTGCTTATCATCATGAGTCAATAGGAGCTTTAGAAAATACCCACAAAGTGTTGGGCTCATTTTTAAGAATTCATTGCGATAATCATCCGGAAACTTGGAGTCAATGGTTACCTTTTTGGTGTTTCAGTTTTAATAATACCATTCATTCAGAAACAAATTACACGCCACACGAATTAGTATTTGGTAAACTATGTAATATACCTTCTAATTTGTCTAATCATGTAGAACCACTATACAATGTCGACAGTTATCCATTGCAATTAAAATATAGACTACAGTTGGCACAAACTGAAGCTAAAAATAACTTAATAACTAAAAAACATAAGAGAAAAGCTAAGTATGATATTTCAATGAATCCTGTTAGATATAAGAACATTTTCTTGTTCTATCGTAAAAATTGTTTAAGTAGGTACTAAGTTTAACTAAAAAAAAAAAAAAAAAATTTAATATTGTCATTTTTTTTTTTCTTCGCCCCCGGGAGGTGAAGTGTGAGTATTATTTCGTAGTATGTACGATATCTATGTGTGCGCGCACTTAGCTAAGTAAGCAACTTTTTTACATATTCCTTTTAATGTAATTACGTTTTAGTCTAATAAAAGACACCAAACTATAAAGTGTGTTTCCTTTTACTAAACACCAAGGTTCCAACATCACAAACTATTGATGGATATGATCAAAGCGATCAGGCAGGGTCAAGATGTGGAGATGGTCATCCTTGATGGCCTGGCCACCCTTCTAACCCTTTACCATGGCTAGGCCACTGAGGGTGATCCATTGGAACGCTCGCGGCCTTCGGGACAAGGTCGCCCCCCTCCGCCATCTCCTTCGGGACCAAGACATCGACGTGGCGCTCATAAGCGAGACGTTCCTGGGACCCGAAGACAGGGTTAGGTTCCCAGGTTACCTCGTTTACAGGAAGGACGAAAGGTCGGCTCAAAACGCCCGCTACCGTGGTCTGGCGGTACTAGTGAGGCGAAGAGTCGTACATCAAGAACTCCCCTTGCCGTCGCTCAGCTCTTTCTACGCGCTGGGTGTGCAGCTACATTTAGCCGGCGAGGATATTAACATCTATGCCTGCTACAAGCCGCCCGTGACTCGTTTGAGCCTATCGGAGCTGCGGGCACTTGTTAGCACGCCGCAGAGGGCAACCATCCTCGCCGGGGACTTCAACTGTAAGCACCCAGCGTGGAATGCACTCAACACGAACACCGAGGGGAGACGACTCTTCGCGGACGCGGAAGCCTTCGGCTATACGGTGTCCGGCCCAGAGACGCCCACACATTACCCCGACGCAACGCATCATATGCCAGACGTGCTGGACATCGTAGTCCACCGAGGGCTACGCTGCCAGATCACACAACAAGTGATAGACGACGAGTTACAGTCAGACCATCAGCCGGTACTCGTCGTCTTATCGGGTATGCCGACCCGACTGAAGCCCACAGCGCCACGTCGACTAATGGACTGGACAGCCTTCGGAGAGAAGCTTGAGACCACCACGTCGACTCGGCCTATCGTTACCCCCGCGGACGTAGATCAGACGGCGGGTGACGTCACTGCTTGCATCCAGAGTGCCTTGGAGGCGGCGACAACGGTGCAGCTGGAGGGGAGAAGGCTATTGCCGCCCCTGCCGGCGCGCATCAGAAGGATGATCGCCGAGAAGAGGCGCCTACGCAAGCAGTGGCAACAGCTTAGATGCCCGTCTCTAAAAACTCAACTCAATCGTCTCGCGGAGAGGGTGAAGGCCGAGCTCAAGGCAAACGCCGCCGCGGACTGGGAGGAAAGAATAGACGCCACTACGGACAGCTGGCCGTCTGTACACAAGCTTTGCCGCCAGCTCACGAATACCCCAGCCCCGGTGCGCCCTCTGCTCAACAGTGACGGGGCGCTCAAATATGTAGCAGAGGACCGGGCGGAGGTCTTCGCCGAGCACCTGGAGCGTCAGTTCCAACCGAACCCGACCAGCGACCACGACCATGTCGCAGCAGTCGAGAAATACCTTGGAGACTACTTCGCTACGCCGATAGCTCCCGATGAGGACCCTGTCTTCTTCTCGCCTGGCGCAGTCAGACGCGCCATCCTAGCAACGAAGCCCAGAAAGGCCCCCGGTGCTGACGGTATCACGAACACAGTGCTGCGCCACCTGCCATACCGTATGGTAGCGGCCCTGGCGCGCCTGTTTACGGCGATACTGCGCACGGGGGTCTTTCCCGCCGTGTGGAAGGAGGGGCGCGTTATTATGCTGCCCAAGGCGGGAAAGAACATCCTGAAGCCGGAGAGCTATCGGCCGATCACCCTGTTGCCGACAATCTCCAAGGTGTTCGAAGCACTCCTGCTGCGACATCTCCAACAACATATAGCGCCGCGTCCGGAGCAATTAGGGTTCCGGGCGGAACACAGCACGACGCTCCAGCTGTCGAGGGTACTGCACCTACTCACAGCTGCGTTAAATAGAAAGGAATGCTCGGTTGCAGTATTCCTCGACATGGAGAAGGCCTTCGACCGTGTATGGCACGAGGGCCTCATATTCAAGTTGGCCACGTCAGACGCGCCCCGTCGCGTTGTAAAGGTGGTTTCTAGCTTTCTCTCCAACAGGACTTTTAGGGTGGTGGTCGACGGTGCGCTATCCAGTGCCCGCCCGGTGCTAGCGGGCGTGCCACAGGGTAGCTGCGTGTCGCCTGCGTGTTACTCACGATACACGGACGACATCCCCACCACAGAGGAGGCGACGCTCGCGCTGTACGCTGACGACGCCGCGTACATCTCTACTTCGCTCAATGCGAAGCACGCGGCGGTCAAGATGCAGCGCGCCCTCGACCTTCTCCCCGACTGGCTGTCGAAGTGGCGGCTGTCGGTGAACGTGGGTAAGACGCAGGCGATGGTCACCGGAGCCGCGCGACTACCACCACCCCTGAGGCTGCAAGGAGTCGACATCGAGTGGTCGCCCCGGGTCAAGTACCTGGGTGTCACCATCGATCGTCGGCTCACGATGGGGCCGCACGTCCGCAAGGTCGCCGCACAGGGTAGGGTCGCCCGCAACCTACTCAGACCAGTGCTCTCGTCCCGCCTCCCGGCGCGCGTCAAGTTGGGCGTGTACAAGTTGTACGTGCGCCCAATTTTGACGTACGCCGCACCGGCTTGGTTCGCCCTCACGAGCGAGACGAGCCGTAAGACGCTCCGCGCGCAGCAAAATCTTGCGCTGCGGACCATAGTCGACGCGCCTCGCTTCGTGAGGAACAGCGTCCTCCAACGCGACCTCGGGATTGAGAGCCTGGATGAGTTTGCGTGCCGCCTCGCGAAGGGAATGTTCGCGCGTGCCGACGCGTCTGCCTGGCCACATGTCAAGCAGATCGCGCCCTGGCATGCGCGCCCCCCTGACGCGAGGCCCCTCCCCCGCGACCTGCTTGCGGACGACGACCCCATCGCACCGGACTGGACTTCCAAATGAGCCGCCCTCAGCTTACACGCGGCTCATTTGTGACACTGACTCCAAACACATACATGCATCTGTTGCGTGGCGCGTGCTAGGTTAATATAGGCGTGTCACGTAGCAAACCACAGACATTCACCTCTTTACAGGCACCCAACACACACGCGAAGTCGCGGCTCTTTTTATGCGGGCGTGCGACTCGCGTATACACCGGGCGGTGTTACACAGCACAATACCGCCCACACACTCAGAACACGGTCCCTTCTCACCACCCGGGCTCGGCTCGACCTGAAAACGGGGAGGTGGGGGGGGCCATACACCCCTTCTGTAGGAACGTCGAGTCCGTAAATCTGTCGCTGGATGCCATCTGCTGGGCTTCCCCCATGTAGGTGGGGGTCTCACTCTGTAGTGGTTGTCCGCCGATTTACGGTGAAGCAAGCGGCGTTGGGCATGAACGTCGTGGCGTGCCTACAGACACAATTTCAGAAACCCTATTCACATGGGCGTGTATGCCGCACGCCCAAACATCTGTCCGCCAGTGGCGAACACGACGAGGGGCCCGTAGTTACGGGCCACCGTATAGCCGCCGCGGTCGGGGGGCCACGCCCCGACACCGCACGCCACGCCCCCTTGCGGGGGTGTAGCGACATCTCGACGAGAAGTGCCTGGGTAAGCATGGCACGGCCGATGGCTGCAGGCCAAAAAACCACCTCCTCTGCCCCGACCCACCCAGCTGTGTGCTATAGTATGTGGCTTGTCGGGGCACCCAGCCAATGAGCCAACTACCGTGGCTGCTCCAAGGCCCCAAAGTCATCCTCCCCTAAACTGGCCAAGCGTGCCAAACTCGTTAACGTTTCTAGATGTAGATAATAATCTAGATGATCAAAACCGGCCAAGGCCAAGAGCGAGTCGGACCAGCGCGCCGACTCTCCGAGGGTTCCGTACCATAAAAAAGTGTGATATTCAGAGACGTTTTATTTTTCCTGTAAGAATTGATATAGCTAATTAAATAGGCTATTGAGTCGAGTCGACTCGAGTCGGTCACGGTGCCTTCTGTTGGGAGAGATAGGGAGCTCGACTTGAGGCTGATAGGTAATAATAATATTGTTGATTTGGAGCTCGTGGCTAAGTAATAACAGCCGCACGGGTCGATCCACGAGGTTAAGCTACGCTTGCCGGGGTGGGTCCGTGGATGGGTGATCATCTTTACATATCGAGACTCCTCCGTGCCTCGGAAAGAACGTTAAGCCGTTGGTCCCGGCTGTCATTCGTGGATCTTTGATAGTCGTTACGGGTCGTCAGAAGCCCGAAAGTATGACAACCAGTTTTACCAAGGGTATTACCGAGTAACTAGGTTGTGGAAGTGGAGGTCAGATAAGCAGGTGCTCCGTGTAAAATACTGGTATTCAGTTGCATTCGGTTAGACTGGAAGCCGACCTCAACATAGTTGGGAAAAGGCTAGGTAGATTGATTTTGATTGAATTGTTGATGTGATATTATAACAACTCGAGTCAATTCGCAACTCGAGTTGTCTCGGTGTCTTTCTGAAAGACACGAAGTCAATTTGAGTTGCGAATCGACTACAAAGTTTTTTTGTATGTATAGTCGGAGCTGCTACGCTCGCTACATATTTACAAGTGATACAAGCCTACAACAATGTCGCATCCGTGTGGCGTGCGAACGATCGACCGAGTTGATTCGAATTGGTCGATCGAAGGCACGCCGCCGCGCGCGTGGGGCTTCACGACTCACACCCCCGCGCAGCCTGCTCGCGCCTTGCGGCGTTGCATGCATGTACGATCGACAAAAGCTAAACTATCTTAGGTCAGTGTTTCATATCCAACTGTTCTGTTTCGGTCTTTCTACTCAGAGTTGTTTCATAGGAATAACTGTTACACTGACCTAAGGTAATTTAAAAAAATATATATTTTTGTCGTGTAAGTGTTATTTGAAGCAATTTACACAAATAAATATAATTTAATAGAAAAAGTTTATTTGTATTTGTATAGAATGTATGCTTATGAAACTTACAGTTGAGGTTACAAAATGGTTCCAGGTAGTCGGGGAAATTAAAATTGTTTAACAGAGTCAATTAGCCAATTCATAAAACTGTCAAAGAATGACATGTTGTTATTTAAATAAACATACAGTTTAAGTTGGTAGTCAATTTGCTTAACAAATTAATCTCCCTGACTTTACACTGACTATTTGGCATGCAAACATTATAACTTATACTAGCACAAAACAACCGAACGCCTGTGAGGCATAACCGTTCTGGAATTACGATCACTTAGAAAAATCTGGGATACAAGGTCAAATTAATACAACTGGGGAAACTTCACATTCCCAGGTCAGACAAAGGCGCCGATTCCCTTGTTCACAAACGAAACTAATTTTAAGTTCAGTGTTCAGTGTTCGTTCTATTACATTAAGGGCCGGTTTTTTGATCCGTAGTTAACTCAACCAATGGTTAAACCGACTGTTAGACGGACTGCACAGCAACAACCGCACGCAGTCGACATATTCAACTGCACGCAGTAGAATATATCGACTGTTGCTGTGCAGTCCGTCTGCTGGCTGCTTTATCTCTTCCCAATCGCGTCGAATTGCCGTCCCATCGGACTATGAGAGTGAGGGAAGCCCTAATGCACTTGTATTTCCGCACATACTTGTGCACAAGTTAGTTTCCCTTAATACTGACCGCCGTAACTGAAATTCCGTCGGGAGGATATTATTGTTATTATACAGGGCTATTGGTAAAACACCAACAACCTCTTAAGGGGTCATTGTACTCATCATTATGAACAACTTTTACTATGGGACCAAACCTGAAATCGCGAAAAAAATCAGCTGTTCAGTACATTTTTTTTCGCGATTTCAGGTTTGTTTTCATAGTGAAAGTTGTGTGTGTACAATGAGTACAATGACCCCTTAAGAGGTTGTTGGTGTTTTACCAATAACCCTGTAGTGTTAGTGGCTCAGTATTAGCCTAGTTAGGGCTAATTTGATATTTTATCCACACGGGATATTTTTTGTATCAATCAACTGTCAATTTAAACATTCAAAATGTATTCGAAGGCTTCCCCTTCTTATACTAGGTATAAAAGTTTGGTCGAATTCACCGTTAGTAGTTCAGTGTTAGGGTAGGTAGTCGGTCAGTCAGTCTGGTTGGATGTCAGTGGGAGATCAGAGCGTGCCACGCCTTGTAAGTCTTCTTCATGTTCCTGCCATCCCATCACGCGAGGTGGTACAGATGTCGCAAGGTGCTCGTTAATAAAATCTTTATGGTTATGTACTTCAGTGAATGCTATGAAGTCTGTGGCGGCACATATTCGTATGCCCATAGGTGTTGTAGACACGATGCCTCGTAAGAAGTAACGAACAACGCCTCGTTGGTTGTCGGGGAAGGCCAAACCTGAACCAGCGTTGCGGCCGCAAATATACGTAGCTGTGGGCATGAAAATTGTAGGATAAGTTCAAAATGCATGCATCAGTATCACGGCAAAGTTAGGTTTACTGGTGAAAGTTACTTCTCCTATCTACCGCTTATGTTACACCTGCCATGTTACACCTCGGCATCATCCTAAGATTGACTGGTAGCAAATGCCGCAAGAATTAAATCCGCCGCATCCGTTGTACGGTACTTTTTAACCGACTTCACAAAGGAGGTGGTTTTCAATTCGTTTGTTTTGTTTTTTGTATGTTTGTTACGCGATTACTCAAAGACAGATGGACCGATTTGGAAAAATCTTTTTTGCCCTCCCGGTGGGTTCCCGCATTGTCGAGGCGGCACCCACGGTGAAGTCAAGAGGAACCCGAGAAGGGGACGCTCGCCAGGGCTTTTCCCAGGAAGTCGACGACGTAGCGGCCGACAGGTAGGTTGCGTTGGGCCGCGATGACATATGGGAGGCATCGCGGCTGAGGGTTGGAGGCCGCGGCGGGAGAGGAGTGCCGGTTTTGCGGTGCACCGCTCTCCCTACCTTCCGCGGCCTTAACGGGGTCGCCACCGTCTGATGGCGGACGCGGTGGGGCCGCAGGGGAGCTGGAGGAGTATCGGTATTTCGTTGGCCGCTCTCCCTATCTTCTGCTGCCGAGAAGTGGTAAGCGGCCGGGTCACTGACCTGACCGATCGTAGGGGCACCAAGGCTGCCTAGACACGGGGTCGTCTAGCGCCCCTGAGCTGGTTTGGTCCCTGGGGTGCTCAAGACGTGCTATGTGTTCTTGTGCGCCGGTGATGGGGGATGCTCCCCAGATGGGATGGCCCGGTGACGGACAGCCGCGGCGGGTTCACGGTGAGTGCTAACGCGTGCCCGTGTTCCCGCCACAAGCGGCAGACGAGAACACCGTGGAGTTTTAGTGGGTTGGAGTCCCACATAACTGCACTATCTCCCCGTGGTAGTGCAGTATGCATGAGCATTTCTCCACGGAAAAAAGCGGTAAAATAGGGATGATTTTAAAATTCACATGATTAGTGAAAATTTTGTGTACCTCTTTTTAAAAGATTTAAGCATTTGGAAATATAGTCAGAGTCTTGAGGTAGGGCGTGGCTAAGTAATAACAGTCGATCGATCGGTACCCGTATTACGTATCCTGCAGAAGCCTAGCGATAGCAAAATTTGCGCAATAATTGCTTTTCAATCGCCAATTATGTATCAGCGATACGTCATACTGAATTGCGATTGACAAGCAATTGAAAATCAATTCGCAACTTTGGTGCAACAAAGTTACAAATAGCCAAAACTGCAAAATCTAAAATGATTCAAAATAAGTTTTTTACGTGAAACTATAGCAAAAGCAATAAACTATTACTCCTTTTTTTTAATATTTCAAACCTACTACAAATAGTAGGTAATCCAGTAATAAAGCAATTTATTATAATAAATACTGAAAAAATCTTAAAAGTCGTCTCCTGTAAAATTAAAAAAATGAGCTGTTGTGACTTTGTTACACCGAAGGTGCAAATTTTGCTATCGCTAGGCTTCTGCAAGATACGTAATAAGCATGGATGGATCTCTACATACCGAGACCCCTCGGTGCCTCGGAAAGCACGTTAAGCCGTTGGTCCCAGTCATTCTTGGATATTTGACAGTCGTTACGGGTCGTCAGAAGCCCGAAACTCTGACAACCAGTTTTACCAAGGATTATCGTGTTACCCAGTAACTGGGTTGTGTAGGTCAGACAGGCAGTTGCACCATGTGAAATACTGATATTCAGCTGCATCCGGTTAGACTGGAAGCCGACCCAAATATGTTTGGGAAAAGGCTAGGCATGAGAGGAGCTCGTGGCTAAGTAGTAACAGCCGCACGGATCGATCCATCAGGTTAAGCTACGCTTGCCGCTGTGGATGGGTGACCATCTTTTATACCGAGACTCCCCCGTGCCTCGGAAAGCACGTAAAGCCGTTGGTCCCGACCGTCATTCGAGGATCTTTGACAGTCGTTACGGGTCGTCAGAAGCCCGAAAGTCTGACAACCAGTCTTACCAAGGGGTATCGTATTACCCAGTAACTGGGTTGTGGAGGTTAGATAGGCAGTCGCTCCATGTAAAATACTGGTATTCAGCTGCATCCGGTTAGACTGGAAGCCGACCCCAACATAGTTGGGAAAAGGCTAAGCAGATTGAAAAGGCTAGGCATGATAGGTAATGCCTGAAGTAATATTTATTTAATTAAAATCGGTCCACCCGCTTAAAAATGATTACAATTTAAAGTTCCACACACTAAATAATATAATATAAGCTATGTTTATAAAGCTGTCTCCCACGCGGACGAAGTTGTAAGTAGAACCTAGTGATGAACTATTTAAATACAAAAATATCTTCTCACCGCCTTTCCGACCAGCGCAGATCTTGTCTCCAACTATGGAATCTCTAAAGGAAGGTGCCATTTCCAAGCACTTCCGAACTGGTATGTAAGGGATCCTGTAAATTTGCGCTATCCTCTGTTTGTTCTCCTTGGTCAAGAACTTGTTGTAATGGAACACTCCCACCTGATGACCAGAAACTTTATTTGCATATAATTATGAAGATAATACGCTGTTTAGATACAGATACAAGTACCTAGCACTGACTGTCACTACTTACTGGTCGTATATTTGACAGAACCTAAAAACTGACAAATATTTTGACACTTCTTAAAACCACAATCAGTAATAAGTTGTATGTTAAATAAAGTATGATTCGCGGCCGTAACAAATATGTATTTACAGAACTATAATCATTCAGAATCAGTAATACAACTCCATAAGTTAGTATAATCCTGAAACGTCAAGATTTCATGAAATAGTCATTCGTTAGGATTACCTGGTCTTAAAGAGTTGTATTGATCACTTTAATGATTATAATTATGTAAATACATACTTGTTACGGCCGCGAATTACATTTTGATCAACGTACAACCTAATACTGACTTGTAAATTGCAAAAAAATTGAATTAGGCGGGCTACCTTGACGCTTACCCTCGAACACCGGGGTATTTACCACCGAAATAGTTTTAGTGAGGTAAGACTTCCAATTTCTCGCGCTTATCCTCGAAGGACGAGCGACATTTGAAGGTTTCAACCCAAAAAACGAGCTTTACTGTAGTCGCATATTTTTTTTTAATAATTGAGATGGGTTTGCTCTTGACTTTGTCTAGGTCAGAGGTGACAGAGACAAAGTCGACGATGGAGTGAGCTTACCCAGAAGAAGCCTGTTCACACTCACTTTGAAGAGATTAGGGTTATATGCGCTAGGAAACACAGACGCAGGTAGTGAGTTCCACTCTTTTGCTGTGCGCATTATAAAAGACAAACGGAAACGCATAGTGCGAATTGGTGGAATATACACCAAGTAGGGATGGTAACTGGAAGTGCGTCTAGATGTCCGATGGTAGAAGGGGGCCGGCGGAATATACGCTGTGTAACATCCAACATCTCACCTTGGTAATAACCATAGATATATAAAATACGTTAGATGGGCAATGTGGTGATTAGGGCGAGACCATAAACAAATTACAACATGGATATGAAGACATGCAATTTTGTTTATGAGTAGGTACAGTTTTTAATTCTACTGTCACGATTTTTTATACAGGACAATTTTTTAAGCAGTTCGCCAATTTTCACAGGTTATTCTACCCATGAATATGAATAACTTTCACTATGGGACCAACCCTGATATCACGAAAAAAAATATCTGCTGTTTCATACATTTTGGTCGAGTAGGTATTGAACTTGTAGGCAGGGACCGGACAACCCCGCTTAAGAGTTAAGCCTTTGGACAGGGTAACCCGTACATGGGGTAACTCATATCGCAGTGTTACCTTTTGTTCGAGTTACATCCTCGAAACCACAGAACAGATAATCTGTTCTGTGCTCGAAACCCAGCGAAATGGTTAACACCTTTATTAAGGTAACCACGTGGAGGGGTTAACCCCTTCAATGACTTAAGCCTTTGAAGAGGTTACCTTCTCGAAAAGCTTTTTTTCGTGTTACCCTGGGTTACCTAATAAACTTGAGCTAGTAGTTGCTAGTAGTAGCTTCAGTAGTTCCGTGAGTTCCGTCCGAGTTCCTAATCAAATGACGAATGATGAAAATAAACCAGTAGGTATAGACACGAAAAAATAACTATTATTACAATGTTTAGCATGTGTGACGAGCAAAATTGAACTATAAGATCATATGGACAATACTTATTTTTCCATGTTTACAAGTCGCTCGGCAAGTCGGTACACGCAAGATTGGCGGACCGCCGGGCGCGGTACGATGTCACGTGCGGTCGTGGTTATGCAAATTTCAAACTAATATCGATTGTAAACAGTGCATATTACAATTTCTTGAGTTGGAATTCAACACCCTGTTACAGTGTTACAGGTGTTGAAAGGGCAACCCGTTCGTAACGGGTTAACTACACCCGTTCGAAGGTGTAACATGTACCATAGGGTTTTTTTTGAAGCGCTTAAAAAACCCCTTCAAAAACCCCTTCCCCTTTCAACGAGCATCCGGCCGGTCCCTGCTTCTAGGTATATGAAACAGCATTTTTTTTCCTGATTTCAGGGTTTGTCCCATAGTGAAAGTTGTTCATATTCATGAGTAGAACACCCTGTGAAAATTTGCGTACTGCTTAAAAACTTTTCCTGTATATGTAGAAACATTAAATAAGCTTACGATAGGTACAAAAGAAAGTAAGTAGGTACTAATATTTTTAATCTACTTATGATCAGCAGTGCTATTCTGTACAAATCTCACCGTGAAAACTTAGGTGAGGTGAGCGTGGATCGAGCTGTCAATAGTGTTAATCCCTAGCATCATGTGGAATAACAGCTCTCTTCAAGCTCACTTCACCTAAGTTTTCACGGTGAGATTTTTACAGAAAAGACCGGCAGATTTATGTAGCGCACAGCTGATGGTTGACAGTACCAACTTCTCGGAAAATGGGGTAGTACCAACCATCTGACGGCCAACTCTAGCACCGCGCCCGCTCATTGGTAAATCAAATAGCGCGCGCCTCGTCTTCCTGTTACACGCTTCCCTTTTCACGTAGTCACTCCCACAGATAAGAGGAAAGCGAGAGAAAGGAAAGAAGTAGCACATCAAAAAAGACCTTAAACTGTTAAATGGTACCTACCGTGCCCAACTTTCCCTCCTGCAACTGCTTCTGTTTGAAGCCGTAGTCAAAGTCCAGACAGACAGGATGCAACTTCATGGAGTATGTAAAAGCTTTGCTCAATATAGCCAGGGCTATATCATCCTGGTATTTAGTCAGCAATCCTTGAAAGCGGTCGGTTACCTTCACGTCTATTACCTGTGGGAAATTGAATGTAGTTGTCAGTCAAATCTTAACACAGAGCATGGACATGCCTCGGCGGCCGTAGCTAGTCAGTATTGGCAACACTTTCCATACAAACCAAGCGTGTCAGTGAGCGTTCCCGTTTACTCATAGAATTTTACGGCCCGTGACAATTCTGACGATGTCTATGTCAGCCGAATGTGCGCAAATTATTAGTATTGACGTCTCTCGTCGATTCCGTGCTCTGTGATACGTATCATAACCTATAACCCGTGCCATTAAAGAAACTAACCTCAAATGGCGGCGCTAATCATTTCATTATATTATCCTGTGCAAGTAAACTCTTGTGTAGATTGAAGTATAAGCTGAGAGGTCAACTTATACGAGAACTGTATAACTTGATATCGTCGTCTGGCGTACCAAAGTAGGTACTTACAGGAAAGTTTTCTCCTTCACTAATCGTGTCCAAATCATCCTTGGCAACCATAAATCCTGAAGTTTTGATCTTCTCTTCAGCATCGTCCCAGAAGCATTGGCTAGCTGAAATGATAAATACGGTCTGGACTTATCATAACCAGCCCTAACGCTTCAACTGCTGGGGCACATCATTCACTCAACATCATCATTCATCATTCATTTTATTGGTTCTCATTGAGAGGGAGCGAGCCATAATCACGCAGGCAAAATGCTTATCTTTGAATTTTTAGGGTTCCGTACCTCAAAAGGAAATAAACGGAACCCTTATAGGATCACTCATGTGTCTGTCTCTCTGTCTGTCTGTCTGGCACAGCCCATTTGCCACACAATTTTTCACAGCCAATTCTGAATTTGGTACACGTATGTATTTCTGTGACCCAAACACGGACGTGTAATGTAAATTAAGGAAGTTTGGGGGGCAAATAAGAAAAAAAAGTTTTGCAAACTGTACCGTGCGATATATCACATGAAAAGGCTTACTGTGAGGGTCTCAAAAAATTCCAACCCTTTATCTCCGAAACTACTGAGCTTAAAATTTAAAAAAAAATACAGTAAATACTTGTATACCTATATATTACAGGAAAACCTATGAGAAGTCTATGGTCTTAAAGTAACATGGTAACTCTCTCAATATTGTGCCAAACTACTACATTTGCAGTTGGAATGTATGGGAGAACATGTTTTTCAACTACAATGTTCAGTTTGTTCTTGGGATAAATTCATCCCTTCATTGTGTGTGATCGGACACGCACTTGACCGGTTTTTTGGTTCTAAAACATTATTACGAATTCTTTCAGCCAAACTTAGTTTTGGTTGAGCCCTCAGTTCAGACAAGTACTGAACTGAGGGCTCTAGTTAAACTGCTATAAATCGGTAAATTCTCAGTCTACGGAGCTGAAACTTTTCTAAAAGATTTGAGAAATTGTTTATTAAATTTTGAGGTAAAATCAGTTGCCATAAAGGTTATACGTTTTGAGATTTAAAATATCATGTTTTGTTCTAGCGTCTGAATTGAGAGCACTCTTCATAGGGTGATAACACATTTATTTTATGTTTTAGAAATTTTGAAACCTTTGTTTTAGGTTTTTATTATTATTTACTAATTTTCCTAAATGTTTCACTTTATTATAAAGACATTGAAAAATTGAGCCCTCAATCCAGATGCACATTTTTTGAAGTCGGTTTTTACTTTTTTAAAGTACATTTATTTTTCCATTTTTAGTTGAATGTACCCAAGACGAACGAAAACAAGAATCATCAAAATCCACTTGGATATGCCGGAGCTGCATACAACTTCGTACATAAGCTTATTTACCCATTGTAAAACCTTCCTGAAAGTATGTAGATCACGCTAGAGAAAGAATCTTCAAAATTGATCCGTTAGTTTTACAAATATACAAACATACATACGGGTCGAATACAGAACCTCCGTTTTTGAAGTCGGGTAAAAATTAAAAAGCTACAGCGAGAAGTTAGCATCATATCATCATTTCAGCCAAATGACGTCCACGGCTGGACATAGGTCTCGACCACATCGACCTCCCTGTGCTTCTCGCCACCAGCTGATACCTGCGGCTTTCACGAGGATATCGGTCCACTTGTGGGAGGTCTTTCAACGCTACGCCTTCCGATACGCGGTCGCCACTCCAGAACCTTTCGGCCCCATCGGCCATCCAAGAAGTTAACATAAATATAATAACTTTACCTGATATGACAATGTTTGGGCTTATAACAGACCCTCCACAAATCCTTCGGTTGTCTTCTTCTTTTATGATTACATACCACGGTATGACGGTGGCATTATCTGATAGTCGGCCACACTCTGTGGAGAAATTAGAAGCTCCTTATAAAATAATAGGTTTACCTATGAAATTGTCTATGAAATTTTTGAATCTTTCATTCTATTTAGAATCCCAAATTCAAATTAATTTTATAATATAGCATGACATTTAAAAAAGAAACAGTTGTTTGTTTCTTTTCCCACCGGTCGATTTTTTTTATATCGATGTTTCTGTAACCATGGAAAAATAGAAATTGCGCACTATTTTCGAATACGAGTTCCGTTGTGGCACCAACGCAACACAGACAGCACGCAATATTAACGACGTGTCGTTTCCGATCTGGAAATTTTGATCTCAACAATAAAAAAATAAAAATAAAATATTCTTTACTTCGGATAATTAGAAATCCATAGGTACACGACAAAATTAATAATAAACAAAATGACAACAAATTAACAATGAGGCCCGGGGAAATTTTTCAAATCCAAAGAGGCGGTGAAAAACGCCTTTAAAGAATTTATCGATTCCCGTTCTCAGGATATTAATACATATAGCAGAGGCATCATTGAAATGGCAAAAGTGCATCGACAACATATCTTTTGGAAAAATTGTTTGGTTTTTTTTTTTAATGTAAATTGGCAGTCATAGGTAAAGACCTAATATCATCATGCCAACCATTTTCCTATGTTCAAGTCGCTTCTAATTTAACAGGAAGCTTCTGAATACCAGTACTTTACATGGAGTGACTGTCTATCTGACCACCACAACCCAGTTACTGGGTCACAAAACAGCTAGGAATAACGTCAATGGTACGGGAAAGCAAAGCTCTTTTACTGGGGCTCATTGTTGAGTTCAAAATTTCCAGAGCGGAAGCGATCAAAACAAAAAAGCACCGTGCGTTCATTTGCGGTACCTTGTCCATACACGTCGTTAATATTGCGTGCTCTCTGTGCTGCGTCGGTGCCAAGGCGGAACTAGAATTCGAAAATAGCAGACAGTTTCGATTTTTCCTTGGTTACAGAAACATCGATATCAAATAAAAATGGAACGGCGAGAAAACAAATTACAAACAACTGATTTAGAAAAATATGTCATGCTATATTACAATAGTTATTTATGTACAAGTGCGGAAAGTAGGTGATTTCCGACGAGTCGACACGAGGCGGAAATCATCTTACACACGGGTATCATACAACGTTTTTCTATGCATTGTGCGAGGAAATAAAATATTGGAAAAGTAGTTTTCTTTTGATTTAGCTAGTAAAAGGCTGCTGTTGGCATTTTTTGCTTCTTGAATAACATTTTCTGGGATTAATTGATTCGTCGGCATTTACACAGATCGACTCCGAACTAAGCAAGAAATTAGTAAAATGGCGGGCTAATTTTAAATACATGCGCGCTCAGCATATCTACTAATGCGCATGTGCAAATAGCTGCCACGTCGTATCGCAAAAAGGCACAAGCAATATATACGTTCAGCCAAACATATTTAATGAATATTTAAAATGAATTTATTAATCAAAATCTGAATCTAGAGTAATTTATTAATTAGTTTGTAAAAGGTACAATAAAACTAATACTTTATTGTACAGACGCCAGCAAATCAAGCTACTACAATCTGTCAGATTTATTTAATAGATTTTCAACTCTATCGCTAAATGATTAAGTTCAATGTTGATTGGGAAAATTTGACAGTTTCGGTTAGCTTGACCTGCTGGCGTCTGTACCTTTTATATCAATTAATCTGTACTTGATAAATTTGTAAAAATTTTCTCAAATAATAAAAAGTCTTTTTGTCGGGCTGACAACGGAGTTAAAAATTAAAAAAAAATAAAAGTAAAAAGCACTAGTGCGAAAAAGTGGCACTTTCCGCACAATTTTGCTGCTTGGAAAACGTTCTTATCGAACACATGCGTTGTAAAATTAATTTGAATTTGGAATTCAAAATAGAATGAAATATATTAATAAAGAGACTGAAAAAAATTGTACTTTGATTTAAATTTAATAAAATAATCACAATAACCTCTAGATATGCGACGTTGCCACACGCGTGAACACTTTCTATACTAACCAAATGGACGTTATGGTTCTGAAATAAAATATTTTTATTTACGTACCTGGTGCACATTGAGCCACATAGTCCCAGGTCCCATCGCCACATCGCATTCGAGGCATGGCCACTGGATCATAGTAGCCAGGGCTGCATTCAGGCTTGACGGAGGTCCCACGAGGCTCGTACTCGCCGCAGGGGCCAAACCCTTCAGCACCTGGTCTCTTACACGAGTACGTCACGCTTGGATGTTCCTGAAGGTAGCAGATGGCTGAAAATCAGAATAATTAACTATTTAAATGTAAATAAAAATCATATTCATTTCTATTTAAAATATATTTAGTTTGTAACGGAACGTTAAACGACTTTATAAATTTGTTGTTGTTCTAAATAGAAAACGAATGAATAATATGTAGAATCATTTCAAAACAAATATTTACAATGAACGAATGCTTCGTTCTCTATATTAACTCTGAACGCGCCGGCCGGCTCTTGTTACGGGGAGGTATGAGCAGAATTGAGAGCTATAAAGGTCAGCGCGCGGGGAGTACGAGCACTAACATTCAGATATAACAAGTCTCCACTTGCTCTGTAATCAGTAGCGCCCTAAACCTTATAGGTTCGAGTTCCACTATGGGACGCCATTAGCTGTGCTACTTAGTATTATTTTCTAACCTGGCGAGACGCCCTGCTGCCCCGCCAACGCTCAGGCTCCCGCCGGAGCCAACTGTAATAGGTCCGTAAAATAAAAACTTTTGAGCAAAAAATAAAACCGACTTCCAAAACAAAACACTACAAAGTGAAAAATAACTTTAGTTTCGGTAGTCGGTGTCTTGGGTTTTGTATTTTCATTTTTTGCCAGCGACTTCCGAAATTAAAGTTATTTTTCACTTTGTAGTGTTTTGTTTTGGAAGTCGGTTTTATTTTTTGCTAAAAAGTTTTTATTTTTCACTTTTTAGTTGTGGAGCCTACCCCACACAAATTCGAATACGTAATTGAGCACAATAATTGTAGATAAATAGCCATGTAAATAACAGTGATAGGAAGTTATTTAAATCACATAAAATAAGTGGGAAATGTACGCATTATTGAAGCTATCTCAAAAACTCCCCAAACAAAGTTAATAAAATGTATATGGGACCACCTTGGAAGTATACCCTTTCAAACAAAAAAGAATTTTCCAAATCGGTCCATCCGTCTTTGAGTAATCGCGTAACAAAAAAACATACAGACGAATTGAGACTCCTTTTTGAAGTCGGTTAAAAAAAAGTACGAGTAGTTGCCTCTAGGCTGATGTGAAAAATCCTTGGTCACTCTGCGTCCTGTAGTGCGCCCTAGCCGACACGAGCGTTATAGTATATTTAGTTTACGGTGAAATTATAAGTGTCACGATCCCGAATCATGGTACGTTTTGAATAGCACACAAATCACACCATCGTTATAAACTTTCGCTGATCATCATTCTGTTCTGAAAAAAAAACAAAACTAGGTATGCCGCAGGCTTCTACTCCGTTCACCTATTTTACCCTATTTTTTTCGAGACGGTTAAAAAAGTCGCCTAGATATACATACATATATAGGGTGACTGGTAATTAGTGATACTTAAGGTTTTTACCGGCGCCAACGACCTTGCGTGTGTGGGCGGAGCTTTGTACTACTCCCCGCACCACCCGAACCTAAACATCGCGCGCGATGCTTCGCTAGGGTGTACACGATTACTACCGCGCGCGACATAGAGTAATTAATAAATAACAGCCGTCTTATTACAAAAGATTTAAACACATGTTCAACGCGTATTTCATGTTTTTTATGTATGGAGTTTGACGTTAGACATGCGTTGAACATGTTTTTAAACCTTTTGTAGTAAGACCGCAGATGTTTTTATAAATACCTACATATAAGGTATTAAAAAATTAACTTTACAATCTTTAAGGAGTGGCAACACATAAAACATCTTGTTTAGATATTTCTTTATTAGTCACATCAATCACATTCTGAAATAAAAGTATGTACATTTCTACAAGTTAACAATTATACAACGTGGCGCTGCAATGGCGACATGAAATCAACACAAGTATATGGTTCCACAATCTCGTTTTATAAGGATATTTTAATTTCATTAAACGTTATTATTTATTGATTTATTTATAATTTTCTAAAATAGCATCTTAGAGCAACCTGTATAGCGCAGATATGAATTTAACCCTTAAACAAACGCGAGCCGGTATGCATTTTTTTTTTAAGGTTACATTGTATTTTAGGTAATTGAGGGTCACTGATTTCATATTTTAAAACAAAATTTAAAAAAGAATAGGGGATGGGGTAGTTTTTCTGGTGGTAAATAATTTACCATTATCCGTTCATGACTACAAAATTTTTGATGTTGGTGGTAAAATTGTTACCATTGTCCGTTACGGTTTAATTTTCGTTTCTTGACTAGTGACTTCCTCTTGGTTCTACTTATAATATTTATTTTATATTTTGGAAATGAAACATTTTATTTTTTTAATAATTTTTTATTAGTATTGCATATTACCTATCTTATAGTATTGCTCATTTAAATTTATTTTCTTTGACATATTGAGTATCTGAAATAAATAAAGTACATTGACACGTTACGTAAGAACTTTATATGAACTTCTCAAAATATTTATTTAGCTTTTTGCAGTCCAAAAAAAATATACAAAAAGACAACCGATTTTTATATAGATAATCTGATATTTTTCAAAGTGGGATCGGACAAGGGTAAGATATTTACCACAAATTTGAAACATCTAAATTATATGAATAAGTCAATTGCAAATGCTGCTAACACGTGAGATTAGTCAAAATATGTTATAGTTTTGGAATTTGCGTCGAAAAAGTACTTACCAGATTTTTTCTTGAACAAACTTTTAAAATTTCTGAAAACACCCGCCAAAAACTCGACTTTTTTCACAACAAAACCGTTGAGTCAACTTTGACATTACCTTACAGTGACGAATGACGTTGACAGGTTGTCAAATGAAATAAAATAGGTAAACAAATTATTATAGATTATAAATATGTGATATTTATACCTTTAGTGTTACCCTATTAAAAGTTAGAGTGCATTATTTTAAAAAACACGATGTGGTAATATATATACCTTTGTTTGAATAAGGGTTAAAAAGCGAACGAAAAAAGGGTAAGGGATTTTGAACACTATATGATATTAAATTCATGTTATGTAGGACCTGATACTCGTATGGAACCCTAGAGGTACATCTAGACGATAGCGAAAGAGCCTACTCCTCAAATAAAAATGTAGGTACTATAAGACAAGATCCTAGTGTGTGTCCAAGGATATGTTCAAGAACCAAGAATATTAGTAGCTAAAAACAATCGGAATCGGCATTTATTTCAAATCTTGCACGTACGAAGTTGCGGGCATTGCTAGTATCATAACTTTTTGTTGATATGCATGTCTTTCAAAAAGAAAACCAATATTGGCAGCATAAACTTGTTTATTGACAGATTACTCAAAATTCATTAAAATTTAATTGTCTTTCGGTCAATGTTTTTCTTCTTTTTATTTCAACTTCTTCATCATCGCTTATATTACCGAATTCTTGAATTGAAGCATTCGGAAAGTCAGTAGAGTAATAAAAAGTATTTTCTTTCTCTTCTTCATTTACTTGAATCTTGCTTTGGTTCTGGTATTTGGTTTCTGGTTTTCTACCTCTTCATGTTCCTTCGTTTTTTTTATCATTAATGAGCAAGTATGTTGAGGGGATCGTGATGTTTCTTTGTCCCATTTTCTTCCCTGTTTCCATCTTCTTTTTGAGATTTCGTTTTTTTTTTGTCTTTGTTTACTTCCCATCTTGAACACACCTTGCTTTAGAAAACGATTGTTTAGATACAATTTTTTTACTATAATATAACAAAACACACTGAATACACTAACTAATAATAGGTTGAGGAAAAAGTTTCTTCGCATATTTTAATAAAATTCAAAACATTTTTTAATATAGTTTATTTACATTTAACTAAAGTATGTAGGTACCATTTTGTTCGATAACTTTTTGCCATCTTGTAGGTAGGGACATGATCCTATTGCTATAGAAATTTTGGGACTTCTGGTCAAAATACCGCGACAAGTGGTTTTGGCAGTCCTCTCGTGATGTTAACCTGACACTGCCTAAAGAATTCTGAAGAGAACGAAACAGTTGGAAATCTGAAGGTGCAAGGTCAGGACTATACGGCGGATGCATTAACACCTCCCAGCCAAACTCTCTTAATTTTTGCTGAGTGGCTAAAGATGTGTGAGGTCTAGCGTTATCATGATGAAATACCACACCCCTTCAGTTGATTAATTCCGGCCGCTTTCTCTGAACTTCTTGCTTAAATCTCATCAGTTGTTCGCAGTAGAGTTCAGAATCGATGGTCCTGCCTGGTGGTAATAGCTCATAATGAATAATGCCCTTCCAATCCCACCACACACACAGCATCACCTTGCTGCGAGTTAACCCGGGTTTCGCCACAGTCTGTGAAGCCTGACCGGCCTTTGACCACGACCTTTTTCGCACGTTCTTGTCATACGTGATCCACTTTTCATCACCAGTTATCAGCTTCTTCAAAAATGGTTCGGTTTCATTACGTCGTAATAAAGAATCACAAATGAGTACACGGTTCATTAGGTTTCTTTCAGTGAGCTCGTGAGGTACCCAAATGTCGAGCTTTTTTGTGTACACAGTTTTTTTCAAATGCGCCAAAACTGTTTTGTGGTTAATTTCCAGTTCTTCAGCTACGTCGTAACTACTGATATGCCGATCTTGCTCCACTTTTTCAAAAATGGCATCCATTTTATCCGTAATAGGGACCAGAGCGACGTGCATCTTTGACATCAAAATTTCCGGATTGAAAACGCTTAAACCAAATTTGTGCTACTCTCACAGACACTACACTAGGTCCATAAACATCGCAAATTTTTTTCGCGGCTTGCATTGCATTTTTACCTTTTTTGTAGTAAAATTTTAAAATGTATCGAATTTCGTCATTAGATTCACTCATCTTGACGGTACGAAAAACAAATGAAAATCACACATTTTCCTAATTTGAATTTGGAATTATGTTCTTTATAATTTAAACTTTCAATGATACCAAAACCAGCCAGATACAAATAGTATAGCCAAAGAGATTTTATTACAAGTTCATACATACTATAATGCGAAAAGACTTTTTCCCCAACCTAATATTAATAAAGTAAAAGTATTCACACAAAAAAATATAGTCACGTAACTAGGTAAGTAGGTAAGATACCAAAAATTAAATGAAACTGTCCGTGTGGCTACACTATTCACAAAAAAAACAATGTTTATCGAAGCGAGGAGGCCGTCACGCAAAGCAGCACAGATCCGTCCAGCAACACGTCTCGCCCCGCACTGAGATTTTGGGCGAGAGCGGGGCGCAACGTTTTGCCGCTAAGGATTTGCTTTGTAAATTAATTTAAAATAAAATAAAAATAATTTAAAAAAAGTAATAACATGAAATCATTTCTTATTATTTTGTAGAGAATTGTATAAATTTATGAACACTTTTATATGGACTATAAGACATAGTCCGTCTTATTATCGGGTCGGGAAGCCGTTGCTATAAACAATGACTTCAACGGTTGTAAAATGTTCGAATTGTAATGTGGTTATAAATGAGGTGCTGGCCTTTATTTGTAACAAGATACAAGTGATGGACGAGCAAAGTATCGCAAGTATCTGTGTTAGTGCATTTTCGGAAAGTGACATTCTAGACGCAAAGAACTTGCTGTTTGAATCAGTTACTACTTCAAAGCGCAAGAAGATAAGAAAGAGGGACGGAAAGACACTACGAAATATTGACGACATTGTATGGATACTGAAGAACTTAGATCCACTGGAAATTCCAATTTTCGTTGCCAGAGATTTACACAAACTACCTCCGGTTTTGTTTGACCATGTAGACGTGACCAGAGTGTTGAAAGACATAGTGAAAATGCAAAGTGACATAAACCGTATTGTTAACGAGTATGCAACAGTGAATCAAATGAAGGAACTTAGTGCTGAAGTGGAATCGCTTAAGAAGGCGTCAATTGTCAACAACTTTCCTTGTAATGTCAATGTCAAAAGAGGCGCCTGCTTATTACCTAGCTTTGAAAATGAAAGTGGGCCAATGGGGTTTTCGCCGATAGGTTGTGATAAGAAAACAAAGCAACAATCTATTGAGTCACCATCAGCTATAAAAAAGCAGCCATTGGTTTTTACTAGCGAGGGTAGTCCAATAAAAATTATGCGTAATGTAACGGATGGATGTACGTCGTCGCCGCAGAGCAGCGAAGAGGTTAGCGTTAGCACACCACGAACAGTGGTGAGTCATGAGCTTGCTATTAAACCGGTTGCCGCCGGCCATGCGCCACACACGGCTCGGGCGGATGGTGAGCGGCTAAGTAAAACTTTTGCGGAGGTTATGCAGAGTGGAGAAACAAAAATCCAAGAACCGACTGAAGAATGGAAGCTCGTTCAAAAAAAGCGGTTTAGAAATCGTTTTTTGGGTAAAACGGGCAAAGCTATTGTGGACGAAAATACCAACTTTAAGGCAGCGGATATTAAAACTGCAATTTATATCTACAATGTGTCAACCGAAACGTCTGTGTGTGACATCAAGGCATATATAAACAGCAAGACTAACTTAGATGTCCATTTAGAAAAAATGAATATGAAGACAGCGAAGGCTTACAATGCATACATTGTTTATGTCCCAAAACATAAAATTGATATGTTTTTAAATGATGATTTTTGGCCCAATGGGATACTTTACCGTCGTTATGTGAACTTGAGTCGGAACGCAGCGGAGCGTTCCCATCGGGAGTTGGCTACTAAGAAACCTACCACTAATGGATGTTAATAAAAACACGTCTAAGTTTGTAAGCTTCAATTGTAAAAGCGTCACTCGTTCTGTTGATTGTGTGAGGAACTTATGTCGATCAGCAGACATTGTTGCGCTTCAAGAGACCTGGCTGCTTCCATACGATATACCGTTCCTGGGAACCATCGATGACTCATTTTCATACACCGGTAATTCAGCTGTAGATATATCTGCTGGAATTGTTAGAGGGAGACCATATGGCGGGGTGGCCCTGCTGTGGAGAAAGTCTGCTTTTCCATCGGTATCAGTTATTGTGTGTAGAAGTGTACGACTCGCCGCGATAAAGATAGTGCTTAACGACAGGTCGGTTTTAGTTATAACAGTGTACATGCCGACTGATTCTATTGAAAATTTGACCGAGTTTACCGAGTGTTTGAGTGAACTACATGCCATAATCGAGAGCAATGAAGTGGAAACTGTTTTTATTCTGGGGGACTTCAACGCGCACCCAGGTGAGCTGTTTTCTTGTGAATTATTAACGTTTTGTACCGAACAGATGTGGTCGTGTGTGGACATGGAAATATTACCTCCTGACGCGTTTACGTTTATTAGTGAGGCGCACGGGTGCCGCCGCTGGCTCGACCACTGCGTGGTAACGGGTTCAGCGCGACGTACGGTTATTAATGTGTCTATTCTGCACGATACCTATTGGTCTGATCATTTCCCTTTACTGGTGGAGTGTAATTTAAATGTAATTTTACCTAAAAGTCAGATAACTACATCATCACTTAATCAAATAAATTGGGGTATTAGAAACAATGAACAAATCGAAATGTATGTAAATTATTGTAACTCAGAATTAAAACAGTTAGATTTCCCATCAGAGTTTACTCATTGTGCGGATCAAATGTGTGATAATGAGTCCCACAAATTAATAATAAATGAAATGTACAAGACTATTGTAAATGTTTTGACTGAAGCCGCTAAGTGCAGCTGTAAGAGCCATGTATCTAAACGTAAGAAGCATAGACATGTACCGGGCTGGAATAAGTTTGTCAGTGATGCTCACAGGAGGGCGCGACTTTGTTTTCAGACATGGATAAGCAATGGTAAACCTAGCTGTGGACCTGTGTACAGAGACATGTGTGAATCCAGGAAAATATTTAAATCTAAATTGAAATATTGCCAAAATAATGAACTACAGATTAAAATGAATATTATTGCCGAGCATCATGCTAATAACGACTTTAGCAATTTCTGGAAAAATACAAGAAATATGAATGCAGTGTCGAGCCGCCCTGTGAGTGTCGGGAATGTGCATGAGCCCCGGGACATAGCCTGTGCCTTTCAGCGCCACTTCAAGGTGGAATCCCCGCTCGGGCCCGCGTCGCGGGTGCTCGCCGCTGTGGATCGCCCCGGGGACGTTGCCATTAGATTCACCGCCAAAGATGTGGCCTCTGTTATTAAGCGAATGGTTAGAGGTAAGTCTCCGGGTCACGATGGGCTCAGCATCGAGCATCTGAAGTACGCGGGTGTACATCTACCGAGAGTTCTCGCTTTGTTCTACAATTTATGTCTCGGTCACAGTTACTTGCCTGATGACTTGATGTACTCCGTAGTAGTTCCTATTGTTAAAAATAAAACTGGTGATTCCTCTGACATTTCAAATTATAGACCTATCTCGCTAGCAACAGTCATAAGTAAGGTACTGGATAGTTTGCTTGACCAACAGTTGGAAGAGCACCTACTTTTGAACGACGCCCAATTTGGCTTTAGGCCTGGCCTTTCAACTGAGAGTGCTATCCTCTGTCTCAAGCAAACTGTTCAGTACTACACAGACAGGAATACGCCTGTATATGCTTGCTATTTAGATTTGTCAAAAGCATTCGATACAGTAAATTATGACAAGTTATGGCATAAGTTGCGACGCGAGACGAAGTTGTCACATGACATTATAGCACTATTTGAATATTGGTATAGTCACCAACAAAATAGTGTCAAATGGGCAGGATCACATTCAGACATATACGGGTTGGACTGTGGGGTAAGGCAGGGGGGAATAACCTCCCCGCGTCTCTTCAACCTGTATATGAATCAACTGATCGAGGAGCTCAGCAACACTAAGGTCGGTTGTTCCGTTGATGGGGTGTGTATAAACAACATAAGTTACGCGGATGACATGGTGTTGCTGAGCCCGTCTCTTTCTGCGATGCGCAGGCTTTTGAATATTTGTGAGACCTACGCGGAGGCCCATGGGCTCAGATATAACCCAAAGAAAAGTGAATACATGATCTTCAAAGCTGGTACTAAAAGCTACTTAACTGGACCACCTGTCACTCTTTGCGGGTCACATTTGAATAGAGTAGATAGATTCAAGTATCTGGGTCACTGGGTCTCTGATGATCTGTCTGACAATACGGATATCGAGAGGGAGCGTAGGGCGTTGTCCGTCCGGTGCAACATGCTGGCTCGCAGGTTTGCACGTTGTTCTTCACAGGTTAAAATAACCTTATTCAAGGCATACTGCCAGACTTTCTACACGTGCAGCCTGTGGACCAACTTCACTCTGCGGGCGTACAACGCGCTTCGTGTCCAGTACAACAACGCGTTCAGGATTCTGTTGGGGCGGCCCCGGTTTTGTAGCGCATCGGCAATGTTCGCTGATGCTACTACCGATGACTTCTACGGAATAATCCGGAAAAGGAGTGCATCGCTTCTGCGTCGCTGTAGGAGTAGCTCGAACGGGATCCTGAGCGTGTTGTCCGAGCGGTGGGATTCTCCTTTCTTGCGGAGATGGCTGCAGCTGCATGCCAGTGCCTGCACATATATATATCTTTGACTTTGGTATTAATTTTATTTAAATTTCCTTGGACATATTGTGACATTTTATTTTATTTTTGACATTATGTGACATTTATTTTTTTTTTTTCGATATTTTGTGTAATTATTTTAATTTATATAATAGTGCAAGCATGGCAAGTGTAATATTCTTTTTAATTTTTATGTTATGGGTTAAAGACCTGAAATAAATGAATTTAATTTAATTTAATTTAATTTAATGAAAATTGTAGGAGTAATATGGTAAAAACTAGAAAAAACAGACCTGGGTTTAGCTTTTTTTTCTTTAGTTATATAAACTAAAACAGATTTCTGGACACATGAAATCACTTCTTATGTACTATAGATTATTGTATTTTTTTTCTATCAAAAATCTGCTATAGTTACTGTAAAAAATGGACACAAAGTTACTTAGTTTCGCCGTATTTTAGGGCGGACGGGCCTTAAACACATGATTGTACTCATGATAACAAACAACTTTCACTGCTGAACCGTCAACCGTCAGCGTCGCCGTTCAGGACGAAAAGGTCCATCTTCCATCTTCGGTCGTTCGGGACAGCCTCTGGACCTACAGGGAGTACCTATCTTTGCAGAAGTGACAGCAGACAGCCTTATACCCACGACCTACAAATTTGTGTGTGCCCCCGACTTAGCCACTGTAATTGTTTCTTTTTTTTTTTTTTTATATACATTTTAAAGGTGTCAACTTAGTTTTACTCATTTCCCCGAAGTAGAACGGGTGGAGGCTACAAGCTTCATTAATAGCCGCCGATCTTATGAAGTTTGCGGGGCCAACAACATGCACAAACACAAGTTTGGAAGAAGAAAGAGGAGGCATTTAAGCAGCAGTGAGACACAATGAGCCTAAAAAACCGTGTAAAAAAGTGCTTGCCTTATACAAGGCAAGTACAAGCCGCTATGCTACAGTGGCGCCGCGCCATTTTGCTTTGCGCGTTATTCGGGATTCAAAGAAACATATAACTACATTATTAAATACAAAAATTAATCGAGTTCTGCCGTCATAAGGAAAAAAGACGTATCTGACATTTTTTTTGGAAATAGAGTTATTTACATATATGGAATCAGCAAAAAAAGACGCATCTACCAGTATTTTTATATTGGCGGGAACTTAACGAAAACCTAATAATTCTTACTACTATAAGACGCATCTGCCTTTGTATTTTATACAGGACAAAATATTTTTTTCTCCATTTTAATATTTCTGTAGATATCTACGTCCTTTTTCCTTACGGGGCGGCAGGGTTGCCTACCTAGATCTTCTCCGTTATTTAAGCGAGTATATTCGTCGAAGACCTAACAAATATTTCTATGGCATGTAATAAAGCTTGCGTTTTGTAATAATTAATTATTATTTTGAAATAAATAATGCACAGTTGTAAGATAGATAAGTGATTTACAAATATTATCGTCGCTAAGCCGTGAAAATATAACTTGCAGTTTAGAAGCAGTAGCGAATTTAAAGTTGAAAACAATCTCATTTCAAACTGTTTTTGCATGGTATTATTGTTGCTTAAAATTTAAAAATTCTCGGATTGAAGTATACATATCAAAGTTTTATATTACTTATTATATATTTTTTCTGGAATTTTCAGTAGGCATTTAAGAGCATTAGGCTCTCAAAAACGACCATTTCACGACTATACTCGCCTTAACACTTACTTCGGCTTATCATTATTTCTGTCACTGATTCACTTTAAAAACAAATGAGTTCGCTTCCAAATTGTATGCGGTTATTTGAGTATGACTCGAAGAGAAATAAAATTACAGCCGGTCTATTCCGTAAAAATTACAGCCGGTCTATTCCGTAAAAATTACAGCCGGTGTATTCCGTAAAAATTTTACTGTGAAAACTTAGGCTACGTGAGCTTGAAGTGAGCTCTCACTCCCTAGCAACAGGTGGACTGACAGCCACTTCACGTAAGTACTTTAAAAACAAATGAGTTCTCTTCCAAATTGTGTGCGGTCACTTGAGTGAGGTTTGAAGTGAAATTGCAGGTGAACTCACGGACGCACTCCGGCATTCTGGTGGACCACTCGCCCAGCATGCATTGCACCACATTGTTGCCGATGACGCTGTGGCCGTGGTTACAGCTCACGTTGAGGTAGAAGTTCTCGGCGTCGTCTCCAGGCTTCGCTGCGGGGTCCCCAGCTACTTCGTAAACCCCATGTTCGGGATATGGTGGGAGCGTGCATTTCATAGACCTGCGGGGTAATTGCGTACGTCACTGTATAGACCCACTCAAATCTGTGTGGTTCATTCCTCAAAATACTATCTCAGTCACTTATCTACATGCTCCTCATATGGCCTGACCGCAAGATCATGTCTGGACTTCCAAAGAAACTGTGACCTCTGAGTTCATTTCGGTCTTACTTCTCAGAGTAGTCGCTAAAGGCACCCCCTTTTTTTTTTTTTGTGGATGGGAAATCATCAAATAACTTCTCCCGCTCTGGGTGGAGCGGAAGGGCGTGTCAGACTTTTACTGACTAAAACCCACCCGTGTTCCTTCAGTTGCCTATGCCAGGGCCACGGTATTTTTTTCAAACAACCCGCGACCCCAGCGGCATCGGCCCTATTGGACCCCATCTCTTGCTGACATCTCTTTGAGGCGCGCGTGGAACACAACGCGCCGTCGACCCGGGCCTGGACCTCACCGTCCGCAAGCCCGCGCCTACGGTGGCCGGGAATCGGCTATCGATTCCCGCCGCCCAGGGCGTCTCCTGCGGCGACTGAGGGCGTGAGGTTGCCTCTCCCTCACGCGTTCCGCCTCCTCCTTTGCGAGCATTACCGCTTCGCAGAAGGAGGTGACGGCCTCCCATGCACTCTCGTTCCGCACCATGGCCTGGACCAGGCTCGGACGCGAGAGATCGCCGCCGCCGATCGCCTCCGTGAGAACACGGCGGTGCTCTGCCCAAGCCGGGCAGACCTCCACTGTATGCTCCACCGTGTCCTCTGGGCGATCCACACAATGGTGACACCCGGGCGTTTCCTCCCGCCTTATGCGAAACAGGAACCTCCCGAAACAACCGTGCTAAATTGCCCATAAAGGCACCCCCTGTGGAGTACGGACCTCGGCTTAGGGCATCGCTGAGGGAGGACAGCAAGGGAAAGGCTGGATCGGATTAATAATATTATTTTAGCACGAATGTAAAGCTACAGGCTCAGCGGTGCGGGCTGGCTCGAGCAAGGGTCGTGGCGGGGTCGGATGGGGACGTCACGGCGGGCGCGGCGCTGTACTAGTGGTAGGATTACTCTCCAGGAGGAGGGTAATAGCGTCATCCGAGAAGGTGACGATATGCCTTGATCGGCGAATCTTACTTATGCGAGAGGGAGTGGATCGGGCGGCCGCCGCAGTCAGATGATTGCGATACTTTAAGGCAGACTCGAAGAAACGCTTTGGTGTTTCATGAACTGCTGGATGGTGGGCATTCTGAGATCTGATGATGAGTCTCATTGCGAACATAGAAGGGGGCTCCCGTGACCTTTCTCAGGAAACGGTTCTGGAGTTTTTTGTGTGACTGGTTTGCATCCAATGGAGATGGCGTGGTTTAGGGCCGGTTTTTTGATCCATTGTTAACCTCTGGTTAAATAAAGTAACTAATGGTTGAATTTTGGCGAAATGTGTTTGCCAAATTAGCATTAGTTACTATTTATTTTTTAATGAATGAGTTAACATGAATACATTCATGTTTAGCTTTTCACATTTAGCCAAAATTCAACCATTAGTTACTATTTTTAACCATTTGTCAAAAAACCGGCCCTTATTTAATTGTTCTCTTTCATGTTTGACAACCTCTGTCAAAACATACAAAAAAGTAAAATAAATATAAATATAAAAAAGGTCTGATGCCTAAAATAGACACCAACAAAGAATTGAATTATGTAAATCTCGAGGATGCAGCGACGGAGTGTTGTGACTGCATACTATTCGGCTTTCATTCGGCTTGTGCCGATCGGAAAAGTTTGGTAAATAAATAATCATAAAATTAACTTTACATAAACTGATTGATAAAATCTTTATGTTGGTATATTTCAGTGAAGGTGGTGACTGTGAAAACGTTGCATTTTTGAGAGCCCTTCGGCCTCGGTGCTGTGGACACGACGCCTCTGAGGTAGTAGCGCGCCGCGCCGCGCTCGGTCTCTGGGAAGGACAGGCCGCCCCCACTGTCACCTTTGCAGACTGCCGCCGTACCTGGGATGCGAAGGAAAACTATTTTCATTTTTGCTTAAACTGGTGTAAATTTTTTTAGCGCGCACTATTTTCAACTCTCGGCGCTAAGCAGTGTGTTGAAAATCCTGTGCGCGATATGAAATTGCCCGTGAACACGAGGGCTAAAAGTTTGTCTTTGGACTTTACTTGTATAATACAGTAACTTGACAGTTCAAAGCAAAATAATGTTATAATAACTAAGGGCTGATTTTTCAATAGTCAGATAACTGTTATCTGAAGAATAAATATCCTTGTGCTCGAAGCGTTGAACAGTTTGACATATTTTCTATACAAAAGCTGCCAAATTGAAATATTTATTCTTCAGATAAGAGTTATCAGACTGTTGAAAAAAAAACCGGTCAAGAGCGAGTCGGACTCGCGCACCGAGGGACTTCCTACTTCCTATCCTACTAATATTATAAATGCGAAAGTTTGTGAGGATGGATGGATGCTTGTTAGTCTTTCACGCAAAAACTACTAAACGAATATTCATGAAATTTAGCACATAGATAGTTTCTAAGCTGGATTAACACATAGAATACTTTTTATTCTGATATTTTTACGGGTTCGAGACTTACTTGGGTGGACATCGTTTTATTTTTCCTGTAATCTTTACATAAATTTCTACCACACAGAATAATTTCAGATTTTTCTCTATGCAAACTTCGGAGATAAGCGGTAGAACGGTATTTTTTTTACATTTTTCATCAAAAGTCGAAAACAAAAAAATAATGGTTGAGAATGTGCAAACAGCGTTCTTTCATATGATACCCCATTAGGCACTAGCAGTCCCACTTCACATGTTTAAGAACCCTTTCAGTCTCTCTTGCAAAAAAAAATATATATAAATTTTTATTTCTTTCTTATTTGCAAAATAGTTGGGCAAACGCCATCTAAAACTGTTCCAAATTTCAAGTTGATAGCATTAGTGGTTCTTGAGATATCCAGCTGTGACAGACAGACAGACTGAGTCGCACCATAAGGGTTCTTTTTTACCATTTTGGTACGGAACCCTAATAAGCCCTAAAACTAATAGTGTTGGAGTAGTGAACGATTTTGCGAAAAGAATGAATGGTAAAAATTGTGGAATTTAAAAAAATCTCAAAGAATTTGTTTGTTCTTTAACCTCATAATACATACAATAAAGAACACTTTCATTGAGTTTTCTCAAACGTGAGTCAGTCGTTACCTAATCATTGTTTAGATTATGTTATAAACTAATATAACGTGCTTTAAATAACTTAATAAATTTATCAAAACTATGCATATTTAGGGAGAAGCTCCAGGTAGCCCGCGAAATTCAAATTTTCTAACATTTTTTTGCAATTAGAATCAGTGGTGCTGATTCTCTTGTCACAAATGCGTCTAAACTAGACTAAAAATCACAAAAAAAATATCCCTGTCAAACGACGATTTCTTATTCTGAAATTGACTAAAGTGTCACCACTTAACTATACTTAGTATAGTTTGACAGCACTAAATTGCATTATGATAATTAGTTTAGTGAAAATGGCAATTTTGCTATTCTGAATTTGACGTTTTTTCACCTAAAGTTTTGATTGTAAACTAAATCAGACTATTTTTAATCGCGACTAAAAAAGTGTGGAATAAAATTAGTTGCCATGAAATAAAATTTCGTAAAACAATACTGTATATTTTTTTCTTTTCTTTTCCTTATATCTCAGAAATAGTGTGTCCTATCGCAAAAATAATGAAAATTTCGACCCCTTTTATAAAACCGTAAACCTCTAAAACTCTACACGTAGGTAATAATTTTCCATATTTTCCATACAAAAACTGAAAAATTCCATACAAAACGAGTTGTGAATTGCATCTTCTCCATCGCTACGGGCTGGTCTCCGCAGCCTCAGCCGCTACGGCTCGCATGGTGCGTGCGCCTATATAAGGGTGCGTTTCCACTGACGCGGAGCTAGCGGAGTGAAGAGGAGCGGATCTCCACACCGTGTCAGTAGCGGAGCGTAACGGAGCTAAGCGGACTTTCAAATGAAACATATGAACACGCGGCGCCGAGCCGGACAGAACGGAGTCGAGAAGGGCGACCATTCACAGTGCTCGATATCTCCACTCCGCGTCAGTGTAAACACTTCCCACTTTTCACTGCCCTTCTCCGCTCCGCTCCGCCCAGCTCCGCGTCAGTGAAAACGTACCCTTACAGCAAGTGGAGGCCCTGCCCTCCCTGTGCGCCTCCGACTCTAAAAACACTCTCCGTTTAGGGCAAAAGGCCGTGAAGCCAAAAGAAAAAAAATTGTTCTACGTAGAGGCGCGATTGTCAATGTCAAACTCGATTATAGTTGTGTCTTTCGTTCTAAAATAGAGAATTTTTAGCAGAATATATATAAACAAACTTTATAAGTCAGACATACAGTTTCTTTTGTAAAAACCAATAGACGTACGAAAGGAGTGGTGTTGAAAGGAGCAACACTGATTGGTACTGCAACTAACTACATTACTGCTTTGCTCGGGTAGACGCTTATTCATTCATAATTCATTTATTTAGATAACAAGGATCCATTGCGTTAATAAAGATAGTCCTAATCTATGTTAGTACTTTACTAATAACACAGACAGTGCACATATTATGTGACATGTGACCTCACCAAGAGGCTGTCATGTCTCTCGGTTACAGCGCGTAGAACGCTGCGCTGGGGCTGCCACGGCGTCTGTTCAGCAACGAGGCAACTTTCTTACGCCGTACAGCATTGAAGCAGTCGGTAAGTGCCTCAGCGAACATAGATGACGCGCTACAGAATCGAGGCAGACGCAACAGCACCCTATACTGGATCCGCAGAGCATTGCAGGCCTTTTGGGTGTAGTTAAACCACAGGCTCCCCGAATACAGTGACATGCCATATGCACTGAACAGCGTTATTTTAACCGCGGCTGTACATCGGAAGAACCGGCGGGTTAGCATATTAGCCCCAACCCCACACCGTTCAGTAACAGGAGGGACGGTGGAGGGACACTTGGTATCGGACTTGAAGACCATGTGTTTTGAATTACTTTCGTTGTAGGTATACAAAGCCATGAGAAGCAGCATAAGACTAATATCGAGAAGCTTATGAAGCCTATATGACTTAACGCTGCTTAGACCCTGCTTTGGCTGCTTGGATTCTGACCATTATATTAGATCAGTTGATAGTGTTACAATACGGCCTCAATTTGGTTCGAAAATAGATTGCAGTAATCACGGACAGTCCGGCTGGAAACTTCTTGTAAATCCCAACAAGTTTAACCTAAATCCTATATTCGGGATAGAAAGAACTAAACAATTATTAACTGAAAGACGCAATGCTGCATAATCATTTAATTTGTTTATTACAGTTAGAGGTGTGCCGAAACCCTATTCAATGAAGCTGGCATCACAGGAACTCCAGGAAGTACACGATCTGCAGTAGCCTCTAAGAGTTGGCTAGAAAATCCCTTGACGAAATCCTATCTTGAGGAAATTGGCAATCGGCTAATTCATTCTAAAAGAACAATGGCGAATTCTTATTTGAAATAAATTTGAACGTCTAAAAGTGACACTTATAGAAAAGAAATTCAATTTATTATCTATGTTCTTTCATGCTATCATAATTATCTAATTAAGGCCAAATAACAGATTATGCTTAATGAAAAGTTTTTTTGACTACTTCGTTCTAAAAGGTTAGGAAATTGTTTCTGTCAATTGACATGTTGTACAAATGTCAACGTCAAAAACGAACACCGATTACTCTGGTGAGGCGACTATCTTGTAAAATGAGCAGGGAACTTCAGATTGCAGTAAGGTGCGCACGCAACTATGTCGTCGGTGGACGTTATATTTTAATCGCATCCCTCTTAATCTAAGTGATCTATAATTATTTTGTGAAGTGTTTCATTGAATTATCGAGAATTCGAAGTGGAGTGATTGTGACAGGTGTTATTTTTTTAAATACTGCCTTTCTACCCGATAGTCCACGCCTACCTGAACATGGTCGGCGCCTCCGCTTTTCTAGACTGTTAATCAGTATACTATAGTAGTCTTTGCTGTTAATAGACTTGTTGTATAAAGGTCAACCTCAAAAACGAACATCGAGAACTGGTGAGGCGGCCATCTTGCAAAATGAGCAGTGAACTCGTGGTCGGGGACGTTATATTTTAATCGCATCCCTCTTAATCTAAGCGATCTATAATTATTTTGCAAAGTGTTTGATTGAATTATGGAGAATTAGAAGTGGAGTGATTGTGACAGGTGTTATTTTATTACCTTCTTACCCGATAATTCACGCCTACCTGAACATGGAGAACTCATTAGATGAAAGTCGAAAGACTTCAAATAAATAATGTATTTATTTTGTTGATCTTTGAGTTTATTGTGTTCTTCCTTAGATAAAAGTATTGCAGCAAAGTAATAAATATATCAAATGTTATGGCAATTCTGAACTAAAACGACTAGTATTCAAAGTCTGAAAAAAATATTTATTGGTGGTTGACATTGACAACCATTGACAGTTTACAACTGATGCTTGTGCTCTGTATCTCTATGTAGTCTGTGGCTTTGTCCTATGTTGTTTAAAAGTTCAACACTGATTAACTATTAATCAGACTTTTCTCTAACAAAAAATGTTGCACAAACTATCTCAGAAAATGACGCTGAGTTAAATAAGGTATTTTTCATTTCAAGACATAGTCATCGATATGATATGAAATAAGACGCATATTAAAATACTTACCTCAGTGTAATCTATATGTTTACTACTGGCTGCCTGGTTATATTGAGCCAATGAACGAAAAGTACCCAGCTCGTTACATTTTACGAAACTAAAATCGTAAGCAAACACCAGCTGGCGCCACACAATTACTAAAACTGATAAGAAATCGACGGGAATGGATATGCGCTCTCAATATAAAGAAATATAAACCTTCCAGTGAGGTAAGAATTTTAAGGGGGAAGCGTCAGGGTAGCCCGCGAAATTCAAATTTTCTTACGTTTTTTTGCAATTTGCAAGTCAGTATTATGTTGTATGTTAATTATAGTATGATGCGCGGCCGTAACAAAAATGTTTTTTACAGAATTATATACAATAGCATCAGTAATACAACTCCTTAATTTAGTATAATCCTAAAATGTCAAGATTTCATGAAATAGTCATTTTTTGGGATTACCTGGTCTTAAAGAGTTGTATTGATCTCTTTAATGATTATAACTATGTAAATACATACTTGTTACGGTCGCGAATTACATTTTGATCAACGTACAACCTAATACTGACTTGTAAATTGCAAAAAAACGTAAGAAAATTTGAATTTCGCGGGCTACTCTGACGCTTTCGCCTTAATATGCGTTTTATTTCAGGTAAAACGATTCTATTAACAGTGTAATTAGAAAAAAAAAGTGATTTTAAAGAGTAACCGTGAAGTTTCTTGCGCGCTCTTCTCCATAGGACCGACGACCAATATTGAAGCTTCTGACGTTTCATAAGTGCCCATGTAGGTTTATTTTGAGAAATATTATTTATTGAATGTTTAATGTTTTGATTTTTACCACTTACCGTTATTATAACCGGCGCATATCTTGTCCCCGGTGATGCTCTCCGTAAAAGTCTGCGGCGTGAGGCGTATGCAGTCTGGGATGGGCACAAACGGTAGTTCCACCACCTTCAGGACTGGGGAAGCTGGCCCGTTTTCTCCAGTCAAACCCCAGCCCGCAATCTGAAAGTGTTGTTTTGGATGTACTCATCAAATCATGTCAATTAAAATATACAGTGTCCGGTAAACAATATATAACCTAGAAATAGCTTAAAATAGACCTTATGGCCAGTCTAAAAAATACAAAAAAGAAAAATATCCCAAGTAGTACCTAAGATACAATATTTTTGAAAAAAAATACTGTGCAATTTCTAGTAATTCTATTTACTGCCTCCTGTAGGCATAGTCAACGTACAATATTATAACAACAAATAACTGATAGAATTCATTCATTTGTAGTCGTGGTGAAGAAGAATGTACAAAAGTTACAATTTTTTTTTTCTAAAAAATCTTATTGTACTTCCTTTTTTTTAGAACGGCAATGAGATCTATTATATGCTATTTGAAGATTATCCATTATTTACCGGACATCCTGTTTATATAATAAATAAACTATCGGATTTTTTAAAAGGTTTTATTTCTCATACATTCATAAATATATTAAAACAATTTCTATTACCCAAATGCTATTATTTATTGAAGAATAGGACGCAAACTGTTGAAACGCCTGTTTTATTATACTTAGCAACAACGTACTGTCTGTCTGTATGCGTCTATCTGTTTTCTGTCTACGGCAGCGTCTCTGAGTACGCCTTTCCAATTTCGAAACAATGTTGCTTGCAAGCTGCAACTGTACTTATGACAAAGTAAAACAAAAGCCCATAGGGGCAGGGATTTTGCAATAAATCAGTGTATACTAAAATCAACTTTAAAAAAGTGTACAGAGCTTGACCGAACAGGTCAAGCTCTGTACACTTTTATTTCTATCTAAAGTAAAAAGTCTTTAAACTTAAAAGTCTCATCTTATTTCATCAAGGAATATCTAAATGACAAATTTCGTGTTTTATAAAATAATAACTTAAATTATTATACAGGGTATCCAGTAATTAATGGATAACCTTGAAGTAGCATACCTAGGACCTTATGGCCATTCTGAAAAAAAAAATACAAAATAAAATATCACAAGTATTAAAAAAATTGCACAGTATTAAAAAAATCGTATGCTACCTACTAGCATACGATTTTTTTAATACTGTGCAATTTATAGTCACACAATTGACTGCCTCTCTGTGGGCATAGTCAACGTGCCTACAATGCAAATGTTAAAAAAAAACAAATAACCGATGAAACTCATTCATTTGTGGTCGTGGTGAAGAAGAATGTAAAACACGTATAATTATGGTAAAAAAGTTAACATTGTTTTTCTTAAAAATCTTAGGTAAGTACTAGGTACTTGGGATACTCGTATATAGGTATATATTTTTTTAGAACGGGCATATCGTCTATTATATGCTAGTTCAAGGTTATCCGTTCTTTACCGGACATTACGTATAGTATGTATAACAACAGCCTCAGGACAACGTCGTCATTGGACCAAAACATCCTTGTTGTAGTGTAATTATTTCTTTATCTATGCCCTAGGGCACTTATGTTCTGTCATATAACTATTATTAGTAACGTAGTTTATCTCAGTGTGTTCTGTACTTCGATTTCTTACCTTCCCGAAGTTTCCCGCCTGCAGCTGTAGGTCATTGAACTTGGGGTCAAGCAAGTCCAAACACACTGGCCTGACGTAGGTGTAATACACGAACGGAGTCTCCAGGATCAAGACAGCTATGTCATGTTGGAAGTTTGTGCGGACGCCTAGGTAGTAGGGCGAGAGCTCGATGGACTTTAACTGTGGAAGTAAAATTTATATTTCGTCGTCATGCTGCCAAAGTTAGCTAAATGCACAATAATGCAATTTGAGATAAATCAATTTGAAAGTTTACTGTAGATTGTTTTGTTAAATACTAGCTTTCATTAATATTTTTAGTTCTTTTCCGATGCATTATTTATCCTTCAGTAGAAAGCAAGACTAGTCGATTCGATTATCCTTATAGAAACGGATAAAAAAAATAAAAAATCTCCGAGAGGAGTGCTTTTAATCACTTTTGGCTGCCAATTATCAAAAATAGTTTTTTGTTAAAATTGAACCTTTGAGTCGTAAAATTTTATTAATGCATAGAAGTAGATATTCATTTCACCGTTATACATATATAGAAAATGTTGAGTCTATTGAATGTTATCAGAAGGACAGAAAAAAAGTGTTAGATATAATTTTAGCTAGTTTTACCTGACGAAAAAATTAAGAACTTTTCATTTATTCATTTTATACTCATCTATACATTTTGTCTGTACACATTAATATCCGTAACTACTAAACGGATTTGAAAGAAAATCGGTAAGTACATAGATAGATAAAGCAAAGGATTAACACATAGGCAACTTGTGTATCTCACTGCTGGATCCAGGTCTCTTTCAAAATTAATCTCTGAAACTACTGGAACAGATTTAGATGAAAGTTGGTAGGTAGATAGATAAGGCACAGGATTAACACACAGGCTACTTTGTAACCCTCTGCTGGACATTGCTATTGAGCTTGATTTTAAAAGATCAATGTAAATAATTACTTAGTAATCGAGTTTAACGTACCCACTCAGTAGAATGATAACTGCTACAGTTATTTTGAAACATCATCGTATCATCATTTAATCGCTTTTGGCTGCAGAGACGTTTATCTAATAGAACCCGTAGTAACTTTACCCGAAATCAATTAAATGCATATAATTATTTTTTTCACAAAAACATTATTTCATCTTACATTTCTTAAGGGCGCGAGCCAAAATGAGTTAAAGTTAATAATTTAATTTTTGCTGACGTATGTTATTAAAGTTTTCAATATGTAAATATTTTTCCAAAACCGGCTAACGGCATTTGAAATACTATGGCAGAAGAAATCATCTGTGGACCTGCTCCAGTGCGTAAATGAGAAAATCAACTAAACGAGTTTAATATTATTTAGCAAGCGTAATATCGAAAAACGTATCGTTAGCTGGTAGTGTGAAAAAATCGCCGTCATGCTGCCAAATGACGGCGATTTTTTCACACTACCAGCTCGATAATATCAAATTATATGTCATGCAAACCTAGCCTAATGTAAGTCATTAAAGTCCTGGGGTCAAGCCGGGTTTATAATATTGTACTGAATTTCATTATAACCCAACCAATCAACTGGACTGCGATAGACGTCTATCGCAGTCAACTGCTGGACATAGGCCTCACCCAGACTGCGCCACACACCTCCCTTCCGCCTTCAGCCTGTTCCAGCTACCTTCTTAAGGGCGTCGGCCCATCTAGCTGGGGGACGTCCCACACTACGCTAGCCGACACGCGCTCTCTACTCCAGGACTCGTCTGCTCCACCGGCCATAGGTCCTTTGACAGACATGGCCAGCCCATTGACACTTCATTTTGCTTACTCTGCAAGCTATGTCGGTATTTCCGGTTCTTTTCCGGATAATATCAGTTTTTATCCTTCAATAAAACTCCGAGCATAACCCGCTCCATAGCACGCGGAATGACCTTGAAATTATGAACCAGCCCGACTTTAAGTGTCCACATTTCGGCACCGCAGGACGCACTGGTTGAAGACCTTAGTCTTCAATCATTGCAGGATGAGTGACGAGAAGACTTGACGAAGTTTTCCAAACAATGCCCAACCCAACTGGATCTTTCTATCGAGTTCTATCTCAAAGTTGTGTCTACCGAGACTGCTTTCTCAACTTCGAGACACGACCCTTTGATGTAGACTCGGAAAGACGTGTAAATTGTACATGACTCTCGTGTGGTCGAACGAAATTCATGCCGAAGCCAATCCGCCGAGGCACCATTTAGGCTGTGCAGCATCTGTTCTAACTGTTCCAGCACCTCTGCCATTATGACGATGTCATCGGCAAAGCGAAGATGTGAGATGCGGCTGGTTTTAGAGTTATTTATGAAAACTCCATCGCTCACCCCCTGTTATCTCCGACTGATCAGATCCAACATTTTTGAAAAAAACACATAAAATAGTTCTATACTTTATTGATTACATAAGCATTCCTAAAATAACAACGTTAAGTAACTAGCATCCGCGTTTGGGAGGGAAATTTAGATGGGAATAAATTCGATAGGGGAGCCTAACAACCCTGATAAGTCTACTACGTGGTGGACAGGACAGTCCGGGGATGTGTGACCCTCCCTATCGGGTGTGGACAGGGAGGTGAGTATCTATTGGCAAGGCCTAAGCTTGTAAACCCGTCGCCAGTCTCATTGTGCGAACGGAGCCCTGACCAGTCAGCGCGAAGGGTGTAGACACACCCTGAAGATACTAAGAGTGTAGCTGTGAAAGAAAAACTGTCTCCAGAACCGCCTAGAACACCTTCCAAGACCGGTTAACTCTGGGACTCGTTCAATTGATAGCCTCACCATGAAGGGGGTCGGCGGGTGTGATAGAGTCAACACCCCCTCGGCAATGTGGGCACTGTATGATATCCACCGAGGACCACGAAACTCTGGGTTTACCCCGAAGAGCCCAAATGACCACGAGGAAACGTTTTGACAAAGACGTTGAAGAAATACATACACACTATCAACAACCGCCTTGAAAAAGGCAGTTAGTAATAAAAACTGGTTGTAGTCACGAAACCGGCAGGCGTAACAAAACCGGGCGAAAGCGGCGAGTCAGCGGTGCAGCGAGCAGGAACAGCACGTCCGTTCACGGCGGGCGTCGAGCGGCGAATGTATGTCTTCGTCTAGGGCGAGCAATAATAGTGGCCACTTTTTTCCGTTTTAAGGATTACAATAAAACTTATACTATTTGTAATAATAATAACGTATAGTCTTGTGGAGCACAACTTAAAGTGCTTATTTTCTGCATTTTCATTCTAAAATAAAAGAAATAACCAAACAAACGATGAGGGTGCCACTGCGCGATCGGTACCTTCTTCATCTTACCTCAGATTTCTGTGCGTCCTTGTCATCTTCATGGTCCCATTCCCTGAACAGCTTGGCGGTGGCCACTGCGTATTTGGAGGCTGGTTGGTTTTTTTCCTTAGCTTTATCCCAAAAGCAGTGGGCAGCTAGAAATGTACGATCAATATCATCATCTGTGAACAGTCGTTTCACAGCTACTTTACCTAAGACAGCGCAACCCACCAGCAACCTTATTGCAATGAGAATAAAGATCTCTGTGGTGTTTACAGTGACACAAAATAAAAAAAATAGGGTAAAATAACTGTTTTGCCTAGGTGTCAACATCGCAGGGTTTTAGAAAGAGAGAGATTCCGAAAAAGGTATTCATGAGTGATCCCTCGATCACCAACCGTCTTTTGTCCATGACAAAGAGAACATGATTTGAACGAGTGCGAGCGAGATAGTAAATGTAAAAAAACATCAATTTCAGAAGTCGGTGTCTTTGCATCTGTATTTTAGTTTCTTGCCACCGACTTCTGAAATTAAAGTTAGTTTTCACTTTGTAGTGTATTTTAAGAAAGTCGGTTGTTTTTTTTTTTGTACAAAGTTTTTATCTATCACTTTTGTATGGGTCAGTTTGTAATTTACCTATCTAAGTTACAATAGCCTAACGTCAACTGCTCATCATCTTTTACAAAATATTGCTTTTCCCGATGTAATAATAATGTTGAGGAGTTCTCCTAGTAAGAACCAGGAGAACTGGAGCTGATGATGAAGTCACCATTAGCTCCACTTTACTATAAATGCATTGTGACGAGCATAAATTGCTTAGCAACCTCTAATGAACTGTTTTCTCTTACAGTGAACGTTTTAAAAGGAAAATTAGGCAAACAGCGGTCACCAAGTTGTCTTGTGTGAATACGTAAAATTTCACAGTACACAGGGTTATTGGTAATATGTCTGTCATTGAATTAGCTAAGTTATTAATTGTAACAAGAAAAAACGAACACTAGGTATGCAGGTATTATGAAAAAAAGTAATTAAAAAAACTAAAAAAGCCGGCTGCGGTAAAACTGAAAAGCTAAAAACAAGCCCATTTTATATTAAATAAAAGTTGGAAGCTGGCGGGACCCATTTGAGTTTGAAAAAAGAATCATCAAAATCGGTTCATAAACGACGAAGTTATCCGCGAACACACATAAAAAAAAATTACGGTCGAACTGAGAAACCTCCTCCTTTTTTGAAGTCGGTTAAAAATGGTGATAGCTCCACTAATATGTATGATATACATATAATTTATAGCCTATAGCACTCAGGAATAATGTAGCTTTCTATCAGTCAATTTTTTTTTAGAATTGGATCATGCGTTCCGGAGACATACACCCTACATACTAACTTACAAAACAAACTTTTACCTCTTTATATAATATAATACTAAATCTGGGCAACGATCGCATCCTGTTGAATCGATTCAAAAAATCCGTAGATCGTATGGCCATGAATCGATCTTCTGGAAGATCGATTCAGATCGGGCATCCCTATTAAGAAATGGGCTATCAAATGCAAAAATATTTTTCAAATCCGACTGGTAGTTCCAGAGATTAGCGCGTACAATCAAACAAACTCTTCAGCTTTATTGTTAGTATAGACAGATATAGATAATCAGAAAATCAGCTGTTCAGTACATTTATGTTCGCATAATCCGTCAAAATGTACTGAACAGCTGATTTTTTTTCGCGATTTCAGGTTTGGCCCCATAGCAAAAGTTGTTCATAATGATGAGTACAATGACCCCTTAAGAGGTTGTTGGTGTTTTACCCTGTATAGAAGATAGATTGGATTACATTTAAAATAGTTAAAGTGAGCCAACCATAAAAGATAGACATTATGCTATCGCGGACTTTTTTTAGAACTTTTTAAGTTCAATATTGTTGTAGAAACTAATTAAAAATATTACTTTTTAAGAGGAACAATTCCGTCATACATGATTGTTGCGTAACTTTAACCGTTTACGCAGCGCACGCAACGGAAGCTCGTTTTTGCAACATTTTTCATTGATGCTCAGCTCCTATTGGTCGTAGCGTGATGTTATATAGTCTTCCTAGACAAATGGGCTATCCAACACTAACAAATTTTTCAATTCATACCAGTAGTTCCTGAGATTAGTGCGTTCAACCAAACAAACTTTTTACCTTTATGATATTAGTGTAGATACTTTAGGTACCTAAGTAATTAGGTACTATGGTATAGTATACCCACATTTCATCAGAGGTGTTGATCTCTGCTCACCCCTCTGTCGAATACTGGCGTGATGTTACGTTATGATGAAGAATTCTGCTATGTAGGTAGGTACATAATTTAAAATAATTCATATAAGTAATAGAAATATTAGCCCATGGCATAAATCTGTTAAAATAATAATTCAGTTGTTTTCGAACACAACGATTCGCCAAAATTACTAAAAACAGGTATTATCAGTTATAGGACCTACAACAAAGTCAACCAAAATGGGGGCGCAGGATCGATCCCCGCACGAAGCATTTCTTTTTGTGTTTTTGTTGATTTGTGGATGCACACTAACAACAAAATATCGCTTTTGATAGTAATCTTAATAAAAATATAACATTAATAGATAGGTACATATTTATAATGGCATTTACTAGCATAGAAACGTCCCTATGACGCGACACGTCTACAAAATACCAAAGAGGTCCTGCATCGCGCAAGCAAAGTTTTCGCGCGACTTAGACTATGAGTCAAACCTGTGCTATAACTGTCGGGGTCCTGTGCCCTCGGAGGGAAGCCAGTTCTCGCTAAGCTGGTCATAATTAGCGATCCTTTAGACGTACTCCCGACAGGGTAGTAAATTCCAGTCAGTCTCGCAGACGTAAGTCTCCTGACAGTCCGATTCCCTTCTCTAGAAGAAGCGGCCCTCGCCAGGTTTACCTGTGCCCTTAGACCTCCGATCAGCATGACCTATTGACCCTTTTTTTAAGTCAACAAATAAGAAAGAGGATCTCAATACGTCGCGTCGTCGGTCGTTTTCTTTTTTGTTTTATTTAATCCTAACGACCTGCTAGTTGGCTATATTATTTATTGAAATAAAAATATTGATAAGTACTTAAGTATTTTCTGAAACATTAATTTATTGTACAAAATAACTAATGAAATAAGAAACAAATTGCAAATTGATTGATTTTCATATGATGGCCCGCGGGCCGTATTTTCCCCATTCCTGGTTTTGTAAAGTTAATTTTTTAACACCTTTTATAGGGTGACTGGTATATAGTGATCGATACTTAAACGCACATAACAATCAACTTTTACTATGGAAACAAACCCGAAATCGCGAAAAAAAATCAGCTGCTCTCTACATTTGGACGAGTTATGCGAACACCTGACTCTCGCGATTTCAGGTGTGGTCCCATAGTAAAAGTTGTTTGTTATTATGAGTACAGTCACGTGTTTAGTATCGGTCACTAATTACCAGTCACCATATACAGGGTTATTGGTAAAACACCAACAACCTCTTAAGGGGTCATTGTACTCATCATTATGAACAACTTTCACTATGGGACCAAACCTGAAATCGCGAAAAAAAATGTGCTGTTCAGTACATTTATGTTCGCATAATTCTTCAAAATGTAGGTACTGGACAGCTTAATTTTTTTTCGCGATTTCAGGTTTGGTCCCATAGTAAAAGTTGTTCATAATGACGAGTACAATGAGGTTGTACGTTATGTTACACCTTGTATAATATCAATCAATCAATCTGCCTAGCCTTTTCCCAACTATGTTGGGGTCAGCTTCCAGTCTAACTGGATGCAGCTGAATACCAGTACTTTACATGGAGCGACTTTCACTCAACCTCGACCCAGTTACTGGGTAATACGATACCCCTTGGTAAGGCTGGTTGTCTGACTTTCGGGCTTCTGACGACCCGTAACGACTGTCAAAGATCCACGAATGACAGCTGGGAACAACGGCTTGACGTGCTTTCCGAGACACGGAGGGGTCTCGGTATGAAAAGATGGTCACCCATCCACAGACCAACCTCGGCAAGCGTAGCTTAACCTGATGGATCGACCCGTGCGGCTGTTATTACTTAGCCATGACCTCCTCACACCTTGTATAAAATACAGTATATCAATTAACGAAAGGTGTTCCCGTAACCCGCAATAGTATACCGTCCATACACGGAATAAAGCCCACTTTTCATTATATGTAGGTATTTTTTTTTAATCTTTATTTAAAGAGCTATTTCGCTAAATGTGAATATGACACTCTATAGGTATACAACAGGTTAACATTTTAAGTTCATTTTACCGCGAGGTTCTGGGTCTATTCTTCAAGGCGAACTTAACCATATTTATTACAGGAATTATATTATCTGATAACGGGTTTGATAGGTTTATGTAGGTATTATATATCTTCAATTTATTTTAATATATGTACAACGAAGCCGCGTTCGACTGCCAGGCATGATCACGCAGCTGCGCAGGTCCCTGCGGCCCCGTGCTCGTGCCGCTCCCCGCACCGCGCTGACGCGATGGCTAGGGAGGGAGCGAGACAAAGCACTGGATGTGTAGATGTGTAGCAATATCTTTAGATACGCATATTTATTCATCTATAATTTGTTTTTATTTATATATGTTTGGTTGTAGCTTTGTAAGATTAATTACGTTATAATATGCTAAGTACTGTTTGTTTTATTTTATTTATTTATTTACTAATTCATGTATGTACAGATCATTTAACCTGACTTGGTTTCCGTACATACGTCTTTGTCGGGTGAACACTGAAAAACAGCGCTGTGCTGTGGGCCCCCCATATCACAGCATCATGCTGAGTGGAAGTCTTCTTGTCACAGTTATGGCGTGCCAGCAGCTGCCGACTTTTGTTTTGTGCTCGTGATTTGTGTGTTATATTTTTCTTTTTGTAAAACTCGAGTTAATTATATTTTTGTATGCACGTGTTTCTGTGACAAATAAACATACTTTTCTTTCTTTTCTTATTTCATACATATTTTCAAGATATATATTACCTACCTATATCCCGCTATTGGCTTTCACACTGTGCGATATATCTTTCTCCAGCTTGCGTTCGTCATTGGACCACGCCGCACGCGTCGTTTTCAAACAAAATCGATCTTCTAACAAAATGGACATTGTTTTGCTAGGTAGCCTCGGCAGTACAAACAAATAGTCAAATACAATAAATAGGTTGGCGAATGAGCATACGGACAAGGTCACTTGGTCACTCCGTGATAGACACGAACTGAGGGAAGCTACAGCGCGCGGCGCGGAATGGTGTGCGGGGTACAGGAGGCGAAATATAATATGAAAGTAACACTCGGTCGGTCGAAAAAATATTTATATTGAAATGTATTACATCTCAGAGGACGTTTCCACTGAGATGTAATACATTTCATTTAAAAGTACGGTGAGCGATATTAATCTATTATATCTCGAGATGTAGGTAATATAAGTTATATTATATCCTATCCCACAGTGGAAAAAAACAGTGGAGGTGCTATGCTATGCAGTAAGTGCAGTAACGCAGCTATCGCGCGTGTTCACAATTATTATGCGGAGCTTCGCAACACTGGCTCAGTCGCGATTATCTACTTGCAGTGACACGACGTCTCGAACGCAACAAAAAAAAAAAATACAACCATGTTTTATTGTGCAATGTTTACATCACAGAACAGTCTGTGGTTTACATGCACAAATAGGGATGATGACTAAAAAATGTTTTTTTGTCCGTCATGTAGATTATTAAAATATATTGGACACGTATTTTTTTCTTTTTCTACGTAATCAAAAGATTACGGCGATACATTGAGTTAAAATGTGGCATGACGACACGTCTTTGTAGATTTTATACGTAGAAGTGACGTAGCAAGCCCCCACTCCCGAACTTTAATGCGAGTTATCTAATTCATTTTTTATTAATATGATAAAGCAAAAAATATGTGTCTAATATTTTTTTATTATCTGACTGACGGACTAAATAGAATTTCTTTTTTTTACCCAGGCTGGATAAGCCTTTTGTCGCACGGCTACTCATCGAAATGTCCCTCATCTAAGAGTGAAGGGAGCCAGGTATGTAATATGTATGTATTTTGTGTAACCTGTGGGTGTTTAGGTCATTTTAATTATAATTTATATCCGGCTAATTTTCAACAAACTACAATAACCTTATTTATATCTCAGGAACCATGATATACACCCTTTTATACACCAGTTTTTATTAGCATTAAAGTTTTATGCGTTTACTAGTTACGGATTCGGAAAGATTTATTTTAGTATTTATTCTATGGGAAAGATTGTTTATAAATTATAGAGTTACAGACACAGTGTTGTCATTTATTTTCATTATTATCTCGCCACAGTTGCGTTTTGTTCACTCGGCAGTAAGTACTTAATGGCTAACATTATTTTTTAATGTTATTTATCTATTTCTTTACCAAAATCAGATCAAATTATTTAAGTAAAATATTATACAAATCAAATTATCGTTAATACTTCAAACAAGCACCACTTTTATTAAATTTTATTTAAATTCTAAAAAGCTTGTTTGTACAACGAAACGCAATGAATGCGGCGTCAGCTGTTGTCATCGGAGGGCTTCTTTCAGCGGGTAATCAACATCTGTTCGTCGCAGGTAGAGGTCGGAAAACCTTTTAGGAACGTCTATTAAACTCAAAAACGATTGGTTACCTGTTTTTGTCTCTTTGTTTTTCGACAGTAACTGGTTGACTCACTACATAACATCGGCTACCGTCGGAGGGGTGGGAGGGATATGTGTTCGTTCATAATTCCTTAAGACGTGAATAACTTTTTACAAAGTGATTTCTAACTTATTTAATAATATAGGATTTGTAATCCCGGGAATCCGGGAGTGTGCATATTAAGACAACTTATCGCAAGTACAAAAAATAGCTCTACCTATTCCGGTCACTGCTTATTAATGAAGCAATTAATTAGCAATTTCCTTCAAAATATTTCGGACTGTGATTGCAAGTGTGTTAATTAAGGTGTCAGGTTATATGCTCCTGGTACCAGAAGAAGCACATAACCTCACAACTGCTAGATCTAACCAACTCACCAGAAATAACAATTCTGTTAGAAACAAGGGATCCTCCGCAGATCTGCTCGTAGTACTTATTTTTCTTGGTAGGTTTTCTGTAGACAGCGACGTACCACGGCAGTTCTCCTCGGACCGCTTCTGTACCGCCCCAGATCAGGCCCTCGGCGTCCGGAGTTACGCGTCCACACTCTGAAGAGAAGCAACCATCTTTGAAAACTAATAAGTTAGCCAAGACAAAGAGAACGGAGTCCTTGCACAGTTAATTCACCTGTGATAGCAGTACATTTTTGATACTTTTTCATATATTTTTTTTTATACTTTTCATTTCTGTTATTGTTTTGTACTTTATTTTTACTTCTTCCACCAGCTTCAGCCGTAGATTCTTTTGTTTCCTAGGAGATTACCTATACAATAAAGTCAATAAAGCCATTTCCATCTACCCCTTATCCATATACAATTTTAAAATTAAAGTCCAAAATTGGCTTCAATCTCATGATTATGAAGATACATAGAGACTCTTAGAAGTCATCTCATAAAAAGCAGCTTGACATGTCCTTTATATGCCATTTTAGGAGACCAGTTTTGAATATCACACACTCACTACACACTCACTCACCCACACCAACACACCCTACTTTGCTGTCTAGTTAATTAGGTATTTGTTTTTTTCCTTGTCTTAAATTGTTTTAACTGCCATCCCAACATAATCATCTATTTATATTACTGTGACTTGTCCGTGTAGTTTGGAGGCCTGGAGACCTGTAACACAGGTATTCCTAGTACAGGCTCCAGTCTCCACAACATCAATGTATGTTTGTATACACAAATTATGTATTGTAGGTACCTAGGTACAAATTTTTCATTATGTGGTGGAGAAAATAAACGTTATTATTATTCTTTTAAAATTGTATTTTGTAGCACAGATATTCGTCTATTCAGAAGTTGACATTAATCTAAGTAAAAAAAAATGGGAGAGGGCGCTGGCTCCTGACATACAGGTACACCTAGTTCAGAAGTCAGAGGCTTCAAACAAGTTTCTGTAACCTATTATATCAATAAAGAATGACTATTATTATTTTTATTGTTTTTGACATTTCTCTGGACCCTAGGGTCGCGGATCTTTGGAAGGCGTACGAGGGGCCGAAGCCAACTCGCAGAGGCCCCATAAACAATTTTAAATGATGTGGAAGCACCAACCGACGCTTATCGCTTATTATTATAAAACGCAGTTTAGGGAAATCAGAGATAGATTTTTAGTACCATCACTGCACACTCGTAACTCGTAGTTCACAAAACTGACGGTAGGGGGCGCCAACGTCGCGGTGGCAGTAGCAGGATAAATAGGCCGGAGAGCCTATTTTTCTCGATCACTCGCCGGCACGCGCGGAGCACTGCGGCGACTGCGGTATGAATGATGATGCAGCTACAATTTAATCTTTTTGACATTTACATAACTAATATTTGTCTAATTTGCCAGTGAGAGCTAAATACACATGCCAGTAACTTGCATAAAAGTATGCAAGTAGCTAGCATGCCGTGAGCCATACCAACTTCTGATTGGTGAATGTCGCAATGGCATGCCAGCAGATAATAAAATATTACTATTTTTTTCTGAATAAGTACCTATTATAATTGTCCATAGTTAAACGAAAAGGATCCAACCCCCATTAGATGTACTGTGGGTTGGATCCTTTTCGTTTAACTATGGACAATTTTCCGTATATTTTATTTGTCACATCCAGTGATTATAAAAAAACATGATTTTGTTTTGCAAACCCTCAAATTAAGGAAATTCCTTGAAATAATTGTCAGATTATGGGTCAGCACGCCAAGGACATCAAGCTGAACCGTCTGTATATTAATCTGACGCGCTCGAGCATTTCATTTTTTTTTTCGCATATTCAAAAATCGACCAAGAGCTCGGCTCCTTTAGGGTTTACTTAAGGCGAAAGCGTCAAGGTAGCCCGCGAAATTCAAATTTTCTTACGTTTTTTGCAATTTACAAGTCGGTATTAGATTGTACGTTGATCAAAATATAATTTGCGGCCGTAACAGTATACTAACTTAAGGAGTTGTATTACTGATTCTAACGATTATAAATCTGTAAATACATATTTGTTACGGCCGCAAATCGTACTTTATTTAACATACAACTTAATACTGTCAGTTGCGCTGTGCATGACAATGACGAGATGCATGACGGTGTGTATCGAGTGGCTGCTGTCACTAGTGGGTTAGTGTGTGTAGTGGCTGAATCGAAAAAGCGTTTGCTCGCTTTTTTGAAATATTGCCTGATGGTCGGCAGATTTAAATCGACGTGGAGTTGGTCATTGCGTACGTACCAGGGGCAGCCCGTGGCTCGTCGCATGAATCGATTTTGGAGGGTTTGTAGCTTTTTAAAGCGTGACGGCTTAACGTGTGCGAACACGACGCTAGCGTATGTCATAATGGGGCGTATACACGTGGTGGAAATTCGCACCTTTGACCTGAGGGCTAGTTTACTGCGTGCATTGAGAAGTGAATGGAGGCGACCGAGAGCAAAAGCAGCACGGTTACGTACAGTCTTTATGTGCTCGGTGAATTTTAATTTGTTGTCGAGGGTAACCCCTAGGTATTTGGTCGTACGTTCCCAATGGACTTGTTGACCGGACATAGTTACGGGTCGGGTGCGGGTATGTGCCTCGCTGTTTTTGCCGTTCTTGACAAAGAGTACAGCTGCACTTTTGACCGGGTTGAGTTTGATCTCCATTTCCTAAACCATTGCTCTAGAGCGTCGGCTGCGGACTGAAGGTGACGGGTTATGTACTCGGTAACAAGAGCTTTTTTTATAAATGGCATCTCGTAGTTGGCCTAGAGAGGCCGTGACTACTTAACCGGACAATGCTATGGCTGCCTTAAGCGTACTGAAAGCCTCCAGCCAGGGTATAGAACTTACAGACTAAGCGACTACAGAGAGCGCTATGGGCTCCCCCTGTGGGGAACGAACCTCGGTTTAGGGCGTCGCTGGACAGCAAGTTGGGACAGGCTGGATCAAATCAGAATTATTATTATTGTACGGGGAATTTAAAGCTACTGGCTCAGCTACGGCACTGCATTACCGAGCAAGGGACGGAGGGAGGACGATTACTTCGGGGTCGTCGCGAGGGTCCTCGCCGGCGAGGTCGGAATAACGATTCGTTTTTGTTCCGACGGTCCCTACTGCTCTCCTGGAGAAGAGTTATGGGGTCGTCGGGATCTAAGAGAACAAGCCTGGGGCGACCTTACTAATACGAGAGGGGATATAGCTAGCCGCCTCCACAACCAGAGGGTTGCGATGGTTGGTGGCTGAGTAGAAGAAACGCTTGGAATTGCGTTTCAAGAACTGAGAGATGGTGGGAATGTCGAGATCTAAATGGAGGATTTCGTTCCGAACGAACCAAGGGGGTCCCGTTGCCTTTCGGAGGAAACGGTTTTGGAGGGCCTGCATCCTATGAATAAGGTGGGGTTTTGCGTGCGCAAACACTGAACCCGCATAGGTCATGATGGGATGAATGCACGCTGTATAAATGCGCAATTTGCATCAATATTAATAATCAATAGTGTCTATCTCCGTTTTTTACGTTTTTCACATTTTAATGCAGGTAGATATGATAATAACTCAATATCGGCCAGGATGTCGCTTAATACAAATAGCCCGTGAACCCTCGATATCATGATTATCCTTTATGAGGTAGGGTGTAGAAATAGAATCGCTCCGAAGCGAATGCCATTTGGCTAGGCCTACAGGTACTCCCTGATATGAGTGGCTAACAATCAGTGGTAGTGGTGGAATTATGATGTAAGAATCATAATACAAATTAGTGGTGTTCGTACCTGGCTGGCATTTAACAATACGGTTCCATTTTCCATCACTTCGACATGTCATAGACAGGAGGGGGTCTCTTGAACCGTAGATAGGCGTGTTACATTCGGGCTTCACGAGTGTTCCCGCAGGCTCGGACTGATTGCAGATGCGGTTACCATCAGTCTCGGCGACCTGGCAGTAATAGTGGACCGAGACATCGGGATCCAGCCTGCAGAATGCTGGGGAAGAGAAGTAAGTATTAAAAGAAATGGTCAGATGACAGTTTCTGTTCATGAATTTGGTGGATGTAAGGTTGCCTATTTAGGTACCGTAGCGATGGATGTGTATCATAATATTATACAATATAGTCGGGGAGGCGAGCGACGAAAACAACCGGCCAAGAGCGAGTCTGACTCGCGCACCGAGGGTTCCGTACCATCAAAAAAAAGTGTGCTATTTAGAGACATCGTTTTATTTTCCCTGTAATCTTTACATAAACTTCTGTCACATAGAATACTCGTAATTTCAGATTTTTCTCTATGCAAACTTCGGAGATAAGATATAAACGTCATTTTTTGTTTTCAAAAGTCGAAAACCATAGTTTTAAAAAAAAAAACTATATACCTTGCCAACTGCTTTCTAAAACTGAGAGCAGTATCAACATCATCTTCACATGCTTAGACTTTTCCTAACTATGTTGGGGTCGGCTTCCAGTCTATCCGGCTGCAGCTGAATACCAGTATTTTACATGGAGCGACTGCCTATCTGACCTCCACAACCCAATATCTGGGTAATACGATACCCCTTGGTAAGACTGGTAAACAGACTTTAATTATAAATAAGTTTGACGATCGTCAGTCATGCAAATATTATATAACCGAGTGCGTCAGTCACGCGTTGAAGTTGTAAAAAATCGGTACCTCGTGCAAGTACTTTGACAGGCCAGTTGGCGTGGTTGGTTAAGACACCACCTATCATGCCACAGGTCGTGGGTTCGATTCCCATCCAGGACAAACATTTGTGTGCATGAACATGTCTGTTTGTCCTGAGTCTGGGTGTAATTATCTATATAAGTATGTATTTACAAAAAAAAAAAGTAGTATATGTAGTATATCAGTTATCTGGTTTCCATAGTACAAGCTCTGCTTAGTTTGGGATCAGATGACCGTGTGTGAAAATGTCCCAGGATATTATTATTATTATTACTTTCTAAAGTCTGCAGATGAAGATCTATTATTATTCTCTAATCACAAAAATATATGGTCAGTCAGTACATTTCTGTAACAGATGCTGTCAGTCACCACACCACTAAAAGGTTGCGCAAAGATTTTTTACAACTTTAACGCGTGACTGACGCGCCCGACCATAAGATTTGCATGACTGACGATCGTAAAACTTATTTATAATTCTCAAAGCTATGCTCGCTCGGCTGTTCGAATTTCCAATTCCGGATTGAAGAACAAACTAAACTTTTCACTTGAAAAAAAAAACTTTAAATAGAGTGGAGAGGACCGATTTGAATGAAATACAGACTAAAAGTTACTTCAAGACACGGCCTATGAATGTCCGAGCCCAGATTGAAGAACAAACTTAACTTTGTGGTGTATAAAATACCAATTTTTGGATTTTTCACTTTATTTAAACAGTAAGAACTTGCTTCTCACCAAACTTCACGCTGGTAGGTCAATGCTGGTAGGTAGCATATCCATAGGCTTTATTTTATTTGTGAGTGTCAAACATGCGTACATAAATGGCCGTATTATATTGCGTTGAATTGGAAGTTTGATTTTCTTTACAGCTCCAAGGAACAACAGATCTAGGTAAGTTTATCTATTTCAACTGGATACCTCCACCCGGTTCTGCGAAAAAGGGTCTTGACACATAACGAAGTCATCCTATAAGAGTTTAAGTATTTCGTTTTGTGGTACGGAACCCTATAAAAGATTATTTGAATTTATTATCTGCCTGTCTGTCTGTCACTTTCATGTCGTAACGGCTGAACAGATTTAAGTCATACACATACAGCCACATATCAACCCAGAGAGGAATTGTCACCGTATCGCCTTCATTCGTGAGCTTGTCCCGAGGCGAGGCGATTACGTACGTTCCGATCCCGATTAGTGTGCGTTGCAGTAGAGAGTTTCATACAAAGAATACTGCACGGCTCGAGTTGATACGGTGAGGATCCCTTTCCGAGTTGATATGTGTGCTTTAGATGCAAGGCATTAACAGCTTCTATCAGCACTAGTACAGTCTCGAATACTGAAGTTCTTTGGGCGTGTCTCCAGGCGGATTAATGGCTCCATAGATCATCTAGTGCTGGAGGGCAGAGTGGAAGGTACGGCCGCCGATGAGGTGGACCGATCAAGTAAAATCCGCGGTTGGAGGCCCTGTTAATAAATGCGGCAGACTGTCATCTAACCAGATGGAGGGATGGATCGTGAGGCGGGCAATGACTATACCTGCGATTGGACACAAGTCATGGTGACCACAACCGCTCTGTCAAGAGCGAAGGGTAGAAGAAATAGAATAAAAATAATACACTCACGAACACAGTTTTGTATGGGTATAGACCAGGTTCCGTTCATGCAGGATGGCACGGCATCACCAACCACTCCGTATCCCGGTTCACAAGTGATATTCAAATGCGCGAACTCGAAGCTCTGGCCAGGGGTTGCGTACGGACGGCTGGTCTCCACATAGGTGCCGTGCTCAGGGTACGGTGGTAGCACACACTGCCCAGGTACAGTTGTCCTGCTGAGGAAGAAAAATGGTCCTGATTTAGTTGGCATATATAAATTAAAGACGCCAATCCATTACTGTTGCGCATAGTCTGTTCCAAAAATATGTGTAAAAAGTATAAACAAGGGTACGTTTACCTACACTTTTAACAGATAGGTAGTGTAAAAGAATCCTGTTCCGGTTAAATTCTTACACAATCCCTCACTGAAGGGAATTAGTATCACATTTAGAAGGTTTCAACTTTATATCTCAAGAATTTATCCAAGAATTATTGTTTGAATGACATTAATAACTTGTAATTGAAAAATCATCGCGACGACATCATTGATCATCATTCTGTTGCCCTTATCCCAATTTATTTGGGTTGATAAATGATTAATGATTTTATTTCTGCAAGTAGGTTTGTACAGTCACGAACCGGGATGGTTGAGCCACTAGATTATCATCTTAACTTGGTTGTGTTACACGAATGCCGCCCGTGAAATTTGACATGTGACATTTCAATAACGAAAAACGGGCGACATTCGTGTAACACAACCAAGTTAAGATGATTCAAATTTATTTGATAAACTAGTGGCTCAACAATCCCGGTTCGTGACTGTACAAACACTTTTACAAGTCAATCTTGTTTTTTTTACGGTTCCGTACCTCAAACGGAAAAACGGAACCCTTATAGGATCACTCATGTCTGTCCGTCTGTCACAGCCAATTTGCTCCGAATCTAATGGACCGATTAAGTTGTAATTTGGTACACGTATGTATTTCTGTGACCCAAACACGGACGTGTAATGGAAATTAATGAATTTTGAATGTGGGGGTCAATTTTGGGGGCAAATAAGAAAATTACAAAAATACATTTGCAAACTGTACCGTGCGATATATCAAATGAAAAAGCTTACTGTGAGGTCTAAAATATATTCTATTGATAATTTTAAAATAAACTGTTTTAAACTTATTTAAGAAAATAGACGAAAATTGACCATTCCCCCCTTTATCTCCGAAACTACTGAGCTTAAAATTTTGAAAAAAAAAATACAGAAAATAATTCTAAAGCTATAAGTCTATGGTCTTAAAATAACATGGTAAATCTGGATGGATCCATCGTTTCTTTGATCTTCCCCCACTCGTATACCTAGCCATCCACAGATAAAGTGTTGGAATGAAATGTTTGAAATTAAATGATGTTTAATTTGCTAGTACATAATTAGTTTACTTTAAAGACGCACCTCAATTATAGCATTTACCGATTAGATCATTCTCAGTTCTGAATTTGAACTTGTACCCGGTTAGTAGCAATAGGCTCGCCCCTATCACATCTGAGTCCTCCTTTGGAGAATTCAGGCATTATTATAATGTAATAAGGTTGTAAATCACTTACTTGATATTCATGCACAGGGCGTGAGTCTCATCGCTTCTGTCGGGGCAGTCTATCTTGCCGTCGCACTTCCCGTCAATGACTATGCACGTACCGTCTGTGCATTTCCACTTGTATAATCTGGAAAACGAATATGCAGAAATACTCAAACTGGAATGGAAAGCTCTGGGAAAGGCAAAAGTTTTTGCTTTGCACCAAAATGTAACTCTTATACAGGGTGTTCGGCGCATGGACGGACACATTTTTTTAGGGGATTGGAGGGGTCATTTGCTAGGTTTCACCCAAAGACCTCATGTCTTAAATTTGAATGTGATTGATATATTATGTTTTTGTTTTTTTCTTTGATTAACCCGAAATCTCGCATTAAATCGTTATATGTTTTTTTGTTAATGGTTGTAATAACTTTTATTATAGTCTGCAATATTGTTTTATTTTAAATAAATTATTATTTAATCTAATTGATTTGTAGAAAAAGACCTGTTTTCCAAACTCAAATGTTTGAAAAATTACAACTTCTTAATTCATTATGATAAAAACTAAAAGCCATTTTGAAATTAGTTTTAATTTTAAAAAGTCTTTAGCTTATACTCTTTCTAATACCATGCTACATGCCATAGAAAACAATTCAATAAGTAGTCAAAATACTAGTTAGAAGAATCAGCTAAGGAGTGTTTTAAGAAAAGACTTATTACGCTAATTATGTTTTAATTTAATTTTTAATAAAACTATTAAAAAAAAATCTAAAATATGGCGAAAAATTCATCCGCATCGCTGTCGTCTGGTAATGTACCCAAGAGACTGGCGGCATTGCCACGTTGTATGGCAATGCTTAGCCTCTGGCCAAGATAAAAGCCAGCCCTTGGGTCACGAGAAGTGTCAACCAGCCGTTTGGAGATTTACTCGAACAAACCGCGAGCACACGGACCCCACGGCCCGAGGGTTTCAACCCCAAACGGCTCGAAAATATAGTTACCGATAAGGTTATTATACTTCCGCCGCTTGAGGTTTTCCGTTTTTTCGACGCCATATTTTAGTTTTTTTTTTAATAGTTTTAGTTGGTTAGGAGTTATTTTTGTAACTTTATTTTAGTGTTCGATTGTTTGTTAGAGTGTAATTAATTATTAATTGATTTAGAACAAGAATACAATGCAGGCTCTAATAAAAGTTATTTTGTTCTACTTCAACCATAATAAAAAATAAAAAACGATTCAAACGACTCCCTTTAGCGGTAAAAAGACACGCCTGTGTTTTGGAGGTGTTAAAAGAGACCAGATTGTCACAAGAGACAAGTCTGTCCTCTCTACCATGGCCTCTCTCAAAGAACGAACTTCGTCGCCGCTGGTTTTTGCGCTGGACAAGTATCTCTCCGAAACGGTACTGTCATCCAGGATCAGTTTAGACCAAATACAAAAAACAGCTGGGTGGTCTCAGAACTCGGCCATCTTTGCTAGACATTAGAACAGGCCGGACATTAAAGAACCAAATGTGTTCAGTGATGTAATATGTAACACTGTAAATAATAATAATATCCTGGGACATTCCGCACACGGTCATCTGATCCCAAACTAAGCAGAGCTTGTACTATGGAAACCAGATAACTGATAAACTACATATACTACTTTTTTTGTAAATACATACTTATATATATAATTACACCCAGACTCAGGACAAACAGACAAGTTCATGCACACAAATGTTTGTCCGGGATGGGAATCGAACTCACGACCTGCGGCATGATAGGCGGTATCTTAACCAACCACGCCAACTGGCCTGTCAATAATATAACTTGATTTTGTTGATCTCACAATTTGATTATTCTTTAATTTGTTGCAGTACTGAAGTAATATTGTTATACTTACAAAATTCTGTGATTTTAATAAATATCTTACTATTCTCACAACCAAGTATTTACTAACCCTTAAACCACCCTGATTGACTTCAAACATCTACTCGTTAATATGTCTCGGAGAAGGAGTAGTTAAGTATAATTATGTGATTAAACGAACTTGTCTTAAGGGGGAAGCGTCATTGTAGCCTGCGGAATTCAATTTTTTTTACGTTTTTTGCAATTTACAAATCGGTATTAGATTGTATGTTGATCAAAATGTAATTTGCGGCCGTAACAAGTATCTATTTACACAATTAGAATCATGGAAGTGATCAATACAACTCTTTAAGACCAGGTAATCCTAATGAATGACTATTTCATGAAATCTTGACATTTCAGGATTATATTAGGTTGGGGAAAAAGTCTTTTCGCATTATAGTATGTATGAACTTGTAATAAAATCTCTTTGGCTATACTAATTGTATCTGGCTGGTATTGGTATCATTGAAAGTTTAAATTTTAAAGAACAATCTGCCTGCCTGCCTAGCCTTTTCCCAACTATGTTGGGGTCGGCTTCCAGTCTAACCGGATGCAGCTGAATACCAGTATTTTACATGGAACGACTGCCGATCTGACCTCCACGACCCAGTTACTGGGTAATACGATACCCCTTGGTAAGACTGGTTGTCAGACTTTCGAGCTTCTGCAACCCGTAATGACTGTCAAAGATCCACGAATGACAGCCGGGACCAACGGCCTAACGTGCTTTCCGAGGCACGGAGGAGGCTCGGTATGAAAAGATGGTCACCCATCCACGGATCAACCCCGGCAAGCGTAGCTTAACCTGATGGATCGACCCGTGCGGCTGTTATTACTTAGCCACGAGCTCCTCGAGTTGTATTACTGATTTGAATGATTATAATTCTGTAAATACATATTTGTTACGGCTGCAATTAATACTGACTTGCAAATCGCAAACAACGTAAGAAAAATTCAATTACGCGGGCTATCCTGACAAGTTCTATCATAATTATATGGAGCTCCTTCTCCGATACAGGTCTTCCAACCCATCCCTAAAGATTTTCTCTAAATAGAGGAAATAGGGTTGTTTAAGAATAACTAAATAGCTTTTAAACGAAATGACAGTACAGTGTTGCCTGATCAGAGAACGGTTCTATTTTATTTTATAACGACTTCAAAAAAAGGAGTTATCAATTCGATACGTATGTATGAAATATATTCACATATGTTGATCTATTAGGGCTTCCAAGCAAATATACAAAATTTTATAGATGTATGTTTGTATGTATGTATGTTTGTCCACGCATATCTCCGAAACTATTAATCGGATCGTGACCATTCTTTTTTTGTTGGCTTACATTTACGCCAACTTAGGGCACAATGAGTGTTTCATCAAAATCGGTTGAGTAGTTTTCAAGATAATGGAAGATGACCAGGTAAGTGCTTATTGTTCCTCAGTAATGGAAATAGTTAGGATGACCTAGCTTTCAACGTTTATCTAATTGAGCACGGATGCTACTACATGATACTTTCTGAAGGTCTGATGATGACCAGGTAAGTGCTTATTAGTCCTCAGTAATGGAAATAGTTAGGATGACCTAGCTTTCAACATTTATCTGATTGAGCACGGGTGCTACTACATGATACTTTCTGAAGGTCCGATGATGACCAGGTAAGTGCTTATTGGTCCTCAGTAATGGAAATACTTAGGATGACCTAGCTTTCAACGTTTATCTAATTGAGCACGGATGCTACTACATGATACTTTCTGAAGGTCTGATGATGACCAGGTAAGTGCTTATTGGTCCTCAGTAATGGAAATAGTTAGGATGACCTAGCTTTCAACATTTATCTGATTGAGCACGGGTGCTACTACATGATACTTTCTGAAGGTCTGATGATGACCAGGTAAGTGTTTATCTGTTCTCAATAACGGAAATAGGATGACCCAGCTTTCAACATTTATCTAATTGAGCACGGATGCTACTACATGATTCTTTCTGAAGGTCTGATGATGAGCAGGTAAGTGCTTATTGATCCTCAGTAATGGAAATAGTTAGGATGACCTGGCTTTCAACATTTACCTAACTGAGCACGGATGCTACTACATGATACTTTCTGAAGGTCTGATGATGACCAGGTAATGCTTATTGGTCCAATTGCAATAGTTAGGATGACCTATCTTTCAACGTGTAAGTGTGACGGCCTGGCTTATTGATACGAGCTACGGGTGTGGTGTCAAAGGGAAAACATCTCAAAACCTTGGTCAAATTCTAGTGCAATATTTATAACAAAACTATTAACTACTTACAATCAACTATTCCAGTTTTTACTAAAAACTAAAAATTACGAAATAAAAATAATTTAAAAAAATTAAATCGACTTCAAAAAGAAACGAACTCAAAATTATGAAATAACTTTTCGTTTTGGAAGTCGGTGGTAAAAAACTAAAATACAGATCCCAAGACACCGACTTCCGAAATTAAAGTTACTTATTTCATAATTTTGAGTTCGTTTCTTTTTGAAGTCGATTTAATTTTTTTAAATCATTTTTTTTTTATTTTTTAGCTTTGAAATAATTGTGACGGCGTTGGTTTAATCCCACGCTACTACCTGGTGTACCTATGTAGCATTACGTGAGTCAGTTCTCTGCTACTGTATGTATGTATGTATGTGTGGAGTGGGCATAACCTCAATGATGCAATTGGTAAGAGCCCAAAGATCAGTGCTAAAGGTTATGTATAGAAAACACTTTCGTTATCCCGCAGATCAGCTGTATAAAGAAGCCAACAGTTACATCCTTAAATTAGTATTAAAACAACACAAAATAACAATCCAATTCACAGAATATTACCATCTACTCAAACAACTAATCTTCAAATGTCCACTTACTGTAGTAAAAATCGATTTACAATCCATGTGCTCGAAAGGATCGTTTTTCCAAGCAGCCAAATTGTGCGGAAAGAGCCACTTTCTCGCTAACCTTTCAGATTTTAACCGACTACAAAAAAAGTAGGAGATTCTCAGTTCGTCGGGTTCATCTTCATTTTTTTTTTTTTATGTATGTTCTCCGATTTGGAAAATTCTTTTTTTGTATGAAAGGGTATACTTTCTAGTTGGTCCCATTGTTATCAGGTCAGGATCTGATAATGGGATCCTGGAGAATTCGACGGAACTTTTCAAATATTACAGGCACACATATAGCGATTTGGGTATTTTTTATAGTAACATGTGCAATTGTTCTTGGAAAGCACCGTTTGGTGAAGTGGAACTGATGATGAAGACCACAGATGGCCACCGGAACTACTCAATAATAAGTATTTCACGGGTTGCGATTCGATTAGGTACCTATTTTAATAATGGTTGCTAATTTATGCTCGTCACAATGCTTATGGTGTCGTGGAGTTCTCCTGATACTTACCAAGAGAACTCCTCAACAATTAACGTCCCTGCATCGGGAAAAGAAATATTTTGTAAAAGGTGATGAGCAGTTGACATCATGATATTGTAACTTTGATAAATTGCAAACTGACCCACTAAAAAGTGAAAAATAAAAACATTTTTCCAAAAAAATCAACCGACTTCCAAAAAATCACCACATAGTGAAAAATAACTTTTATTTCGGAAGTCGGTGGCAATAAAGTAAAATACAGATCCAAAGACACCGACTTCCGAAGTTAAAGTTATTTTTCACTATGTGGTGTCTTTTTGGAAGTCGGTTGATTTTTTTTTGGAAAATAAGTTTTTATTTTTTACTCCGTCGTCAGCCCGACGTACGACGTTGTTATTATTCGAGAAAAGTTTCGCAAATTAGTCAAGTGCAGATTATAATTCATATAAAAGGAATTATTACAAAATTAGTTTTAGTATATATATAATATCTGTGGCATTGTGTAGCATTACTCTAATTTGATCCAGCCTGTCCCATCTTGCTGTCCTCCCCCCAGCGACGCCCTAGTCGTAGTAGTTACGACGTAGCTGAAGAACTGGAAATTGACCACAAAACAGTTTTGGCGCATTTGAAAAAAACTGGGTACACAAAAAAGCTCGACATTTGGGTACCTCAGGAGCTCACTGAAAGAAACCTAATGAACCGTGTACTCATTTGTGATTCTTTATTACGACGTAATGAAACCGAACCATTTTTGAAGAAGCTGATAACTGGTGATGCAAAGTGGATCACGTATGACAAGAACGTGCGAAAAAGGTCGTGGTCAAAGGCCGGTCAGGCTTCACAGACTGTGGCGAAACCCGGGTTAACTCGCAATAAGGTGATGCGGTGTGTGTGGTGGGATTGGAAGGGCATTATTCATTATGAGCTGTTACCACCAGGCAGGACCATGGATTCTGAACTCTACTGCGAACTACTCATGAGATTAAAGCAAGAAGTTGAGAGAAAGCGGCCGGAATTAATCAACAGAAGGGGTGTGGTTTTTCATCATGATAACGCTAGACCTCACACATCTTTAGTCACTCAGCAAAAATTAAGAGAGTTTGGCTGGGAGGTGTTAATGCATCCGCCGTATAGTCCTGACCTTGCACCTTCAGATTTCCACCTGTTTCGATCTCTTCAGAATTATTTAGGCAGTGTCAGGTTAACATCACGAGAGGACTGCCAAAACCACTTGTCGCGGTATTTTGACCAGAAGTCCCAAAATTTCTATAGCAATGGGATCATGTCCCTACCTACAAGATGGCAAAAAGTTATCGAACAAAATGGTACCTACATACTTTAGTTAAATGTAAATAAACTATATTAAAAAATGTTTTGAATTTTCTTAAAAAATGCGAAGAAACTTTTTCCCCAACCTATTATTATCTGGTAAAAATGTCGAGTTCAAGTGACGAATCAATTAATTTAACCCCAGAAAATGTTATTCAAAAACAACATGCCAACAACAGCCTCTTACCGGATAAATTGAGTATAATGTATAATGTACTGTATAATGTATAATGTACTACGCAATGTTTGCAATATATATTTTAGGGTTCGGTATCAAAACAGTAAAAAAACCGGTCAAGTGCGTGTCGGATCACGCACAATGAAGGGTTCCGTAGTTGGGATGAATTTATCCCAAGAACAAACTTAACATTGTAGTTGTAAAACATGTTCTCCCATACATTGCAACTACAAATGTCCATAGTTAAACAAAAAGGATCCAACCCACATTACACCTAATGTGGGTTGGATCCTTTTCGCTTAACTATGGACAAATGTAAGTTTGTACGCACAATATTGAGAGATTTACCATGTTATTTTAAGACCATAGACTTCTTATAGATTTTCCTGTAATCTATAGCTTTATTTTCAGTATTTTTTTCAAAATTTTAAGCTCAGTAGTTTCGGATATAAAGGGGAGGCGGGAATGGTCAATTTTCGTCTATTTTCTTAAATAACTTTGCAACAGTTTATTTTGTAAATTATCAAGTAAATATGCTTGAGACCCTCACAATAAGCTTTTTCATTTGATATATCGCAAGGTACAGTTTGCAAATATATATATATTTCTTATTTGACCCCCATATTCAAAAATTATTAATTTACATTACACGTCCGTGTTTGGGTCACAGAAATACATACGTGTACCAAATTTCAACTTAATCGGTCCATTAGATTCGGAGCAAATTGGCTGTGACAGACGGACAGACAGACAGACACAAGAACCACTAATGCTATCAACAATAACTATATAACATACTATATTGGAACAGGGACTGAAAGAGGGTCTTAAAAATTCGAAGTGGGGCTATTAGGGTATGTGGGGTATCATATGAAATAGCGCTGTTTGGAGATTCTCAAACATTATTTCTTTTGTTTTACGCCGCATAGTTTTCGAATTTTGATGAAAAATGTAAAAAGGAAAATACCGTAGCCGTACCTTATCTCCGAAGTTTGCCTAGAGATTAATCTGAAATTATTCTGTGTGATAGAAGTTTATGTAAAACTTACAGGAAAGATGTCTCTAAATAGTTTTTTTCTTATATATGATGGTACGGAACCCTCGGTGCGCGAGACCGACTCGCTCTTGACAGGTTTTTTTTTATTTCCTCGCTTCAATGTATATAGTGGGGTGAAAGAAGTCCAGACGAAATAAAGGAAAACTCGTCTATGTGTCAATCAATTAAAAAGTTTAGATTTGCCTGAATATTTTGAACTGCATATTATATGTTGATAATGTTTATTGTAATGCCCAACATAGACTATTGTTGGATTCAATGTATAAAAACATTGTATCTATATTAAGTGAAGCAGCAAAATATTTAACAGAGCAGACTTATGCCATAAAACAATTTATTTGTAAAAGTTTACCTCAAGCCTCGATAGATGGCGTTGGTCGGTTTAAATTCGCGCTATGGTTTCGTTACCACGCGAAGTATAAGACAACTCACATATTTAAATATGCATATTTCCATACATACGCGCTCCACGAGGACCGTCAATTTAGGTGCGTCATCAAGCGCGTACCAAGCGAACTCCTTACTGATGAGATCTCTGAGGATCTCAAGGACCAGGGCTTCCCAGTAGACATGGGTCGGATTAGGTAAAAATGATACCTAATCCACCTAATCCTAGTATTTAAAAATACCTAATCCATTTACCTAATCCGAATATTTATTCAATAAAGCCGCTGGCCTGTTACCGATAGTATCGTATGTGGATTGGGTAAGAAATATTCGGCATGGAGTATGGACATTCCGTTTCTGATATAATATTGTGGAACGGATTATATTTCGTTTTTTATGGGCAAACGGTACTTAAAAGTCAATAATATAGTTTAAACCGGGGATCCAAGAACATGCACAGTGAAAAAGTGCGGCTTCGGTCCAAATTCTGGAACCGCCTACCGTTATAATCCACCTAATACTAGGATTAGGTGGATTAGGTATCGTTTTTACCTAATCCGACCCATGTCTATCTAGAGCATTAACTAGTTCAGTGGTATTCTAGATAGATGGCGCTGGCAGCAGTGCTAATTAAACTTGAAACTTATTCCTCACATATTAAGGTACGGAATATCTTCTGTGTAGACTGTGTATGAATATTTTGTGCCATACCTAATCCTCGACGCTTTGGATTAGGTACGGACTCGCATCGAAAAATACCTAATCAACATACCTAATCCAATATTTATGCCTCACGTCTACTTCCCAGTCCTAGAAGTACACCGCATGCACCGCGGTCGTAATGGCGCTCCATATGAGCGGAGCGGAGCGGAGTGGAGCGGCTTTATCTTTTAGATAGATATCCCCAACTGGTGGCAGCTCTCGCGCTACCATCAGCCCCACGTCAGTTCAATACTGACAGCCCGGCTAGCCCGGCACCATCGTACGATGGCCCTCTCTTAGCCCTCTGAGTGCTTAGGATTGCTCTCCCCCCCGACTAGACATGGGTCGGATTAGGTAAAAACGATACCTACCCAAGTAACACAGTCATGCTGAATAAAGTTTGAATAATAGCTATCCGCGAAACTATAAGCTGAAACTATTGTCTGGATAATGTCTGACTAAACGTCTACTCAGCTGTTAATCAAGCAATTTGGGCACAGTTTTAAATGCTTTAGTCTGTATAACAGCGATTTAAAGTCTGGGTAATAGCTTAGTAATGGCCCACTTAGCTTAGTAACATCTGAGAAAAAGCTGACATCTCTTTTATAGACCTGTTATTTCATATTTATTCAGACAAATGCATATGGATATTGATATTCAGAAATTATTCAGGATTAAGTTCATTTGCGTAATACTTTTCAAACAAAATTAAGAGTTTTGTTGTAAAGTAGAAAAAAAGTGGTGTTTAATCTTGCAGTGCGTCTTTGTTCTGACACTTCATATGTCGTTGCATTGAATAAAATCAATAACGACGTGCACAGTGAATCTGAGACTTGGTAAGTAAATGTTATTATGTATTATAAACCATGATACTCATTAAATATTACTGCGTAAGTAGTTTTATCGTGAATAGCATATGAATTATCTCAACATTTTTCACGCGCCGCTTAGGTAATCAAGTTTATTGATAGTAAATAACACATAAATAAAGACTTTTGTGTTGACAAAAATACTTAGGATAACACAGGTAATGCTTATCTTTCAAAAGTCATTAAATAAATAATAAATTGTATTTTTAACTGTAACTAATTACTAAAATTAGGCATTTGATATACATAATGATTCAATAGGTTACTTAAAAATAAGTTTTAATGGCGACTCATTATAAGCTGAATAAAAGCTTTCCACGCACTGCAGCTGTTTTACATAACTCTGGATAAAAAGTCACGCCTTTCTAATTATTAAGCTTTTATTTGAAAAATAGCGATCTGGTAGTACAAATATCTGAATAACACTTGAATAAGTTACTAAATATGATTAATTATACAGCTAATTAGGGTTCAAAATAAAATGCGATAGACCCAACTTTTCAGGAAAAATTGTATACTTACCTACACTCGAGAGCAATGAATTACGGTTATATAAAAATACCTGAAAGTCTCGGCAACTAAGAATGTTAGCTTAATTAAATAAATTGTGATTAATAGACATACTTCTTAGTTAGCAATCAGCTGACCCCCCATTTGCTCAAATGGTTGAGATTTTTTTTAGGCCTGGCTTTTGTCGATGGTACCTATGACAAACCCTAGAGCAACGTCCAGCTGACGCTAGTGGGATCTAGGGCTCTAGATTGACTTAGAACAATTTGAACTTTTCTATTTTTAGTTAGTAGTAGTTTTTAGTAAGCGGTAGTTTTTTATTTCATTTTGATTTTTTTTTTGTTTTTGATTACAGGGTAATTTCTATGTTTCTGAAGTTCAGGAAGGAGGTGACAGTACTTAGGAAACTAAAAACGTTTACTATGGGGAAAATTCAAGTTTCCCAAACGTGCTGGATTAGGTATTAACTTTTACATTGTACACATACAGCTATTTCTTTTCGCGCATTCAGTATTTGTTCCATAGTAAAAGTTGTTACGTTTCATGGGTACGAGTACGATCTTCTCATTTCAAGACTGCAACCACTAGAAAATCGTCTCGTATTTTATGGTTGATATTGTGTTAAGTTCTAAAATTTAAGAAATAAAAGAAATTGTGATTATTTTAAACGCTTTTATTTATAATAATTGACTACCTACTATTCTACAATTCACTTTTATGTTGTCAAAGTATGCAACAAAGGAATAAAATAAATTTCGTTATTGTATGTGTTACTCACAAATTTCAGTTTGACATTAGAAAAATTAACATTAATGTTGCGATTTTCCTTCTTCAGAGCACTTGTTTTGAACATATTAAAATAAGATGATTTTATAGGTTTATCGAATATTTCAAAGGTATCTTCTATTTTATGCCCTATAATATATTTTACAGTTATTTCTATCACTTCTACTATTGCTCCTTCGAAATAATCAATTTCAGTAAAAAAATCTTCTAAAATATTCATTTAAGTTTTAGGTTTTCCAGATCCATAATAAATTCCCACAATAAAAGGTTCTATCTCCGGTTTTTCATATAAATATAAATTACATATAAATTACACAGTATTGGCCATCGAAATTCAAATTTGAATATACAATATGGTACTTCCTCCACAGCATTAAAAACACATTTTTAATGGTGCAGTGAGACCGTTATGCCAGTACTCTCCACCTTCAATTGTTTTAAAGTGATATTTCGGGGAGTTTTAGTAATGTTCTAGGATCTGTCGGTAGTTGTACAGGGATCGCAAAACTTTGTAAACATCTTATTTTATGTACCTACTTTCTTGGCAAATAAACGATTATGATTATGATATGATTAAGATTCCGGGAATTCTCTCATTGACAATTGCCATCAATTCTTTCAATGCGATTTGTGATATATTTTTACTAAGAGCCCATTCTTTAATTTGACGGCAAAAATTTATATTTTTAAATTCAATGAAATTCACATCTGATTCATCTTCACAAGATGCGGAACCATTGGCTTCTGAATTCCGTACCAAGTCTATATCAACATTATTTGAAGGTATGGAATTCTCTTCAACATAAATAACGACATTATTTGAAGGTACGGAACTCTCTTCAATTGGATCTGTTCGGATTTGACTCAATTTATGACTATCAGTACATACCATTTGATTCGTTTGTGCTGTCTCTAAAACTGTATCTTTTAACTTTATGTACTCCTTCATACATTTACGACGGATTCCTCCAGTTCTTCTCCTAGATTTCCATGATTTTCTTTCCATGTTTTATCAATCTGTTCACATCAAATCCGCGGTACAACAATACACAACGACAAACAATGTTTTAAACGTCCTAATTCAATTATTACTCAGAAAAACTCTGTATAACTTGTTTAAAAATGGTACTTTTACAAGTAATTGCGGAATAAGAATACATCATTCAACTTACATCTGTGTTAGTTAGCTATAAACCATGACTTTATTTATAATATACCGAAATAAGCTCTATATAGAACCCAGAAAACATTTTTATACAGTAGCTGAATAATTGATAAAATATGGAACCTTATGTGACTTGAAGACAAAATAAAAGCGGTTATTCAAAATCAAGCTTTTTAATAGAAATTAACTGCACCATTATTTAGAAGACTCACAATTTTACAGCATATAGTGGTTTCATAAGCAATAACCTGAGTAAAGTTTGTATATTAGTATTAGATAACTACGTTTATTCAGCTACTTATACTATTATACAGATAAATACTATCCCAGGCACTCTTTTTCAAATTAAAGTCATCTGTAATGCTTTAGGCTTAATAACATCTGTGTTATAATGCGGTATAGAAGTTATTACTAAGCTTTAAGAAAAATAGTTAACTTAATACAACTTTTACTAAGCTAAAAGAGTTATAAAGGCCAAAAGAGAATATTATTCAGAATTTGGCTCTTTTAATATCCACTTACTCACACGTTTTGTAACTTATAGCTGTAAACATTTGCGAATTGCTATTACTCAAACTTTATTCAGCATGTCTGTGTTACTTGGGTAATCCTAGTATATAAAAATACCTAATCCGAATATTTATTCAATAAAGCCGCTGGCCTGTTACCGATAGTATCGTATGTGGATTGGGTAAGAAATATTCGGCATGGAGTATGGACAGTCCGTTTCTGATCTAATATTGTGGAACGGATTATATTTCGTTTTTTATGGGCAAACGGTACTTAAAGTCAATAATATAGTTTAAACCGGGGTTCCAAGAACATGCACAGTGAAAAAGTGCGGCTTCGGTCCAAATTCTGGAACCGCCTACCGTTATAATCCACCTAATACTAGGATTAGGTGGATTAGGTATCGTTTTTACCTAATCCGATCCATGTCTATTGCTAAAGCATTAACTAGTTCAGTGGTATTCTACATAGATGGCGCTGGCAGCAGTGCTAATTAAACTTGAAACTTATTCCTCGCACATTAAGGTACGGAATATCTTCTGTGTAGACTGTGTATGAATATTTTGTGCCATATCTAATCCTCGACGCTTTGGATTAGGTACGGACTCGCATCGAAAAATACCTAATCAACATACCTAATCAACATACCTAATCCAATATTTATGCCTCACGTCTAAATACAGCTTTGACGTCATCGCACCAATGACACCCACCCACTACCCAGACCAAGTAAATAACAGACCCGATATTCTCGACGTAGCGTTACTGAAGAACGTAAGCTTACGTTTGCGTTCAATAGAAACGCTACAAGAATTAGACTCAGATCACAGACCAGTGATCCTCGTGCTAGCATCTCGCACAGGCTCCTCTGATCCTGGTCAGCCCCCCCAAAATAAATTTGTTACTGACTGACGTAAGGTAGAACAACGCCTCAAGTCCGCCACGTCAGAACATTTAGATAAAATCCCTGATAAATTAGAGTCAACCACAGACGCACTAGGCGCGATCGACTTACTCACCAGTCACGTACAAACGGCAGTGAATGAAAGTTCACGGCAGAAACCAGTGACGGACGACCACCGCTGGCACTTGCCAGCCGATGTACGTGCACTGATGACTAAGAAGAACGCAGCGATCCGTGCTTATGATGCCTTCCCCGACGCAACCAACCGCGCTCGTATGCGTGGCCTACAGCGTGCTGTAAAGTCACGCATTAATGAGATGCGGGGGGAGCGCTGGGACAAGCTCATGAGCACCATAGAGCCCTCCCATCAACCAAAAAGCTAAAGTCCGATACTGTCACCGACATTCCCCCTCTTTTACATCCTAACCAAAGCCTAGCCTTTGAAGACGTCGAAAAGGCCGAGTGCCTAGCCGACAGCCTCGAAGCCCAATGCTCGCCAAGCCTACTACCAGTAGACCAAGCCCACTGTGGCCAAATGGACGCAGAGGTTGAACGTAGATCCGCTCTCCGTCCCCACGAGGACCCCGAGGAACCCCTCCCCCCTGTGACCTCCGACGAAGTTCACTCATTAGTGAGGAACCTCAAAACCAGGAAAGCTCCTGGCTCGGACAGCATCACTAACCGAGTGGTTAAACTCTTCCCCGCCCAACTTATTGTCTTAATGACAACAATTTTTAATGTTGCATTAAACAATAACATCTTTCCACAAGCGTGGAAAGAAGCCACTGTCATTGGCTTTCACAAACCCATACTCGCTCATAGATCTTCCCCCAGTACCATGGGGAAGATCTATGAGCGAGTAATCTTTAAAAGATTAATGGATTATGCAGAATCCAGAAACCCCATCCCCAACGAGCAGTTTGGTTTTCGAAGAAAACACTGCTGTGTCCTTCAGGTACACCGTATTGTCGAGCACATAAGCGCAGGGTACCAAGCGGGCCTCATGACCGGACCGCTCTTCTTTGACGTGGCGAAGGCCTTTGACAAAGTATGGCACAACGGCTTATTATATAAGCTGTGGCAACTAAACATGCCAGACCGTCTCGTGCACATCATCCGAGACTACTTGTCAAATCGCACCTTTCGCGCATAGGAGACGCCCTCTCGTCCCCGCACCCGATCCGAGCTGGGGTCCCCCAGGGCTTAGTGCTCGCCCCCCCCCCCCCTCTTCTTACTCTATACGAGTGACATTCCCAAACATAGCACATGTCAGTTGGCCCTATTCGCTGACGACACGGCTATCTATTACTCAGGTCGCCGCACCGAGTACATAACCCGACACCTCCAGTCCGCAGCCGACGCTCTCGAGCAGTGGTTTAGGTAATGGAGGATCGAACTCAACCCAACCAAAGGTGCAGCTGTACTCTTTGTCAAGAACGGCAAAAACAGCGAGGCACATACCCGCACCCGACCCGTAACTATGTCCGGTCAACAAGTCCATTGGGAACGTACGACCAAATACCTAGGGGTTACCCTCGACAACAAATTAAAATTCACCGAGCACATAAAGACTGTACGTAACCGTGCTGCTTTTGCTCTCGGTCGCCTCCATTCACTTCTCAATACACGCAGTAAACTAGCCCTCAGGTCAAAGGTGCGAATGTACACCACGTGTATACGCCCCATTATGACATACGCTAGCGTCGTGTTCGCACACGTTAAGCCGTCACGCTTTAAAAAGCTACAAACCCTCCAAAATCGATTTATGCGACGGTCCACGGGCTGCCCCTGGTACGTACGCAATGACCAACTCCACGTCGATTTAAATCTGCCGACCATCAGGCAATATTTCAAAAAAGCGAGCAAACGCTTTTTCGATTCAGCTACTACACACACTAACCCACTAGTGACAGCAGCCACTCGATACACACCGTCATGCATCTCCCGCATACGGCGCCCCAAACACGCTATGTTAGATCCAGACGACGATATCACTCTCTACCAAGAGAGTATGAAGTCGGTCCGTAAAACTCTAAACACTACACATGACAGACGTCCTTGTGGTCGGTCCACCCACAGAGGGAACCTACCATCCCATATTCCAGATCACCTCGATCTGTTGCCTTTCCAGCATCCAAATAGAAAAACCTAACAAGAGCAGCATCATCGGCCAATGCCACCGATGCCAGCTCTATGGGCACTCCCAGAGGCACTGCCATGCCAAACCAAGGTGCGTCAAGTGCCTGGGTGAGCATGCCGCGGCCGACTGTCCCCGTCCAACGGACCGCACCCTATGCTCCGACCCACCCAGCTGTGTGCTGTGGCATGTCGGGGCATCCGGCCAATTACCGTGGCTGTCCTGAGAGCCAGTCCACACAGCGCGTTGCGTCGACGCAGCGCTGCCGTTGCGTTGTTTTACATACAAATAACCAAAGTGTACACACGGTGCGCTGCGTCGTCGCAGCACACACATGATGCCATGACGGACAGCAGCCCCCGAGACGAAGCGGGAGGGGGTGTACTCATTGCGACGTCGAAGCGGCAGCGCTCAGTTGCTTGTGCGTTGATAGGGAGGATACACGCAAGCTCACCTCATTTTCTTACGTACTTTTGTATTCAGTTTTATTTGCAGGGTAAAATGAGTACCTAATGAGTGAAAAAATTGACATGGATTACTTCATTTTGCGTCGATTTCGGCGGTGACGTAGTAATAGGAGCAATGCTAGAATTCTTTTCCGATCCATGATGTTATTACAAAATGCTTGCCGCTACTGTGCGTCGCCGCTGCGCCGACGGAACGCGTCGTAGTAACTCTGCGATGGCGCAGCGCCTGGGTGGCCGGCTATGCGTCAAAATATTTGCGCTGCGACGACGCAACGCAACGCGCCGTGTGGACCGGCTCTGAGGCCCCAAAACCCTTTTCCCCGAAACTGGTGTGCATTACCCTGGCAAAATTTTGTGCTTTAAAGACTATAACAAATAATTAGTGTATCATGAGGAGCAATTATTTTGTTTACTAATAGTAAAATTTGTTTGAATTGTATTTTAAAAGTTATTTGAGAAAAACAGATTTTGCTGCAGTAACGTTTGAAACGTCCGCGTCACCCTGGCAAAATCGTTTTTCAAAAATTCGTTTCAGCCCGGAACCAAATACATGAATACATAGCTTTTGTTGCGTAGTAAATGTTAATAAATAGCAAAATTTGTGTGTGTTATGGTTCTTAAGTTATTTAAGATTTTGCTGCGGTAACGTTTTGTGATTTCCCAGATCTCAGAAACGGCTCAACGCAGAATTTTGAAAAAAATACCATTAGGAGACCTTAATTTGTTTAAAGTTTAAACATTACTTTTTGAGTTGCTTGACGTAAACCAATGTAATTAAATGGTTTCAAAAATCACAAAAAATCGGATTTGCAAGTAAACCAATACACATAACCAAATAAACAGCTGTAAAAATTAAAATTATTATAATTATAATAATTATTAATTAAATAAATTTCTATTTGCATGCCGCTGTGTCGGCGAGACATGATGATCCTGAACTACTTATTACATCTTTGTTTGTACCGTGTTTCTGGCAAATAAACGAATTATTATTATTATTATTATTAAAAATACCCGTGGTAGACGATTATATAGTCAGGAATTTTAGATTTTTTAACTTTATGCGATATGAAGATAAAAATAAATTTGTTTAATTTTAAACTGATCGTAATTTAGCGATGAAATACGCAGTTCCCAAAACATTAAGAAACATGGCATACTTTAAACAAATTAAAATGATTCATGTACTATGTATTCCTGTAAATTTCAGCATTCAATTACGGCTATAATGAAAGTTATATCAAAAACAAGAATATGTCAGCAATTCTCTAATAGGTAAGCCGACCAAATTGAAGAGGTCACATAAAAGCGACCGCACTCATCTCAAATGAACGGGATAATATGGATGTGTTGTTAGTACAGTTGCATACAAAAGTTTGCTGATCAGGTTATTAAAAATAATAAACGGTCATGATTCATTATTTTTATTTAAAAATTAGTCTCATACAAATTATACGTATTGCTTTGCCTTAGCATTAACATCTTTAAGGAATAATCACAGATAAATTGAGTACTTGCCTAATTTTAATATTTGGATACATATATTTTTCTGTGAGTAGGTGTACCAAAGCTTAAAACTTAAAATGCAATGTTGATTCATAGTTTGTACTGTTTTCCTTAGTAGGTACAGTCATAAAACACGAACTACCCCACAAACATTCGAATTACACTACCTGCTATGTAAATAACGGTGATATGAAGTTATTAAAACATCATCCACATAGACTAAGAGGGAAATATACGCATTATTGAAGCTAACTCAAAAACTACCTAAGCAAAGTTAATAAAATTTATATGGGACCATCCTTGGAATATCTTCTTTCCAACAAAAAAGAATCATCAAAATCGGTTCATAAACGACGAAGTTATCCGCGAGCACACATAAAAGCAAATATATATACATATATATACGGTCGAATTGAGAAACATCCTCCTTTTTTGAAGTCGGTTTAAAATAGTGGATAATCAAATAAAAATTTCAGGAAGCCATTGCAGCTCTCGTTGATGTGACAACGGTCCGTTGCGAATTTTACTAGTCGTAGTCAAGGAACAAGGAACTTTATCTAATACTTCAATTAATACTCAAGTACAATCCTGTGAACCGCATCCCCTGAACACTTACGGACACTTATCATTTTGTGGTGTTATTGTGTCTACACAAGAAGGTTTCTCGTGCCTCATCAAGACTTCAGAACATAGCCACGTGGAACTATCAGTGTAGGACTTCAGCGCCGCCTGGGAGAGACCTACCCTCACACCGATATAAACCTGGATAGGCATACAACCTCCTTGCACCCTTCGCGGCCAGCAATCAAGCCCGTCCGGCTCAGATACATTTAAATGTAAATAGATTAGGTATATGTAAATTTTTCACTTACCCACATGGTGACTGTCTTTTATGTCTCTCATGAGATATTGTAGCATCTTCTGTCAGGTTTCTGGAAAATATAATAATCAATAGAGTGGGTAGTTGAAAATTACTTTTATTAAATACAAAGTAGGGAGACCCGAATATAGGATGGTTGCATAATTTTGGATATATCAATACCTATCTCCTTTACAAAGTAACGTCATCCATCGAGTAGCCCAGGTTACTATTAACGCGAAACTAGATGGAAACTGCAGAGCGCTTTCAACGAGCTTTCTGTCAAAATGGCGACAAATCCCATGCACGTTTGATTTTTGTCTCGGAAAAATACAAATACGTTTAGTGGCTCAACGAATTCATACGAATTCCCAATATCGCATCCATAGTGTTTATCAAATTGTCCTATCGGATATCCTATTTTAGGAGTCGTGTAATTTTTAAATACCTCATTTGATTAATATTACATTGAATGTAGGGTACCTAATATTGGACAGTCTATAGTGAGTTATTATTGGATATCTGATATTAGAAGGCAACTTAGTTTGAAACTTTGAACCTGTTTTTCCTAGCATATTGAAGTTTATATTTTTGTGCATAATTTAACACTGCTTTTGTGAGTTCATAATTATACAGGGTTATTTGTAAAACACCAGCAACCTCTTTATTGGTCATTGTACTCATCATTATGAAAAACTTTTACTATGGAACCAAACCTGAAATCGCGAAAAAAAATCAGCTGTTCAGTACATTTTGACGAATTATGCGAACATAAATGTACTGAACAGCTGATTTTTTATTTCGCGATTTCAGGTTTGGTCCCATAGTAAAAGTTGTTCATAATGATGTTGCTGGTGTTTTACAAATAACCCTGTAGTATTATGGATCAAGAGGTCGTACCTACACACATTTTTATTTAACTACGGTAACGTTTAATATGTTTTTTACCTAATTTTCAAAAAGTATCCGATATTCGGGTCCCTTCCCGTACCATCTGCTTATCCATTTCCCAACTATGTTGGGGTCAGGTTCCAGTCTAACTAAATTCAGCTGGATATCAGTATTTTACACGGAGTAGCTGCTTTTAGGACCTCCACAACCCAGTTACTGAGTAACACGATATTCTTTGGGGAGACTTATTGTGGCTGTGATGGTTGACTTGCATCAGGCGCCGTCCTATTGTCATCGCGATTTCATCGTGCGATGAAACCGCTCGCGCGATAAGAAATTGTGTGTCCTGTTTTGGAGCGATGAGATCACACTCGAAATGGCTCTTATCAGAGATTCACAGTTTTTGCATGATCGCGCGATCTCTAATAGGATATTTAGTAGATATTAGTATGTTTGAACACACGGTCGCACGATCATTTTCGTTGGACACACGCATCATCGTACGAGCGATGGCAATAGGACGGCGCCTCAAGCGACCGGCCGCGCGCGCGTCCCCTGTTCCCGTCCGTTGCTCCACAAGACGCGTCGCGGTGACTGCGGGCATGTTCTAAGCAACTTTCATTTTCATTTGTTTTGCCCACAGTAGCTGTAGCAAGACACGTGTCTCGTGGCCACGGAGTAAGATTGTACAATCAATTTGAAAGGAAGACTACTTACGAGTTGATACTTGAATAGCAGATCGCTTCGTCGGAGCCATCAGGACAGTCCCAGGAGGTATCACACACTGCACCAGCTCTGATGCATGTGCCATCTAGACACGTGAACTGGCTTCCCCTGGAATGCAGATAGGGCATGATATTAGGCATTTGTCATCCTCAGCCTATAGAAGTCCACAGTTGGACATATTCCTCTACTATTACTCGCAATAAGTCGGTCCTCGGCAACTCTCATCCAGCTGCAGTCACCCTGCGTAGAGCGTCGCTCGACATAGCCTGAAGGTGTTCTACTTTATTTTTAAGCGACTTCAAAAACAAGGAGGTTCTCAATTCGTCGGAACCTTTTTTTATGTATGTTCCCATTTACTTGAAGTTGGCTGGACCGATTTGATTTTTTTTTTTGTTTTGTTTGAAAGGGTATACTTTCCAGGTGGTCCCATGATCAGTCAGGATCTGATGATGCGATCGTGGAGAAACAGAGGGAACTCTTCAAATTTTATAGGCACACTTGAAGCGATTTGGGTAGTTTTTGGAAGAGTACTTTCTCGAAGTGGTCCCATTTCAATTTGGTGAAGATCTGATGAAGAACTTCGGAGATAGGTAACGGAACTCCGCAATAAAGGTTAGCAAATGGCCCGGGATTGCAGAAATCTCATGTCTGTCTATTGTTTCCACCAGTTCGTAACATAACATCAACCGACTTCCAAAACAAAACACTACAAAGTGAAAAATAACTTTAATTTCGGTAGTCGGTGTCTTTGGTTTTGTATTTTCGTTTTTCGGAAGTCGGTTTTACTTTTTGCTGAAAAGTTTTTATTTTTCACTGTTGTGATACCTACCCCACACAAATTCGAAACAACACATGATCACAAAGTTTGTGTGCTATGGTGGGATTGAGAGTGTTAAAGCGAGAGATATGTGTCTGTGCCAGAACGTGAGAGAGGTACGAACGTATGTGTGCAAATATTATTTTACCACTGTAATTACCTTTTTTGTTTCGTCATATGACAAGCTTAGTAACCAAGAAGTTGGTCCATTTTTTTTTTTGCTTTTAAATTGAAATTAAAACTATTCTTTTGTATTTTGGTTTAAATTTTTGTTTTTTTGTTTTCAAACACAATTGTATGCGAAATTAGTGTTTTCAATTTTAAAATCGTTCTAATTTATATCACTCCGCGCGTTCGTGCTAGGTCCACATATCTGTTCAGTGTTGGCAAAAATAATCCTAATCCTAACTAATATTATAAATGTGAAAGTCAGTTTGTTTGTTACGCTTTCACGCTAAAACGACTGAAAGGATTTGGATGAAATTTGGCACACATGTAGACCGTGACCTGGAAAATAACGTAGGCTAGTTTTTATCGACATACCACGCGGGCGAAGCCGTGGGCGGAAGCTAGTCATAATATAAATCTACGTTATACGCAAATAAAACCTCAGTGTGTATGAATATTTTTATGAATCAAAATAGTTTACCTGCAAGTGGAAATCGAAGCAAGGTTCCTGACGGCTGAACTCACAGCTGAAGAAACGGCTGAAATATTCAGAATTTTAAACTTCATAAAGTAGTAATTGTCATCACAGTTGTGGGTAAGTAAACGACGAAACACAAAGCACCGCATTTCCAGTATAATCTGACCTCGTGTTGCATACTAGCTTTTGCCTGCAGCTTCGCCCGCGTTAATATCGTAAATTATCCCACGAGAACGTACCTACTAACGGGATAAAAATCCGGGATAAGAAGTAACTCAGGTCATTGACTACTTGTGTGCCATATTTCATCGAAATCTGTTCAACCATTAAGGAGTGAAAAGGTAACAGACATACATACAGAATTCATCATCATCTGCCATTTCTCAAATATGTTATGGCTTCCAGTCTAACCAGATGCAAGTGAATACCAGCATTTTATCGGACATGGATCGACTACCTATCAGACCTCCACAACCCAGTTACTGGGTAATACGATACCCCTTCATAAGGCTGGTTGTCAGACTTTTGTGCTTCTGAGTTTCTAACTACCCATAACGACTGTAAAAGATCTGCAAATGACAGCCGGGACTAACAGCTTTCCGAGGTACGGAGGTGACTGGATATGTAATGGATGGTCAGCGATCCACGGACCGACCTCGGCAATCGTAGATTAACTTTCGATCGGTGCGGCTGTTATTATTTAGCCACGAACCCCTCACAGACAGACAGAGTTACTTCCGCATTTATAGGTAATAATGCTAGCTTTTATCCGCGGCTTCGCTCGCGTGGATGTCGGTAGAGGGAACGTACTACCGGGATTAAAAGTACCCTATGTACTACCCCCTTGGTTCGTTCGGAACGAAATCCTCCACCTAGACCTTGATATTGCCACTATCTCTCAGTTATTGAAACGCAACTCCAAGCGTTTCTTCGATTCAGCCACCAACCATCGCAACCCTCTAGTTGTCGAGGCGGCTAGTTATATCCCCTCCCATATCAGTAAGGTCCGCCGCCTCAGGCTTGTCCTCTCAGAGCCTGATGACCCCATAACTCTTCTCCAGGAGAGCAGTAGGGACCGTAGGAACAAAAACAGATCGACATTCCGACCTCGCCGCCGAGGTCCCTCGCGACGACCTCGTAGTAATCGTCCTCCCCCCCGTCCCTTGCTCGGGTATGAAGTGCCAGCTGGTGCCGTAGCTGAGCCAGTAGCTTTAAACTCCCCTGACAATAATAATTACTCTGATTTGATCCAGCCTGTCCCATCTTGCTGTCCTCCCTCCAGCGACGCCCTAAGCCGAGGTTCGTTCCCCACAGGAGGAGCCCTTAGCGTGTAGTCACTTAGTTTTATAAGTTTTATGCCCCTGGCTGGAGGCTTTCAGTTTACTTAAGGCAGCCACAGGATTGCACCACACACACACACCCCGACCCGTGCGGCTATTATTACTTAGCCACGAGCTCCTCCACACTTTCGGACATATGCAGATACTAATTAGGTAATTTCTAAACACCAATTTTTCCTTACAAACTTTCATCCCCCTATTTTCCCCCCCTTTTTTTTTTTTGGGTGGGAAATCATCAAATAACTTCTCCCGCTCTGGGTGGAGCGGGAGGGCGTGTCAGACTTCTACTGACTAAAACCCATCCGTGTTCCTTCAGTTGCCTGTGCCAGGGCCACGGTAACTCTTTCGAACAACCCGCAACCCTGGCGGGCATCGGCCTTAGCGGACCCCTTCAGCTAGTGCTGACATCTCTTTGAGACGCGCGTGGAACACAACGCGCCGTCGACCCGGGCCTGGTCCTAACCGGACAGCGAGCTCCGCATCCGCAAGCCCGCACCTACGGTGGCCGGGAATCGGCTATCGACGCCCAGGGCGTCTCCTGCGGCGACTAGGGGCATGAGGGCGCAAAGATTGCCTCTCCCTCACGCGTTCAGCCTCCTCCTTAACGAGCATTACTGCTTCGCAGAAGGAGGTGACGGCTTCCCATGCACTCTCGCTCCGTACCATGGCCTGTACCAGGGCCGGACGCGAGAGATCGCCGCCGCCGATCGCCTCCGCGAGGACGCGGCGGTGCTCTGCCCAAGCCGGGCAGACCTCCACCGTATGTTCCACCGTGTCCTCCGGGCGATCCACACAATGGTAACACCCGGAACCTCCCGAAGCAACCGTGTCCGGTGAGGACCTGCGTCAGGCGGAAGGTGAGGATGCCGTGACGCCTCTCCAACCACTCCTCAAAAAGGGGACTTATCGCCGCAATTGTGGCGTGCCCCGTATTTGCCCCCCTAAGGGGATGATATTCCAAAAACGCTGGAACACCTAGTTTTTAATTTTTAACCAGACTGTTAAATACCAATTTTCATGGTTTAAACAACAAAAAATACGATTTTCAATACAATCTTTCTTCCCCTATTTTACTCGTTAGGGTGTGAATTTCGAAAAATTCTTTCTTATTCCTTGTCTACATTATAAAGTTTATGCAAAATTTTATCTTTCTGGGTCCAAGGGTTTGGGCTGGGTGTTGATGAGTCAGTCAGGGCTTTTGTTTTTATTTATATAGGTAGATAGATATATTACTTTGACAGAGTTACCAAAGACTAAATATTACCTCAAGATATGGACTATGACAATATTTCCAATCTCTTAAATCTCAGAAACAAGAGAGTACACAAAAATTTTAATATTACCTATATGTGAATTTTAAAATCATCCGCTATTTTACCACCCTTAAGGGGTAAAAGCATAGAGAATAATATAGTCTTTGGGTAAAAGCTTAAATTAGAATTTTCATATCCCTAACTTCAGAAATCAAGGGTTTCCCATACAAACTTTCATCACCTATATCTTTCACCCCCTGTGGGATTACTTTTAAGAAAAAATGTAGCCTGTCCGTCCTTGGGATGCCATCTATCTTCTTGAGAAATTTTATAGGTATGGTTTGATGGGTCGTCGTGCACACGAATTTAATAGTTGTTGAAAGATACTCATTACTTAGTTGCCTTAAATAAATCAACCCGTAATGTCTGACTGCTGGAACTCGAGCCGTCTCTTTCTAAGAGGGAGTGGACCGTAATCTACCACGCGGGCTCAGTGCGAGTTGGTGGACGTCATAAATCTTCAGAACATGGTTTGCTCACGGTGTTTTCGTTTATCTTTTATTGTGCAATTATTAGGGTTCCGTACGTCCGAATGAAAAAATTGGACCCTCAGGACGTGTTCTCACTTTGTCGTGACGATTAATTTATCGTCGGACGACTATCATCTCTAGCTGTTCTATTGACTGTTTGTCGTCAATTTTTTTTATCGTTTAGCGATTATCGTATCTAGCTGTTCCCAATGGATCGCGACGACATTTTATCGTTTCACGGCAGTCGCTTTGTCGTTTGCACATCAGTAGCAAGCTACAACTCTAGGATAGATAGTCGTAACGACGACACATGATTTGCCGTCACGATTTAGTCGTGACGATTTTTTATCGTTTTATGACTGTCGTGCCAGCCGTTCCCACTGTCATGACAATATGTCGTCACCGCAAAAAAAAGTCGTGGACGACAGTTAATCGTGTCGTCCTATATGTGAACACCTCCATTTAAATAGACAAGCCACGACGCTTTAAACGACATGATAATCTGTCGTCACGACATAGTGGCAACGCATCCTTATAGGATCACTCATGTGTCTGTCTGTCTGTGCGTTTGTCACAGCCGATTTGCTTCGAATCTACTAGACCGATAAAGTTCAAATTTGGTACACATACGAATTTCTGTGCCTGAAACACAAACGTGTACGGAACCCTTCATTGTGCGTGGTCCGACACGCACTTGGCTGGTTTTTAATGTTTTTTTTTGTTTATTTATTGCTTTGAGCAGTGGCGGTGAAATACATGCCTGCCAGTTTTGAGGCCCACGTTTGAGGATGTCTTAAGTCTTAAATTCTATGAAATTTCGGTTTCATCACGGTGTTTTCCATCACTTTTCCTTCAATCTTGCAGCATTGGTGAGAACATAAACAGCATACATCATATATGCGACTGATAACAATAGGTAAACTCAGTTTAAATGAAATTAATGTTACACATTTTGTTATACATTGTTTACAAGCATTATAAAATACAAGGAAAATTTATCAAAACCAACCAGACGGTAAGCTGAGAACCTGCTCGATACAACACTGTCTCATCAAAACCGGTTCAGCCCTTTTGGAGATTCGATCGTTACAAAATTAAATTGGTGTTATTATTTTTTGCTATTCTCTATGAAAACAAGTTTAGTATTTACTTTGAGGATTGCCTATCTATAATATAATATGTCGTCATTGTAAAAGTGGTGTAACTCCATATTTTTAAAATACATATTGTTTTGCAGATTTGACTAAATGTTATAAGTACGTTTGTGCCTTAGATAAATGATTGGTCTCGCTGCGCTCGACGCAATCATTTATCTAAGCTGTAGGTATGCAAATAAATATGTATTTTAAAAATACCTATGGAGATACACCACTTTTACAATGAACGATCTAATATTTTTAAAACCGGCCAAGAGCGACTCGCGCACCGAGGGTTTCGTACCATCATATATAAAAAAAACTGTGCTATTTAGACACATCGTTTTATTTTTCCTGTAATCTTTACATAAACTTCTATCACACAGAATAATTAGATAATATCAAAATGATAAAGAGATCAGATTTTTCTTTCTATGCACCTTCGGAGACAAGGGTCAAAAACAAAGGGATATCAAAACTCGAAAACTATGCGTCCTAAAAAAAAAAAAAAAGTGTTTGAGAATGTGCAAACGGCGTTCTTTCATAAGATACCCTGCATGCCCTTGTTGGCGCACTTCGAATTTTTAAGACCCCTTTCAGTCCGTGTTGCAAAAAAATGTCTGTATTTTTATTTCTTTCTTATTTGCAAAATAGTTGGGCAAATGTCATCTAAAACTATTCCAAAATTCAAGTTGATAGCATTAGTAGTTCTTGAGATATCTAGCTGTGACAGACAGACAGAGTCGCACCATAAGGATTCCTTTTTACCATTTTGGTACGGAATCCTCAAAACTACAAACTTACTACTATAAACTTACATTCAGATTCAAACGACAGGCCAGCTGGCGTGGTTGGTTAAGATACCGCCTATCATGTCGCAGGTCGTGGGTTCGATTCCCATCCAGGACAATCATTTGTGTGCATGAACATGTCTGTTTGTCCTGAGTCTGGGTGTAAATTATCTATATAAGTATGTATTTAAAAAAGAAAAAGTAGTGTATGTAGTATATCAGTTATCTGGTTTCCTTAGTACAAGCTCTGCTTAGTTTGGGATCAGATGACCGTGTGTGAACAATGTCTCAGGATATTATTATTATTGTTTTTATGCACAGAGTAACTAAGGTGAGACGCCAATAAATAGTATTTAAGAGTGAAAGGACACTATTTTCCCATTTCGTCATAATTATTAGTTATTTTAGTGATATTTATTCCAAAAGTATGTATGTATTTAAGTTAGTTATATGTTTTATTTGCTAAGTGAATTGCTTTTTTAGATTTTATGTATTTTTATTTTCTCTTTTATTCTTACACACGCCACGGTGTCTACATCTCTTTTTATCCTCTGTCCTATCGCAGGTATGCTGGAAGAGATTTCTTTAGAAATAAGCATCACCTTTGTACGTATTTTTCTGTTCCTTTATCCTTGTCTGTTTATTTGTGTGTAATAAAATAAAAATAAACAAATAAAATAGGTTAGATTTTCTTTTGACTTTTATTCTTGGTCGACTTATGCAGAAAATATTCAATTTGAATATTTTGCTTATAAACTAAAAATTCCGTAAATTTTAACATTCTTTATGGATTATGGTGCACATTCTTTCTTTGTTTGGACCCCCAAAACCTACGTCTTTGTAGGATGTGCTATCATGAGTATAATTAGGTAGGTAGCTAATTTGACTACATCCTAAGGCTAGAACTCCATTTATCTAGTTTGATTTAAAACTTGACGGCCTGGTGGGCCATAGGAGCTCGCTTGTCTGTAGAGATTCCTTACCAATGTAGTGGTTTCGTATTAACTTTAAACGTAATTGAGCTTTACTTAGTGCTGTATGGATATCATATAGCATTGCCTTAAAAGGGCTATGAGTAATTAATTCATAGTAGGTATACAGTCAGAAAGTTTATAACATGCGATGCGTGCCTTTAATTCTTAGAGATGATATGATGTTATGAGATGATGAGTCGCTTTTACCCATATAAAAAGCAATCTCCTAAGCTATCTCCAGCAGCTCGTCCGTGAACATAAAAAATCTGGTGTAAATAGTCGCGTGGTGTCTTTGTCCAAACGTTTAACATATCGATTGATCTCACGTGAGTCCCGTGAGTGAACTTCTTCTAAAAATCCAATCGACCGTCGCATCGGTCAGTGACCGGCGCCTGCTTGTAGCGTTTAAGGGGGAAGCGTCAGGGTAGCCCGCAAAATTCAAATTTTCTTAAGTTTTTTGCAATTTACAATTCGATATTATATTGTACGTTGTTCAAATTATAATTTGCGGTCGTAACGAGTATCTATTTACATAATTCGAATCATTAAAGTGATCAATACAACTCCCAGGTATTCCCAAAAATGACTATTTTTTTTCGATATTAAGGGAGTTGTATTACTGATTCTATTGTATATCATTCTGTAAAAATATATTTGTTACGGCCGCAAATTATACATTATTTAACATACAACTTAATACTGACTTGCAAATTGCAAGAAACGTAAGAAAATTTGAATTTCACGGGCTACCCTGACGCTTCCTCCTTAAGTTGATTTTGGCGCCCGCGATGACGGCACCCGGTGCAGTCACACTGCTCGCACCATCACAGCCAGGGCCACGACCGAAAGCCCAGTAACTCGAAGCGTATCAACGTTTTATTTAATAAAGACCGGTTTTTCAATTAGTTATTTTTATCTCAAGCATAACAGCGTTATGTCATTTATTATTTTGTAGACAAAACCAGTTAAACCAGATATTATAAATAACTTTACAGATAACCCTTATACAATATGTAACCAAAACCCTGTTGTACCTTTTAGTGTACGGCCCGAGTGTAAAAGCGTTTAGCGAGGCGTTCAGCGTTTCGTGCAAGCGGCGAAGCGTGTTCACCGAACGCCGCTCGGCCGTCACTAGGGACACTCGCGAGTGTTTGCATGTGATTAACACGAACGTCGCACGCCCCGCCCCGCCGGACGCTCGAGTCGAGCGTGCACTCAGGCCGTACACTTAGGGACGTATACGTAGTACCTACAAGCACAATATTGATGAAATTATAATTAAAAAAAAATAAGCATTGGCTAGTCGAGAGAGAGGTCAACTTTAAATAACTATTTTTGTGTTGCGTAATGTACCTAAATTATTATGCGCAATGTTATATAGATTCATTTTTTTTAACTGAACAGACAGCTGTGCTGCTGGGGAGTTTGTTGCGCCACTTCTTCTCCCCAGCTAAAGCTCTAGGAAGTGGTGAAGGGCGGGCGTTTTGGGGGACTGTCTTATGTAATTTTGACGTTCAAAAAGTGCTGATTCTCAGTCTAGTTTGAATAACTGACTTTTGATTTTGATTCGAAAAAAATGTTTAGAGTATCTAATTTTACAAGTACATCGGGGCGCACGGGCCTACCTACCACTTATCCCCGCCACCCTCCGCTCTGCGAATCACTTAGTCTCAGTTGCAGAGGTAAGAGATCAGTGAAATTTTACAAATTAAATATTTATTTTAATTATTTTTGTTAAAAGGTTTTTTTTTATAATAAATGACTTGCTTTATTACGTACTGGCTGTTGCCAGTGGATTTCAATTTAATTCTTCCCTATTTAAATCGAATGTTTATTTTTTTTTGCGCAGAACCCTAATTATTTTTCCAAAATAAAAGTATCCTAAGTTACTCCTTATAATATCAGCTATCTTCCAGTGAAAATCAGTCTAACCGTTTCGGAGATTAGCCGGAACAAATAAACAGACAGACAGACAGACACACAAAAATTCCAAAATTGTTCTTTTGTTATTAGTACTGCATACAGGGTTATTGGTAAAACACCAACAACCTCTTAAGGGGTCATTGCACTCATCATTATGAACAACTTTTACTATGGGACCAAACCTGAAATCGCGACAAAAAATCAGCTGCTCAGTACATTTATGTTCGCATAGGTAATTAGTAAAATGTACTGAACAGCTGATTTTTTTTTCGATTTCAGGTTTGGTCCCATACGTATAGTAAAAATTGTTCATAATGATGAGTACAATGACCCCTTAAGAGGTTGTTGGTGTTTTACCAATAACCCTGTATACTTTCATATGCATTTAGTAAAAAGCAGTTATTTTGACATTACATACAGACACTTAAATTTCATTTATTTGTATAGATGTATAGATTTCGCTAGAGCTCGTGGCTAAGTAATAACAGCCGCACGGGTCGACCCATCAGGTTAAGCTACCCTTGCCGGTGTTGGTCCGTGGATGGGTGACCATCTTCACATACCGAGACTCCTCCGTGCCTCGTTGGTCCCGGCTGTCATTCGTGGATCTTTGACAGTCGTTACGGGTCGTCAGAAGCCCGAAAGTCTGACACCCAGTCTTACCGAGGGGTATCGTTTTACCCAGTAACTGGGTTGTGTTGGTCAGATAGGCAGTCGCTCCATGTAAAATACTGGTATTCAGCTGCATCTGGTTGACTGGATGCCGACCGAAGACCGTTAGTTGTTATCTCCGCCTATTCGACGACATCAAAACATGATTTTGCGTCAAAAGTGGAGTTACCGGCTAACTCCAATTTTGACCACTCTTCCTCTTTTGCAAGTTACTCCTTATAACATCAGCTATCTTCCAGTGAAAGTCCCGTCAAAATCGGTGTAACCGTTTCGGAAATTAGCCGGAACAAACAGACAGGCAAAAATTCAATAAATTGTTCTTTTGGTATAAGTAGGTACTGTATAAAAAAATGTCTCAAAAAAATTTTCATTTCATTTATCGTCTTTTCAGTTCCTATTCCTTTATTTCAATATAAAATAACATTCGCTGCACCCATTTATGTTAATAAAACAGCTGAAATAAAAAAAAAAAACGAACGTCGCTTGAAATCAGCTGTTCACTTTCTGCCTAGCTACAGAGTTCATCGAACTCACCGCATACCTATTACCTACGCAAACAAATCAGGTTTATTGGATTCCCATAACGTTCCTTAAATAATTTCTTGTACATACCAGTCATCTTAGTATGATATACTGAAGTATATAAGTATATATATAGATAAGTACTGCACCCAGGTGCTGAGACCCGCGTAACAATAGACAATTAATTGTCTCAGAGAAATTATTAATTGCATTTTTGTGTCCTGAGAGTGACAACTCTATTATCAGAGAAAAAATTGAAAACCCTAAAATCATCATATTTTCGATTTCCTGATATATTTTTTTAATTGCTAATACGCTGTTACGATAAATCTTAGGTCATCCTCGATATTATTGTTACGAAAAATCGGCTGCCCTATTTCAAAACAAAACTTTAAAAAAAAATCGTGTTATTGCATAATCTTGCTAACCTAGTAAGTCCCTACCAAATACAAAAACACAGCGTTAAAAACTCACAAATAAGCAGATATATTTAAGCATCAGAAACTCAAGCCATTCGCCCCGTGACCACTACGTTTTTGCGCTCTCCTGTAAAATTTCGTTTCAAGTCCTTACTAGGTTTTGAAATGGGGCAGCCGAAATTCTCGGGTATAAATGAAAAGGAACAAAGATAAAATCAGGCATATTTATTGAAGTCTGTTCCATTTCGTCCATATACCTTGTATATAATGTCAATAAACTTCAAAAACAAATGTTCAAATAAATTCTTTTCTTTTGCGCATTTGAAAATGCAAAAAAAAAATAGATACGGGACATCTCTGGCATTCAAAATAGTTCATGTTTTCGATTAATAGAACTAAAAAGTGATGTCTGTTTTTTGAGTCATTTATCAAAAACATAAACTCAACGATACACAAACACAATTGACACTGTGCATCGCAAACACAACGATTGTCTGTCTGCAAACACTAGCTATAACGTAACCACAACGCAATTACAAAAAGTTGCGCAGACACTATTCACACGAATCCGCTGCTTGCCCACAGTTTGTCGCTGCGATGTCGTGTGGTTGTAGTACGTGTGAATGGACCCTTAATTATGATCAGATCGGCTGTTTTATTGTGATTGTCATGCAAATACAGCTAAAATATTTTTCATAACATGTTTCCACAATTGTTTGTGTTTAATAAACAAATAAAAACTTACCAAAACCAATTAAAACTATATTATACACTAACATTTTCATGAGCACTCACTTATTTCACTAATTGTCACTCTTTCACTAAAATTAAAACCTTTTTGGTTGTTGCATCTTCGCACGACCCACCCGCCTCGAGCGACCTTTTTGCAATAATGAAGTCAAGATATTCGCGACGATGCGTCAGCAAACAACTAAAGGACGTCATCCACGATTCACACATTTTCATCCAAACGTGAAAACCACAAAAAAATGTGCTATGTTCTGTTAGAATTTATAAGCATTTCTTAATAAGGCACCAAAGCTGTAGAACCATTTCCTTTGGTTTTATTTGAATACAAAAATCTGTCTTTTTTCGATTAAATGAAATGGTTTTATGCCATTTTTAGGGTTCCGTAGTCAAAAAGGAACCCTTATACTTTCGCCATGTCAGTCAGTCCGTGCGTCGTACTAGACAGCTATAATTTGGCATGGATATCAGGGACCAGGGATAAAACAGTTTTTTGCAGCAGTTACTGCCGCAAGACGCGTGTCGGTCGTGGCCACGGGGTTAAGCACCTCTCCCACCGCCGGTGATTAACGAGAAGCGCGTACAACTAGCAACTAAACACGAGTTGGTGAGCAACGAGCAGCGAGTGCACGACGGCAAAGAGCGATTACTTGCTCGTATGCATACGTACCAAGCGTGAGTCTCTCAGCAAGTGTTAAGCGAGCGTTGCTGAGCGAGTACTGTATCTGATAGCTCTTGTTGCTGCGGCAAACGAGTACTCGCTGGCAGTATATAGTCAAATTCAAATTCAAAATGTTTATTTGCTAGAAAAATACATGTTTACAAGTGAAGATCTTACAGCCTTAAAGTTATAGTATGCGAACAACCATTAATATATGCATCTCTTTTACTTACACGGGACCTACAATCTTTTGTACGTTTTTAGAGCGAGAAAATCGTTGTTGCTATCTGCTTCCTCGTCGATGGTGGAACAGGTTCTTAAAGCTGGGTATAATATATTCACGCACCAATTGTACTTCACTGTGGTGTGATAGTAACGGTATTATGTCTTTTATTTCACAAATACACATATAAATTACATAGCTCGTGGCTAAATAATAACAGCCGCAAGGGTCGATCCATCAGGTTAAGCTACGCTTGCCGGGGTTGGTCCGTAGATGGGTGACCATCTGTACATGCCGAGACTCCTGCGTGCATCGGAAAACACGTTAAGCCGTTAGTCCCGGCTGTCATTCGTGGATCTTTGACAGTCGTTACGGGTCGTCAGAAGCCCGAAAGTCTGACAACAAGTCTTACCAAGGGGTATCGTATTATCCAATAACTGGGTTGTGTAGGTCAGATAGGCAGTCGCTCCATGTAAAATACTGGTATTCAGCTGCATCCGGTTAGACTGGAAGCCGACCCCAACATAGTTGGGAAAAGGCTAGGCAGATTGATTGATTTAAATATTTGAAAATAAAAATTAGAAAAGCGGTTTAAGGCGTGAAACGGTATCACGCAAATAAACTTACTTTGGCATCTATAATATTATAGTTAGGAGGATGAAAAACCGGTCTATCCGAGGTCGGTATCTACGACTCACAAAATGTATTAGGTACTTAAATTAAAAAAAAAAAACTCTTAACACATAATAAAGTTTTTGGAACAGGGTCCAAGCTACCCCTTAACAATACGAGCAGTGTCGAGGTACCACTTTCTGGATCAATTTATTATTGTTATTATAATGCATAATCAGCTTTACAATACTTCTTGTGTGGTTAGCAAAGAAAGTTAGAGTATAACCCTGAATACATTTACAGATTATCTAAATTGGCACATACCTACTCTGGTTATATACTCTGGTTTTCAAGAAAGTGAGGATAATCCTAACTAGCCCTAACTATTTCATTTTAATATTATAAATGAGAAAGCAAGTTTGTTTGTTTGTTTGTTACCTTTTCACGCATAAACCACAGAACCGATCATCCTGAAATTTTGCATATACGTTGTCAGGTGTACAGAAACGGACATAGGGTACCTTTCATCCCGAAAAAAGTACTGTTCCCGAGGAAAACAACAATAACGTTCTTATGATAATAGATGGCGCCACGTGTCTTTAGAATCATGATTGAATTATATAGGGTGTTTGGTAGATGGGTGCAAAGCCTGAAGGGGGTGATATCTTAGACCATTCAGAACTTATTAAGCTAAACTTGTCTTAGACGAACTCTGTTCCTTGTATTTTTTTTTAAACTCTGATGTTTTTTCTGACAGATTGTAGTAACTTGATGTGCTGGCGTCTGTACATCCTAATTCCAAGAGCTAATGAGATATCTGCGTAAATAGTACCTCAAAAGAAAGGCCAATAACCAAGCATGTTTTTAAAATGGTTTGAATGACTGAGGCTATTTAAAAAAAAAAAAATATTTTCCCGTAAACAAAACATGTTCTTGATTTTTAAAAGTTTCTTAAACTTGAATATGGCGTAGAATTTTTCTCTGATAACACATATGCTTGGGGATTATTTTGTTTGAGTAATCATACATTACATAAATAAAAAATAATAACATAACAGCTTTTACTGGACACTATTAACAATTAATTGAAAAAAATGGGTATTATTGTTAAAAACCTCAGAGTTTAAAAAAAATACAAGGAACAGACTTCGTCTGAGACAAGTTTAGCTTAATAAGTTCTAAATGGTCTAAGATATCACCCCCTTCAGGCTTTGCACCCATCTACCAAACACCCTATATATTAAAATAGAAACTTTATTATGTGTTAAGAGTTTTTTTTTAAATTTAAGTACCTAATAGGTACATTTTGTGAGTCGTAGAGACCGACCTCGGATAGACCGGTTTTTCATCCTCCTAACTATAATATTATAGATGCCAAAGTAAGTTTGTTTGCTTGATACCGTTTCACGTCTTAAACCGCTATTCTAAATTAACGCGAGCGAAGCCGCGGGCAAAAGTTAGTAATATTATAAATGCGAACATGAGTTTGTTTGTTTGTTACGCTTTCACGCTAAAACGGCTGATCGGATGTTGATGAAATTTGGCACATGGGTAGACTATGACCTGGAATAGAACATAGGCTACATTTCATCCTGGATTACAGACGAAGTCGTGAGCAACAGCTAGTTATCTACTTAATAAATTGATTTATACTTTTTCACGTCGCAGAATTTATTGGTTGAGGAAGCCCATAGCAAAATAAATTAATACGGCTTGTTACGAACAGCGAGTACACATAAAACATCGCTATTTACCTGTTACTAACCTAATATTATATATCGTTAAAACATTGTTGTTTACCTGTTGCACAGATAGCGAATACGCTAATTGAGAACGCTATATCCGGAGGATTGTAAAACCGGCCAAGTGCGTGTCGGACCACGCACAATGAAGGTTTCCGTAGTTGGATAAAATTTATACCTAACATTATAATAGTTGAAAAACACGTATGGGAGATACATTCCAACTTCAAATGTAAGTTTGTACGCACAATATTGAGAGATTTACTATGTTATTTTTAGACCATATACTTCTTATAGATTTTCCTGCAATCTATAGGTAAGTATAGAACTATTTTCTGTATTTTTTCAAAATTTTAGGCCTAATACTTTCGGAGATAAGGGGGAATGGTAAATTTTTGTCTATTTTCTTAAATAAGTTTAAAGCAATTTATTTTAAAATTATAAATAAAATATGTATATTTGAGACCCTTTCATTTCATATGTCACACGGTGCAGTTTGCAAAACATTTTTTTTTCTTTCTTAATTGACCCCCATATTCAAAATCTATTTATTTACGTAACACATCCGTGTTTATGTTTGTACAATCTTTATTTCTCATAAGAACATGATACAGTTCACTTACATGAGATTTAAATTTTAACATAGATAATAGTAGTCTAAAGACGAAGTATGCAGATGGTAAAAGTAAAAATTATAATAACAACGTATGAGATCAATATTGATGGCGTGTGTTAATTTGTTTTCTTGCTGGCCAATTTGACACCAAAGTACCCTCTTATGTACTGATTATTCACTTTGTGAGGAACACCGAACTACTGTGCGATTGTATTAGAGTGTGCTAGGATGTTGCGTGCATGTGTACATACGTTTGCTTGTGTACGGTACGATAACTGTAGTCTCGGAGACCGTTGATCAATTATAACATTGTTCTGGTTTATGTGAACCTATTTTATATTGTGTAGTCAGCAGATACTAATATTTATGTAGAAATTACTTTTTGCATAATATAATCCTTTAGTTTTTAACCGACTTCCAAAAGGAGGTTCTCAATTCGTCTGTATTTTTTTTTGTATGTTTGTTACGCGATTACTCAAAGACGGATGGACCGATTTGGAAAATTCTTTTTTTGTTTGAAAGGGTATACTTCCGAGGTGGTCCCATATAAATTTTATTAACTTTGCTTCGGGTGTTTTTGAGTTAGCTTCAATAATGCGTATATTTCCCACTTATTTTATAAATATGGATGTTGTGATGATGTTTTAATAACTTCCTATCACTGTTGTTTACATGGCTCTATCTATAATAATTGTGCTCAGTTATGTATTCGAATTTGTGTGGGGTGGGTTCCACAACTAAAAAGTGAAAAATAAAAACTTTTTAGCAAAAAATAAAACCGACTTCTAAAACAAAACACTACAAAGTGAAAAATAACTTTAATTTCGGAAGTCGGTGGCAAAAAACGAAAATACAAAACCAAAGACACCGACTTCCGACACCGAAGTCGGTTTTATTTTTTGCTAAAAAGTTTTTCTTTTGTAAATATTAATACTTTTGCACTCTTTGATTTCATTTGGCAATTTATTGTATAATTGGACCCCTTCATATAAAAAGTTCTTTTTTCCATATTTTACTGTTCTAGGGAAACGCAGAACGAGTTCGTTTCTATTTCTTAGGTTGTGCGTGTATGTCTTTTTTGTAAGTTTAATGTTAGTTTTTGTAGTGTTTTCTAAAATCTTTTTTAATAATAATAATAATAATATAATTTATTTGCGTCAAACATGGTATACAATGATGTTAAGCATAGGTCAAATTGGCACAAACATGTTTAGCTAAGGTAAAACATAGCATGCAAAAATTTAATGTTACAGGGTAATTATAATTCAGTAGGTACAGACGCCAGCACATCAAGCTACTACAATCTGTCAGATTTCTTTAATAGATTTTCGACTTTATTGCTAAAGCATTAGGTTCAATATTGATTGGGAAAATCTGACAGTTTCGGGTAGGTTGACCTGCTGGCGTCTGTACATATTAATGTTAGAATGTAATGTCAATATTTTTTATCCATAAATTCTTTCAAACTATAAAAACTACATTCATTTAGCCGTTTGGTATTTTATTATAAACACACACATTGCTAGACAGTTTTTATTATATTTGTAAATATGCAAATATAGTAATTGTATAGTTGACGAAGATTAAAAAGTTTAGTTTTTTCATATAGCTGTTTGGTAGGTGTTAAGATAAATTTGTGTAAAACTAAAGTTTTAGACAACAGACCTCTAGTATTAACTTAAATATACACTATAATAATGATACTATAGAAGAAGTTGAAACTACAAAATTCCTGGGTCTCGAAATAGATACAAAACTAAACTGGAAATCACACGTTGCGACTTTATGCAAGAAAATTAGTAAGTCTGCATACGCTCTACGCTCATTATCGCCTATATTGAACACAGATGCTCTTCTGACTGCTTATTATGGGATAACAGAATCACATTTACGGTATGGGATCATATTTTGGGGGAACTCTACTGAAAGAGAGACCGCTTTCAAGGTACAAAAAAAATGCATTCGAGCAATGTTTAAACTTAAACCCACTGACAGTTGTGAACCGTACTTTAGAAATTACAAAATATTAACATTACCTTGTTTGTACATATTTGAAGTAGCCGTGTTTGTAAAGACAAATCCGAGTCGATTTAGACGACTATCAGATGTAGCACCTCGCAATAGACGTGATAATAGTGTGCTATGTCTGGAGCCAGCCAAGACAGCACTTATGCGCAAAAGTGTCTACTGCATGGCGCCAGTCATTTATAACAAATTGCCGAAGACATGGAAAGAGCTTCCGCTATCATTATTTAAAAAGAAACTCCGAAGCTTTTTAGTGGCTAAAGCATATTATACTATTAAGGAGTTCCTAATTGAGAAAGAGTTTTTTAGCTAGTTATGTATAATTAATTAATATTTTAAAATTGTATTTAGTTATAAGTTGATGTTAAATCTTTTGCATGCCTACGTGGTAAAATATGGCTGTACTATTATATGTTTTTTCTGTCATCCTTATGTTACCCATATTTGCAAAATAAAATTATCTTTATCTTATCTTTATCTCTAAGAAGTCATAACAATATAACCGTTTAATACTTCTGTTTTGAGTCCTCTGTATGCAATTGAGGTTAGTCTTGGATGCTGTTCCCCAAATATCTATTAGGTATTCTAGATTACGTTTTACTAATGAATTGTAGATATAGCTGTTCAATAAACGAAACTTAAGGGGGAAGCGTCAAGGTAGCCCGCGAAATTCAAATTTTCTTACGTTTTTACAAGTCGGTATTAGATTGTACGTTTCACGATTTTTCGTTAACACAGAAATTCTTTCGTGTACCAAATTTCAACTTAATCGGTCCATTAGATTCGGAGCAAATTGGCTGTGACAGACGGACAGACAGACACACGAGTGATTCTATAAGGGTTCCGTTTTTTTTTTATTTTGAGGTTAATTTATTTTATTGAACTTAATTTATTTTATAAAAATTACAATGTTTATTAATTAATAGATAAAATAGTCGACGGTTGCCCGATGCCGTGTCAAAAGTGATGGTTGGACAAAGGCCGCGATGTCCGGTGTCGGGCTGCATCACGTTGTGCTGCGTCGGCGCCTCGTGACCGCGGCTGATGGAATGCGGTAACTAGGTAAAGAAATCTGCGTTAAAAAATAAATGAAGTGTTTGTATACTCGCAGTTATGTATGTACCTATAATTAACATTTTGACTCTTATTACGCGTTGCACCATTAAAATCTAACACCGGGGGTAGTCAATCTGGGATTAGTGTTTTTTGAATTGGGAACATAGCTGTTCAATAAACGAAACTTAAGGGGGAAGCGTCAAGGTAGCCCGCGAAATTCAAATTTTCTTACGTTTTTACTAGTCGGTATTAGATTGTACGTTGATTCGTAGATTTGCGGTCGTAACGAGTATCTATTTACATAATTAGAATCATTAAAGTGATCAATACAACTCTTCAAGACCTGGTAATCCTAATGAATGACTATTACATGAAATCTTGACATTTGAAGATTATACTAACTTAAGGAGTTGTATTACTACTGATTCTAATGATTATAATTCTGTAAATACATATTTGTTACGGCCGCAAATCATACTTTATTTAACATACATACAACTTAATACTGACTTGCAAATTGCAAAAAACGTAAGAAAATTTGAATTTCGCGAACTACCCTGGCGCTTCCTCCATAAGAGGGCTGTTTCGTTTTGTCACCTATCTCGCTCACACGGGACCATATTTTTAAGATTATTAAATGATAGGATGCCTTTTTGAAAAATGTAATGTGTGTTTGTAATGTAAGCGAACTTGTAAATAATATTAATTAGTGATAATAATAATAATACTTAATAATAATGCGGGTGGGTGAAGGGCCTGATTCAGAAGGCAGTCCTCCTTGATACGGCGCGTATTGTGAGGAGGTTCCTGTCTCTGGGGTCCTAACCACCGGTAGCTTGGACCCTGTTCCCCATGCCGGTGGATTTCTATTTTTTAAATTTTTAAATGTTTTTTTTTTAATTCTAATATTTAAAAATATAACTTATATGTAAAAAAGTTGAATAAAGATAATAATAATATCGTGGGACATTTCACACACGGTCATCTAATCCCAAATTAAGCAGAGCTTGTACTATGGAAACCAGATAACTGATATAGGTACTACATATACTATTTTTTTTTTTTTTTGTAAATACATACTTATATAGATAATTAATTTAATAGGTAACTAGCTGTTGTCCGTGACTTCGTCTGCGATCAGGGATGAATAGTAGCCTATGACCTCGAGGTCATGGTCTACCCATGTGCCAAAATTCATCTAAATCCGTTGAGCCGTTTTAGCGCGAAGGCGTAATCAACAAACAAACACACTTTCGCATGTATAAGGATAGTTAGGAGGATGAACTACCGATCTATCGATACTCTAGACTCACAAAATGTATTAGAAAACACTCTAAATACTTAAATTTACAAAAAAAAAACTAAAATAACTCTTAACACACTACGATTCAACCAATATGATTCAATCATGATTCGAAAGACACGTGGCGCCATCTATTATCATAAGAAAGTTATTGTTCTTTTCCTCGGGAACAAAATTTTTTTTTTAGAAAGGAAAGGTAACCTATGTCCGTTTCTGCAGTGCTATTCTGTACAAATCTTACCGTGAAAACTTAGGAGCAGTGAGCGTGGAGTGAGCAGTAGTATCAATCCCTAGGATCAGGTGGAATGACAGCTCTCTTCAAGCTCACTTCATCAACGTTTTCACGGTGAGATTTTTACAGAATAGACCGGCTGTACACCTGAAAACGTATATGCAAAATTTCAGGATGATCGGTTCAGTGGTTTAGGCGTGAAAAGGTACCAAACAAACAAACAAATTTACTTTCGCATTTACAATAATATTAGTTACGATTATTAAAACACCTATTGTGTTATCTAATGAAATCAGCTTAAAAAGTATTACGATCTGTTTTTGAAATTAATGACACAATAAAAATGTGTTTTTTTTATAATTAAGTACCTGTTAAATTAATATTATTTACTAGTTCGCTAATTGATTACATTTTTCAAAAAAGCATCTTTTCATTTAACTTTAATTAAAATTTGGTCACGTGTGAGCGAGAGAGGTGACAAAACGAAAATTGCAATGTCTTTGCCCTGATATGTAATCCGATCAAAAATTAATGAATGGAAATTGTATGCTTACCCATCTATTTTACTGTAAATTACGATACGTAATACTTCGTCTTTGAATTTTATAACAAGACATTTCAGTTTAATCGATTTTTTATTGATTCACGACAACGTCAGATGGAAAAATATGTTTAAGTTTTTTTAATGTGTATTGATTTCTAGATGAGTTTATGAATATATTCCCTGCTGATATAGTACCAATTTTTCAGTTACGTCGAACAATATAAAATACAAAATAATTCTACCTCATAACGTCAATTTATTTTGACATTACTTATACTATTATACTAAATAGTTAGAAGTTTAAATCTAGGTTTATCTCTAACTGTAACTTGAACAAAATATAATAGGTTGGGGAAAAAGTTTCTTCGCATTTTTTAAGAAAATTCAAAACATTTTTTAATATAGTTTATTTACATTTAACTAAAGTATGTAGGTACCATTTTGTTCGATAACTTTTTGCCATCTTGTAGGTAGGGACATGATCCCATTGCTATAGAAATTTTGGGAGTTCTGGTCAAAATACCGCGACAAGTGGTTTTGGCAGTCCTCTCGTGATGTTAACCTGACACTGCCTAAAGAATTCTGAAGAGACCGAAACAGGTGGAAATCTGAAGGTGCAAAGTCAGGACTATACGGCGGATGCATTAACACCTCCCAGCCAAACTCTCTTAATTTTTGCTGAGTGGCTAAAGATGTGTGAGGTCTAGCGTTATCATGATGAAAAACCACACCCCTTCTGTTGATTAATTCCGGCCGCTTTCTCTCAACTTCTTGCTTTAATCTCATCAGTTGTTCGCAGTAGAGTTCAGAATCGATGGTCCTGCCTGGTGGTAACAGCTCATAATGAATAATGCCCTTCCAATCCCACCACACACACAGCATCACCTTGTTGCGAGTTAACCCGGGTTTCGCCACAGTCTGTGAAGCCTGACCGGCCTTTGACCACGACCTTTTTCGCACGTTCTTATCATACGTGATCCACTTTTCATCACCAGTTATCAGCTTCTTCAAAAATGGTTCGGTTTCATTACGTCGTAATAAATAATCACAAATGAGTACACGGTTCATTAGGTTTCTTTCAGTGAGCTCGTGAGGTACCCAAATGTCGAGCTTTTTTGTGCACCCAGTTTTTTTCAAATGCGCCAGAACTGTTTTGTGGTCAATTTCCAGTTCGTCAGCTACGTCGTAACTACTGACATGCCGATCTTGCTCCACTTTTTCAAAAATGGCATCCATTTTATCCGTAATAGGGCGACCAGAGCGACGTGCATCTTTAACATCAAAATTTCCGGATTGAAAACGCTTAAACCAAATTGGTGCTACTCTCACAGACACTACACTAGGTCCATAAACATCGCAAATTTTTTTCGTTTCATTTTTACCTTTTTTGTAGTAAAATTTTAAAATGTAACGAATTTCTACATTAGATTCACTCATCTTGACGGTACGAAAAACAAATGAAAATCACACATTTGAATTTGGAATTATGTTCTTTAAAATTTAAACTTTCAATGATACCAAAACTAGCCAGATACAAATAGTATAGCCAAAGAGATTTTATTACAAGTTCATACATACTATAATGCGAAAAAACTTTTTCCCCAACTTAACAAAAACTAAAACTAATGGAATATCATAACCACCTAAATAAAACTATTAAAAAACTAAAATATGGCGTCGAAAAATTCCTCCGTATCGCTGTCGTCAGGTAATGTACTCAAGAGACTGGCGGCGTTGCCACCACGTTGTACGGCAATGCTTAGCCTCTGGCCAAGGTAAAAGCCTGCCTTTGGGTCACGGGAAGTGTCAACCAGCCGTTTGGAGATTTCGTTGAACAAACCATGAGCACTCGGACCCCACGGCCCGGGGGTTTCAACCCCAAACGGCTCGAAAATATAGTTACCGATAAGGTTATTATACTTCCGCTGATTGAAGTTTCCCGCAGCCGCAGCAGCAGCGCCAGCACAGCACGCTGAGCCAGGAAGATGGTAAGATGCCACAAAACTGACACAAAATCAGCGACGCAAAACATATAAACATACTTACCTATATGAAATAAATAAATTATTATTATTAACTCTTGGTGGTGCAAGATGAATTATTAGATTAACCCTGAGTTAGCTGTTAACTTTGAGTTATTTAAGTGGCCCTTAAAGAGTTTGTGTTTGTGAACATGTTTATAAGTTAAAACAAGTACTTAAGTATAGTCGACTGTAAATGATCTATAGAATAATTATGATGTAAATCAATCTGCCTAGCCTTTTCCCAGCTATGTTGGGGTCGGCTTCCAGTCTAACCGGATGCAGCTGAATACCAATATTTTACATGGAGCGACTGCCTATCTGACCTCCACAACCTAATTACTGGGTAATACGATATCCCTTGGTAAGACTGGTTGTCAGACTATCGGGCTTCTGACGACCCGTAACGACTGTCAAAGATCCTCGATAATTATGATGTAAAACCATTAAAAAGATTACATTTCTGTGTAAATTGAATAAATATTATGACTACTATTCTGGGGTTTCATTTCTTTTTACTTAGTTTAAATATAAAATAGGTAAAGAATATCACAATTATACACATTTATTTGATTACAATTCATTTATTGTTTTAAATTAAAATATGAGTAGGTATTTATAGAGATATATTTAGTACAAATTCACATCTTATGTAAATTATTTACATATTATCTAAATTATTTACATTAGTTAATTCAACAATTAACTAATGTGAGGATAGTGGTCCAGTGTTTTATCATTTCTTTGACGACACGTTTGGCACATTGGTCAAGAGCTCATCACATCACATCACAAATACACGTCAAGTATCGTACAATTCCCGCACGGAACAAATAATAGGAGTACCTATATTATGTATCTAAATCATAAACTACTAAAATGTGGAATGAAAATAATATTTGTTCTTTTTTTTTTTTGGTTGGAGGACATCATCAAATAACTTCTCCTGCTGAGGGCGGAGGGCGTGTCAGACCTGTGTTCCTTCAGTTGTCTGTGCCAGGGCCACGGTAACTCTTTCAAGCAACCCGCGACCCTGGCAGGATATTTGGTTAATTCATAAAATACATGCGTGAAAGCAAGCAAAGCTCATAAGTGGTCCAATATTTTATCACATCTTTAACGACATCGTCTTTATACATGTCAATCTGCCTAGCCTTTTCCCAACTATGTTGGGGCTGGCTCCAGTCTAACCGGATGCAGCTGAATACCAGTATTTTACATGGAGCGACTGCCTATCTGACCTCCACAACCCAGTTACTGGGTAGTACGATACCCCTTGGTAAGACTGGTTGTCAGACTTTCGTGCTTCTGTCGACCCGTAACGACTGTTAAAGATCCACGAATGACAGCCGGGACCAATCATATGGCTTAGCGTGCTTTCCGAGGCACGGAGGAGTCTCGGTATGAAAAGATGGTCACCCATTGACGGACCAACCCCGGCAAGCGTAGCTTAACCTGATGGATCGACCCTTGCGGCTGTTATTACTTAGCCACGAGCTCCTCTCTCTCCTCTTGTCTTTATACATGTAAAAAGGAAATTGAGAAAAAGTTAATTGTATAGTTCTACCTAGGAACAGTCGAAGACGAAAACGAAGTGATGCCATGTAATAATTAATTCATCAAACGATATAAGAACGCAAGATGAGGCCATTCATTATTACAAGAAGTGTATCACATCCTCTCGCAGTAACGCTACGCGGAGCGGTCGAACTTGATGTTGTTGCGGTTTTTTGATCCGTAGTTAACTCAACCAATGGTTAACATAACTAAGTTTAACCGACGGGCCAGTTGGCGTGGTTGGTCAAGATACCGCCTATCATGCCGCAGGTCGTGGGTTCGATTCCCATCCAGGACAAACATTTGTGTGCATGAACATGTCTGTTTGTTCTGAGTCTGGGTGTAATTACCTATATAAGTATGTATTTACAAAAAAAAGTAGTGTATGTAGTATATCAGTTATCTGGTTTCCATAGTACAAGCTCTGCTTAGTTTGGGATCAGATGACCATGTGTGAAAAATGCCGAAGGAAATTATTATTATTATAAAAAACCGACTAAAGGTTGAATTTTGGCAAAATGTGAAAGGCTAAACATGAATGAGTTAACATGAATGTATTCAAGTTAACCGATTCATTTTAAAAAATAGTAATGAATGGCATTTTGGCAAACACATTTAGCTAAAATTCAACCATTAGTTACTATGTTTAACCATTGGTTGAATTAACTACGGATCAAAAAACCGGTCCTAAGTACAGACGCCAGCACATCAAGCTACTACAGTCGGACAAATTTCTTTAATAGATTTTCAACTTTATCGCTGAAGCATTACGTTCAAGGTTGATTGGGAAAATTTGACAGTTTCGGGTAGCTTGACCTGCTGGTGTCTGTACAAGCGATAATTTTGTTCCACTGTATCAGTTCGACGCCGCGGCATAGAATAAAATACAATATGGATGCAACCAGTGTCGACACTCTCGCGCCATCCAATCTTCCTAGCACGGCGGACTGTGCTGGGCCGGCTATAACATAACAACCATATTGGGAACTTTAAGTTTGAGCAGTTTGGGGTTGAAACACTAGGGCCTTGGGCGAGTGCTCATCAAGTATTTCGGGACATCGCCAAGCGGTTGGTCGATTCTTCACGGGACCAGGAGCCTTAACTATTAACGCCATCATGATTCCGTAGCGAAAAAGGGATGGTGCGAAAAAGGGATGGTGCTATAGGTCATGTATAGCTCCGTCTCTCTCTAGGACTGGAAAAATAATGGCGTTAATAGTTTATAATACGGCCCCAGAGGGCTGACCCAAAGAATCAGCATTGCCATCCAACGTGGCAATGCTGCCAGCCTTTTGGGCACTTTTCCCATTGATGCGGACGAATTTTTTGATGCCCAATGAGCTCTTTCCCTTTTTATTTTTTATTATATACTTGTACATACATAGGTAATATATATTGGAATTAGATTTATCACATATATAATCTGCATTACAAATTGTATCTTAGACCTTAATTAGAATTAGGGGTTCTGCATCATTTGTCAAGCGCAGCGAGAGCAGGTGATGCAGAACCCCAATCGGTCCACAATTGACGAAAATGTCGATGATCATACATACTGACGAACATATAATAGAACCTCCTCTATTTTTGAAGCCAGTTAAAAATGCGGTAATATCGCTATAGTATGTCAGTACATAGATACTATAGAAATATTACTGCATTTTTTTTTAAACTAATGTTTGCTGAAGTACCACGGAGTCTGCATTCGGCGTTGGTTCCGCAGGCGTTGATGCAAGGGTCGGAGCACGCGTGGTAGTCGCAGGCAGGCTTGGAACTGGGGCACTCGCTGTCAGATGTGCATGCTGCGGAGCAGATCCTGTAGGGATCACCGTGATAACCCTGTTGATGTTAAAGTTAATCATCGTAAAAGATAATGTTAATTTTAAGATGATGGTGGAATAAATAAGAAGGTAAAAAATGCCAACTAAAAAGGTGACAGTGTAACGAAATAACATCAGTTTTCGTATCACCGGAGCCGCACGTAACTTGTTTTTTTTTTTTTTATAGCGTCTCACATTTCAACCTAGCAGGCTATCGGCTGCTCAATCGGTCTTCCATGTGGGTGTGGCCGCAATGAATGAAAGCCTCCAGCCAGGGCATAAAAACTTATAAACTAAGTGACTACTCGCTAAGGGCACCCCCTGTGGGGTACGGGCCTCGGCTTAGGGCATCGCGGGGGGCAGCAAGAAACAGGCTGGAACAGATTAATAATATTATTTAAGGACGAATTTAAAGCTACAGGCTCAGCGGTGCGGGCTGGTTCGAGCAAAGGTCGGGGATGGACGTGGACGTCACGGTGAGCCCCGGCGGCGAGGACAAAAGGGCGGCGATCTTTTTTTTTGGATGGGAAGTCAATAACTTCTCCCGCTCTGAGCGCAGCGGGAGGGCGTGTCAGACTTTTACTGACTAAAACCCACCCATGTTCCTTCAGTTGCCTGTGCCAGGGCCACGGTAACTCTTTCAAGCAACCCTAGCGGACCCCTTCATCTAGTGCTGACATCTCTTTGAGGCGCGCGTGGAACACAACGCGCCGTCGATCGGGCCTGGTCCTTACCGGACGGCGAGCTACCTTTGCTCGCCCTCCGCAAGCCCGCGCCTACGGTGGCCGGGAATCGGCTATCAATTCCCGACGTCCAGGGCAACTCCTGCGGCGACTAGGGGCGTGAGGGCGCAAAGATTGCCTCTCCCTCACGCGTTCCGCCTCCTCTTTCGCAAGCATTACTGCTTCGCAGAAGGAGGTCAAGGGCGGCGGTCTGTGTTCGTATTTCCGAAATGTAGTGGGATTACTCTCCTGAGGAGGGTAAAAGCGTCATCCGGGATGGTGAAGGTATGAATTGTGCGGCGAATCTTACTAATGTGAGAGGGAGTGTATCGAGCGGCCGCCACAATCAGGGACTTGCGATGTTTTACAGCAGAGTCGAAGAAACGCTTTAAGAGATGTTTCATGAACTGCTGGATGGTGGGCATTCTGAGATCCAGATGAGGAATCTAATTGCGAACATAGAAGGAGGCTCCCGTGACCTTTCTTAGGAAATGCTTCTGAAGAGTCAGCATCCTATGTGTGCGAATACGACGCAAGTATAGGTCATGATGGGACGGATAACCGCGTTGTAGATGCACAATATCCATTTGAGTGACAATTTGCTGCGTGGGGTCGAAATGACATGGAGCCTACCGAGAGCGAAAGAGGCACGCAAATGAGCCGCCTTTATGTGCTCACGAGCGGTCTAGGATGACAGCACAGTCACTATGTAGCGACCTAGGCAACGATGTCAAATGCTTTCGCCAAATCCTCAAGTTATTATTTGAACAACTTACTAGCTTCGATAGGTCTACAGTAGGAGAAGGGATCTCCGGCGGTGTCTCTGGGGCAAGAGCAGACGGGTGTAGTACCACGGAGTCTGCATTCGGCGTTGGTTCCGCAGGCGTTGATGCAAGGGTCGATGCACGCTTGGTAGACGCAGGCAGGCTTGTAGTTGGGGCACTCGCTGTCAGATGTGCATGCAGCGGAGCAGATCCTGTAGGGATCACCGTGATAACCCTGTTGATGGTAAAAATTAATTTGATGAGATTTTGAAATTCCTGATGCCTTCTTCAAGGCTTGATGAAACTGGTTTTGGTTTTAAGACTATAATATTGATTTACTATAGAAAACGAACGCTTTTTCAAACCAACAAAACCAATTATATAACAGTTTTACATTTAACGCTATCAGACACTACTGGGGGGTATAGCCAACGGGGTGCGGAAAGACATAGAATATAGGAAGAATAGCTTCACCTCTTGCTCGCAATGTTATAAGGCGCGTCGCTCACTGGTAAGTCGAGGCGAGGTCGCGGCGGCATCGCGGTACGGTCGGCCTATGTAGAGTCAAGGCGCGGGCGGCTATGCTTCTTTCTCACATTCCAATTCATTTTTTCCGAAACAAAATGACAAAATGGCGGTGGAATCGCGTCGCGGTCGGACCCCGCGCCGCCGCCACCTCGCCCGTGCCGCGACTCTAGTATATGAGCGCACTGCCATGTATTCCTAAAGAAAACGTAGATGTGGCGCGCCGCTTGTGCGCCCGCGCCTTTACGCCGCCTTGACTCTAGCTCATATGAGCGACGCGCCTAACGGTGTTTACTTAACACTTCTATTTAAGTGTTGGGTGGAAAAGGCAATAAGCCATGCAACTCATACAGTATCATTGAAGGCAACGGTACTTACTCTTGGGCACTTGCAGATGGCGCGATGAGCAGCGACAGTCTCGCAGTCAGCGTTGACTCCACAGTCGCCACACGGACTGATGCACTTGAAGTCCCGACACGACTGCTGGTCGCTGCACTCGCCGTCCGACTCACATTCGTTGTGGCAGCCAATCAGAGGATTACCCTGTACGAAATAAAAGAGTTAATGATTTTATGCTCACTTATAGTAAAAGTTGAGAACAAAAAGTTTTATGTAGGTTGCTAGATAAGTTTTGCACTACGAATAAACAAGTAAAATAAGTTAAGTAATTCATATTTATCTGTAAAACTTACTTCATTGTAAGACGGTAGTCATACAATTTTTCAATCGTAGTTAGCATTCGTTTGCGTAAATAACTTTAGAAGTATAAAAAAATTACGGTCGAGAGACGAAATACCGTCGTAATTCGTAACAACTTCCTGAGGGTCCTGACGCTATGAGTGTGTCAATGAAATGGAATCTGTTCTTATAGAAAACTGCCCTCGTCGTACAACAATTTATCGTTGGTATCGAGAATTTTCTCGGGGTAATTTTACTGTAAAAGATGAATCAAGATCCGTACGTCCCGTTGAAGTGACAACCCCAGAATACGTCACCAAAGTGAAGCAATTATTAGAATATGACCGGCGAATAACCAACAGGCAGATTGAAGAGATCCTACGGATTAGTGCGCCAACAATTCGTAAAATTTTACACGATATACTTAAAGTAGGAAAAGTTTGTACGCTTTGGGTACCCCTCGATTTAACACACGAACAAAAGGCATCCCGAGAGAATTGGTGTAAAAAAATGCGAAAAAGTTACGAGAACGTGACTTCAAATTATGTCAATAATATTGTAACAGGGGACGAAAAGTGGCTATATTATTTTGATGTACCTTCAAAGAATAAAAACGTTTGGTTGTTTGAAAATGAGCCTTCAAAATGGTTCAAATGCGAAAATCAAGACCCGTGAAGAAAAAAATTATCGCTGCATTTTGTACACGAAGAGGTATTTTGGATCGTATTGTATTGGAAAGTCAGGGCTCTGTAACTGCCCTATGGTACACAGAAGAATGTTTGCCTCGGGTCATCGACAAGCTTTTACAACTCCGTCCAAAATCGAGACTAGATACAAGACATTTTCACCACGATAATGCACCAGCGCATAAATCTCATGTGACCGTCGATTTTTTACAAACTGCTGATTTAAACTGGTTCAATTGAACATCCTCCCTGCAGCCCCGACCTTGCCCCCTGTACATCGGTCTTTTTCCAATTGTGATTAATCAATCGAAAGGCAAGAAGTTTACCGATGACTCGGCATTGCTAGCAGCATGGGACGAAGCATGCTCTTCCAAATTAAAAATGGAAAGAAATTAATGATGTTTGGTTTCTTTGGTTCAAAATTATTTTGAGAAATGGTAATAAATAAAGCGATATTTCAAAACTTTAGCAACCTACGTATATTCAGCACGCTTTAGATTCTGTCGGATACTTTAACGCGTGGATTATGTTTTTAGACTAAACATTATATACGGAACTCTTATTGTGTTACTTGACTAGGTATGCATTGGCCTCAGTAATAGTTTGGTAGACTTGTCCTATGAAATTGTATTTCCAAGCAGTGCTGCTGTTGGATGATCCAGGCTGCCAATAACTGAGTACCAGCAATGATCATGATAGGCAATATTCAATAGTTAGTAAGACGTAAGGCTAAAATATGAGCACTTACCGTGTATCCTGGTAGACACGTACAAATAGCCCGATTGTTGGCGACGTGGCACTCCGTGTTAATACCGCAGGGGGATGGGTGGCAATCGTCCTCTGTGGACAGAAACAAACAATCATATTAGGATGACACCTAGGTATTAAGCTCACCCAAGGGATCGGCTTGCTATACGTAGTGATCGGACTGGGACGTAATTTGTAGGACCTACGTTATTTATTTATAGTAATTTTGTGTGACTACATACATAGCCTGTTAAGATCATAACCCTCCTTTGGCTGCGCCGTATTCAGGTAAAAATGTAGCCAACTCAATTTAGTGTAGGTACTGAATTGAATCATGGAAAAGATTACTCTTTTTACCCGACTATGACAAAGCCAAAGTATGGTTATGATTTTGACAGGCAATGTATTCGTATTTTGATAAACGAGGTATAAGGAAGTGACATGTTCTTCCGCGGGTTATAGGGTATATGACGTCACGTACAATCCAACTTGACGGCATAAAGCGGAAGTGAATGCTACCAAAAAAAAAAGTAAGTCGTGTTTGGTATCAAATGAAAGTTCCTAAGGTGTACTTTCTGAAAATATACTGTTTTTCTATAATTATTCACAATGGGAATATAGTTTTTTAACACTTAAATCCTGTAATCGGTGTTTTAGTCAATGTAAACAGAGAGCCGTGTTAAAATGGACATTTTTATGGGTATACTCGTAATGAAATTAAGACTACGAGTATTTTTATGGTATTTTAATAAATAACAACATTAAAAAATAAAAATTCGAGTACGACCACCCCGGAGTTTTCTTGTGTTTGTTGCTCTCCTGGAGGAGCGTTATGGGTTCATCGGGGTTGGTGAGAACATGTCTTTGAAGAAGATTTTACATGGGATATCTGGCGGCTGTATCGAAGAAATGGTTGGAATTGCGTTTCATGCATTGATGGATAGTGGGGATTTTGAGGTCACGGAGGAGGATTTCGTTTCGACCGAACCAAGGGGAACCCGTAACCTTTCTGAGGAAACGGTTTTGGAGAGTCTACATCCTATGGATGTAGTGAGGCTTTGCGTGTGCGAAAACTGCACACGCATAGTTTATGATTGGCCGAAAGCATGCTGTGAAAATGCACTTTGCACTTAAGTGACAACTTGCACTTTAGTGACAATTTGCTACGGGCATTCAAAACGAAGAGGAGTCTACCGAAAGCGAAAGATTCGCGCGAAAGAACCTGCTTTTTGTACTCTGAGAAGGAGAGGTGCTCATCGAAGGTCACACCTAGATATTTGGCTTGCCTCTCCCAAGGGACCGGCTTGCCGAACATAGAGATCGATAGGGGGGAACACCGCTGACTAGGCGCAGTCTTTTATAGACTTACGCTCTAAGCACGCACCGCAAGGGGGAGGTCGCTGGTGTTACGCGTCATACTGATTTCCAATGCGTGCGCATGCGCAATGATTTGCAAATAGCGGTATGCCGCGGCTTTTCTTCTATTGGCTAATATAATATAGCTCCACAATGGTTATTTTTTATGACATTCTATCCACCAATAGCATTGCCGTTTAATCGCTAGCGGTTTTCCAAAATCTGAGCAACCCATGTAGTCTTTTTTTTTAGGATTTCATTCAAAATGCACACGGAGCTTATTTACTCGCACGATTTAAGTTGCTTAGCGATGATTTAAGTCCGTATTCGCTATTCGCTGCAGGTATATGACGATATTACGAATGTAGTAGCTATTCTTAAGTAAATAACAACGCTTATGGATATACTCGCTATTCTATAGTAAGTAAATAGCGACGCTGTAACGATATCTCCATTCTGTATTCGATGTCCGTAAGACCCTTCTAAAATGTTATGTAGGCTGCTTAACAAATCATCAAATATAATTTCATATCTACCCTCAATGATCCCTAACCCCAAAATAATTGAAATAAAAAGAGAGTTAAAAACGAAAACCCAACCATGACAAAAACGCCGACTAAAAAGGTTTACACCTTTTTCAACAAGACATCGTAACAAAATAACGAGCCGCCTTTATGTGCTCACTGAATATCACAGCACAGTCACTATGTAGCAACCTTTTTTTTTTTTTTTTTGTGGATGGGAAATCATCAAATAACTTCTCCCGCTCTGGGTGGAGCGGAAGGGCGTGTCAGACTTTTACTGACTAAAACCCACCCGTGTTCCTTCAGTTGCCTATGCCAGGGCCACGGTATCTTTTTCAAACAACCCGCGACCCCAGCGGCATCGGCCCTATTGGACCCCATCTTTTGCTGACATCTCTTTGAGGCGCGCGTGGAACACAACGCGCCGTCGACCCGGGCCTGGTCCTCACCGGACGGCGAGCTACCCACTACTCACCGTCCGCAAGCCCGCGCCTACGGTGGCCGGGAATCGGCTATCAATTCCCGCCGCCCAGGGCGTCTCCTGCGGCGACTGAGGGCGTGAGGCTGCCTCTCCCTCACGCGTTCCGCCTCCTCCTTCGCGAGCATTACCGCTTCGCAGAAGGAGGTGACGGCCTCCCATGCACTCTCGCTCCGCACCATGGCCTGGACCAGGCTCGGACGCGAGAGATCGCCGCCGCCGATCGCCTCCGTGAGAACACGGCGGTGCTCTGCCCAAGCCGGGCAGACCTCCACTGTATGCTCCACCGTGTCCTCTGGGCGATCCACACAATGGTGACACCCGGGCGTTTCCTCCCGCCTTATGCGAAACAGGAACCTCCCGAAACAACCGTGTCCGGTGAGGACCTGCGACAGTCGCACTCTCCATGTACTATGTAGCAACCTAGGCAACCTTGTGAAATCCTTTTGACGAATCATCAAGTTACAATTTAGACAACTTACGGGCTTCGATAGGTCTACAGTAGGAGAAGGGATCTCCGGCGGTGTCTCTGGGGCAAAAGCAGACGGGTGAAGTACCACGGAGTTTGCATTCGGCGTTGGTTCCGCAGGAGTTGATGCAAGGGTCGATGCACGCGTTGTAGACGCAGGCAGGCTTGGAACTGGGGCACTCGCTGTCAGATGTGCATGCAGCGGAGCAGACCCCGTAGGGATCACCGCGATAACCCTGTTGATGGTAAAAGTTAATTTGATGAGATTTTGAAATCCCTGATACCTTCTTCAAGGCTTGATAAAACTGGTTTTGGTTTTAAGACTATAATATTGATTTACTATAGAAAACGAACGCCTTTTCTAAAACCACTTTTAAAATACTTCGCTATGTAACCGTGTGTGAGGAAAGACATGGAATATAGGAAGTGAAACTTCAACAGTGTTGAGTGGAGTGTATCAGTGAAGACAACAGTACTTACTCTTGGGCACTTGCAGATGGCGCGATGAGCAGCGACAGTCTCGCAGTCAGCGTTGACTCCACAGTCTTCACACGGACTGATGCACTTAAAGCCCCGACACGACTGCTGGTCGCTGCACTCGCCGTCCGACTCACATTCGTGGTGGCAGCCGGTCAAAGGACTACCCTGTACGAAACAAAAGAGTAATGATTATGCTCACTCATAGGTAAAATTAGCGGCATTAAGGTACTAATGCTTGGTGTTTTACTTATTTAAATTTTTTAATGAAAAAAAGAGCAAGCATTTATTTTAATAGTTTATTTATTATTTAACTTACAAGTAATTTAACAAACATTATTAGTAATCATCAGTGGTCGGAGTAGGTAGAGCTGTTTGGGGTGAATGACCGCAAACATTGATGTTAACATGGATATGCCTCTGAAATCCCGGGATTTTGAAATTGTCGATTGATTTAAGTGAGTTAATATGGGTAAGTGGGCAGTTGTGAGCAGGTAGTAGGTGAGCACCCAAACAGTATATACACACACAGGGATCCTGGAATGTTGTTAGAGGTAGCTTCGTGAAATATGAATTACTTAAGTAAAACTGTTAGAAACAATACTAAATATACTTTACTGCACAAGGAAATATTATATATTTCTATATTATTTTTTATAATATTTGGCATATCCATGTTATGTCCGCATGTCGCAAGTAGCAAAAACAGCTCTACCTACTCCGACCACTGGCAATAATATAACCCATAACGCTGTCCACAGGTAGACCAGCACCTTAATTGCGTAACACACTATCAATCGGAATCTGAATCACTTTGAAGCAAATTGCGAATCCATTGCTTCATTGTTCGAAAAATTTGTGTGCTCGACATCGTAAATAACGCAATGAATGTTGTTGAACTGTCAAAATGAAACCGATTCCGATTGATAGTGTGTTACGCTATTAGGGTGATGTGGACATAAAAGTTTAAAAAGCAAAAAAGAGTAATCGTAAGAAAACAATGTAGTCGTAAAAGATTCCGTAGTAAACTCGATGATTTTCAGGCAGGGTAGGTACAAACATGGTTTTTATTTAAAAAAGAGGAGCGGGTTTGGCTTTTGTATTTACTCATTGTAAAATTGAAGATGTCAATATATTCAAAAGTTCTGTTATATGAGTCAACCATACGGCGGAAAGGTGAGCGCTCACCAGAATTAGTTCAGCAAGAATTCACTGCAAAAAGAGTACCTGCGCGTACCTGTCGCCCGTGAAAAGTTCTAGCTGCAGTGTAACAAATCATTTTATACAATTGAATTTATTTCTGGCAATTTCATATAATAATAATAATATCCTAGGACATTTCACACACGGTCATCTGATCCCAAACTAAGCAGAGCTTGTACTATGGAAACCAGGTAACTGATATACTACATACACTACTTTTTTTTTTGTAAATACATACATATATAGATAATTACACCCAGACTCGGAACAAACAGACATGTTCATGCACACAAATGTTTGTCCTGGATGGGAATCGAATGGATGGATATCGGAATGCGGCATGATAGGTGGTATCATAACCAACTACGCCAACTGGCCTGTCAGTAAAAAAATATAAAATCATGGCTTTTTAAGGTATTTTCTTCGTAAACTAAGAGGCAGGAGCCTGTACTTGCTGAGTAACTGGGAGTAAGGTGAGTATGATTTATGGCATCTATAGTGCATGGCACGTAAAAATTTGTACTGAACATGTTCAACCATTTCAGCATATTTTTTGTAGAAGGGGTTCCATACTGACACAGCATAATCAAATTGTGAGCGAACTAGGGCTTTATACAAGCATAGATATGACAAGGTTCTTTTGAAGTCCGGGTAGATCGCATGATAAAGCCATACCATTGGTAGGCTTTACTTACAATAGTTTGGAATCGAGTATAACGCAGATCGCAAATTGAGTTTAATTTTGTGAGAGGCACGTGACAAAGTGTGTACCTACGCTAAGATAATAATAATGCTTGTTTTTGGTAAAGAAAGGTAATTGCATTTAGGTATACTTAGCTTTAGTTTATCCTATGACAGTAGTATGTTAGTCTGTGTCTTGCTGTAATAGTATGCAGTCGTTAACGGTTTTGATGGATTGGCAGACCTTCAGATCAATCAATCTGCCTAGCCTTTTCCCAACTATGTTGGGGTCGGCTTCCAGTCTAACCGGATGCAGCTGAATACCAGTATTTTACATAGAGCGACTGCCTATCTGACCTCCACAACCCAGTTATTGGGTAATATGATACCCCTTGGTAAGACTGGTTGTCACACTTTCGGGCTTCTGACGACCCGCAACGATTGCCAAAGATCCACGAATGACAGACGGGACCAACGGCTTAACGTGCTTTCTGAGGCAGGGAGGAGTCTCGGTATGTAAAGATGGTCACCCATCTAGATCATCTGCATAAAATAGGAACTTTGTGTTGTAAAAACAATAACCTATGTCATTAACAAATATGTTAAATAGTAACGGCCCAAGGATAGAGCCTTGTAGGACACCGGATATAACTTCGATAGTGTTAGATCTCTATCCATTGATTATTACCTTTTGGCAGCGGTTTGAATTGTACGATGCAAACCACCGCTGCAAACTACCTCGAATTCCGTTGAAGGCAATTTTATCCAGCAACAGTTCATGGTCCTCCTCGTCAAAGGCCTTGCTTGTTTTATAACAAAAAGTTCTATTTTGAGCACGCTCTACATTCTGTGGGATACTTTAGCGCGTGGATTATGTTTAAAGGGAGTACCTAAACGGTATAACCCGAACTCTTATTGTGTGATTTGGGTGGGTAGTTATTTACCTTATTAATACTTTGATAGACTTCTCCTATGAAATTGTATTTCCCAGCAGTGCTGCTGCTGGATGATCTGGGCTGCCAAGCACTGAATACCAGCAATGACCATGATAGGCATTATACAATATGTAGTAGGTAAGGCTAAAGTATGAACACTTACCTTGTATCCTGATAGACAAGTACAAATAGCCTGGTTGTTGGCGACGTGGCACTCAGTGTTAGCACCGCAGGAGGATGGGTGGCAAGCATCCTCTGTGGACACTGGACAGTAACAAACAATCATATTAGGATGACACCTAGGTATTTAATCATCTGTAGCTTCTTTTCGCAATATACCTAAATTATAGCCTTTTTAGATATTATCCCTCTTTCTGAGATTAGAGGAAGCCCAGGGAATTTCCAAAACAAACATTGCTTTGGAAATTCCCCGTGATTATCCAAAATTATTTGTGAGCGGGACTTGTTCATTCATACGTTGTGTAGTTCAAAGTATTTAGTTAGATAAACGGTCGACCGCCAATGTCCGCAGTAGCAGTAGTACGTATCGGCTAATCATTATTCTTGTCACTGATTTTCTTGAAAACTTCCGCTTCCAAATGTAGTTTGAAGTGAAAATACAGATTAGTACTCACAGACGCACTCCGGCATTCTGGTGGACCAGTCACCCAGAATGCATTGCACCAAATTATTGCCGATGATACTGTGGCCATGGTTACAGCTGACGTTGAGGTAGACGTTCTCAGCATCGTCTCCAGGCTTCGCTGCGGGGTCCCCAACTACTTCGTAAGCCCCATGTTCGGGATATGGTGGGAGGGTGCACTTCGTAGACCTGCGGGGTAATTGCGTACGTCACTGTACAGACCCACTCACATCTGTGTGGTTCTTTTCTCAAAAGCCCATTTAGACACTAATCTACATCCTCATATGGGCTGACCAAGATTATATCTGGACTTTAACCCGTCAGACTTTTGTTATATACAATTAAAAAAAAACCGCTCGAATGCCAACCGAACCCCATAGGTTCACAACTACTGTAAGCCCGCAGTTGCCATTGGATGATGGTTTTTTTTATGTTTATATGAACTTACAACTTGATGGATGCTTCGATGACATACTTTTTGTTTGGTAGCAAATATTTTATTATTCAAAGGTGATAAAAAATAAATCTAAGGGTACACATTAAAAACGTAAATAAAACGTTTATTTACGAAGTACACAAAATTGTCTTGACGCTAAAAAAAATTACAGAATTGAAATAAAATAACATAGACACCAATCATGTCCAAGTGGGTAAGTTGACACACGTCAGTCTAAGTTGACATGCGTAAAGTATCGGTGCACAATTCACATTTGAACAGCTTAGTTCTTGCTGCAACGCCAGCACATAAAGTGTGGCACCATCGCTTACATAACTGGCAACACACCCAATGTTCTCCTGGCTTCGATTTGCTATATAATTCGTTGCAATAAAGGCATGCAGCATGAGTCATCATCATCAACAGCGTCTTGAGTGAAATCTACCGCAGCTTCAGCATCTGAGTCATCCTGAAGGATAGCATGCTTCGCTTGCGTTCGAGCTCTAACGCTCTTGCAATTTTCCTTCTCATTTTTATTTTGGACTTGGGCTTTAATACTAAAATAATCCTACGGTTGCTACCGAACGAGGTTGCTACCGATCTTACCCAACGAGGTAAACAATATTTGCTGCCATTTGTGACTTAAAACTTTGAGGTAACTTATATCATTCTTCAATTCAATGTTGGTTAAGATAGCACCTGTCATGCCGCTGGTCGTGGGTTCTATTCCCATCCAGGACAAACATTTGTGTGCATGAACATATTTGTTTGTTCAAGTCTGGGTGTAATTATCTATATAAGTATGTATTTACAAAAAAAAAAAAATAGTATATCAGTTATCTGGTTTCCATAGTACAAGCTCTGCTTAGTTTGGGATCATATGACCGTGTGTGATCAATGTCCTAGGATATTATTATAATTTTTTTCATTTCTCGGGGCCCTGAGCTCGTCCGGGACCTTTGGAAGGCGTACGAGGAGCCGAAGCCAACTCGCAGAGGCCCCTTAGATAATTTTAAATGATGAGGAGGCACCAACCGACGATTATCCATATCAGCACTATGCCATTGCACCCAAGGACAACCCCCGGTTGGTGCAGGACTATTGTTGTACGTGGAAACAAAACATATTGGGCCATAGTTCAAGTTACCCAATCCACTTTAGCCACTTTAGGTGGCTAAAGTGGATTGGGTAACTTGAACTATGGAAGAACTATGTCCCCTGCCTGATCAATGTTATTATTATACACGGATAAAAGGCAAGGGGTGACTTACACACTCAATAATGGGCCCCCGGAAACGGCCGCTAGCACATAGTGGCGTAGCGACACTTCCTGAGGTGCTAGAGGAGTGGAGAGGTATTCCGCGGCTATCAGGACAATTCCGGAAGTACGGTCAAGATCCCTACCAGCACCTTACTGGAATACTTCCTTCCTCCGAGCCCGTTTGCTCTTGCGAATTTCCACTCAAACCGGCCAATAAAGGCAAGAAAGAGGTGGGAGCTCTGTTCCTCGTCAGTGTACACTCCAACCGGCCAATTATGGCAAGCCAGAGATGAGGACAAGATTTCTCCCGGGAAATAGGGTCCGTGGGGTCGCTACTCGCTACTGCCCAACAGCTCGCCACATGCTGCCCTGCGGCTTTCTGTATCTCTCTTGGTCTGTCTCCTCATCCTAGACCCGTTCCGGCAGAGTAAATTCTACCGGCACAGACCTAAAGTTCATAGCGCGCAAGCCCCACCACGACCTCAACGTAGAGATACAGCGGTGGGGTTATTATTATTATTATTATATTATTCTTCGATATTCATAGCCCATAATCACAGTTCATAACAAAGTAGTCAATACAACAAAAAACGTACTGTTACAAAATTACAAAAATATTTTTGTGTGACGAAATCAAAACATTGCACATCTCATCCAAACAACGCAAGCGGGCGATCACTAAAATTTTGAGCGGTGACGCCATCTGTGAGCCGACATACAAACGTCATCTAGGCACTTGTGGCGTGTATAATTGCTTGTCATCTTACCTGAGTATGTCATCTTAAGCACAATTCCCCTATAATATACGTTTATAAAACATGTTATTATAATAATACAAACATGACCTTGGTTTTGTTATTGTTATTAGTCATAATTCTTTATTTATTTTACTTCGATGGTCTTAGCTTATCATTTGTGACTTCGAGTTACGGCTACATATACTACATACACTATACAAGGTGTAACTTAAATAACGCACAACTTTTTAAGGGGTTTCCAACATTAAGAACAACTTTTACTATGGGAAAAAAAACCGGCTGTTATTTTGACGAATTATGCGAACATAAATGTACTGAACGGCTGATTTTTTTTTTCGCTATTTCAGGTTTGGTTCCATAGTAAAAGTTGTTCATAATGATGAGTAAAATGTCCCTATAAGAGGTTGTACGTTAAAGTTTCACCTTGTATGTAAGTGGGCACGCCCTTTATGCCTGAAGGCTTTTAATTAGGTATAAAGTTCTGTTTACGTTTTTAGTTTTGTAATTTAATGTTTTGTGTTGCGTAATGTACAGACGCCAGCAGGTCAAGCTACCCAAAACTGTCAAATTTTCCCAATCAACCTTGAACCTAATGCTTTAGCGATAAAGTTGAAAATCTATTAAAGAAATTGGACAGACTGTAGTAGCTTGATGTGCTGGCGTCTGTACCTAAATTATAATGCGCGGAGTTGTATAGAATCAAAAATTTTAAGTGAACAGACAGCTGTGCTGCTGGGGAGTTTGTTGCGCCACTTCTTCTTCCCAGCTAAAGCACTAGGAAGTGGTGAAGGGAGGGTGTTTTAGGGGATCGTAAACTTGACGATCAAAAAGTGCTAATTGCCTAGTTTGAATAAATTACTTTCGATTTTGAATATATTAGGGCGCTGATTAGGGCGCTGAATACTACCTGATTTTGAACATGGTTTTGGATCGTGCCGATTGAAAAAGTTCGGTCAAGAAATAATAATAAAATTAACTTTACATAAACTGATTGATAAAATCTTTATGTTGATAAATTTCTGTGAAGGTGGTGACTGTGTCAGTGTTGCATTTTTGTGCGCCCCTCGGTGCTGTGGACACGACGCCTCTGAGGTAGTAGCGAGTTGTACCGCGCTCAGTCTCTGGGAAGGACAGGCCGCCCCCACTGTCACCTTTGCAGACTGCCGCCGTACCTGGGATGAGACGTAAAACAATCTTCATTGTTGCAGGCACATGTGAACCACTAAAAAGTGAAAAATAAAAACTTTTTAACAAAAAATAAAACCGTCTTCCAAATCAAAACACTACAATGTGAAAAATAACTTTAATTTCGGAAGTCGGTGGCAAAAAACGAAAATACAAACCAAAGACACCGCTACCGAAATTAAAGTTATTTTTCACTTTGTAGTGTTTTGATTTGGAAGTCGGTTTTATTTTTTGTTAAAAAGTTTTTTTGTTCTGTTATAGTACACTTTGGATCAACCAAGGAGGTTTCAGTTCGATTTTTATCATTGTACCTATTATTATTTGTGGTCACACCAGCAAGCGTAGCGTGACCACTTCTAATAGACACATCTCTTTCTATACAAAGTGACATTTCGTTTCACCAAGCTTGACATCGCACCGTAGAAATCTGTCATATCGTGTTTCGTTTCTGTCTCTTTCTTTGTCTAGGTTATTTTTATGTACAATATTTCGGAAGAATGTTTGATAAATGATAAATGATTTTTATTTCTGTAAGTAGGTTTGTACAAACACTTTTACAAGTCAATCATGTTTTTTTTTTTTTTAACCAGATGAGGTCGGCGTTTCCTATCTGACTACTCTGAGAAGAAAGGCCGAAACAAACTCAGGTCACAGTCTCTTATAAAGTCCAGACATAATCTTGGTCACTTCATGTGAAGACCATGTAGATTAGTGTCTGAAATGGTCTTTTGAGGAAAGAACCACAGAGATTGAGAGGACCTGGTCAGTGTACGCATTTGTCAGTAATCGCGCAGCTCAACTCAGAACTTAAGGAGCTCAACGATTCGACGAACAATACCAAAGAAAGGACATTGGGGTAGGCCGCATAAATTACTCAAACTGCCAGACCATGATTAAAAATAACTGAGAGAAAAATATTTTTTTTAAATAAAGTTTTCTAGAAAAAATAAAGTTTTCTATTCAAATTGTCAAAAACACACTGACAATTGCCTAGGGTAGTGAAGAGAATTTGATTTTGTAATCGCCATGCTATCAGATACAGATATCTACAAAATCATGACTTTACAGAAAAGCGTTTTGAACGCAACGCAAAACTGTGATAATTAATAGAAGAACAAAGCTATCTTCTTCTGTTTCACATCATTTGTTATTAGGGAAAATTGTTAAGGCCAATCACTGTAGGTAATATATATATACAGGGTTATTGGTAAAACACCACCAACCTCTTAAGGTGTCGTTGTACTCCTGGATCCTGGAGAACTAGAGGGATCTCTTCAAATTTTATAGGCACACTTGAAGCGATTTGGGTAGTTTTAGGCAGAGTACTTTTTCGAAGTGGTCCCATTTCAATTTGGTGAACATCTGATGAAGAACTTCTAAGATAGGTAACGGAACTCCTCAATAAATGGTAGCAAATGGCCCGGGATTGCTGAAATCTCATGTCTGTCTATTGTTTCCACCAGTTCCAGCAACCATCATTATGAACACCTTTTACTATGTTACCAAACCAGAAATCGCGAAAAAAAATCAGCTGTTCAGTACATGTATGTTCGCATAATTCGTCAAAATCAAACAGCTGATTTTTTTTTCGCGAGTTAAGGTTTGGTCCCATAGTAAAAGTTGTTCATAATGATGAGTACAATGACCTCTTACGAGGCTGGTGTTTTAACAATAACCCTGTATATTTTTTTTCCAAAATGCGGTAATATCTTTACTTTTACTTTTTGTACGTGTATAATTAAAATTAGTAAACATTGAGAATTAAACAGAAAAAATAATCCTATGATAAAACAAAGAATTCTGTCGAATTCGAGTCGAATTTGTATGTAAACAAGTGATTTCGTAAAAAGTGCAGTTGACTCTTTCCACTTTGTTGCAGTCTTACTGTCTACACGGAAACTTCTTTTTTGTCTATTCTTCCGTCGACAAAACCTCTTTCTATGGAGGTCATGCTACGCGTGCAGGCGATCTCAAAGAGCTAGGTATCAATATAAAGCTTCCGTGACGGCCAAGTAAACTATTTATTTATTAAAACTTTATGCGCAAGTAAAATAAAACAAATACTGTACAAAGGCGGACTTAATGCCGCGGCATTTTCTAGCTACCAGTCAACCATAGGGTGATGCAGAGAGAACATGGCAGGTGCAATATAAAGGATAGATAGCACGAAAATAACTATAAAATACAAGAATAAATATATCGATATATACATACATACATATAAAAAATAAGGAGAAATAACGATCAGTAGAAGAGAAAATGAATCCAGCAAGCGCTGGGATGTTTCTGCCAACTTCTTACGTATATGCTCACTTATGTTCTACGTATATTCTTACGTATATGCTAAATTTAATGGAAGCGTTTTACCTTAAAAAAAAACTTACCTCACTAGAAATTTTATATTATATTTGTCTGGTTATATTGAGCCAATGAACAAAAAGAAGCTCGTTACATTTTACGAAACTAAAATTGCAACCAAACACCAGGTGGCGCCACTGAGTGAGTTAAACAAGTACTAAAACTGATAAAAATCGACGAAAATGGATATGCTCTCTCAATATAAATATATACAGTGTGATTCAAAATACCCCTGTTATACCGAAAACAGTGTATTGTTTAATACACTATTAGTTATTCTGGAAGGTCGCCATGGTCATATCTCAACTTTAAATAATTTCGGTTTTCTCTTACAAAATACAAATAATATTTTAATTTTGCTATGTCGTAGCAACCCTAGATAGGCGGAGCCAAATAAATCAATGACCGCAGGCCGTAGGCATGTAGGTATTGTCGCGTCCTTTGACCTGGCAAGCTGTTGCCTCATCGCGCGAGTGAAATGATCAGTACGGTAATTATTAAGTTTGTAAATACCATTTTCCTTTTCAAATCCTGCGCAGCTTTACACACGTAGGTACACGTAAGTACACTCATAGTTTTAGCACATGAACTTATTCACAATAAGGACAACAAACACAAAAGGTACACAGAACTTAGACAGTTGTCTTGCTGCTGCAAGATTACCGTCAGTCGCACCTACACACATTATCATGTCATAATATTCATTGTTCGCATATTCGGTCATGATTCCTCGCAAAATTCACTGCAATCCAACGCGAAACTAGACGACATGCATCCAACTCGAAAAAATGAAGTGAACTAGCGAAATAAATGCCTAATTACTTAACTAGCCTACAATAATAAAAATGTACACAATTTTAGGGATCAATAAGATATTAAGTGAATTCCGATAATAAATAGGTACTATTTTTAAAATAAAATATTGTACCTAGTGATAGCAGTGCACCTACATTTTGCTTACGGTATTTCTGTCCCATGATGTGATAAGCGGCCAGTTAAAATTGTATTATCGAGGTTGACTAGTATTTGTAGCATTAATTACAAATCTTAGTGGTTTACCTATTTTCTGTAATTTTTAAATGATAAAGAAATAAAATACATTGCCATAATTATGAAACAAATCTAATTCCAAAATAATCGAATACAGTATCCAAAAACCCCAAAAAGATTGCCCGGTCTTAGAATAGAATCGCGTTATTATTACACATGTAGGGAATCTTTTAGTGATTTTCTTTCCGAGGGTGGCGGCGAGCTCAAAGGCCACGCGCGGCGGCACGGCGGCACGCCAAAAGATTTTTGTAAGCTGAAATGATTTTGAATCTTATTTTTATGATTAAATAACATTCAAAATCATTTCAGTTTAAAAAATCTTTCGGATTTGAAGCATTCTTCAACCGATGCCGATATCCAATAAGAAAGCCGGAAGCAATGGGCGTGCAGTATAGTGTAGGAAATTGCAAGATATTGGTGGCATTTCTACCAATCGGAGGATTAAAACTGCAATTAATTCTTATAAAAATGTATTTCACCAAAGAGTAACGAAAACAGTTAGGTCGTTCGATATCTTACTTTTGAGGATAGATACCTGTTAAACAAATGGAATTAATTTTCATAGGGAGCTAATATTTATTTTATTAAACTTTTTACTAGGTATTTGTATTTTATAAAAACCTTGTAGTTGGGTTTAAACTGCAGTTTTATGCAGATGTATGTAGCTACGTCTACTTCTACTCTGCGTAGGTATTTCGCATATCATACTGGTATTCAAGACTTAATTCAATCTTGAAAAAAAAAATCAACTTGCCTCTCTGATGCAAGAAAATTATAGGCTTTTTACTATTATGTGTTAAGTGTCTTATCTGACGCATTCATCCCTATATCAAAGAAGAGAGAATAGAGGTCAACCAAATTTAGGGTTGACTCCATCAAAAATATGAAGAAAACTTTGACATGTCGAAAGCATTCAAAAACTTTAATGAACATTGTTGGGGACTTCATCTAATGATTAATAATGCACAACAGAATATGGGGCCGCTGGATCAAAAGAGGTATTCTGAGTCACCCTGTATAAAGCTTCCAGTGAGGTAAGTATTTTAATATGCGATTTATTTCGGTTAAAACTCTTCTATCAACTGTGTAATTGGACCTGGAAATTACTCGACTGGTGCCAAAAATACCTTCGTAGCCGAAGTTCGCGTCAAAGTTGGTCCTAGCCTTAGCAGACCTGTAAACGTGACGAAAGGCACAGCCCAAGGTTCAGTGTCTGGTCCACTCCACTATCTGGCATACGTTAATGACCTAGAAAATATTATAACACACTGTTCCCTTTATCAATACGCGGATGACACCTGTATATTATCTGCTAACTCAAACCTTCACTTGGCCGCAGATTGTTTGCAAAAAGATTTTAGTTCTATGTCTAAGTGGGCCCATGATATGGGACTTGTTCTGAATCCAAAAAAACTAAAGTCATACACGTACATTCAAGTCACATAAGTTCCTCCCATCCCTTTCAAATCATAGCTCATAGTCATGATTGTCAGCATAAAAACATGCCAGACTGCCACTGCTCGCCTATAGAACAAATCCCATATCATACCTATTTGGGATTGGTAATTGATAACCGATTCAACTGGAGTTACCAGGTGGAATCGGTTTGCGGCAGGTTGCGTGCGATACTCACCAAGGACCCTCCTTCAAATGTACACAGCTCTTGCTGAATCGGTAATATCCTATGGACTCACCAGTTATGGACGCACATTTAAAACTTACCTAGATAAAATACATAATTTGCAAACACGTTTGTTGAAACTTGTAGTACCAAACTATGTGAAAAATGAATACCAAGACAATTACACAGGGTTATTTAAACACTGCAAAGTATTGCCTGTTCTAGAACGTGCTGAGTATATGTTCCTCATAGAACATTTTGATAACAGTGATATTCAAATTCCAGTTAAATACGACGTGAATACACGACAAGCCAAATCAAAATCATTTCAAGTGCCGCGCAAAAATATCTTTTACGGTAGGCGCACCGCTTCCTTCACAATACCCAATTTACTAAACCAAATACCCGTAGACATTAGAGACTCAATGAATAGTAAAAACATTAAGCGTAAGCTTAAAGAACATTACATCAACTCGATTATAACTTAACTGTTAATAGTGCGTTGATCAAATCTCAGGCCAAGGCATGCTAAGACAGACCCCAGAGGTCTAATTGTGTGCTTTGTTTAAGTATAAGAAACATGTAATCTATAAAATAAATTTAAAAAAAAAATACAAAAAAAATGTAATTTTAAAGAGTAGCCCGTGGAGTATCGTTTCGGCTCTTCTCCATAGGACCGACGATCAATATTAAAATCGTGCACCTAGCTTCTTACATTTCATAAGTGTCCAGGTTTATTAAAGAGAAATATTTTTTATTGAATTTTGTGTTTTGAATTTCACCACTTACCGTTATTATAACCGGCGCATATCTTGTCCCCGGTGATGTTCTCCGTAAAAGTCTGCGGCGTGATGCGTATGCACTCCTGGATGGACACAAACGGCAGCTGCACCACCTTCAGAACTGGGGAAGCTGGCCCGTTTTCTCCTGTCAAACCCCAGCCCGCGACCTGAAAGTGTTGTTTTGGATGCACATGTCAATTAAAATATTTTTTTTTATTGCTGACTGAGCCTGCTCTTGACCTCGATGACGCCTGTTGGAAAGCGATGGATAAAGTCTATGATTGGCGAGCTGACCCAGAAGATGCCTGTTCACTATTGCTTTAAAGGCTCTGGCTTTTGTTATATGTGGAAGGGAACACAGTGGCTGGCAAGTGGATGCCAACCTTCACAGCTTGGCTCATCGCCGCAAGATTGCCTGCTTGTCGGTCTTCTATAGACTGTATTTCGGTGAGTGTGCTCAGGAACTCCACAACCTCATTCCACCGGCCCCCTTATACCATCGAACATCTAGACGCACTGCAAGTTACCATCCATACCTAGTTGCCATTCCACCAATTCGCACTAAGCGCTTCCAAATATCCTTCATAATGCGCACGGCAAAAGAGTGGAACTCACTACCTGAGTTTGTGTTCCCGAACGCATACAACCCGAATCTCTTCAAAGTTAGAGTGAACAGGAATTTCTTCTGGGTAATCTCACTCCATCGTAGACTTCGTCCCTGTCACCTCTGACGTAGACTAAAGTCAAGAGTAAACCCATCACAAATAATAAAAAAAATATCAGCCTTGTTCCAACCGCTGCTGAATTTAGGCCTCTTCCCTTTTGTTCCATGCTTCCCTGGTCTGTGCGAGTCTCATCTATGTTTTACCCGCCGTCCTTTTTAGTTTATATCCAACCATGGCTGTTGGTATACAGCACTCCTCCGACTGTCTCTCGGTGACAATTCTGTTAGGACTCTGCTTCATCTGCCATCGTTGAAAGTGACATACGTTCCGAAAATAAGTCGTTCAGAGCGGGAATTACCTATTAGTATACGAAGTGCACTGCAAGGATCAATCAATTATGCGCGTGGCCAAAAGCTTAACTAACGCCGCCATCTTGTTTTTTTAACACATTTCAATTGACATTTCGCAAATGTTTATCTACAACGGCCTCCTGACAACGTCATTCGTCGTCATGACTCGTGACGCACATTTCCAAAAACTTTATTGTGTGTACTTATGTTTTTTGTTTTGTGTGGTTTGTTATGTTTTATTATTTTGTGTTTCGCTTTTCTTGTATAGTTTGTGTGCGTCATTTTCACGCGAATAAACTGTTTTTCTTTCTTTCTTTCTTTATTCGAGCGCCATCCTTATTTATTTTATTAAATACATAGAGAAACAACACAATCAGAATCGTAGATCTTTGTTGCAGTGTAATTATTTCTTTATCTCCACCCTAGGCCACTTCTGTTCTGTGCTTCGATTTCTTACCTTCCCGAAGTTTCCCGCCTGCAGCTGTAGGTCATTGAACTTGGGGTCAAATAAGTCCAAACACACTGGCCTGACGTAGGTGTAATACACGAACGGAGTCTCCAGGATCAAGACGGCTATGTCATGTTGGAAGTTTGTGCGGACGCCTAGGTAGTAGGGCGAGAGCTCGATGGACTTTAACTGTGGAAGAAAAAGTTATATTTTTTCACACTAGCAGCTCGATAATATCAAATTATATGTCATGCAAACCTCGCTTAAAGTAAGTGATTAAAATTCTGGGGTCCACCCCAATTCTGGGGACCCAGTCAAGACTTCAGCCTACCGCAATCCACTGCTGGACATAGGCCCCTCCCAGGCAGCACTCCAACACCCACCTTTCGCTGTCCGCATTCAGTATGTACCAGCCACCTTTTAAAGGTCATCGGCCCATCTAGCTACGGGGGCGTCCCACACTACGGTTGCCGATACGCGGTCCCCTCTTCAGGACTCGTCTGCTCCACCGGCCATCGGTCCTTTGACAGACTACCACTTCAGTTTACTTACTCTGCAAGCTATGTCGGTAACTCCAGTTCTTTTCCAGATAATTTCAGTTGCGAGCATAACCCTCTCCATAGCGAGCTGAGTGATCGTGAATTTGTGAACCAGCCCGACTCCACGCTTCGGCATCGTATGTGATAACGAGCAGGACGCACTGGTAGAAGAAGAAGACGAAGTTTTCCAAACGCTGCCCAAACGAACTAGATCCCATCGGTGTCTTTCTCATTGTGTCTACCGAGCTGGATGACTTGCCTTAGGTAAACATATTACTACACAACTTCGAGAAACGGCCACTGGACTCAGCAAGATGAAGATTGCAAGTGACTCTCGTCTTGTTGAAATTCATGCCACGGCCAACCCGCCGAGAGGCACCATTTAGGCTGTGCAGCATCTGGTCAACTGCCATTATGACAATGTCATCGGCAAAGCACAGGTGTGAAATGTACTCGCCGTTCACGTTGATACCCTGTCCAGTCCAGTCCAGCGTCTTGCAGACATCCTCCAACGCATAGTTAACAGTTTTGGGAATATTACATCCTCTGTCTCACCCTTCTGAGCAGTTGGAGGGGCTTTGCTCCAGTTAATTCGATATCGTTGCTGAGAGATCTGAACTGCCCATATTTCGATGGAGTCGACGGGTTTCTCGTAGTCCACAAATACCGTACCTACACAGCAGCTGGATGTACTCCTCGGTCTTCTAAAATTTGCCGAACAGTACCGATGTGGTCTAGGATATTGAATCATGGTAATAAAAACTGGCTTGTTCTGGTGACGACCGACTTCCAAAGACGACTGCAACCGCAAACCGCAAGCGGCATTGCGTTGAAAATGCGCTGTGGCTGGATGTGCGCTTGGCTTTAATCTTACCTCAGATTTCTGTGCGTCCTTGTCTTCTTTATGGTCCCATTCCCTGAACAGCTTGGCGGTGGCCACTGCGTATTTGGAGGCAGCTTGCTTCTCTTCCTTAGCTTTATCCCAAAAGCAGTGGGCAGCTAGAAATGTACGATCAATATCATCATCTGTGAACAGTCGTTTCACAGTTACTTTACCTCAGACAGCGCAACCCACCAGCAACCTTATTGCAATGAGAATAAAGATCATTGTTGTATTTAGGCGAAATCAGCGAGGTAAAATAACTGTCGCAGTGAGCCGGGGACTGAGTCTTAAAAAAAAAATGTGGCTGCTATTTTAGTATATTGTGTATCTTACGAGTTCACGTGAATGCAGTCGCAGGCAGAAGGAAGTGTATGGACATGTATGTGTGTATGTCCCTGATGTCACATAAAATTCAACATGGCGGCTTATAGCAGACGTAAATTGAGACAGGAGAAAATAATAAATATAAATGTCTTGTGTCTGGTATCTAAAGAAAGGTATTAAAGAGTATTTTCTTAAAATAAGTTTTCTATCATTAAACACACATGAACCCCATAAGAAAAAAACAATGTTTAATTCTGACTGTTTTCATATATCCGTGTTGCAATAACACTAATTACATAAAGAACTGTTCATAAAAGATAAGTCTTATCTGTTAAATTTTCCAAAAACCAAAGAAGTGACCCCAAAATAATTAAAAAAATAAAAAATAAAGTTAAAAACTAAAACCCAACTACGACAAATACGCCAACTAAAAAGGTATAAAAAGACATCGATCGAAGAAAGTAGGATTATGATTTGAACAGGCTATGTATGTACATAGCCTGTTCAAATTACAACAGGACTACAATAACACTGAATCTTTACTGGCATACATCGCTTGACTAATCAATACTAAGTAGGAACACAAAACACTACACACAAAAAAAATCCTCATAACACCAACACACACACACACACACAACACAACTAACATACACTCACTAACAGTTATACACACCTCTCCCATTCACACACTCACTCTTCCTCCACACCTGCATCCTTGCTCAAATAAATAAATCTAAAATAACTTACTCAGCTGACTTACATTTTTGTTTTATGGTAGAATAACATCGACACTCGAAACCTAAGGTCCAACACCAATTTACTGTTCAGCTCGGTCGAATCGCTGTCTCCTAAGATACAGGCCATCCCTAGTTTAGGAGACAGGATTTAATAATTGTTAATATAGACTATTATTTTTCTCCCTCTGTGTCTTAAGTCTTAGCATGTAACTAGTATACAACTATATGTCTATGTATATCTTGGATCAATAAATTATTTATTATTATTATTATTATTATAAAAATCATAACACCTGTTCAAATCATAATCCTACTTTGACTTGGCCGTAGGCGAACAAAAATATCGTTCAGTAACACGATTTTTTCCGAAAAAATCATCATCGATGTCTTTTTATACCTTTTTAGTTGGCGTATTTGTCGTAGTTGGGTTTTAGTTTGTAACTTTATTTTTTATTTTTTCAATTATTTTATGTATCTATGTTTTTAAATATTGGTTTCTGCCGTCAATGCGTAATACTTTTTTTTATTTATTTAAGATGGGTTTGCTCTTGACTCTGGTCTAGGTCGGAGGCGACAGAAACAGAGAGAAGAAGCCTGTTCACTCTCACTTTGAAGAGATTAGGGTTGTATGCGCTTGGATACACAGACGCAGGTAGTGTGTTCCACCCTTTTGCATTGCGCATTATAAAAGACATTTGAAAACGCTTTGTGCAAATTGGTGGAATAGCAACTAGGTAGGGATGGTAACTGGCAGTGCGTCTAGATGTGCGATGGTAGAAGGGGGCCGGTGAAATGAGGTTGTGGAGTTCTTGAGCACACTTACCGAAGTACAATCTGTAAAAGACCGACAAGCAGGCAACCTTACGGCGATGAGCCAAGCTATGAAGCTTGACATCCACCAGTTTTACGTCGCCAATGAGCCTCTTAGCTCTGCGCTCCACCGAGTCAAGCGCGGCTAGTTGGTACTTAGCTGATACTGATATACGTTTACAATGGCACAGTCTTTCATTTTGACAGTTCAACAAAATTCATTGCGTTATTTAAATTGATGAGCAGACGAATTTTTCAAACATATGAAGTAATGAATTAGCAATTTCCAAAATCGTCCGGATTGTGATTGAAAGTGTTTTACGCAATTAGAGAGCTGGTACCAGGAGCATCATCATCATCATAATTCAAGACGTCAACTGCTGGACATAGGCCGGTTCTGTGCTTCCCGCATCTAGCGGATTCCTGCGGCCTTCACAAGGTCACCGGTCCATCTTGTGAGAGGCCTTCCAACGCAGCAACTACCAGAAGCATATAACTACTACTGCACCGAGTGGACCCAACATGTTGCTGCGCCCTGCTGTGCCTACGACGCAGTTGTATGTATCGCGTCTGCATTACACCCCGACAGTTGAGGAGGTCGTGCAGTACATGAAAGTGAAGACCAACTGGACTCTGAGGGTCGAAAGGTTGGAATCGCGCCACGACATTAATTTTAAGTCATTTGTGGTGCGAGTTCCAACCCACCATTTAAAAACCTGCTTGAAGGAGGACTTTTGGCCGAAGGGTGTCGTATATCGACGTTTCCGAGGACGGTTACGCGACACACGATGCCGACAACGTTACGTGTATAGTTATAGTTTAATAAGGTTTTTAATATGTATTAGTTTATTTTTGTTGTTAATATTATTTTGTGTATTTTTTCTATGGGCACCAGTAGCCTGATAATAAAATGATTATTATTATTATTATTATAACCTCACAACTACTAGACCTGACCAACTCACCAGAAATAACAATCCTGTTTGAAACAAGGGATCCTCCGCAGATTTGCTCGTAGTAGTTCTTTTCCTGGGTAGGTTTCCTGTAGACAGCGACGTGCCACGGCAGTTCTCCTCGGACCGCTTCTGTACCGCCCCAGATCAGGCCCTCGGCGTCCGGAGTTACGCGCCCACACACTGAAGAGAAGCAACTAATACATAAACCAAGACCACGAGTTCTTGCACAATTATTTTACCTCTAACAGCAGGGTCCCAACAACAACTTAAAAATATATTTTTATGGTTTTTCGTGGGATACTGAATAATCCACAAATTTTGGAATCGTTGGGATTGCTCGTTCCAGACAGGAGGTTACGGTTGGGACCGAGGGAGGCACTTTTTAGGGTTCCGGCAACCCGTACAAACTTATTAAAGTTTGCACCGGTGATTCGTGCAGTAAGAATCCTTAATGGTGTCTCTCGGCGTTTGGACATATTTTCTTGCTCTTTGGCGGAATTCCAGAGGGTGACACTTAGTATGTTGTCCGCTGTGTAACTGGTGCTTCTAATCTGAGCAATCATGACTACTTTTGTTAGCTTGAGTATTACCTGTTACAACAAATGTATGTGTTAATTAATAAAATAAATAAATAAATAAACTTTATTGTAATGAAAATAAAGATCACTGTGATTATGACAGACGACAAGTGACAGCAACCCAATATTTTTATTAGGTGGCTGCCACTGACAAGTCTGTAATATTGTACCTAACTAGAATAAGAATAAGAATAAGAATAATTTATTTGTAAAACATAGATAATTTACATGCAAAGATCTTAAAAATTAAGTAGTCCGTTATGTTCTGCCAATATTGACATACAAACGATTCATATTATTCAAAACGATTAAATGGTTGTATTAAATTCCAAAAATAAAATTACAATTTAATTTTATTTATGCGCATTTTCGCTATTTGGTGATATCACCCATGGACTCCAAGAGACAGGCTCGACCTAGTGTGGAGTCCATAAGCAAAATGCTTCCTTTGCGTCTTCTGTTTTTGAATGTAAATCTAGCTATTAAGGTAGACTACAATAAGGAAATGTAAAGCACTGCTTTTGGGAAATAAATAAACAAACAAACAATAATTTTAAATATAGTCAATTCAATTTAAAAAAAAAAAGTATTAATAGTATTACTTATAATTATAGACATGCGTCTAGAGTATAATAACCTCCTTCAAGCAGTAATCTGATACGTTTTTTTAAACTTCTGCAATGGCATACATTTTATTTCAACAATAATGAAGCTTTTCTTCATTAGAGAAGTTTTACATTAGAGAATAAAGATCACTGTGATTATGACAAACTTGTCAATGGCAGCAATCCAACAACATTCTTATTGTAACGAAAATAAAGATCACTGTGATTATGACAGCCTTGTCAGGTAACACTCGATAAAGAACCTTGTAGCCTGTCTACGCTTGTAGCACTCGATAAAGAACCTTGTAGCCTGTCTACGCTTGTAGCACTCGATAAAGAACCTTGTAGCCTGTCAACGCTTATAACATTCGATAAAGAACCTTGTAGCCTATCAACGCTTGTAGCACTCTATAAAGAACCTTGTAGCCTGTCTACGCTTATAACATTCGATAAAGAACCTTGTAGCCTATCAACGCTTGTAGCACTCTATAAAGAATTTTGTAGCCTATCTACGCTTGTAGCACTCGATAAAGGACCTTGTAGCCTATCAACGCTTGTAGCACTCGATAAAGAACCTTGTAGCCTGTCTACGCTTGTAGCACTCGATAAAGAATTTTGTAGCCTATCTACGCTTGTAGCACTCGATAAAGAACCTTGTAGCCCATCAACGCTTGTAGCACTCGATAAAGAACCTTGTAGCCTGTCTACGCTTGTAGCACTCGATAAAGAACCTTGTAGCCTGTCTACGCTTGTAGCACTCGATAAAGAACCTTGTAGCCTGTCTACGCTTATAACATTCGATAAAGAACCTTGTAGCCTATCAACGCTTGTGCACTCTATAAAGAACCTTGTAGCCTGTCTACGCTTGTAGCACTCGATAAAGAACCTTGTAGCCTGTCTACGCTTGTAGCACTCGATAAAGAACCTTGTAGCCTGTCAACGCTTATAACATTCGATAAAGAACCTTGTAGCCTATCAACGCTTGTAGCACTCTATAAAGAACCTTGTAGCCTGTCTACGCTTGTAGCACTCGATAAAGAACCTTGTAGCCTGTCTACGCTTATAACATTCGACAAAGAACCTTGTAGCCTATCAACGCTTGTAGCACTCGATAAAGAACCTTGTAGCCTATCTACGCTTGTAGCACTCGATAAAGAACCTTGTAGCCTGTCAACGCTTATAACATTCGATAAAGAACCTTGTAGCCTATCAACGCTTGTAGCACTCTATAAAGAACCTTATAGCCTGTCTACGCTTGTATCACTCGATAAAGAACCTTGTAGCCTATCAACGCTTGTAGCACTCGATAAAGAACCTTGTAGCCTGTCTACGCTTGTAGCACTCTATAAAGAACCTTGTAGCCTGTCTACGCTTGTAGCACTCTATAAAGAACCTTGTAGCCTGTCTACGCTTGTAGCACTCGATAAAGAACCTAGTAGCCTATCAACGCTTGTAGCACTCTATAAAGAACCTTGTAGCCTGTCTACGCTTGTAGCACTCTATAAAGAACCTTGTAGCCTGTCTACGCTTGTAGCACTCTATAAAGAACCTTGTAGCCTGTCTACGCTTGTGCACTCGATAAAGAACCTTGTAGCCTATCAACGCTTGTAGCACTCTATAAAGAACCTTGTAGCCTGTCTACGCTTGTACACTCGATAAAGAACCTTGTAGCCTATCAACGCTTGTAGCACTCTATAAAGAACCTTGTAGCCTATCAACGCTTGTAGCACTCGATAAAGAACCTTGTAGCCTGTCTACGCTTGTAGCACTCGATAAAGAACCTTGTAGCCTGTCTACGCTTGTAGCACTCGATAAAGAACCTTGTAGCCTGTCTACGCTTGTAGCACTCGATAAAGAACCTTGTAGCCTGTCTACGCTTATAACATTCGATAAAGAACCTTGTAGCCTATCAACGCTTGTGCACTCTATAAAGAACCTTGTAGCCTGTCTACGCTTGTAGCACTCGATAAAGAACCTTGTAGCCTGTCTACGCTTGTAGCACTCGATAAAGAACCTTGTAGCCTGTCTACGCTTATAACATTCGATAAAGAACCTTGTAGCCTATCAACGCTTGTAGCACTCTATAAAGAACCTTGTAGCCTGTCTACGCTTGTAGCACTCGACAAAGAACCTTGTAGCCTGTCTACGCTTATAACATTCGATAAAGAACCTTGTAGCCTATCAACGCTTGTAGCACTCTATAAAGAACCTTGTAGCCTATCAACGCTTGTAGCACTCGATAAAGAACCTTGTAGCCTATGTCTACGCTTGTAGCACTCGATAATGAACCTTGTAGCCTGTCTACGCTTGTGCACTCGATAAAGAACCTTGTAGCCTACCAACGCTTGTAGCACTCGATAAAGAACCTTGTAGCCTATCAACGCTTGTAGCACTCTATAAAGAACCTTGTAGCCTATCTACGCTTGTAGCACTCGATAAAGAACCTTGTAGCCTGTCAACGCTTATAACATTCGATAAAGAACCTTGTAGCCTATCAACGCTTGTAGCACTCTATAAAGAACCTTGTAGCCTGTCTACGCTTGTATCACTCGATAAAGAACCTTGTAGCCTATCAACGCTTGTAGCACTCGATAAAGAACCTTGTAGCCTGTCTACGCTTGTAGCACTCTATAAAGAACCTTGTAGCCTGTCTACGCTTGTAGCACTCGATAAAGAACCTTGTAGCCTATCAACGCTTGTAGCACTCTATAAAGAACCTTGTAGCCTGTCTACGCTTGTAGCACTCTATAAAGAACCTTGTAGCCTGTCTACGCTTGTGCACTCTATAAAGAACCTTGTAGCCTGTCTACGCTTGTGCACTCGATAAAGAACCTTGTAGCCTATCAACGCTTGTAGCACTCTATAAAGAACTTTGTAGCCTGCCTACGCTTGTAGCACTCGATAAAGAACCTTGTAGCCTGTCTACGCTTGTAGCACTCGATAAAGAACCTTGTAGCCTATCAACGCTTGTAGCACTCTATAAAGAACCTTGTAGCCTGTCTACGCTTGTAGCACTCTATAAAGAACCTTGTAGCCTGTCTACGCTTGTGCACTCGATAAAGAACCTTGTAGCCTATCAACGCTTGTAGCACTCTATAAAGAACCTTGTAGCCTGTCTACGCTTGTGCACTCGATAAAGAACCTTGTAGCCTATCAACGCTTGTAGCACTCTATAAAGAACCTTGTAGCCTGTCTACGCTTGTAGCACTCTATAAAGAACCTTGTAGCCTGTCTACGCTTGTAGCACTCGATAAAGAACCTTGTAGCCTATCAACGCTTGTAGCACTCTATAAAGAACCTTGTAGCCTGTCTACGCTTGTAGCACTCTATAAAGAACCTTGTAGCCTGTCTACGCTTGTGCACTCGATAAAGAACCTTGTAGCCTATCAACGCTTGTAGCACTCTATAAAGAACCTTGTAGCCTGTCTACGCTTGTAGCACTCGATAAAGAACCTTGTAGCCTGTCTACGCTTGTAGCACTCTATAAAGAACCTTGTAGCCTATCAACGCTTGTAGCACTCGATAAAGAACCTTGTAGCCTGTCTACGCTTGTAGCACTCGATAAAGAACCTTGTAGCCTGTCTACGCTTGTAGCACTCGATAAAGAACCTTGTAGCCTGTCTACGCTTGTAGCACTCGATAAAGAACCTTGTAGCCTATCAACGCTTGTAGCACTCGATAAATAACCTTGTAGCCTGTCTACGCTTGTAGCACTCGATAAAGAACCTTGTAGCCTATCAACGCTTGTAGCACTCGACAAAGAACCTTGTAGCCTGTCTACGCTTGTAGCACTCGATAAAGAACCTTGTAGCCTATCAACGCTTGTAGCACTCTATAAAGAACCTTGTAGCCTGTCTACGCTTGTAGCACTCGATAAAGAACCTTGTAGCCTGTCTACGCTTGTAGCACTCGATAAAGAACCTTGTAGCCTATCAACGCTTGTAGCACTCGATAAAGAACCTTGTAGCCTATCAACGCTTGTAGCACTCGATAAAGAACCTTGTAGCATGTCTACGCTTGTAGCACTCGATAAAGAACCTTGTAGCCTGTCTACGCTTGTAGCACTCGATAAAGAACCTTGTAGCCTGTCTACGCTTGTAGCACTCGATAAAGAACCTTGTAGCCTATCAACGCTTGTAGCACTCTATAAAGAACCTTGTAGCCTGTCTACGCTTGTAGCACTCGATAAAGAACCTTGTAGCCTGTCTACGCTTGTAGCACTCGATAAAGAACCTTGTAGCCTATCAACGCTTGTAGCACTCTATAAAGAACCTTGTAGCCTGTCTACGCTTGTATCACTCGATAAAGAACCTTGTAGCCTGTCTACGCTTATAACATTCGATAAAGAACCTTGTAGCCTGTCTACGCTTGTAGCACTCGATAAAGAACCTTGTAGCCTGTCTACGCTTGTAGCACTCGATAAAGAACCTTGTAGCCTATCAACGCTTGTAGCACTCGATAAAGAACCTTGTAGCATGTCTACGCTTGTAGCACTCGATAAAGAACCTTGTAGCCTGTCTACGCTTGTAGCACTCGATAAAGAACCTTGTAGCCTGTCTACGCTTGTAGCACTCGATAAAGAACCTTGTAGCCTATCAACGCTTGTAGCACTCTATAAAGAACCTTGTAGCCTGTCTACGCTTGTAGCACTCGATAAAGAACCTTGTAGCCTGTCTACGCTTGTAGCACTCGATAAAGAACCTTGTAGCCTATCAACGCTTGTAGCACTCGATAAAGAACCTTGTAGCCTGTCTACGCTTGTAGCACTCTATAAAGAACCTTGTAGCCTGTCTACGCTTGTGCACTCGATAAAGAACCTTGTAGCCTATCAACGCTTGTAGCACTCTATAAAGAACCTTGTAGCCTGTCTACGCTTGTGCACTCGATAAAGAACCTTGTAGCCTATCAACGCTTGTAGCACTCTATAAAGAACCTTGTAGCCTGTCTACGCTTGTAGCACTCGATAAAGAACCTTGCAGCCTGTCTACGCTTATAACATTCGATAAAGAACCTTGTAGCCTATCAACGCTTGTAGCACTCTATAAAGAACCTTGTAGCCTGTCTACGCTTGTGCACTCGATAAAGAACCTTGTAGCCTATCAACGCTTGTAGCACTCTATAAAGAACCTTGTAGCCTGTCTACGCTTGTAGCACTCGATAAAGAACCTTGCAGCCTGTCTACGCTTATAACATTCGATAAAGAACCTTGTAGCCTATCAACGCTTGTAGCACTCTATAAAGAACCTTGTAGCCTGTCTACGCTTGTATCACTCGATAAAGAACCTTGTAGCCTATCAACGCTTGTAGCACTCGATAAAGAACCTTGTAGCCTGTCTACGCTTGTAGCACTCGATAAAGAACCTTGTAGCCTATCAACGCTTGTAGCACTCTATAAAGAACCTTGTAGCCTATCAACGCTTGTAGCACTCTATAAAGAACCTTGTAGCCTGTCTACGCTTGTATCACTCGATAAAGAACCTTGTAGCCTGTCTACGCTTGTAGCACTCTATAAAGAACCTTGTAGCCTGTCTACGCTTGTGCACTCGATAAAGAACCTTGTAGCCTATCAACGCTTGTAGCACTCTATAAAGAACCTTGTAGCCTGTCTACGCTTGTGCACTCGATAAAGAACCTTGTAGCCTATCACCGCTTGTAGCACTCTATAAAGAACCTTGTAGCCTGTCTACGCTTGTGCACTCGATAAAGAACCTTGTAGCCTGTCTACGCTTGTAGCACTCGATAAAGAACCTTGTAGCCTGTCTACGCTTATAACATTCGATAAAGAACCTTGTAGCCTATCAACGCTTGTAGCACTCTATAAAGAACCTTGTAGCCTGTCTACGCTTGTAGCACTCGATAAAGAACCTTGTAGCCTGTCTACGCTTATAACATTCGACAAAGAACCTTGTAGCCTATCAACGCTTGTAGCACTCGATAAAGAACCTTGTAGCCTATCTACGCTTGTAGCACTCGATAAAGAACCTTGTAGCCTATCAACACTTGTAGCACTCGATAAAGAACCTTGTAGCCTGTCTACGCTTGTAGCACTCGATAAAGAACCTTGTAGCCTGTCTACGCTTATAACATTCGATAAAGAACCTTGTAGCCTATCAACGCTTGTAGCACTCTATAAAGAACCTTGTAGCCTGTCTACGCTTGTAGCACTCGATAAAGAACCTTGTAGCCTGTCTACGCTTGTAGCACTCGATAAAGAACCTTGTAGCCTATCAACGCTTGTAGCACTCGATAAAGAACCTTGTAGCCTGTCTACGCTTGTAGCACTCGATAAAGAACCTTGTAGCCTGTCTACGCTTGTAGCACTCGATAAAGAACCTTGTAGCCTGTCTACGCTTATAACATTCGACAAAGAACCTTGTAGCCTATCAACGCTTGTAGCACTCGATAAAGAACCTTGTAGCCTGTCTACGCTTGTAGCACTCGATAAAGAACCTTGTAGCCTGTCTACGCTTGTAGCACTCGATAAAGAACCTTGTAGCCTATCAACGCTTGTAGCACTCGATAAAGAACCTTGTAGCCTGTCTACGCTTGTAGCACTCGATAAAGAACCTTGTAGCCTGTCTACGCTTGTAGCACTCGATAAAGAACCTTGTAGCCTATCAACGCTTGTAGCACTCGATAAAGAACCTTGTAGCCTGTCTACGCTTGTAGCACTCGATAAAGAACCTTGTAGCCTGTCTACGCTTGTAGCACTCGATAAAGAACCTTGTAGCCTATCAACGCTTGTATCACTCGATAAAGAACCTTGTAGCCTGTCTACCCTTGTAGCACTCGATAAAGAACCTTGTAGCCTGTCTACGCTTATAACATTCGATAAAGAACCTTGTAGCCTATCAACGCTTGTAGCACTCTATAAAGAACCTTGTAGCCTGTCTACGCTTGTAGCACTCGATAAAGAACCTTGTAGCCTGTCTACGCTTGTAGCACTCGATAAAGAACCTTGTAGCCTGTCTACGCTTGTAGCACTCGATAAAGAACCTTGTAGCCTATCAACGCGTGTAGCACTCGATAAAGAACCTTGTAGCCTGTCTACGCTTGTAGCACTCGATAAAGAATTTTGTAGCCTATCTACGCTTGTAGCACTCGACAAAGAACCTTGTAGCCTATCAACGCTTGTAGCACTCGATAAAGAACCTTGTAGCCTGTCTACCCTTGTAGCACTCGATAAAGAACCTTGTAGCCTGTCTACGCTTATAACATTCGATAAAGAACCTTGTAGCCTATCAACGCTTATAGCACTCTATAAAGAACCTTGTAGCCTGTCTACGCTTGTAGCACTCGATAAAGAACCTTGTAACCTGTCTACGCTTGTAGCACTCGATAAAGAACCTTGTAGCCTGTCTACGCTTGTAGCACTCGATAAAGAATTTTGTAGCCTATCTACGCTTGTAGCACTCGATAAAGAACCTTGTAGCCCATCAACGCTTGTAGCACTCGATAAAGAACCTTGTAGCCTGTCTACGCTTGTAGCACTCGATAAAGAACCTTGTAGCCTATCAACGCTTGTAGCACTCGATAAAGAACCTTGTAGCCTGTCTACGCTTGTAGCACTCGATAAAGAACCTTGTAGCCTGTCTACGCTTGTAGCACTCGATAAAGAATTTTGTAGCCTATCTACGCTTGTAGCACTCGATAAAGAACCTTGTAGCCTATCAACGCTTGTAGCACTCGATAAAGAACCTTGTAGCCTGTCTACGCTTGTAGCACTCGATAAAGAACCTTGTAGCCTATCAACGCTTGTAGCACTCGATAAAGAACCTTGTAGCCTGTCTACGCTTGTAGCACTCGATAAAGAACCTTGTAGCCTATCAACGCTTGTAGCACTCGATAAAGAACCTTGTAGCCTGTCTACGCTTGTAGCACTCGATAAAGAACCTTGTAGCCTGTCTACGCTTGTAGCACTCGATAAAGAACCTTGTAGCCTGTCTACGCTTGTAGCACTTGATAAAGAATTTTGTAGCCTATCTACGCTTGTAGCACTCGATAAAGATCCTTGTAACCTATCAATGCTTGTAGCACTCGATAAAGATCCTCGTAACCTATCAACGCTTGTAGCACTCTATAAACAAATGACAAGCGGGCTTTCGATGGGTGAAGAACCTCGCTAGTCGGGATTTAGTTACTGGACATAATCAGGTACACCCTGATTGTTAACTATGAGTGGTACTGGTGGAATTATGATTTAAGAATCATATTACAAATTAGTTTTGGTCATACCTGGCTTGCATTTAATAATACGGTTCCATTTTCCATCTCTTTGACATGTCATAAAACGGTGGTCATTTCTCGAGTCGTACAAAGGTGTGTTGCATTCGGGCTTGACGACTGTCCCCGAGGGCTCGGACTGATTGCAGGTGCGGTAACTATCGGTCCCGGGGACCTGGCAGTTGTAGCGGACTGAGACATCGGGATCCAGGCTGCAGAATGCTGGGGAAGTGAACATTGTGGCAAGTAAGTATTAAAAGAAATTGTAAGATATGGTTGTTGGTTTTGTTCATGCATTTGGTGGATTGTAAGGCTGCCTATTTACCGTTGCACTAAACAGCGTAGCGAGCGATGGGTGTGATCTCATACAATAGACTCGTTTGATTTTCAAATCGTAGCTTGGCTTAACTCTGGCGGAAAAGAGTTCAATGAAGCTAAGTTTTTTTCAAACACTTACAAGCGCTCATTCATAGCAATTCTATCCACTCCTCCGCTACACGACCTAGCCACAGTATAATAAAGTAAGCAGTTTCACCATGCGCTAATCCATGATTAAATGTCTTAACTCAGATGGAACGTAAATATCATTAACATCGATATTTATTTTAATGGCGGACTTACTAATTTTCGATTATAAAGAGTTTGGTGAAATTGGCCCTAAGTTTTCTGTATACTTAAACATATCCAAAACTCGTAACACGATTTTTTGATACCGACCCATTTATAAATGCTGTAACCGAAGTGACTGTCTGTAATGTCAAAATAACAGATTTTTACTAAATGCATATGAAAGTATATACAGACCTTATAACAAAAAATCTCAAAAAATCTATTTTTAAAATTCTTGTCTGTGTGTCGGTATGTCTGTCTGTTTGTTCCAGCTTATCTCTGAAACGGCTGAACCGATTTTGACGGGACTTTCCCTGGCAGATAACTGATATTTTAAGGAATAACTTAGGCTACTTTAATTTCAAAAAAAGAATTAGAGTTCCGCGCAACCCATGTAATAGTGAACCAATAGCGCGGGCAGGCGATGTAACGTAGCGATTATATAATGTGGCTGTTATTTTAGTATAATGTGTATCTTACGACTTACACGCGAACGAAGTAGCGGGGCACAACTAGTCCCAAATAAAAATGAAATGATGTTTGTTGGTAAGCGTTGAACATCGCTGGACCGATTTGGCTATTTATTAACGACTTCAAAAAAAGGAGTTATTGTTTTAAAATGTTCGTTCGTTCGGTCGAAAAAAATTCAAAGTTGGCGGGAAAATTGAAAGTGCCTTTTCTATGAGAATTTTGTATGAATTACTGTTTGGACAGGACAACGTTTGTCGGGTCAGCTAGTATATATAAATATAAATAAAACACTCACGAACACACTTTGGTATGTCTATAAACCATCTCCCATCCAGGCAGTATGGCACGGCATCGCCAATCACTCCGTATCCCTGTTTACAAGTGATATTCAATTGCGCGTACTCGAAGCTCTGGCCAGGGGTTGCGTACGGACGGTTGGTCTCCACATAGGTACCGTGCTCAGGGTATGGTGGTAGCAGACACTTTCCAGATACAGTTGACTTGCTGAGGAAGAAAAATGGTCTAGATTTTGTTGGCATAGAGACTTAAGACGCCTATCTATTGCTGCGTACAGTCTGTTTTAAAAGTATCTGTTCAGGTAACACTCTTCTGCAATCACTCACTGAAGGCAATTAGGATCACATTTAGAAGGTTTCAACTATATGTCTCACCAACTTTCCTAGATTTATTGTTTGTATAACATAGTCTCGCGCGCGAGTTCTATGCGAGTAGTCACGGATGTGTGATTGCGCAATAATGCCCGTCGATACGATTAAGTGTGCGAACTGTAATGTGGTGATTTCGGAAGTTCTTGCGTTTATTCGTAATAAACATGACGTGATGGACAACGAAAGTCTTATAAGAATATGTGTGTCTGCCTTTTCTGAGGAGGAAATTGACGAGGCAAAGAAATTGTTATGCAGCACGACAAAGATTGGTAAGCGATTGAAGTCGAGGCGAAAAGACAAAAAACAAAAGGATTTAGAAGACATGATTGCGGTTTTCAAAACTATAGATCCAGATCAACTGCCGGTTTTACATAAATTGCCGCCTGTATGCTTTGACCACGTAGACGTCACGAAAGTACTAAAAGACCTGCTAATTTTGCGTGCGGAATTAAATGATATTAAAGATAATTTTGTCACCAAGAACGACCTAGAAGTGGCCTTAAAAGAGAATAATATCATACAATCATCTGCTAATCAGTTACTAAATCCGATATTTAACTCTAATGTTAATAAAGTTAGAGGTGGGGGGTATAACGTAAACAGCGGACCGTTTGGATTGTCGCCGCACCTACCTTCACAACATTCACAGCTGATCGATTCTGACTCACATTCGCAAACGCAGGAAATAAGTGACGATTACGGACCGAAGTATCGCTCTCTCGTTCACTCTCATGCACAGGTGCAACCGGCTGCCGTTGAGTCTGCCACCACGCCGGTGAATTCGACATTCTTAGAAAAAAAGGATGACACAAATACAAATCTAATACAACCAATGCAGAGTAATAAAACTATGGCGGCAGTATTCATGCAAGGGGAATGGCCCGAAAATAGTTCTAAGGATGGTTGGACGCTGGTTCAAAATAAAAAGTCAAAGAATCGGTTCGAGGGAAAAATGGGAACTGCAAGCCCTAATGCGAACTTTAAATTTAGGGCGGCTGATACAAAAATACCACTTTTTATTACGAATGTTGACAAAGAGACTACTGAAAACGATATTTGTGATTATATCAAATATAAGACGCAAGAAATAGTACAGCTTCAGAAAATCAGTATGAAATCTGAACGACCATATAATGCCTTTAAATTGTTTGTCACAAAAAGCAAATTAAATGAATTTTTAGATGACAAAGTATGGCCCGAGGGTATTCGGTTTAGACAGTTTATTTACTTTAAGAAAAATACAACAAGAGTAAATAAGCAGCACAGTGTTGAGAATATAACAAACGTATAATGAGTTGTATGTCGAATGTTAAACTATGTACATTCAACTGTAAAAATATAACTCGATCAGCTGATTGCGTACGTCAATTGAGTACACGAGCCGACGTGATAGCGTTACAGGAGACCTGGCTGCTGCCTCACGACGTGCCCTTCCTAGCGACCATAGATGGAGACTTCGCGTACACTGGGAAATCGTCCGTGGACATCTCTGACGGTGTTTTGGTTGGAAGACCGTACGGAGGTGTGGCGCTGTTGTGGAGGAAGTCGTTATTTGCGTCGGTATCGGTTATAAATTGTGCTAGTGATCGTATGGTGTGTATTAAAATAGCGCAGGGCGAGCGATCTTTGCTAATATTTAGTGTGTACATGCCCACTGACTGTGCCGAAAATCTTACGGGGTTTACGACTTGTCTAAGTGAGATTATCTCAGTGATTGAGAGCAGTGAAGTGGAGTCGGTTTTTGTGTTGGGAGACTTTAACGCGCACCCAGGGACACGATTTTCACGTGAGTTACTTTTAACCTGTGCTGATCAATCATGGTCTTGCATTGATACAGAACTTTTGCCGCAAGACTCGCATACTTTTATTAGCTCCGCCAACGGTTCCCTCCGCTGGCTAGATCACTGTGTTGTCACTGAGGCTGCCAGACATTTGGTGAATAATGCGTCTATTTTGTACGGCGTTTACGTATCGGACCACATTCCGTTATTAATAGAGTGTAACATTAATTTAATTAAGCCTAAGATTGTTGGAGCCTCCATTTCATGTAACAAAGTTGTATGGGGTGAGAGGGATTCAGGACAGATAAATAAGTATTTTGATTACTGTAATAGCAACTTGAAACAAATAGATTTTTCTCCAGAATTTTGTAAATGTGCTGATAATATGTGTCACAAAACTGAGCATCGGTTGGTGATAGATAGGTTGTATAATAAATTAATTTTTATTTTGAAAAGAGGAGCTGAACTCACTCATGCTGGGTCTGTTAAAAAGAATCATAAGGGAAATTATGTAGTGGGGTGGAACAAACACGTTCGCGAGGCTCACCGCGATGCCCGACTGTGTTATCAAGAGTGGCTGTTATACAACAAACCTACTTCTGGATTGATTTATGAAAATATGTGCACATCGCGAAATCTTTTTAAAACTAAGTTAAAATATTGTCAAAACAATCAAGAGAAAATTAAAATGGATATACTAGCATCTTGTCATAAAAGTAAACAATTTAATAAGTTTTGGAAATTAACAAATAAATTAAAACATAGGTCGGGGATGCCGGTGAGCGTCGCGGGTGTGAGCGACCCCACTGAAATAGCAAATGCTTTTCAAAAACATTTTAATGTAAACTCGCGTTTGTGTGGCTACAGCGAGCCGTCATGTAGCGACGCGGGGGCGGCTGTGACCCGGGCTCACCCTGTCAGGTTCTCCGCTAAAGAAGTCGCGAGACGTATACAGAACATGGTGAGGGGAAAGTCCCCCGGTCACGACGGCCTCAGCGTCGAACATCTTATATACGCTGGGGTACACTTACCGCGAGTACTTGCCTTGATTTTTAACCTATGTCTAAGTCATAGTTACTTACCTGTGCAACTTACTAAGACGATCGTTGTGCCAGTAATAAAGAATAAGACTGGTGACGCCTCCGATATCTCCAACTATAGGCCGATATCGCTTGCCACTGTCTGTGCTAAGGTATTGGATAGTCTGCTTGATAATATTCTAGGTAAACATATCGCTCTTGAAGAGGGTCAGTTTGGTTTTAGACCGAACATGTCAACGGATAGTGCAATTTTATGCCTTAAGCAGACTGTCCAATATTATACAGACAGAAAGACGCCTGTAATAGCATGTTTCTTGGATTTATCGAGGGCTTTTGACCTGGTCAATTATGACCTGCTCTGGCATAAGCTCACTCACGACACTACTGTCCCGGGTGATGTGATATCACTGTTTAGGTATTGGTACAGTAGCCAAAAGAATACGGTTAAGTGGGCGGGCTCATATTCTGATTTGTATGGGCTGAATTGTGGGGTGAGACAGGGGGGTTTGAGCTCCCCCCGTCTTTTTAACCTTTATATAAACAAACTGATAGGTAGGCTCAGTAGCACCAAAACCGGTTGTCACGTGGACGGAGTTTGCGTGAACAATATCAGCTACGCTGATGACATGGTGCTGCTGAGCCCATCTATCGGTGCAATGAGAAGGCTTCTTAAAATTTGTGAAAGTTATGCAGTGGCTCACGGGCTCAAATACAATACTGATAAGAGTGAATGGTTGGTTTTTAAATCGGGTGCCGTAACCTACAAACAGCTGCCTGAACTCTCACTCTCGGGGTCTCCATTAGGTCGAGTTTCGAAGTTTAAGTATTTGGGTCACTGGGTCACTGATGACTTAAAAGACAATGTAGACATAGACAGGGAGCGCAGGTCGCTGGCTGTCCGTTGCAACATGCTGGCCCGCTGGTTTGCACGCTGTACTGATCCCGTTAAAATAACGCTTTTTAAGGCCTTCTGCCAGTCGTTTTACACGTGCAGCCTGTGGACCAAGTATACCCAGCGGACATACAGCGACCTGCGCGTACAGTACAATAACGCATTCAGGGTGCTGTTGGGGTTGCCGTGGCGATGTAGCGCGTCAGGGATGTTCGCGGAAGCGGGCGTCGACGGCTTTGCCGCGATCATGCGGAAGCGATGCGCTTCCATGATGGCGCGCTTGCGCTCCTCCTCCAATGGCATCCTGAATGTGTTTTCAGACCGGTGGGACTCTCACCTGTTACGAAGGTGGATAGGTGTTCAGACACACCTACCATAATGGACTGGTGAACCATTGAACGCACAGTTCAATGGTTCATTAGTTGTTTATTATTAATAATTTAATTTAATACTAACATTAGGCTAAGTATACTATTTACTACTAACATTATATGGATTTTTAGTCTGAAATAAAATATTTGAATTGAATTGAATTGAATTGAATAAACAAATTGTAGTTGAAAAATCATGGAACACGCTCTGACGTCGGACATACAGAACGATTCACGCTGGTGCATGCTATTTGCCGACGACATCGTTCTTGGTGAAGATGGACCTGAGATCCAGAGCAGATTGGAGAAATGGCAACGGAAACTGGAGATTGTCGGCTTGACAATCAGCAGAACCGAAACCTAGTATATGTTCTGCGATTTCGGCGGTCTCTCCAGTTCTGGGGCCATAGCACTTGATGATGCGCTTCTCCCGGTCTGCTCCGACTTCCGGTACCTCGGTTCACTTGTGCAAAGCAATGGCGAAGTAGATCGGACTGTTAAGCACAGAATTAACACTGGATGGATGAAATGGCGGCATGTCACGGGAACAATCTGCGACTCCCGCATACGCCTTAAACTGAAGGGGAAGACTTATAAAACAATAGTTAGACCTGCTGTCTTGTATGGATCAGAATGTTGGGCCATTAAAAGAATGAATGAAAGGCAATTGCATGCAGTTGAGATGAGAATGCTAAGAGGGATGTACGCGAATGGATAGAATAAGAAATGAGTATGTAAGAGTAATTCTGAAAGTGACACCGGTGACTGAAAAGTTGTGTGGAAATCGGTTGACATGGTATGGGCATGTGATGTGGAGGAATGAGGAAAATGCCGTCAGGAAAGTTTTGAGTATGAATATGGATGGCTATACGAGCAGGGGAAGACCAAAGAAACTATGGATGGACTGTGTGAAAGATGATATGGCCAGAAAGGGAGTGACTACCGAGATTACCACTAATAGAGAAGTACAGAAGAAAAAGACATGTTGCGGCGACCACAAATAAATTGGCACAAGGGTAGGAGGATGATAAATTGAAAAATCATGGAAGGTGCCCTTATTCCAATTTATTTGGGGTCGCGTATCATGTCTTCTCTATTAGCCATCCCCATCCATCCATCGTTTCATTGGTCTTCCCCTACTCGTATAGCCATCTACAGGTATAGTGTTGAAATTAAGTACTTAGCTCTTACAGTCTAGCAGTTTGGAGTCTAGATTTGTATTCGTACCGGGTTAGTAGCAATAGGCTCGCCCCTATCACATCTGAGTCGTTTGGAGAATTCAGGCATTATTATAATGTAATAGGCTGTAAATGGCTTACTTGATATTCCTGCACAGGGCGTGAGTCTCATCGCTTCTGTCAGGGCAGTCTATCTTGCCGTCGCACTTCCCGTCAATGACTATGCACGTACCGTCTGTGCAGCGCCACTGGTCTAATCTGGAGAACAAATATGCAGAAATATTAGAGGCAAATAAGTTCTCAAACTCACATGGAAATCACTGAAAAAGACAATAGTTTTGCGATTTGTAACTTTTAAGGAGCACATTCACTAACCTATGAATTTGCCGATTTTTGATACGGCTAGTGTAAAGATCAATCATTCTATTTAGAATTCCAAATTCAAATTAATTTTATAATATAACTAGCATGACTTAAAAAAAAAAACAGTTGTTCATTTGTTTTCCCGCCGTTCGATTTTTCTGGAACCACGGAAAAATCGAAATTGCGCACTATTTTCGAATACGAGTTCCGTCGTAGCATCAAAGCAACACAGACAGCACGCAATATTAACTGTGTGTATGGACAAGGTACCGCATGTGAACGCACGGTGCGTTAATGGTTTTATCGCTTCCGTTCTGGAAATTTTGATCTCAACAATAAGCCCCGGGGAAACGTTTCAAATCCAACGAGGCAGTGAAAAACGCCTTTAAAGAATTTTTCGATTCCGGTTCCCAGGATATCTATAGCAGAGGCATCAACGAACTTTCATTAAAATGGCAAAAGTGCATCGACAATATTCTTTAAAAAAAAATGATAAATTTTTTCCTATGTAAATCGCCAATTTCATAGGTAAATACCTAATATCATTGTTATCTTTGAATATAGTTATGACGGCGCAGCAAGTGGCGCCACCCGTTTTTTACGAAGTTACTGGAATCAACAAAATGGTCGGATAAGAGTGACACTGGTTGCTGACGTATGCTGGACCGGTTCAACCGGGTTCCACAGACATTATTCCGGGACGGCATACGCCTTGGTCGGCGAATCTTACTAATAAAAAATATAAAAAAATAATAGTGTCATCCGGGACGGTACGGCATACGCCTTGGTCGGCGAATCTTACTAATAAAAAAATAATCCTGGAGTCCAGGGAGTGTATCGGGTGGTCTTGCACTTACCCACATGATGACTGTCTTTTATGTCTCTCGAGAGAAACTGTAGCTTCTATCAGGCTTCTGGAAAATAATAATATTCAATTGAGTGGGTAGGTGAAAATGGCTTTTATTAAACTACAAGCTATGTATCTGTTTAGCCATTTTCCAATTGGACGTAGTTAAACGAAAAGGATCCAAACCCACGTTGTAGTTAAAACAGGCCAGTTGGCGTGGTTAGTTAAGATACCACCTGCCATGCCGCTGGTCGTGGGTTCGATTCCCATCCAGGACAAACATTTGTGTGCATGAACATGTCTGTTTGTCCTGAGTCTGGGTGTAATTATCTATATAAGTAGATATATATTTACAAAAAAAAAAAAAAAAAGTAGTATAATATGTAGTATATCAGTTATCTGGTTTCCATAGTACAAGCTCTGCTTAGTTTGGGATCAGATGACCGAGTGTGAACAATGTCAAAAAAAAAAAAAAACTTTAATATCACGAAAACAATCCAAGTAAAATTCTGGATCCTTTTCGTTTAACTACGTGCAATTATGTTGGGAGTGGGCTTCCAGTCTTAACTAGATTCAGCTGAATACCAGTATTTTACATGGAGTAACTACCTATATGGCCTTCACAACCCAGTTACTGGGTAACACGATACCCCTTGGTTAGACTTATTGTGGCTGTGAGGGTTGACTTGTGCGTGCGCGTCCTCTTTCCGTCCATAGCTTCGCAAGTTGCGTCCGCGCGTCGCGGTAGCTCGGGGCATGTACCAAACCACTTCTCTCATTTGTTTTTTCCGCAGTTGCTGTAGCAAGACGCGTGTCGCTTGAGCGTGTATCTTTTAACTGAACAGACAGCTGTGCTGCTGGGGAGTTTGTTGAGCCACTTCTTCTTTCCAGCTAAAGCACTAGGAAGTGGTGAAGGGCGGGCATTTTAGGGGACTGTCTTATGTAATTTTGGCGTTCCAAAAGTGCTGATACTCAGCCTAGTTTGAATAAATGACTTTTGATTTTAATTTTGATAATAAGTTTGAAAGGAAAAATACTTACGAGTTTATACTTGAATAGCAGATCGCTTCGTCGGAGCCATCAGGACAGTCCCAGGAGGTATCACACACTGCACCAGCTCTGATGCATGTGCCATCTAGACATGTGAACTGGCTTCCCCTGGAATGTAGATAGGGCATGTCATCCTCAGCCTATAGAAGTCCACAGCTATATTCGTCCATATTCCTCTACAATTACTCGCAATAAGTCGGTCCTCGGCAACTCTCATCCAGCTGCTACCAGTCACCCTGCGAAGATCGTCGCTCCACATAGCCTGAATGAGTACTAACTTATTTTTAGGCAAAAATAGCGCAGGCCTATAATTTTATGATATGATAAGTCTTTATTTGCCTTAAACATGGTATAAAGCTGTTACAGTCTGGTTTTTAGGTCCACATATTCAACTCAACTTACAACCTAATAATACCGACTTGTAAATTGCAAAAAACGTAAGAAAATTTGAATTTCGCGGGCTACCGTGACGCTTTGTCGGGACATCAAATTCACGCGGTTGGCTGCCGACCGCGTGAAGATGATGTCACGACTGTGCGAAGTCGAACGTACACCGAGTACACCTGCATGCAGTAGAATATATCGACTGCGTGCGGTTGTTGCTGTGAAGTCCGTCTGTTGGTAGCCTAATAGAACATGGCCTACTTTTGTTTATCCTAATAATATTTACGCATAACATTTTTACTCATAATAGCTTACGCATAATTATTTAAATAAATAAAAAGGAACCTAGCCACCCGAACGTCGGTGTGCCACTGACGTCGACCGTCTAGGGTTTGGCTTTTCGGGTCAGGTAAATTAGCCTACAAGATAATTATGTCAACATAAATAAACTGTATACTTACCAAAGACAATTATGGCAAAGTATTATTATGTCAAAAAAAAAAAACAAAATAGTTATGCCTAAGAATATTAGGAAAACAGAACAGGTATTTATCTGTTCTGTGATATATGTACATCAATACATAGCAACAAATCCGTACGGTGTGGTAGCTTGCTACATATTAGTAATCTGTAATGCGGTCGCTCCGATTTTACATATTATATGCTAAACGAGTATTTTCAATTTTTAGGGTTCCGTACCAAAATGGTAAAAGGAACCCTTATGGTGCGACTTTGTCTGTCTGTCGCAGGTAGATGTCTCAAGAACTACTAATGCTATCAACTTGAATTTTGGAATAGTTTTAGATGACGTTTGCCCAACTATTTTGCAAATAAGAAAGATATAAAAATGTATATATTTTTTTGCAACAGAAACTGAAAGGAGGTCTTAAAAATTCGAAGTAGGTCTACTAGGACATGTGGGGTATTATATAAATGGGCGCTGTTTGCACATTCTCAAACATGTTTTATTTCTTTTTTAGGCCGCATAGTTTTCGACTTTTGATGAAAAACATAAAAATATACCGTTCCCCCACAGATCTTATTATCTCCGAAGTTTGCATAGAGAAAAATCTGAAATTATTCTGTGTGATAGAAATGTATGTAAAGATTACAGGAAAAATAAAACGATGTCTGTATAGCACACTTTTTTATATATGACTAGCAGCGCCCCGCGGTTTCACCCGTGTAAGTCTCGAACCCGTAAGAATATCAGGGTAAAAAGTATTTTATGTGTTAATCCAAGTTATAAACTATCTGTGTGCTAAATTTCATGAATATCCGTTTAGTAGTATTTGCGTGTAAGAGTAACAAACATCCATCCATCCTCACAAACTTTCGCATTTATAATATTAGTAGGATAGGAACCCTCGGTTTGCGAGTCCGACTCACTTTTGACCGGTTTTATTCAATTTTAAAATCATTCTAATTTAGGTCATTCCGCGCGATCGTGCTAGATCCACAGATGTGTTCAGTGTTAGCAGGAATAATTTTATAATAGGTATGATAGCAAAACCTCAGTGTGTACACATACGAATATTAATCCAAATATTTTACCTGCAAGTCGAAATCGAAGCAAGGTTCCTGATGGCTGAACTGACAGCTGGAGAAACGGCTGAAATATTTAGAATTAAACTTCATATTTTTGACAGGCCAGCTGGCGTGGTTGGTATATATGTATATATAGATATTGCCTATCATGCCGCAGGTCGTGGGTTCGGTTCCCATCCAGGACAAACATTTGTGTGCAAGAACATGTCTGTTTGTCCTGAGTCTGGGTGTAATTATCTATATAAGTATGTATTTACAAAAAAAAAAAGTAGTGTATGTAGTATATCAGTTATCTGGTTTCCATAGTACAAGCTCTGCTTAGTTTGGGATCAGATGACCATGTGTGAAATGTCCCAGGATATTATTATTATTATTATTTTTTACCGTTCTCGACACCCTGAGGTCCCGGACCTTTGGAAGGCGTACGAGGAGCCGAAGCCAACTCGCAGAGGCCCCTTAGATTATTTTAAATGATAAAGAGGCATCAACCGACGATTATCCCTGTATGCACTATGCAAGTGCATCCAAGGACAACCCCCGGTTGGTGTAGGACTATCGTTGTGCGTGGAAACAAAACATATTGGGCTATAGGTCTGGGTGTCTAATGTGGATTGGGTTACTTGAACTATGGAAGAACTATGTCCCCTGCCTGACCAATGTTATATAATAATAATAATAATAAATCATTTATTTCGGGTAACAAAGACCCATAACATATATACCTTACAGACTATCATACATATTTATAAAATCCACAATGTTATTGTACACGAAAGGACGGCGTCGTATTGCGGTGCGTGGTGTCGCGTAGCCTTCCGCGGAATCGCCGATACACGACACCCTTCGGCCAAAACTCTTCCTTAATAATAATAATAAATAATAAAATGCTTTTATTTCAGACAGAAAGTCCATTTGCTTAGTACAACACAAAACTTAGAAACTAGTGTTAGTACTTACATCTAAAAGGAAACAATTAATGATTTTACGCCACAGTGGCATGTAGGCGTATCCAATGCCCCAGTATGGGACTGTCCCACCTGTCTGCAATGGTATGCAGGATGCTGTTGGGGCTGCCCCGCACCCTGCGCATGATGGAAGCGCATCGCTTGCGCATGATGGCGTGAAAGCCATCTATGCCTGCCTTAAGGACGGTCTTGATAAATTGAGTCGGAACGTGCACCACGAACGACTTGAAATTCGTATTGTGGCGCGACGCCAACTTTTCGACCCTTAAGATCCAGTTGGTCCTTGCTCGAACATACTCCACAATCTCCTCAACCTTCGTGGTGTGATGTAGCCGAGAGACATAGAGCTGCGTCGTAGGTATTGGCGGACGCAGCATATTGGGTCCTGCCAGCGCGGTCCCGCACTGGTTCCGACTAGGAGGCTTCTTCCCCTTCTTCCTCTCCACCTTCACGAAGCCATCCTTGTCACACGTGCCCGCAGCCGGACCTTGCTGTTTCGAACCCCTGCATGTTCACAGCAGCTCTCCTTATCCCCCTTCTTGGCCTGAGACACAGGTTTGTGTGTGGCGACGATAGTAGCGTAGGCACGTTTAGGGGTCAACGAACCTACACGAGTCACTACCTCGACCGGCAACGAGTCAGCGACGGCGGCGCAAGTTGCAACGCGTGCAATATCAGCAGCGGGTGACGCAGTGGAGCTTGCCGACTCAAAACTGCCGATGCTAGCGTTTCCCGCTCCGCGCCGTGTGTTCACATTGGAGGCATCAGGCGACCTATTTACCTTAACAGCGTTGCACAACAACTCTACTTCGGCACGTAGTTCACCAATGGTGTTATTAGACACCTCCAACTTGGACTGTACATCGGCCAGGCTCGCCTTGAGACTTGTAATGTCCTTCAGCAACCTGGTGACGTCGACGTGGTCAAACGTGACTGGGGGCAACTTATGTAGCTCCTTCGCCACAAAAGCGGGCACGTCGTCCGGGTCGGTGCTCTTCATCAACGTGATGATGTCCTGCACACACGTCTGGCCACCATCCCTCCGACAAGATTGCATCTGCTCGACTTTGCCGTGCGATTGGCACTGCTGATCTCCTCCTCCTTGAAACCGGACTTGCAGATCTGCAAGATGCTGACTTCGTCCATGTAGTCGATGGCATGGTTGATAAATGCCAAGACCTCGTTGGCTATGAGCGGTTGTGAACTCATAGCGACGTAAACCGAGCAGCGGCTAAAGCCGCGCAACACGTGAATATAATACTCTTGTCGAGCAGCGCAAACACGTCCGTACTTGACCGTGCATTGCACTGGACTAAACTGGACTATTATTATACACGGATAAAATGGCAGGGGGTGACTTGCACACTCAATAATGGGCCCCGGAAACGGCGGCTAGCACATATGATAGTGACGTAGCGACAAGGGGGCAACACTTCCTGAGGTGCTTGAGGAGTGGAGAGGTATTCCACGGCTATCAGGACAATCCCGGAAGTACGGTCAAGATCCCTACCAGCACCTTACTGGAATACTTCCTTCCTCCGAGCACGTTTGCTCTTGCGAATCTTCACTCAAGCCGGCCAATAAAGGCAAGATAGAGGTGGGAGCTCTGTTCCTCGTCAGTGTTCACTCCAGCCGGCCAATAAAGGCAAGCCAGAGATGAGGACAAGATTTCTCTCGGGAGATAGGGTCCGTGGGGTCGCTACTGCCCAACAGCTCGCCACATGCTGCTCTGCGGGTTTCTGTATCTCTCTTGGTCTGGCTCCTCATCCTAGACCCGTTCCGGCAAAGTAAACTCTACCGGCACAGACATAAAGTTCGGAGAGCGCAAGCCCCACCACGACGTCAACGTAGAGATACAGCGGTGGGGTTATTATTATTATTATATTAAACTATGTAATTTATGGTCATCACTGTACATTATTGTCTAGCGCCGCATATTACTAATTTTCGAATACACTCTTTAGTATAAAACAGAGTTTCATGTCATTAGCATTATTACAATTATAGTACTTAATTGTCTAATTGTCATGACTCAGTTATCCGCGGCCCATCTCTAGGCTGAAACATTTTCAGCCCCCCGGTACACTGGATGTAACACTCTTAAGAGCGCTATAGTTGCTCAGCTTTGCTATAGGGCTTAAAAAACTTAGCGTACCGTGGAGCTGAAAAGTTTTGAGCCTAGGGATGGGCTAGGGATTACTAAAAGCGTAATGATGCTAATAATATGAAAGTCTGTATTTATACTAAAGAGGGTATTCGCTAATATGTAAAATACAGCGCGAGACAATAATGACACTCGAAGGTACTTAGGCTCAAAACTTGTCAGACCCCTCGTACAAGCTTCTACTTTCGCGTCAAGGTCGGAAATTATCCCACGGGAACGTACCTACTACGGGGATAAAACATCCTATGATGTAACTTAGACCATGGTCTACTTGTGTGCCATATTTCGTCAAAATCTGTTCTGCTATTAGGGCGTGAAAAGGTAACAGACAGACACAGAGTTCATCATCATCTGATCATTCCTACTTCAAAACTACACCCGATATTTTGAAACTGATCTGTTCCGCCGACAAATACAAAATATCTGCCCCTTAGTCAGACATGCAGAAGTCATGTGACTAAGCCTTAGTGATTCAACTAATATGTACTGAAAACCTACTTATTATTTAGTGATATTCATTTTCTAATTCACAGAACAGGCTTCTTCTGGGTAAGCTCACTCCATCGTAGACTCTGTCTCTGTCACCTCTGACCTAGTCCATAGTCAAGAGCAAACCCATCTCAAATAATGCTGCATGCATCCCTTCGTTGCATTGTACCTACGCAATTTATGCTTATTGAATGAGAGAGCGCCTTGACTTCCATTATACAAGTGTTACTTAGTTTGGAAGTCAAGAGTTCCTTTTCTTGTACATTAATAATATTTAATAAACTTTTTATTTTTTTTTAATAAAAAAACGCTAGTAAAATACCGAAAAGTTTTTTTTTACATAATTCAGCTCGCTCACAGAACAGATAAAAGACGTCCTCCGTCAGACGACCTCTTTTGTTCTGTGATTTAGCTGGTGTCCCGCTCTGACGATGACGAAAAAACTAAATGCTCACGTTAAATCATACCTACGTCTAATATCAACAAGTAGACTCACTTTAAATGAAATTAACATATTTGCTTTGTCTATCGCTCAGGCCATAAGTCTATACATAGGTACGGCATCACAAAATACAAGGAAAACTAAAACCAACCAGACGTCAGCTGAGAACCTGATCGATACAACGTAGTCTCATCAAAACCGGTTGAGCATTGGCGAAGATCGTGACCAAATTAAATTGGTGTTTTTATTTTTTGCTCAAATAAATTACCTAATCTCCTATCTAATGTACATATACATATTATAAATTAACCGCGTTGTTCTCCTAACTTGCGTAACGGACTTTGATGCGGTTTTCAATATCATTTAGAAAATTTATTAATTCCAGCACCCGAATTACGTAATACACTCAATCGGAATCTAAATCATTTTGAAACAAATTGCTAATCCATTGCTTCATATAATATCATCATCTGCCTAGCCTTTTCCCAACTATGTTGGGGTCGGCTTCCAGTCTAACCGGATGCAGCTGAATACCAGTATTTTACATGAAGCGACTGCCTATCTGACCTCCACAACCCAGTTATTGGGTAATACGATACCCCTTGGTAAGACTGGTTGTCAGACTTTCGGGCTTCTGACGACGCGTAACAACTGCCAAAGATCTACGAATGACAGCCGGGACCAACGGCTTAACGTGCTTTCCGAGGCACGGAGGAGTCTCGGTGATGTACAAATGGTCACCCATCTACGGACTAACCCCGGCAAGCGCAGCTTAACCTGATGGATCGACCCTTACGGCTGTTATTATTTAGCCACGAGCTCCTTGCTTCATATAATATATGTTTAAAAAAATTGTCTGCTCGACAACGTAAACAACGAACAAATGTGGGCAAGCAATGGTTACGTGTGAATAGTTTCATTCACACGTAACCATTGCTTGCCCACATTTTGTCGTTCATCATCATTTTTCATAATCAGTTTTATTCATGACATGTTTTCACTAATTTATTGTAAAAAAAACTTACCAAAACCAATTAAAACTATATTATACACAAACATTTTGATGAAAACTCACTTATTTCACTATTTATCACTCTTTCACTAAAATTAAGACCTTTTTGTTAATCTTCGCGCGACCCATACACACGCCTTGAGCGACCTTTCTGCAATACTTTATGAAATCAATGTGTTCGCGATGATACGTCACTAAACAGTTTTTAATAGTGTTTTTTTTTATATTAACTTAGCCATAGGATATATTGTTAGGAAGAATCTTGTGACGTTTTCAAATCTGGTATAAAAGGAGCGCGCAGCCGTTCTTTTTTTTCTTTCGTCGGGTGTCACTCGTGGCGGCAACATCGCTCAAAGGGCAGTAAGACTTATATTTTTTATTTTGCTTCAATATACAATGGTCAAAAATAAATAATTAGATGTAAATTTGATTTGTTGATATCAGTTGTGATTTATGTGGTTTAGTGGTTATAATTTTGGTTCCTTGTGTTACCGTTGTAATAATTTTAAAACGTGTTTATTAAAATAAATCAGTTATAATTGTGATATCGAGTGCTGTGTTGTTTTTTTTAAACATATCCGCTTCTGATTGCTAAAAATATATAAATAATACTAGTTAGCAACAAAATTGTGCTCAAATAATGATTTGCGTAAAGAACCGTAAGTATGTACAACACTTTATAATCACGATTAAGAACCTAATACTACCTCAAATGGCTTAGCAAGATCCTCCGTCATGTCGAAAATACTGCAGCATTAATTTTGAAATAAATATATGGTAAAGTTGAGGATTAATGTTAAGTACTATGTGTGACGAAAACACGATTCCATAAAATCTCGATAGAAAAAAATCCATAGTTACCTCTAAACCGAACAATAAACAGCTGATATTCAAAAAAATCCTTTAAATGAGATCATGAAACTTTGCATAGTAACTAGCAAGTCTCATGTTTTTTTTTTTTTAATTAGTATTATTTTCACCGTTAAAAGAAATTACCTAAACTATCGACGTCTTGGTGTTTTCCCTCTCCCTGCCACCTGACACCCCCAGCTCAGTCTCGCTTCGGCTTTCGAACGGGTGGGTTATGTCGCTTGCGCTTAGAACACACATTACGCAACAGCTAAAATAAGTAGGATAAAGAGTGAGGCGGCGCGGGGAAGTGGGGGTGAAATTAGAATTTGAGCTGAGGTTGTATAGGCTCTTAGGTATTATTATTATATAGCCGTAAATTTATAGTTTTTGACGTGGAAACGTCTTTTCGCTCGGTGTAAATTCAATATTTCTGACTGACAAAAACATGTAAGATTTCAACCGCTAATAACTACGAGACAATGCTAGAGTAATGGTTGAGCTTTCAAAAGATAGCCAGATATAATTTGCGTGTGAGGTCACACTGCGAATGCACGGTACACGCGCGTGAGCGTGACCCGCTACTTTTCACTATGCGTCGAAATATCAATTCGTATAGCGCAAAAACGTGTTTAGCTATATCAATTATCCTAATGTCTTTGTAAAGAATTGACAAAACACTACCAGCAGGGCTAACATGACGCGAGATCGCTCTTTTTCTCGATTTGTCGAAATTTATCTACGATTCTGACGTTATTCTAATGCCTAACATGACCGTTAGGCTCGAGTAAACTTGAAAAAAGCACTTTGACACTTCTTTATCGTGACGAGAAACCGATGTAGCAAGTTAATAAAAACAAATCATTTTTATCGTAGCAACATCGGCTTGAGGTTCCGTCTCATTCATTCGATTTTACCCATGGAATTAGTATGTACTATTTATTTTACGTCGACCTCTTTTAATTTATGTTAAATTCTTTGTGTAACTTACTCTTTTTATTCAAATTAGATGTTTTTCTTTGGCATGCCGAAATTAAATACAAAATGACGGAAATGAAAATTAGTGAAACATAATATACTCACTAGATATAGCAATACACCTCCATGCCTCGGAAGCACGTTAAGCCGTTGGCCCCGGCTGTTATTTGTGGATCTTTGACAGTCGTTACGCGGCGGGTCGTCAGAAGACCGAAAGTCTGACAACAAGTCTTACCAAGAGGTATCGTATTTCAAACTTACCGGGTTGATAAGGTCAGATAGGCAGTCGCTCCGTGTAAAATACTGGTATTCAGCTGGATCCGGTTAGACTGGAAGCCGACCCCAACATAGTTGGGAAAAGTGTCGAATGTCAGTGACGTCGTGTATCCTCACCTTAAAAAGTATAGTGCCGGGCAAATACAATAACTACGGCCCACAGTGGTTCGAAATCGACGCTCCGTGGACATTGAAATGAAAATTTCTTTAGGCGAGAAATAAAAATCGGAACGGTTTTATTTCAGTATTATATAATATTTGGTAATATGACAGCTATAGACAGCACCATCTCCGAAAAAAATATTTAATATGTTTTTGTATGAAGAAAAACACAAAAGTCGTTTTTTCTCACAACTTAATAAAACTTAAAGCCTACGGCTTACATGAGGTGTTGTCCCACATGAGGGATTCCGAAATGCTATAACACGCACACCCATGCGCGCCGCTTCACTCACAGCCAGTGGCGTGCACAGAGATTTCAGACAAGGCATGCACAGCTAAAAAAAAACTTAGGTACCAGTTTCAGCTTGTTGCTGTCGGTGGCCCAACGACTAGGACTACCTACCCTACCTGAGTTTTACCACAGGAGCCTTTGGCTTCGCATGACGTTTGTTTGCGACCACTATGAATATCTAAATAAGTGACACATATTATGATATGCAAAGTGGCATTTAAAAAGGCCGTGGGATGTTTATTTTTTTTTTTTTCTTTGCGCAAATGTTTTTTAATTCAAAATAAATTACTACTTTAATGTTAACTGATTACTTTCTACAAGTTAATGTTTATAAATCAAATCGACGCGCCTATCTTTTTTTCAGATAGTTTTGCAAAACGTCGTTGTAAAAACTGCTCCATCGTTATACTAAAAGTTCTTTTCCAATTGCAATCATAGACAAATCTGTGAGTCTGTTTTGGTCCTGTGTGTTTCGTAAATATGTATGAATTCGTTTTAGACTAGAAAATGATCGTTCGGTCGAAGCGCTACTGAATTTTGATTTAATTACCGACGCAACACTAGAAATTAAATCATTTTGGGTCCTATTCGATAACCCAGTGAATGAGCCACCCGACGATGATTGTAAGTGGGTTTCCAAATTTCCATCATATTTAGCTAACAAATCTACAATTTCTAGAAAATTGCCTTTATTAAAAGACAACCTGGATTTGTTATAACCACGGAATGCTAATTCTTGTTTACCAAGAAAACAAACTACATCAATTAACCGTTTGAAAATATTTCTATTTCTCTCAACTTTCGCGTTGTGCCTTTCAATATCTAACTTAAACTGGCTATTCAAACTAGTCTCTATTCTACCTTTACCAAAAGTTTGGAACTTCAAGCAGAATTCCAGTACTTTTTCTGAAGAATCGTGTTTAGCAGCCCCATTGTGAAAATTAATCCGTTATAGGTTCAAACATTCTTTTTATCTTGGTGTGTAAACAAAATGCAAGGAAAACAGTACAATATGTTTGTGAGTACATACACAACCTATTAGCCAGTGATAATTATCATAAAAGTTTTCATGAAAGTAACGACTACCAGCATTACTTTTTTTTGAGATAAATCCAACCCACACACTGCAATCAATTTAAATTTTTCCTCAAAAGATAACGTCGAAAACGCTGCAAATTTTAATTAATTTAAACACACTTCGCCAGCACAGGACTCACAGGTATAATTTTACATTTTTTACAATAAACTTACTAAATAATCACTTAGACAGTCAATCACTTGCGCCGAGAATAACATAAACAATATGGCGAAAAAACTTTGCAATTACGTTCCGAACTAATACGAACGAATGAATTAGTCGGTCATTTGGCCAATCCGACTAAAAAATGTCAACCCTTTGCAATCAACAATTAGGCGGTTCTTTTACGGCTCCTCAATTTGGACGGTTTGCAATAAAAGCAGTGCTTCCAAATATCGAACACGCGCACACGTTTTCACGCACACAGACACACTTTTGCTGTGTACTACACGATATTCCAAATCTTGCGTTGTATGAAAAATAAGCACGACGTAATAATGCTTTTGCTCACTCACTCACTGCGCTTGCGATAGATGGCGCGTAAATCGCGCTGTAAACACTGGAAGCGTATGTGGGTTCGTGTGAATGGCGAATAAGTTAGATTAATTTTTTTTTTTTTTGAACTATAGTTATTTATCATTTACAATTAGATGGGCATGTGTGTATGCCTGTATGGCACTACAGGGTATGCAGTGCTTATTTGCATGTATGGAGTGCACGCCACTGCTCACAGCAGAGTGTTGAATTTCGAGAAATTCAGTTAGAGATTTTTACGTTGATTTAGGTATGATCTTGAAAAATATACAAAGTAATTGACCATAGTGTGCTAATTTTATTAAAAATAATGAGAAATAATGAAATATACAATATAAAAAAAACACTCAAGTAGAGACCCAGTTACAATATAAATAAATTTTAAAATATTTATTAAGATAATTTAATTCGTTGTTAGTAGATTATGCCAATAGATAAAAAGTTGACAAGAAGTCACCTTTTTATCTACTGACATTCTGACAGACTGATTCATATTTTAAGGAATCTGTATCATCTGATATTTACAAGTACGGTTTGTCGACTTTGCATGCATGGATCGATCCATGGAATGCCTGCTGCATATCGCTTACCGATACCGATAGATTTTAAAAAATGGCAAGCTAGAGATGAAACTAGTAAAGCAACTTTGAAAAGTCGCAAACAGACGATACAGCGAAAATTTCGAGAGGAAATGGGACTCCGAGTCGATATCGTAAAACAAGGTTAGTTGATTTATTTATTTTGTATAATATCAAAGGGTTTTCTAGTTAGTGTAATATTATAAAACTTATCTAATAATGGTCTCATATCAATATTTTTGGGTTCCCTACTTGATTTCGAAAGTTGATGATTCGATTTTTATTATATCGAACACGGTGTGTCGATAATTCAGTTGTACGATGTTTTATTCCATCGATGCTTTATTGGTGCGATGTAACGTTTGTGCGAAAAATCCTGTTGCGAAAAACCCTACAGCGATTGCTTATTAGTTCGATAGTATGTTGGTTCGAAACGCTTACTGTTGTCCGTGACATTGAATTAATAATCTTGTTTTGCATTATAGACGTTAAGGAAATATTAATAATTCCTTTTATTAAAAAAAATATAATTCCTAGTTTATAATTTACATCAAGATACATTGATGAATTATATTTAAATATATTAAAATAATCGTAATCTACCTATACCTAAATAAGTTAAATTAAATATAATTTTACATATATATACAAAAAAATGTTGTATATAATAGGTTGGGGAAAAAGTTTCTTCGCATTTTTTAAGAAAATTCCAAACATTTTTTAATATAGTTTATTTACATAAGACATCTTTAATGGTTTCATCGTATCCTCAGACTCATATTTGTCAAGCATTCGACCTAAATTGACAAATAAGAGTAGAAATGATTTAACTGAAGAAATGAAGTCTCTTCTTTTAATTGACCCGGATACCATGGATAAGGAAAACATTGAATTTGTTGAGGTGCCAAGTATGATGGATTCTGATTTTGAATTCTTTGATAGCGATGACGAAACTCAGTAGACTAGATTTTAATGTTTGATGTTTTTGTGTAAATTTTATATATTTCTCAATTAATATATACAATTGTCTATTCTTAGTATTTTTCTGTATTAGTTATAAGTTTTTGTACTAATAAAAATATATTTTTTAATGTTAATTTAGAAGTCAAACTTTTTATCTACTGACATAATCTACTAACAACGAATTAAATTATCTTATTAATATTTTAAAATTTATTTATATTGGAAATGGGTCTCTATTTGAGTGTTTTTTAGTTTTTTTTATTTTTTTATTTTGCATCTTCCATTATTTCTCATTATTTTTAATAAAATTAACACACTATGGTCAATTACTTTGTATATTTTACAAGATCACACCTAAATCAACGTAAAAATCTCTAACTGAATTTCTCGAAATTCAACACTCTGCTGTGAGTGAAGCGGTGCGCATGGGTGTGCGTGTTATAGCATTTCGGAATCGCCTCATGTGGGACAACACCCCATGTAAGCCGCAGGCTTTAAGTTTTATTAAGTTGTGAGAAAAAACGACTTTTGTGTTTTTCTTCATACAAATATTTTTTTTTTTCCGTAGATGGTGCTGTATATAGCTGTCATATTACAAAATATTATAAATAAAGCCGTTCCGCTTTTTATTTCTCGCCTAAAGAAATTTTGATTTCAATGTCCATGGAGCGTCGATTTCGAACCACTGTGCGGCCGTGGCAGAAACTGTAAGAAAACCTGTTTTTTTTTTATTTACTTACATACGCTATACCATTACAGTATCCCAATTCGGTAATGCAAATAGAAAAGTCTCATATCGGCCGTAAATAAAAACTGAAAAATATCATAACCGGTGAAAGCTTACTTTATAAAACAGTTTATAAATACAAAATTTTAGGCGTAGCAGTTTCGGAAATAATAATAATAATAATAATACTGTTTATTTCTCTCATAAAGGTACATTGTTACAGTAGTGTGTATATACATTTTTGCCTTATGCTAGAACCTTTGTGAGAGCTGGAGTCTGAACTAGGTTCGTGACCTGTATGACAGATCTCCAGGCTCACACCCCTTTAAATATTAATCATATTTATATTTAACGGCGTCTTGATTCACTCTATACATAACACTATTAGCAAACAGTTTAGATAGAGAGGTAAATCTATATAAAAAGGCGGTTATATTTGTGAAGTGTAATGTTAGGTGATGTTATTGTAGGAATATGTGTGTAGTGTAGTGTGTGAATGTGTTGTTTGTATGTACATGTAAATCCTATGAGAGTATTAGCATATGAGTGGGAAGTACGTTCAAAATTATTGAATGGTTTGGATGATGCTTTGATAATGGTCAAATTCGTCTATTTTCTTAAATAACTTTATGACAATTTATTTTAAAATTCTTAATCTATTTGAGACCCTCACAGTAAGCCCTTTCATTCGATATGTCACAGGGTACAGTTTGCAAAACGTTTTATTTCAAGTTTCTTATTTGAAAATTAATTTTTAATATGGGGGTCAATTGGGGAGGGGGGGGGAATTGACCCCCATATTAAAAATTATTTTATTTACGTTATTCGTCAGTGTACGGGTCACAGAAATTCATACGTGTACCAATTTCAACTTAATCGGTCCATTAGATTCGGAGCATATTGGCAGCTACAGATAGACAGACGAGTGATCCTACAAGGGTTCCGTTTTTTCCTTTTGAGGTACGGAACCCTATAAAACGGTTATTATTTGACTAAAGGCACAGCTTGCTATGATGTATACAGGCACTTAGCTATTAGTTAAAATAGATAACATATTAAAGACAGCGTATACATATGTATAATTATGGACCAGATAAAATATCTAAAACATATCAGGAAGGTAGGTAACAAAATTCAACATTGTTCAATAATATTATGCACAAATATTCACCCTTCTTTAGAGTCTATAAAGTTAAATTAACTTTGGAGCTCGTGGCTAAGTAATAACAGCCGCACGGGTCGACCCATCAGGTTAAGCTACGCTTGCCGGGGTTGGTCTGTGGTTGGATGACCATCTTTTCATACCGAGACTCCTCCGTGCCTCAGAAAGCACGTTAAGCCGTTGGTCCCGACTGTCATTCGAGGATCTTTGACAGTCGTTACGGGTCGTCAGAAGCCCGAAAGTCTGACAACCAGTCTTACCAAGAGGTATCGTATTACCCAGTAACTGGGTTGTAGAGGTCAGATAGGCAGTCGCTCCATGTAAAATACTGGTATTCAGCTGCATCCGGTTAGACTGGAAGCCGACCCCAATATAGTTGGGAAAAGGTTAGGCAGATTGATTGATTGAAAGATTAATAAACTTTATTTCAATTATATTTCCCAATAAATTGGTATCCAACATGAACTCTCATTTTGGGTTGAAATCACGTTGTTGACGTCGTTCGTCTTTAAATTTAGCGGCCACTAAGATAATCCATGCTATATAAGCTCTTCCAGACATTATTTTGACTAGACTCAGAAACATATACAGGCTGCTCGGAAATTCGACTTATTCCTTGAAAGGGATTATACTATAGGTTATTTCCAACAAATAAAGCCCTACCATTTTTAATTATTTTTTTCTACATTTCTTTCAAGTAAAGCACGTCTAAATTTCAAAAATTATAAAATATATAATGTTTTGTTTTCACTCAAGACCTTTTATTTCTGACATTATGGGAATTTAGGCATGTACTGTTTTATAAGTATACTAGCTGACCCGACGAACGTTGTGCTGTCAAAATTTCAATAATTCATACAAAATTCCCATAGAAAATGCACTATCAGTTTTCCCGAATTTGCCAATTTCCCCGGCAACTTTTCTAACATTTTCTTTCATACAAACCTTGTCCTGACTATTACAAACACAAAAAAAAAGAATTATCCAATTCGGTGCAGTCGTTCGGAAGTTATGAGCGTACATACATTTCGGCGATTCATCTAAATATATAAAACTCAAAGGTGACTGACTGACTGACTGACATAGTGATCTATCACCCAAACCACTGGAGGGACGGGCTGAAATTTGGCATGCAGATAGATGTTATGACGTAGGGATCCGCTAAGAAAGGATTTTGATAAATTCTACCCCCAAGGGGATAAAATAGGGGATGAAAGTTTGTATGAAACTTTGTCAATTTTAAACCGATCGGGCTGAGACTTTGCATGCATATAGCTACTATAACGTAGGCATCCCCTAAGAAAGGATTTTGATAAATTCTACCCCCAAGGGGATGAAATAGGGGATGAAAGTTTGTATAAATCTTCTTAGATTTTCGACTGATTGAACTGAAATTAAAGATTGGAGCTACTACGATGAAGACGTCTACTTAAATAGGATTTTGATAAATAAAGCCGCAAAAATATACCTAATTAATAATAATACTTAATGCGAGCGAAGCCGCGGGCGAAAACTAGTTTTTACATATTATATAGATTATCACTCAATTCATCAGTCAGAAAAATAACGAATACGTGCCGAGAGAGACGTAGTTACTGTTAAATTATTTGTTTTTAGTGACCAGTCTGAAAATTTGAACAATATTCTAACAACATCCGTAACTCGGAAACCATTCATTTTCGACCTCTAGTTGGCGGGCTTCATTTGTGGAAAATGACCCCCATTATTATAACCTCTTTCAAGGAATAGGTCGAATTTCCGAGCAGCCTGTATACATATATTAATGTAGGTAAACATAATATGTTGTTTTTTTTTTTTACTTGAGATGGGTTTGCTCTTGACTCTAGTCTAGGTCAGAGGTGACAGAGACAAAGTCTACGATGTAGTGAGCTTTCCCAGAAGAAGCCTGTTCACTCTCACTTTGAAGAGATTAGGGTTGTATGCACTCTTTTGCTGTACGCATTATAAAAGACATGAAACGCTTAGTGCGAATTGGTGGAATATCAACCAGGTAGGGATGGTAACTGGCAGTGTCTGGACGTGCATTATCATGCATAAGCAGGAATGAAGCACAAAATTGGGTCCGCAAAGGAATGACAACATTTGATACAATCTTTTTAGCGTAAATCTGTGCATTGAGCCGATCGAAATATCCGCCCATATCATGATTGTTTAACCACTGTATGCATGTACGTCCTAGCATAATTTTAAACGTTCTTGGCGTCCAGGGGTCCTCCAATACCGTTTACGTCTAGTATCTGGCCTCATAATAAAACGAGATTCGTCAGAAAACACACAAAACGCCACTTTTCTTCTGCCCAATTTCTGTGTTCACGAGCCTCAATAGGTGGCTCAACACGTACCAGACTTCAGAAACGGGCATTGACTTCATGCAAGCGATTTCTTATGGTTTGATTCCTGAAGAACTATGAAGCCTCGTAACCAACATCATCGCAGTCATTGTAAGATTTCGTCGAGCAGTAATTTCTCTGTAACGATCTTGTTTGCGTGTGGTGATGCGAGCTCGTCCTCCATGTCGCTCTGCCACGCAGCTAGGGATGCAGTAACGTGTCCAAAGTCGACTTATAACACTCTGCGTAGTGCCAAAAGCGATTGCCACAGCACGTTGTCGAGAACCAGCTTCCAACATTCCGACGGCTCTGATCATTTCTTCTTAGTTCAAATGATATCTTCTCTCTTTACTCAGAAGTATGGCAGAAAGTTTACCGATTTGGCCTCAAACCCGTTGCAGGATTTTAAAGGATTACGACATGACAGAAGGTTTTGCTTTGGACCGAAATTCAAAAACTCTTCCCTTATCAAATAAAGAAACTTACTAAAAGATACAAAAAATATAATTAAAAAAAACCGGCCAAGAGCGTGTCGGGCCACGCTCAGTGTAGGGTTCCGTAGTTTCCCGTCCGTCACAATAAGTGTTCTCACTTATGAGTTTAAAGGTGGGTATCCATTATGTTCACGCTCCAGCAGTGCTCCGCGCTCCTGCAAAATGCTTGCATATACGATTATACTACAAACTTAGTCCAGAAATTATTTTGTACAACTTTTTGTCTTTTTTGTACAAAAACTGTTGTTTCCATCAAGTTTAAAATGATTTTCCTAGAAAGTCCTTATAAAGTTCTACTTTTCAGATTTTTTTCATATTTTCTAAACTTATGGTTCAAAAGTTAGAGGGGGGGGGGACACATTGTTTTTTACTTTTGGAGCGATTATTTCCGAAATTATTGACATTATCAAAAAATGATTTTAGTAAATCCCTATTCATTTTTAAATACCTTTCCAACAATATATCACACGTTAGGGTTGAAATTAATAAAAAAATCACTTCCCACTTTACATATAGGGGGGCTACCCTAATAAAACATTTTTTTTCCAATTTTTATTTTACCACTTTGTCGGCGTGATTGATATACATATTGGTACCAAATTTCAGCTTTCTAGTGCTAACGGTCACAGAGATTAAGCGAGGACGGACAGACGGACGGACAGACAGACATGGCGAAACTATAAGGGTTCCTAGTTGACTACGGAACCCTAAAAAACGATTTTTAGTACCTAGCAAAAACGTGCTTGATCCCTAGAGACTTTTGATGTGCATCAACATCATCATTTCAGCCGAAAGATGTCCACAGTCGGACATAGACCGATGATGTGTAAAACACCGATAATTTTTTAAATATATTTTTGGAAGCCTAAATAGATTATCATATGTGAATATATTGCAGTTCCAATAACCTCCTTTAATCCTCCTTTTATTTGAAGTTGGTTGGTTTCATACTACCTAGTAAATTGTTTAAATCTCGAGGATGCAGCGACGGAGTGTATTAACTACACATAAGTAATTATATTCGGCTTTCAGCCGGCTCGTGCCGATCGCGATCGGGAAACTCCAGTCAGGAAATGATAACAAAATTAGGTTTAGAGAAACCTAATGATATGATCTCTATGTGTATATATTTCTGTGAAGGTGGTGACTGTATTAATGTTGCAGTCTTGTGCGCCCCTCGGTGCTGTGGACACGACGCCTCTGAGGTAGTAGCGCGCCGCGCCGCGCTCGGTCTCTGGGAAGGACAGGCCGCCCCCACTGTCACCTTTGCAGACTGCCGCCGTACCTGGGATGAGACGGAAAACTATTTTCATTTTTGATATTCCGTGCCTTAACCGGTGTAAGATTTTTTGTGTCGCATGGAGCAGACGAGTTTGAGAATTAAGAGGATTGTGAAGAGCCGATAAGCGGTGCGAGTCTTGGAGGTAATTACCTACATTACCTTTTTTGAAATATTGTTTCGGGCGATAACGGTTTTACCCCCCTAAACCTTTACGAAATGAGACAATTTTAGTGTCATTAGATTCAGTACACTTTAATCTAGGTCTGTACGTTTTCTTTTTTAGCAAATCAGTTTAGTTTATTTTTTTTTAAATAAAACCCCCGAGGAAGTTTCTTTTTTAAGTCAATAATATAGATATTTAGATGCTAACTAATAATTTATATCGTACGCAATATTTCTGTATAATAAAAACTTACGGTCCTAGATTACGGTCTTAGACCTTCCTAAATTATGAAAATTAGACTATGTTTACGGGGTAAAAACGTTATCACTTCTCGTACGAATATTTACAGCTTCACAATCCTCTTAAGAAAAAGTAGGATGGTCCACTTGAAGGACTAAGTGCGGAAACCAAACCCTTTAACATAGAACATAGAGAAAGTAGGATGCAAGTATGTACGAGCGAAGCAAGCTCGAAAATTGCATCCGCCTGAGATAGGTTAGACTCTGAGAACGCTGAAGTTACAGGAATTCATTCAATTCAAAGTCAGAGTCAATGAAATAGAGTATTGCTTTTGTTGATTATAAAGTACGCCTACGCGGATTATAGTACAATTCTCTATATTAGAGGACGGAGTACTCTCCACCAATTTATTAGGATGGCGCTCCGTGGGTCCTTTTTAATAAGAAACACTTTAGTTCTTTGCTTTTGTCAATATTTTGTAAAGCACTTTCTCGCGAGTATTTCATTCTATACTTTAAGGCCATACCAAAATAAGTTGGGGACTTTTTCGTAACCATTTATTTCACTATTACAGAATGTATGGATTTAATTTTTGGATATATGTTTACTGACTATTTCATTAATACTCTGACTGAAGGAAAACACGATTGGGTTAAATTTCCTCGAAAGAATTTAATTCCGAAAATACCTCTACTTTCTTATATTTTTTTCTGTAATTCTAAAATCCTAAGTAATTTCATTGCAAACTTGCATTCAAAATGTGCGTATTAGGTAATTGAAAACTCTGGCTGAACATATTTTTGATAGATAGCTTTATTTATTTTTAAACAATTTTTATTTGGTTTGGCGCTTTTATTTTGGTTCCAGCGCATTGTTGCGCTCTCTTTTTTCGCATCTCTGTCACTGTCTTATTACCGCTCAGTTAGCTTTTTACGTATCGCCTTAAAGCGCGGCCGCGCTCGCGATAAGTGACATTATCATTAGATTCAAGAAAACTGCTAGGAATAGCAATGGGGTGTTGTATTATATGATAAAATGGCGGTTACTCGTCGTGGATGTCATTGACGAGGGGGGAGGGGTCGAGCTCTGGACCAGGGACAATAAGGAACAACTTAGTTTAACCCCCTCCCCCCCTCCCCCGCCTACGTCCTGGAGTCACCATGCAGGCTTAGCACGAGGACCGTAGAGAAGCGTTTTGTCGACGGCAACAAAGTAGAAAGAGTCAACTGCACTTTTACGAAGTTCACTTTTTTACATTATTGACTCAGAATTCTTTGTTTTTTCATAGGATTATTTTCTGTTTAATTCTCAATTTTTACAAATATTAATCATAATCATTTTTTTTTTTTCATTTTTTTGTTTTTTTTAAGTCACGCATATAAATACAACTGCGGAGTCGCATCTGTAGCGCCAGAGAAGATACGTGTCCTCAATGTGTTTTATATGAAAATTTTCACTTTTTAGTTTTAAGGGATTATGAGTTTCATAAAGGGGGCAACATTTTCATTATTTTTGCAATATGACACACCGTTTTCGAGATTATAAGCAAAAGAAGAGAAAAAAAATGATTTTGTAGATAACCGTATACCGGGTTATTGGTAAAACACCAGCAACCTCTTAAGGGGTCATTGTGACCAAACCTGAAATCGCGAAAAAAAAAATCTGCTCTTTAGTACATTTATGTTCGCATAATTCGTCAACATGTACTGAACAGCTTATTTTTTTTTGCGATTTCAGATTTGGTCCCATAGTAAAAGTTGTTCATAATTATGAGTACAATGACCCCTTAAGAGGTTGCTGGTGTTTTACCAATAACCCTGTATACTTTGCGGCCGTCGAGTAGAAAGTTTTCTACTGTCTTTAGCATGACGATTACAAAATAGGGATGATGACTAAAAAATGATTTTTTGTCCGTCATGTAGATTATTAAAATATATTGGACACGTATTTTTTCTTTTTCTACGTAATCAAAAGATTACGGCTATACATTGAGTTAAAATGTGGCATGACGTCACGTCTTTGTAGATTTTATACGTAGAAGTGACGTAGCAAGCCCCCACTCCCGAACTTTAATGCGAGTTATCTAAGTCATTTTTTATTAATATGATAAAGCAAAAAATACGTATCTAATATTTTTTTATTATCTGCCTGACGGACTAAATAGAATTTCTTTTTTCTTACCCAGGCATCATCCCTATAATTATCAGTGATCAGTGTGATTTTGACAGTTTGGGATAGAAAACTTTCTTCCGAAATAGTCTACATAAAAAAGGACCTAGACAAAGATCGCTAGAAACAAAAGACAAAATGACAAATTGTAGAAGGATTTCTAAGGTGCGATGTCAAAAACGGAGAAACAAAATGTCGCTTTGTATAGAAAGAGATTTCTACTCTTTGTAGATATAGAAAGTGGTCACACTAAGCCCACGGGCGCTTATTTATTTTAATTTAGGAAAACTTACAGCTAAACAGATACAGTAAGTAATAGTTTAAACAAAATATGGCCAATTACAAGTTTCCACATGTAGAAAAAAATTGAAAATATACTAAATTGACACAAAACAGAAAAATTACTATTAACACTCGAAGAAACTATTAGATAACTGTAGGCGACGCATATTAAAAATGTTTTTTAGTATTGTTTTGAGACAATAAATAGTGTGCGCGCGAGCGGGAGCAGCGGAGCTACCATCCACGGAGGGGAGCGTGAGGTACGCGGGCAGCGGAGTAGCGCCGCGCCGGCCGCGATCGCTTGGTGAAGGGAGTCGCCCGAAACCTACGTGCATAAAGGGACGCACGCTGTTCTCGCTCCGCTAACTCTTGAAACTTTACCTACTTGTTTTACTTGTCCATCGTTAATATCACGCTGGTCCTTCAAGCCGGACAAGTAATCAGCAGCACTAACCAAGCTTCAAGCAAGTGCATTTTCAAGCTTTGCAAGCTAGTTCGCAACCGCATGTTTCGCACGCCGCCCGCACAAAACAAAATGGTGGGCACACGTAGCACCGTACGACGCGAACGCGAAGAGAAAATAGCAATGGCGAGCACGAGTGAGGAAATAAAATCTGTCCCTGTAGCAAAACCTCCTCCTACTTCAAGCATAAAAACCGAAGGCAGCAGAAACTCCAAGGTCAAATCTCCTTCTGCAACGTCATCGGTCAAGGCGAGGAAAGCGCAGTTAGTTCTTGATGCTGCAAAACAAAAGGCGCAGTTACAAATGGAACTCATTGATAAGAAGCTAGCCGTCGATCTGGCTGAGCTGGAGAGTCACAGCTCTCACACACACTCACAGTCAGGAGGTGAATTGGTTCACCGAGTGGAAGAATGGCTACAGACAAGCCAGGAGGTGGAAAACATGCAGTGTGTCACTAGTGGCAATAAGGACGATGCACTGTGTCCGGCACATCGGCAAGATAACTTGCAGCACATGGGGGACGCCGGCCCACTACCGCCCGACCTGGAACCCGCACTCAACCAGCTACGCACACCGCTGCCGGCGACAACTCGCGGCGGCACTGAAGATACCATGCACATGCTGGCGAGCGCACTTAAGAACCTAGCCGTCGCTGCCACTACTAAAAGTGCCAATCAACCTGGTACCGACGTTAAGTTGCTCAACCGATTGTGTACGCCAAAGGATTTACCTAAATATGACGGTGATCCTCTAGAGTGGCTACAGTTCAAACGAGCATACGAAGAATCATCGCAGGTCTGCAATTTCACAGATCGTGAAAACTTATGGCGACTTAGGAAAAGTCTCCATGGACCAGCTAAAGAAGCAGTCATATCACTGCTGATCGGCGTCACATCTCCCGACGTCGTGATGTCAACCTTGGAATTACAATTTGGAAACCAAGACGTTATTGTGTCAAGAATACTTCGTGATATCAGTAAATTACGACCGATGTCACAGGAATATCAGAAAGATATTGTTCCCTTCTCAGTCAAAGTGAAGAACTGCGTGGCAGCAGTCGCAGCAATCGGTTGCGAAGATTATTTGAAGGGAATGAACATAGTGTCGGGAATATTATGTAAATTACCGACAGTCCTTATCTCTAAATGGACTGACTACAGTTACCCACTACTCGACGAGAAGACGAAACCGAAACTCGTCATCCTTTCCGAGTTCTTGAGCATAGAAGCCGAAAAAGTAACAAGGTGCTCAGTGAACTTGTCTTGTGCGTCAAACTGCAAGTATAGTTACAGTGATAACAAAAACCGCTCGCAATCACAAACACTTCTAGTGAACAATAACAAAGACCACAGTGAAAGTGAGAACAATAGTGACAAGTGCCGGTTCTGTCGTATATCAACACACCCACTACCAGACTGTAAAAAGTTTCGGAAAGCGTTACGCAAAGACCGGTGGACGTATGTCAAACGTCACGGTATCTGTTTTAAGTGTCTGACGTCACGACACAAGAAAGACTCTTGTAATGCCACCGCGTGTGATATCGATAACTGTGGACAATGTCATCATCGCCTGTTACACTTTAATATTAATAAAAACAATAATGGTTCAGTGCCGTTGCAAAGTGAAAATGATAAAAAAACTGAATCGGAAAATATTACGCCTGTAGAATCAATAACTCACTTAAATATGGACAGCTCCTGTAAAGTGTTATTAAAAACTGTGCCTATCTTCATACACGGTACTAACGGAACGGTGCGTAGTGTTGCGCTGCTAGACGACGGGTCAACTGTGACACTGATAAGCGATGAGCTTGCGGCGCGCGCCGGTTTACGCGGCAATAAACAATCTATGCGCGTGTGTGGGGCGTGGGACAGTATGGAAGTAGTATGCGATAGTGAGATCTTGGACATAAAGCTATCTAGCGGTCGAGGAAATAACTTTACTATTAGGGCACGTAGTGTTAAAAATATGAACTTACCTGTGCAAAACTTAGCTGCAGTTAACCTCAGTGATTATAGACTGAAACCTGAAATAAAAAGTTTAATTAGTGATGGCCAATGCAAACCTGAAATATTGATAGGCCAAGACAATTACAATTTGCTTTTACCGTTGGAAATAATAAAAGGCAAACCAAACGAGCCGTACTTCACCCGTACTCCATTAGGGTGGTGCATACATGGTCGTGTGCGCACGTCGCTCGATGTAAGTGCGACGCACGAATCTACTTTCTTTTTGAATGAAGAACATGAGATTATGAACCTGGAATCTGAGCGTATTCTGCGAGATATACATGAGACAATACGCCAGTCATATGCGATCGAGTCTGCAGGCATTACTACAAAGCCCAGACAAAATATAGAAGATACACAAGCGTGGGAGCACCTTGAACGTACCTGTACACTGAGAGATGGCAGATGGTATGTTGGCCTGCCATGGAAACACCCACACTGTGTGATGCCTGACACGTACTCTAGTGCTGTAACAAGACTCAGAAGTGTGGAGAAGAAAATGAAGGCAAGCGAAGGTTACGCTTTAAGATATAAAGAAAGAATCGAACACCTATTAAGTAACGATTATGCTTCACAAATTGATGATACAACGGGTTCTTCGCAAACATGGCATCTTCCTCATTTTGGTGTAGATAACCCCAACAAACAAAAGTTACGACTGGTATTTGATGCTGCCGCCAAAACTAACGGCATGTGTCTGAACGATTATTTACTGAAGGGACCCGATCTACTCGTGTCACTATACGGGATTATGTTAAGATTCAGAGAAAACAGTATCGCCGTCACTGGAGACATAAGAGATATGTTTCTTCGAATAAAGATTATAAAAGAAGACAGAGATGCTTTACGCTTCCTATGGAGAGAAACACCAAACGAGCTAGTGAAAACCTACGCTATGAGTTCGCTAATATTTGGTGCTAACTGCTCACCCTTCATAGCACAATTTATAAAGAACAAGAATGCCGAACGATATGCGTCAGCCATGCCGGCCGCCGTGCACGCTATAAGTAAGCAACATTACATGGACGATTACATAGACAGTATCGAAGACGAGCAGACAGCAATTAAGATGGTAAATGATATAACTTACATACATAAACAAGGTGGATTTGAAATAAGAAACTGGACCTGCAACAATCAGTCTGTATTGAAAAGTTTACCGCGCGAAAGTCAAAGATGCACAGCCGTACCGTTCAAGCATAGCGAACAATACGATGGTGAGCGCACACTGGGCCTACTCTGGTCACCAATCGATGACACGTTGGGATTCGATATATCATTTAAGCGGATTCCTTCGTCAATCATCAACGGACAAAAGAAACCCACAAAAAGGGAAATGTTACGAGTAAACATGTCGATATTTGATGTATACGGATTCTTGTCACCTATCACTATCAAAGGCAAGATAATGTTACAAGAAACTTGGAAAAGTGGAATCAGCTGGGATGCCGAAGTACCAGACGATATTTTTATTAAATGGTTGGAATGGTTGAATACACTGCAAAGTATCAATAACATACGGCTGCCAAGACATTACGCATCTGCTACGCTGAGGTCTGCTACGAATGTATCAGCTACGGCTACGAGTCGATCGGCTACGAGCATAACATCTGCTACGACAAGTACACCACGCGCTGACAAGGTGACCACGAGAACGAGCGAGACGCACGATGATCGTATCGTAAGTGCAAGCGCACCGAATAGTATGAACGGCGGACGCTATATAAACCTACAGCTACATGTGTTTTGCGACGCGTCGACGCAAGCTATGTGCGCGACTGCGTATTGGCGTTGGAATGAACGTAATCAAGTACAAGTTGCGTTCATCTCTAGTAAATGTCGTGTTGCGCCCGTAAAGTATGTGTCCATGCCGCGCCTAGAACTTCAAGCTGCATTGATTGGTGCACGGTTGGCTGATACGCTAATAAAAGAACACAAAATAAAACCAGACAAGAAGTACATGTGGTGTGATTCAAGTACTGTACTACATTGGATACGCAACGATAAGCGTACTTATAAAGCTTATGTAGCTCATCGACTCGGTGAGATCGACGAATATACACGCATGGAAGAATGGAGATACATACCTACGAAGATGAACATCGCTGATCTAGCCACTCGTGAATCCTGTGACATAAAAACACTACAGAATGAGTGGTTATACGGCCCGGCATTTCTACATGAAGATGAGAGTTTATGGCTTAGAGAATCGGATATACAGCCACCTGATGTTTGTGATGTGGACCTAGAATGCATTAATACTCTTCACGTCACACCAGTATACTTACAAGCTGTCCCCGAACCAGAAAGGTTCTCCTCCTGGCTCCGACTTCTTCGGTCTACCTGTGTAGTCTTATCCTTCGTAGAAAAGTGTAGAAAACGTACCTGTGATATCGACGGTGCGATGATGCAACGGGCTGAGAGACTGTTGATAAAGTCCGCGCAAGCGAAGTCCTTTCCTGAAGAGCTTAAAGACCTAAAAATAAAAAAAGGGTTAAATAGAAAAAGTAAACTTCTGACCTTAACTCCGATTATTGATAACGACGGTATCCTCCGTGTGGGCGGCCGCATTGATGCTGCTCCTGAAATATCAGATGAGGTGAAGCAACCTGTGATACTCGATGGGCGTAGTCATATTACCCATCTGATCGTTAAACATTTCCATGAAAAAGCCTTTCATGGGAACCAAGAGATGGTCGTGAACGAATTGAAACAGATATACTGGATTATACGCATTAGACCTACTGTGAAGTACATAACATCAAAATGTATGTTGTGCAGAATAAAAAGGGCACAACCTTATCCGCCCAGAATGGGTGACTTACCTGAGGCGCGAATGGCCCACCATCAGCGTCCATTCACCTTCACTGGCGTCGATCTCTTTGGCCCCATGGAGGTAACTGTTGGCCGGCGACGGGAGAAGAGGTATGGTGTTATATTTACATGCCTAACAGTAAGAGCCGTACACGTTGAGATTGTCAGTAACTTAACGACTGATGCCCTGATCATGGCTCTTCGGCGGATGGCGGCAAGGCGAGGCTGGCCACGATGCCTGTTTTCTGACAACGGTACGAATTTGCGAGGCGCAGACAAAGAACTTAAGAAATGTATCCTTGAGCTAGATGAGGAGCAACTGGCCAAAGATGTTGTGAATTTCAGTATGGCGACCACATGGACGTTCATCCCCCCCGCTAGTCCTCACTGGGGAGGGGCGTGGGAACGCCTTATCAGGAGCATCAAAAGTTCACTGAAAGTGATATTGAAGGAACGTGCACCACGTGACGAAACTCTCCACACTCTGATGGCTGAAGTGGAACAGATGGTGAACAGTCGACCTCTTACCCACGTGACAGTTGAGCCCAACACTCAAGAGTCATTGACCCCGAATCATTTTCTTTTGGGTTCATCATCTAACCTACCTGTCCTTGGTACCTACGACGACTCCGAGATGTACCTACGGAAACAGTGGCGCATATCACAGAGGCTAGCTGATATGTTTTGGACACGCTGGGTGCGAGAAGTCCTTCCCGAATTGAGACCCAGAACCAAGTGGACCGCGGAACAGAGGCCCTTACGAGTAGGAGACCTCGTCATGATCGTCGACCCTACCATGCCCAGAAACGTGTGGCCGAGAGGCATAATAAAGGATGTATTGCCGGGCAAAGACGGCCGGGTTAGGGTAGTCGATATAAAAACCAAGACTGGTGTTTTGCGTCGAACCGCGGCACGCGTCGCGCGTATTCCCACTGAGAATGAGTGCTGTACCAGCACTGGGGAGGGGAATGTAGGCGACGCATATTAAAAATGTTTTTTAGTATTGTTTTGAGACAATAAATAGTGTGCGCGCGAGCGGGAGCAGCGGAGCTACCATCCACGGAGGGGAGCGTGAGGTACGCGGGCAGCGGAGTAGCGCCGCGCCGGCCGCGATCGCTTGGTGAAGGGAGTCGCCCGAAACCTACGTGCATAAAGGGACGCACGCTGTTCTCGCTCCGCTAACTCTTGAAACTTTACCTACTTGTTTTACTTGTCCATCGTTAATAATAACATTTTCTTCAATTTAGCAACACTAGTATTAAAAATGTCGATATCAACTTCCCGGCAGGTTGCATTATGCATACGACTCGCTCTCACCATGTACGAGTTCCGTCTGTATATAGTGACTACCACTGGGGTGTGCAATAAATCAGAACTACGTAAGAACGCAGACGACACTCTCAGCCCGACCTTATGTAACAGCTCGGTAACACCAGTTGTTCCATTAGCAATTTTGAAAAATTTTGAAATATTTCGCCTTTCGTAAAGTGGAAGGATATGAAACTTTTTACAACGGTTACTTACATAATCAGCAACACACCGATATGTGTGCAGAACGACAAATCATCGAAGTGTAGCGACATACCTACATACAGCGCGTCTCACAATACCTACCGCCGCACGCTGAGTGCGCGCGCGCCGCGCCGGCCAGCGAGACTGTTCTGGAACGACGCCACCGAACGCGCCGTGTCGCCACAGCTTCTCGAAGGACGCCGCGCGAACGCCGCGCGCCGCTGAATGTTCTAGATAGAAGACCAGCTACTCCGCGTTTTCTCGAAGCGCCGCGCACGCCCTCGCGCATGCGCGGAGAACGATATATAAGTAGATGTATGGTACTCAATAAAAAGATAGTTCATCTTAAGCCGTTCACTATGTGGGACACGTCTTTTATTTATAAGTACCTCGTAGCACGTGTAGCTGCAATACCTAACGTACACGGATGCTACAGAAGAAAGTGACCCCAAGATCTCGCACTGACACTACCCGCGGTATCACATGCCAGTCCATGCTATATTTGTGACGTCGGGGATCCACGGCCCGCGTAAAAGACACGTTACACTTATTCACATTGAATAGGGTAGCTTGTTCTCAATACTCCACCCTGCTATATCGCTGCAGTAGTTCGCAGTGCGATTGAACTTCTTTCTATTTATATTACATTGTAATTAGAAAAAAAAATTAAAGCGTAACCGTGGTGTTTCTTGCCGGCTCTTCTGCATAGGAAACGACAAATTGGAATCTTGTAGGTGCCTAGCTTCTGGCTGGTAAAAAAATAAAATAAAATATTTTGAATTTCGAATTTCACCACTTACCGTTATTATAACCGGCGCATATCTTGTCCCCGGTGATGTTCTCCGTAAAAGTCTGCGGCGTGATGCGTATGCACTCCTGGATGGACACAAACGGCAGCTGCACCACCTTCAGAACTGGGGAAGACTGCCCGTTTTCTCCTGTCAAACCCCAGCCCGCGATCTGAAAGCGTTGTTTTTAGATGCACTCATCAAGTAACCTAGGCATGTCTAAATATACTTTAGGGGCGGGGTAGTTACAGGAAAACGGTCTTAAGAGACTGTGCTTATTTTTTTATACCCATTTACATACTTTGAAAAAATTGTACAGTCGATTCTCACTACTCAATTCGTGGTGACTTCATGAATTTCAAAAAAATATTATTGTCATGCACGCGCGTTTCACCACCATAGCGCCGTAATTTAAAAAAAACTTATAGGTTATTCGAATACACGTCGTATCCCGCCATTTTTGTTTGATATTAGTGTTGCAAAAATGTATTAGTTAGTTGTTTACAAAAATGATAATCAGCAATTAAACTTTCCATGAATTTATATAGAGTTCTTACAACACTGTACAGCAAGCACCCTATGGTTTCAAAACCTTTTCTAGAGGATTCATATCATGAGTGTAGATAAAAAACAGCGTTCGTGTTTTAATACCCCTTATTATACTACAGTTGCATAAATAAATATTATCTACGCTCTAGGCCACTTCTGTTCTGTGCTTCGATTTCTTACCTTCCCGAAGTTCCCCACCTGCAGCTGTCGCTGGTTAAAAACTCGTTCAAAGTCCAAACATACTGGCCTGACGTAGGTGTAATACACGAACGGAGTCTCCAGGATCAAGACGGCTATGTCATGTTGGAAGTTTGTGCGGACGCCTAGGTAGTAGGGCGAGAGCTCGATGGATTTTAACTGTGGAAGTAAATTTATATTTTTCACACCACCTCTCGATAATATCAAATTATATGTCATGCAAACCTAGCCTAAAGTAAGTCATTAAAATTCTGGGGTCTAGCTGGGTTATAATAATATATTGAACTGAATTTCATTATAACCCAGTCAAGAATTCAGCCTATCGCAGTCCAAGCCCCTGGGGTCAAGCCGGGTAATAGTATTGGGCTGAATTTCATTACAAGCCGCTGGTCAATAACGTGATTTAAATTTGGAACCTCAACTGAAAATTCGAATGAAAACTTTTACAAATCTATACATACTAATAAATAAAGCAGAAGAGCTGTTTTTTTTTTTTTGGTTGTATGTTTGAACGTGCTAATCTCTGGAACTACCAGTCGATTTCAAAAATTCTTTTATGCATTTGACAGCCCAATTCTTGAGAAAAGCTATAGGCCAGTAAAGAAGAATGGGAATATCCTCCAGGTGGTACGAGGACTAAAACACCGGTAACTTTACAAAAGTGGACTGTATTATAGGATTTTGTAGGACAAATGGTAAACTAAATTTAAATCGGCGAGAAATGAATGAAGTAGGTATGCGGTCGCTCAGTAGCGTGGACCATGACGCAGTGCAGTGCCGGCCAGGGCTCGGAAACGTTATTTAAAATAACGTTTTTAAAACGTTTCTAACAGTTCTTTGTACAACATTTTGTTCGGAACGAAAACGATATGAGAACGTTTTCAAAAACCGGTTTATTCCGCAAGACGCGGACTGTCTTTATGTTTATTTGACGCGATAAATTCCCGCCGCAATAATTTTACGTCTGTGCGAACGTGGGCTAAAAACTAAAGCACATAATTATGTATTTGGAAGGAGTTTTGTATAAGGGTATATATACAGGGTTATTGGTAAAACACCAACAACCTCTTAAGGGGTCATTATGAACAACTTTTACTATGGGACCAAAACTGATATTGCGAAAAAAAATCAGCTTTTCAGTACATTTATGTTCGCATAATTCGTAAAATGTACTGAACAGCTGATTTTTTTCGCGATTTCAGGTTTGGTCCCATAGTAAAAGTTGTTCATAATGATGAGTATAACCCCTTAAGAAGTTGTTGGTGTTTTACCAATAACCCTACATCCCCTACAGGGAGGGGTGGAGATCCCCACCCTGCATGGGGAAAGTTTAGGAAATGCAGTTTTTTTTGTAAAAATTTAGTATCATTTGCCAGGAGGAGGGGTTGCACCCACCTACCCCCCGTAGGCGGATGCAACCTCTCACTTGGCACCACTCCCATGAAAGATAACGCACCCCTTCTTGAGAAAAACAAATTATTGTAACCTAACCTCAAAAACTTTAATGTTGCTTCTGCAACGTCTCCGACGCTGCGGGAAGTGCAGCCCCTTCGCCCTTGTGTAACAAAGGATAGACACCCATGCTCACCTCCGCAGCTTCGGCTTGCTTCAGCTGCTATGGCCCGCACCGGTGCCTATGCTTTGTTACAGCGGGCGGGGGCTGCTCTCCCTTCGCCTCCGGATTTTTATATACAATCTAGGGGTAGCAGCCAAAAGACTACGTAGAGTCGGGTGCCCTGAGCCTGACTCGGTTTTTAAACAGATTCGAATAGCAACACCTGCTGTCAAAATTATGTCAAAAACAACAAAATAGTGCAGAAGTTGAGGTTATTTTATCAAAGTTTGATATTTTATATTTCCGAAAGTATTTAGAGCAGCATGGACAGTACGATCCCAACATAGAGCCTCCGGCAGGAAGTGTTTGCCCTCCCCCCCCCCCCCCCCAGATTAGACAGCAAACCAGTGCCCATCAATCGGGGAGCCAACCGCTGAAAATGCGGCCCGAAGTTCCTTCATCGTCGACTTAATACCGATGTGAATACCTCCTACTATTGTGTTGGATCCTGAGGGTGGCGCTTTCCGGGGCCCGTGGAAACAAATGACTTTTGATTTATGCAGTGCCACCTGGAGACCCAACGCCGGATCCTGCCTACGACTTACGCAACTCCAGCTGTTGCTAAGACAATCACCTGCCGGAGCGTCTTCCCCCGTGCCATTACCAGCGTGTCATCGGCGTAACAGATGACGCCGACGCCACGGAGGAGTGCACCGCGCAGCACCCAGTCGTATCCGATGTTCCACAGGAGTGGCCCCAAAACCGAACCCTGTGGAACACCACACGACATCTCTCGCCGACCCCATCCTTCTCGATCCGGGTAGATGACATATCTGTCAGATAAGCTCCGATAATGCGGCGGAGGTAGTTTGGCACCCTATGATATCAGAGTGACTCCCTAATGTTACTCCAGGGAAAAGTGTTGAAGGCATTGGCAATGTCCAAAGACACTGCCAAGACGACCTCACCCTGGGCCATTGCTTCCTCCGCCAAGACTTTCACGCGCATGATCGCGTCTATTGTAGAGCGCCCCTGACGGAAACCAAACTGGTTATCTGCCAGATCCGGCCCCTCTCTTGTCATGTGTTAGATAAGGCGGTCTGCAATAATTCTCTCGAACAGTTTGCCTACCTCACCCAACAACACAAGGGGCCGGTAAGCGGATGGTGAGTCCGGAAGCCGCCCTTCTATTTTCAACAGGACCAGCTTTCCAGTCTCTCCAAACATGTGCTCAAGAGTCCCACTAATCGGGGCCAGAGATCCCTGATGGCCAGAACCCATGCACGGCCAGGAATGCCGTCAGTTCCTGGAGCAGTGTTTTTGGCCTGAAGCCTTTGTACTGCCACTTTTAGTTCTACCTGGGTCATTTCAGGCGCGTCGCCATCGTCATTTTCCGAGTTGGGCACCATAGTAGGCGGAACTATATGCGGTGGTGTGTGCTGCCCTTGTGAGGGGAATAAAGCGCTCACTACTCTCTCTAGCAGTTGCCGGTGGAGGCTACGGGATAGTGGAAACACCCACGAGCAAAGTTTGCGCCTAACCAAACGGTAAGGACGCCCTCACGGATCACGTTCTAGAAATGTCAGCAATTCGTTATGGGCTCGGGCCCAAGCTTATTATTTCCAGCTGAAGAGCCTTCTTCGCCACTCTACACACCTCGTACAGTTCCGCCTCTCTTATAATAGCTTCTGGTGTTCATCTGCGCCTTCATCACTGCCTGATGTACGGGCGTCGCACCGCCACGCATGCGATGCGCAAATGCGCAATGTCTTGCGACCACTAATACACCTGGCGCCTGGCAGATGGAGACTGATCTGAACATCGCAGCATCACAGATTTGTGTCATGGCCTCCCGGAACCATTCTGCCTCCTCGTCAATATCGACAGACCTGACTGGTGAGTCCAACCAGGCCTTCACGATTGAGGCAACCAGAAGGGTTTCCCGTTTCAGTTGTTTGAGCGCCCATCGCGAGCCATCCTCAACCCCGGTTGGCGCCGCTTGTGCCGGGCCATTCGAGGTCTGGGCGGAGACGTCGAACTGTATCTGTGATCCGACAACGTCTCCACGTACTCCAATACACGCCAGTCCTGAACACGGCGTGCGACAGCAGGAATAGCAAACGATAAGTCCACTATAGACCCACCCCACTGCCACACACATGTCTGAACAGTTCCCCGGTTTAGGAGCAGTAAGCCTGACTCCACCACTCACTCCTCCAGTAACACACCCCGTGCATCTGTGGCTGGGGAACCCCAAGTCGTGGATTTGGCGTTGAAGTCACCCATGACAAGGACAGGGTGAGGACGGCTTCGACTGATGACTGTGCCCAATTCCGTGATGAAACTCTCAAAGTCAGCGAGAGGTGGGTTGGGTGAGAAATAAATCCTCACGACCATGATATCTTCGACTAAGACCGCTATAAAGCCCCGCCCCCGGGTGACGATCTGCAGGAGCGGAGTGCCAGCGGCCGGCCTCGAGATAAGTGCCACCAAGCCATCAATGTCACCCACTCAGTCATCCCTGGGAGGAACAAAGTATGGTTCGGCAACGATAGCGACGTTGATCAACCACTCCGCCATGCTCTGGAGCAAAAGGTCCTGAGCCCTGGCGCAATGGTTGATATTCGCTTGGAGAAGATGAAGGTGTGGGGCCATTCCTGGGTGTCCATAACAAACGCCTCCCCCTCAACCTTTTCTTCGGCTTTATTGCCAGCGGTCAGTGGGCGCGAGGGCTCAATTTTCCTATTTGAGTCAGCTTTTTATCCCTCGGTACATGCCTTGCTGCTCGTCTGGTGGTCAACCGACCTGTTCAATGGCGCACACACTACACAGTGTGGCGCGGCATCGCAAGAGCTGGCCTTGTGACCGAGCTGATCACAGCGGAAACAAAGACCGCAGCAATCGACCTCTGAGGTGAATCGAACTCCAACGTGTCGCTCTCTCATGCACCTATAGCATTGAGGGGCTTATTTGCCAGAAGCCTGACCCGTGCACAATTCCAGCCCACCACCAGTCTGGGACCATCTTTTAATTTTCGAGCTGCCGCGACGGGACAGCTGACTAGTACTGTCCGTAGGTCAGAGAAGCCCGGACGAATTGTTTCCACCTTAACTTGGTCTAGGCATTCTCCGGCCTTTGCAACAGCAGCTACGACCTCTTCCGAAGTTGCAGAGTCCCCCAGGTGCATTATACGCAGATCTGCGCACTTGACCTGCCTGGACATTCTAACGTCCACTACTTCGAGCGACGCTGAGGGCCACTGTTGACACCAGGGATCTCCAGTTAGATAGTTGCCTACCCTACCACACACTATTTACCTACGCGTACTCACAGAGTCACAGATAATACTTAGTACTTGTGAAACGACGAAACTAAGCCGCGTGGCCTTGAAATACCATTGAATGAAATACTCGTAGAACTTTCGTATCGGAAAAACCCAAGAAATGCAATAAAAACGGTTAAAAACGTTTTATTAATCGAAAACGATTAAAATTTTGTTCTTCTTCAAAAACGTTATTTATAACGTTCCGTTCGAACGTAACCGAAACAAATCGTTTCTTAGGTATTTAAGACGAAACCGTTTCGAAAAATATACCGGTATCCGAGCCCTGGTGCCGGCCAGTGCGCGCCCGCATATGGAGCGCCCCCTCCGCCGCCGCAGCTCCCGCCCGCGGTCGCCCGGTGCGGCGGATATTCTCGACAGCCAAGGGTTCCCAAAGTGTGCGCCGCGGCGCCCTAGTGAGATGTACAGAGTACAGAAAGGTGCCGTGAGGTGCTCTTGCTTACCATTGTCCGGAAACTACAAAATCTACCTAGTATCATTGCACCCTGTTTCGACTAGCTAGGGCGCCGAGACAAAATACTAATCCTGTAAGTGCGCTGCGAACTGAAAAAGTTTGGGAACCCCGGCTATAGGCTATTGCTATAGCCATTTTTAACTTTAATTATCTAGGTAATGTTGTCGCATTACTTAGATAATTAAAAAATGGCACAGACATTTTTTGTTTGTCTTATATGCCCCCTATCCATATATATAGGTATTCTCGTGCGACGCCATTTTGAAAAATAATCAAGATGGCGAACCGGACCAGGCCCAAAAGGTTCAACCCTCTTTATGGACGAAGTTGTGGGCAGAAGCTGGTAAAGTTACACTCGTTAATCGTATTGCTTTTTATCTTAAAATTAGAGTACTTTCCTCGGGGATAAAGGTATCTTCGTTTTGGAGGAGCTTGAAGGCCTCACTGCTCTCAGGATTCTAGTCTTTATTCCCTCACTTCGCTAGGAGTTAACTCTGAGCTCGCTCGCTGCTCTCGGGAGCACTATATTCCTTTGTCACGTTCGGGATTCAATACAGCACTCGTGATATAAGACACTGCTTTATCCCCTTAGTGAATAATCTACTAGGTTATGCTTAGCTAACCGAGTTCGGATCCCATAAATAAAAGGCAGAGAGGCATACCCCACATGCTTAGTGTACGGCTTAAGTGCACGCTCGGCTCGAGCGTCCGGCGGGGCGGGGCGTGCAACATTCGTGTTAAACACATCAAACACTCGCGAGTGTCCTGAGTGACGGCCGAGCGGCGCTCGTTAAACGCGCTTCACCGCTTGCACGCAACGCTGAAAGCCCCGCTGGACGCTTTGTCACTCGGGTCGTACACTTATTGTGCCGTTCGATCCTCTCTGCCTACCCCTTAAAGAAAATTGTAAATTTATAGTAGAGGTACGTTTAGGTGCTCATCATAAAATGTATTTTCTTTTACATTTAACATTAGGAAGTTATGGTTTTAACTCATTTTCTATGGAATTTTTACGAAACCCTACTTAACTGTGATAGTTTTCCTTTTAACTTTGTGCATGTATGTATAATAAACTAGTATTGTGAATACTTTTCACATATCCAAAAGCAACAGTTAATCTGGCGGGAGCTTAAGTGGGGGTGTAGATTAATATTTGCAAACGGATCACTGAGTCGAAAAATGCTCATAAATACTCCAATGTTTTGGAAAGACCGAATGTTTGCGGCAATATGATGTTGCCGAGCAACATCATATTGCCGCATCCCTGATTGCAGTAGTGAAATGACTTGAGCGGCTGCATCTGCAGTGGTATCCATCTTCAGGGGTAATTTTCTTGCTGTAGCTGTTCATGTGTATTCTCTTCAAAGGTTGGATAGTGAATGCCCAGACTAAGCGACTACACGCTAAGGGGAACGGGCGTCGGCTTAGGGCGTCGCTGGGAGGAGGACAGCAAGATGGGACAGGCTGGATCAAATTTGAGTGATTATTATTGTCAGAGGAGTTTAAAGCTACTGGCTCAGCTACGCCACCAGCTGGCACTTCATACCCGAGCAAGGGACGGGGGGGAGGACGATTATTACGGAGTCGTCGCGAGGGACCTCGGCGGCGAGGTCGGGATGTCGATTTGTGTTTGTTCATACGGTCCCTACTGCTCTCCTGGAGAAGAGTTATGGGGTCGTCGGAATCTGAGAGGACAAGCCTAGGGCGGCGGGCCTTACTAATACGAGAGGGGAACATAGCTAGCGATTGTGCGGTGGGTTATTAAACATTCGCGATCCGGCTCGAAGGACCACTGTTAATGGAGTGGTTTGAGATAAACAACGCGTGTTGAGCAAAAGGATTTATATTTTAAAAACTGTAAGGTTGGAACACAAAGCTTTTAGCTAAGGAAGCGCGCACTACGAGTATCAGTGGCGTTAGAAATGGCACTGCGTCATCGCAAATCAAAATGGTGGTTCGGGACTCGCCCTTGCACCCGCTCTGACCCCGCGCACTCTCTTTTACAATTTTTATGTTTGCGTAGGTATTTAACTTATTGCGTCGCTAACATGCCAGTGCTACCTCAGCAGCACTCACCATCAACTGGTATTCGTGCGACACGCATGACCGATCTAGTCAACATTCCTAACAGTGGTCTTCGAGCCCGATCGCGAATGTTTAATACTCCGCCGCCGAGGAGAAAGATGATAAACACCCGCAGTACCACTAGCAAGCAGAAAGAATAGGAGGAGGTACGAAGATCGTTCTCAATCGAGTCCATGGGCGTGTCTGGCAGGCCAAGACAGAACTCGGAAGACTTACGCGCTGTACGACACCCCACAGATTTGAAGAGACGACTAAAAAAAAACACATCCCTCTTTGCGTGTGATGATACTAAAAATAAAAACTTTTTTCAATACCTTTTTACACAACTTTGTATGTACTATCGACAAACGCCAGACCTTTCCAATTTTGAAACAATTTTGCTTGTAAGCAGCAATTGTACTTATGACAAAGTAAAACAAAGGACCAGAGGGGCAGGGCTTTTTTCAATGAATCAGTGTATACATAAATCAACTTTAAGGTGTAAAGGCGTCGGTTTTGTCGATAGTACTTAGGCGTAACTACGAATATGTATAACCATGCAAAATTACAGCTTTTTAGACCAAGGGTCTCTAAGCCAAACCGCGTACCGACAGACAAACAGAATGACCCGGCGAAACTGTAATGGTTCCTAGTTTTACTACAAAACCCATTTTTTTTTTTAAATTTAAGTTGCTCTTGCAAAGACGACCGCAACTGCAATGTCGCCCAATAGCAATGACAGACCGCAGCGACTACAGGCGGCCCGCACCGCATTTTTTTGTATGAAAATGCGTTGCGCTTCGATACGGTGCGGCTGGAATGTGCGCTTGGCTTTAATCTTACCTCAGATTTCTGTGCGTCCTTGTCATCTTTATGGTCCCATTCCCTGAACAGCTTGGCGGTGGCCACTGCGTATTTGGAGGCAGCTTGCTTCTCTTCCTTAGCTTTATCCCAAAAGCAGTGGGCAGCTAGAAATGTACGATCAATATCATCATTTGTGAACAGTCGTTTCACAGTTACTTTACCTCGGACAGCGCAACCGGTTCAAGTATCGTTTGGCAGGTGTAGGGGATTGGGAGGTGGTGGTGGGAGGGGAGGGGAGTGCCCCCTCCCGCCTGGTACCACTCCTATGAAAATGTAACGCACCATTCTTGAGGAAAACCAACTATTGTAACCTAACCTCAAAACACTTGTTGTCAAAACAAAGTTGCTTCTGCAACGTCTCCGGCGCTGCGGGAAGTGCAGCCCCTTCCCCCTTACGTAACAAAGGATAGACACCCATGCTGACCTGCGCGGCTCGCACGGGTGCCTATACTTTGTTATATAACAAAGCATAGGCACCCGTGGGAGCCGCGGTGGTGTATATACACACGCACACACACACACATACACTAATACACTCCACGCCCAATACTGCACAATCCTTCCATACAGACACACAATCTCACACAATAATACAGTGAAAACATTGTTCAGTTTTAAGTTCTCATTTTAAATTTTTATTCTTTTTCTTTTGTTTTAGTTTTAGTTTTTAGTCTATTGTTTTGCTTTTGTCTCGAAATTTTGGAAGTGGGCGTTAATGAGTGCGACACAGTATTACACTAATGCAGTTGTTATCGAACACAGAGTTTTTGTCAACCGAGTTTTTCGTATCAATAAATATTATTATTAATTTATTATTTAGGCGGATGGAGACGAGGCTGAAATAAATCGAGGTATATCAGCCAAAACGTTTGCTATGACAGTGATCTGGCATTTGGGGTGGGCGAGACACAAAAACATGTTGTGTGCACCAGCTTCATTTTTAGATAGTACACTATCTTGTGAGATTTTATTTTTATTTTTATTATTTAAGATGGGTTTGCTCTTGACTCTAGTCTAGGTCGGAGGTGACAGAGACAGAGCCGACGATGGAGTGAGCTTACCCAGAAGAAGCCTGTTCACTCTCACTTTGAAGAAATTAGGGTTGTATGCGTTCGGAAACTCAGACGCAGGTAGTGAATTCAATTCTTTGGCTTGCTGTGCGCATTCAACAGCGCGACCTCGGGATTGAGAGCCTGGACGAGTTTGCGTGCCGCCTCGCGAAGGGAATGCTCGCGCGTGCCGACGCGTCTGCCTGGCCACACGTCAAGCAGATCGCGCGCTGGCATGCACGCCCCCCCGACGCGAAGCCCCTCGCGACCTGCTTGCGGACGACTGACCCCATCGCACCGGACTGTACTTCCATTGAGTCGTTCTCAGTCTACACGCGGCTCATTTGTGACACTGACTCGTTACATATGTATACATGCATCTGTTGCGTGGTGCGTGCTAGGTTAATATAGGCGTGTCACGTAGCAAACTTCAGACATTCACCTCTGATCAGACATCCACAGGCACCCAAACTTACACGCGAAGGCGCGGCGCTGGCATGCGATTCGCGTATAAACCGGGCGGTGTTACACAGTACAATGCCGCCCTCACACTCAGAACACGTTCCCTTCCCCCCCGTCCCGGGCTCGACTTGATCTGAAAACGGAAGGGGGGGAACCACAAACCCTATCTGTAGGAACGTCGAGTCTGTATCATAGGGCCGACGCTCACTGCTGGCACGGCACGGCATGGCATGGCAAAGGATTTTATTACTAATCAAGTTATTTTGAATATTATTTCAATGAGTTTAGATGCCGCGACGTGCCGCGGGATGCTGTGGCATGACGCGACGCGCCCCGGCACTCCGCGGGATGCTGCGGCATGACGAGTCATGCCGTTTCATTCCACGGGTTGCCGCGGCACGCCATTGCATCTCGCGAGACGTATGGGTTACTTTGTGTCGAGGTATTATGATTGCTAAAGTAGTTGAAATAAGGTTGTAACTTGTGCAGCGGTATCTCAAATCATTAAACAAGTTGCTGAATTCACCATGTGTAGATCTTGTTCTCCACAGATTATGCACCCAGAATTGTCTTTTCGTCAAATTAGCCGTTCTCATTTGTCTCTCTTCATCTTCAGCTAGAAGTGCTACTAATACTAAATCCCAGTCAACCATAACGACACAACCAACTTCGAATCCGCGCGGAGCAAAACGGATTGATGCCAGAGTGGCTGGGCTTTCAGCAGAATGCCACGGGATACCACAGCATGCCACGGCACGCCGCGGCATGCCGAAGCACAACTTGCGATGCCACGGCATGTCACGGAACGCCGCGGGATGCCGTAGCACAATCTGCCGTGCCATATCGTGCCATGCCGGCAGTGAGCGCCATCTGCTGGGCTTCCCTCATGTAGGTGAGGGTCTCACCCGGTAGTGGCGGACCATGCCCTGCAACCGCACGCCACGTCCCCTTACGGGGGTGTAGCGACATCCCGCATGCGTGGCAGTTCAGTTTGGAATGCGAAACAGTAATTTACTAGAGAGTGAACTACTAGTGATTCTGCTTAAAAGTTTCTGATTTGTGTACCATTTAAATAAAGTTTTAGTGATTTTGGCTCGTAAGAATATGTATGAAGGTCTGACAACCAGTCTAACCAAGGGGAAGAGGAGAGGAGGCGTAAGGGGAGGGGAGGGGGAGTGAATTACCCAGTAACTAGGAGAATACAAAAAACGTTGTAATTAATTAATAAATATTTGAATGTGACGAGCTAGTTAGAAATTTCTATACATGCTAAGGGCAGTGGTTTAGCCATGTCCTTTACAAGAAAGTCACATTCTATGTTGCACTCCAAAATAAACAAAACACATCCGCCGCTGAGCAGTCAAACTTTGGACTAAGATGGTGGCAACCTTGACTTACGGTTACTGATGTGCATGTTCGCAAATACCTTAGTCCTTTGTAATTCGACCGACAAGAGATAAGACAAGTTCGACAGAGTTTTTTTGTTTTTCGCCTAAGTGCAGCGGGATAAATATGCCGAGGGGTAAATATGCCGAGGGGTAAATATGCCTAGGGATAAATGTGCTGAGGGGTAAATGCGTAACACACAATGGCAATGCCTTTCATTTTGACAGTTCAAAAATAATGAATGAAGCAATGAATTAGCAATTTTCTTCAAAATCTTTCGGATTGTGATTGAAAGTGTGTTACACAAATTAGTGAGCTGGTACCAAGAGTATATAACCTGACAACTACTAGACCTGACCAACTCACCCGAAATAACAATGTTGTTAGAAACGAGCGATCCTCCGCAGATCTGCTCGTAGTAGTTCTTTTCCTCGGTAGGTTTCCTGTAGACAGCGACGTGCCACGGCAGTTCTCCTCGGACCGCTTCTGTACCGCCCCAGATCAGGCCCTCGGCGTCCGGAGTTACGCGTCCACATACTGAAGAGAAGTAACCATCTTTGAAGACTAATACACAACATTAACCAAGACAATGAGTAGGTACGATCTCTTGGTCTTGGTTAACGTATTAGTTTTCTAAGTATACTGTGACGTAGTCCTTTCACAGTTGTTTGCCTCTGACAGCAGCAACCCAACAACACCCTTATTATAACGAGAATAAAGATCACTGTGATTTTTACAGCGATGCAAATCCGAGTTATAACTGTAAAAGAACTCTATTGTACAGGCAAACCAGTACCCTAATTGCGTAACACACTATCAATCGGACTCTGTAAACTCTGTTTCATTTTGACAGTTCAACAACATTCATTGCGTTATTTACAGTGTTGAACAGACAAAATTTCGAACGAAAAAATGATTCAGATTCCGATCGATAATGTTGTAGTGACCTACACACTTGGGTCTAATTAAATTATTATAGGTTATGTACTTGTTAAATATAATTAATCATAAAAAATAAAACTATTTATAATATTAACTCAATGTTCAACGGACAAACAGACAAGTGCAAACATTGTATTATTAGCTAATACCTATCAGTTGGCCGGCGTACGCAGCTATGCTACGTCATGTGGGCCGTGTGCATGAGCGCGACAGCATCATCGTGCGTTGCACTCATGCACCCGCGCCGTACAGTGACTCGCAAAAAGACGGCTTGATAACCAGTACGCTGACTGCACGCATAGCCTATACGCCGAAACCTTCTTGTGCTTGAGTTTAACTGCTTGTCCGTGCTGTTCTCTGCTATCTGTCTTTTTGTCACTCCTTCTAAACTAAGTGTAACTCTTGTGTGTGTGAACTGAAACCTGTGTACCTAATAAACTTTCATTCTTCTACTTGTGTACTTCGGACTTTTCTTCATCCCTTCGTACGTCTTCATACTTTCACCTTCCACACCCTTCAAATTGGTGACCCCGAGGAAGAACACTACAATGGCAGACAAAGGTGAGCGCAACGTGATCACGGCAGGCCAAGACGGCGATGAGAAACAGCTAGAAACATTCCGCGTGGGCGTGAGGGTACCACCGTTTTACCCGGAGAAACCATCACTTTGGTTTTCGCAAATGGAAGCACAGTTTGCGCTTTCAAACATTAAGGCAGACGAAACGAAATTTTATTACATCACAGGACACTTGGACCCGCAGTACGCTTCCGAGGTTCAGGAAATAATTGAAAACCCTCCAGCTACCAACAAATATAACAAGCTCAAGGCAGAACTAATTAAAAGAATGTCAGCCTCGCGCGAGAAGAAGGTTAAGCAATTGCTAATGCACGAGGAGCTCGGTGATCGTAAACCATCGCAATTCTACCGCCACTTGCTAAACCTTGCTGGACCGGGCGTTCCTGAGGAATTTCTACGCACCATTTGGACGAGCCGTCTACCAAGCGGGACGCAGGCCATCATCGCCTCGCAGTCCAAGGCCGAGATGGAGGAGTTGGTGGAGCTAGCAGACCGAATAAACGACGTCGTCGGGCCCCAGGTAGCATCTACATCCGCCATCGCCAAGGCAACATCCTCGAGCAGTGCAAATCCCGAGATAGCCGCACTGGCCATGCAGGTCGAGAAGCTGACCGCAAAAATCGATCGCATGTCACGATCGCGGCAACGATCGAGCAGCCGTTCAGCTCACCGTTCGAGTTCGTCGAGATCACAGTCGAGCTACAGCAAGTACCCACAATGCTGGTACCATCAGAGGTTTGGAGAACGTGCGAAGAAATGTGTAAAACCGTGCGACTATAAACCGGCGGTAAACTCGAAGGGCAATCAGTAATGGCGGCCGACGATTGTCCGAGCACCGGTCGCTTGTTTGTTACCGATCGACGATCGAAGACACAATTTTTGGTGGACACCGGCAGCGACCTTTGTGTTTACCCACGATCAGTATTACCAGGGCGACGTGAAACTACGGATTATCAACTATGCGCGGCTAACGGTACACCCATCAAAACGTATGGTTATATTAGTTTAAGTTTAAACTAGGGGTTGCGCCGTGACTTTACTTGGCAATTTATTGTAGCCGACGTTACGAAAGCGATAATAGGAGTGGATTTTTTGTCATTTTACAATTTAATTGTTGATTGCAGGAACCAGCGTCTATTAGACAACTATACAATGCTTGCGACCCCGGCTTCACCTACCCGTTCGTCAGACATTATTTCCTCGGTTAAGGTAATTATTGGTGACACCACATACCATAACATACTACGGAAATTTCCAGACATTACCCGGTCACACGGCATACACCGCACATCAACACACAATACAGTCCATCACATACAGACTACACCTGGACCACCAGTTTCATGTACACCACGACGCCTAGCCCCCGACAAATTGAAAATAGCCAAAGACGAGTTTGAAGCGATGCTGAAAGACGGCACCGCCAGACCCTCATGTTCACCATGGTCATCACCATTACACCTGGCTCCTAAAAAGAACAACGGATGGCGACCCTGTGGTGATTACCGCACGCTGAATTCCAGGACAGTACCTGACAATTATCCAATCCGTCATATTCATGACTTCGCACATAGTCTGTCGGGGTGTTCGGTTTTCAGTACAATCGATCTTATTAAAGCGTATAACCAAATTCCTGTAAGCCCAGAGGATATTCCCAAGACCGCTATTACCACGCCATTCGGCCTTTATGAATTTCCCTTCATGACATTCGGGCGTCGCAATGCTGGGCAGACTTTTCAGCGGTTCGTCGATGAGATGCTGCGCGGACTGCACTTTTGTTACGCATATCTTGACGATTTCTTGGTCTTCTCCAAAGACCAGCAGACCCACGAAGACCACCTACACCAACTTTTCACCCGCCTACAGGAATATGGTATGGTAATCAATACCGCTAAGTGCGTATTCGGAGTAAATGAAGTCAATTTCTTAGGTTATAAGATCTCAGCCAATGGCACCAGCCCGCTGCCCGAGAAGGTGGAAGCCATCACGAAATACCCGGCGCCCAAAACTGTTCGGGAACTTCGCAGATTTTTAGGCATGCTAAATTTCTACAGACGATTTATACCCGACGCAGCTCAACACCAGGCCCCCTTAAATGCTCTGTTGATAGGGTCTGTAAAAGGCTCCCATCCAGTACATTTCAACACTCAAGAAACGGAAGCCTTCAATACTTGCAAGCAAGGCCTCTACAAAGCTGCGATGCTCGCGCATCCCGACTGCGAAGCCAAACTAGCAATAGTGACGGACGCCTCAGACATTGCAATAGGAGCAGTTTTACAGCAGTACAAGGATGAGAAACCATGGCAACCGCTAGCATTCTACTCCCGCAAACTAAGTCCGGCGCAGAAAAAATACTCGCCTTACGACAGGGAATTACTAGCGATCTACGAAGCGATAAAGTACTTCAGGCATATGGTCGAAGCAAGACACTTTGTCATCTACACAGATCACAAGCCCATATGTTACGCGTTCCACTCGCGAAAGGAAAATTGCTCACCAAGACAGTTCCGGCACCTGGATTACATCTCACAGTTTACGACAGATATAAGGCATATATCAGGCAAGAACAACGTCGTCGCTGACAGTCTCTCAAGGATCGAGGAGATAACTCAGCCCGTAGACCTATACAAACTAGCTGAATCTCAGAAGCACGACATTGAACTGAAACAGCTTCTCGACAGCAACACGTCCTTATGTCTCACTAAAGTAAAGCTCCCAGAATCAGAGACCGAACTGTACTGCGATGAGAGAAGCAAGATCCCTCGACCATATGTCACAAAAGAACACCGTCGCAGAGTTTTCGAAAGCGTACACTCATGGAGTCACCCTGGCGCAAACGCAACAACCAAAATGGTTACTGAACGGTACGTTTGGCCAGCAGTAAAAAAAGCTGCAGAGAATGGAGCCGTTTCTGCTTAACATGCCAGCGATCTAAGGTAACCCGTCACGTCTCATCACCAATGGGAACCTTCAAGCTACCGCGGGCTAGGTTCAACTACATCCAAATCGACCTCATAGGCCCACTGCCGCTAACTCTAGGATATCGTTATTGCCTCACAGCCATCGATCGGTTCACGCGTTGGCCTGAGGTGATACCTATACCCGACATAACAGCAGAGACAGTGGCAAAGGCCCTAGTAAGTGGCTGGATTTCTCGATTTGGCTGCCCCGTTGATATTGTAACGGACCGCGGGCGACAGTTTGAGTCAGCACTGTTCAGGCACCTATCGGAGATGGCTGGGTTTCACCACAAGCGTACCACGGCTTATCACCCTGCCTGTAACGGCCTTATAGAGAGATTCCACAGGCAATTGAAATCCGCTATTACCTGCCACTCCGCAGAAAACTGGGTCGAGTCTTTGCCACTAGTTCTACTAGGTATTAGGGACGCGTACAAAGAAGACCTAGGTTCTACGTCAGCTGAACTTTTGTATGGCGAAACACTCAGGCTGCCAGGGGAACTATTTCAGCCTCAGGCCGATGACACAATTGATATGTCAGACTATGTGGCACGGCTAAGGGCATTTGCAAGGAAATTGCAGCCATCACCAGCATCCCGACATGGTAGCAGATCAACATTCGTCTTCAAAGATTTATGTACATCGAGTCACGTTTTTCTCAGAGATGAGACATCAGGCTCCCTAAAATCACCATACACGGGGCCGCACAAAGTCCTCCAACATGGGGAGAAGATCTTCAAGCTCCTCGTCAATGGCAAAACGGTCACAGTTACTATTGACAGGCTCAAACCTGCCTACATATTACACGATCACAACACTCTTACAAACAACAACACAAAAATACACACAAACACGCCATCACCACCACCACTACATAAAATAGCACCCACCACCAAATTACCTGGAAGCCCAGGACCTAATGTCAAAACGACGCGGTCAGGACGTCGCGTTAAATTTCCCGACTATTATCGCCCTTGACGGTCTCTGGAGGGGGGTGATGTAGTGACCTACACACTTGGGTCTAATTAAATTATTATAGGTTATGTACTTGTTAAATATAATTAATCATAAAAAATAAAACTATTTATAATATTAACTCAATGTTCAACGGACAAACAGACAAGTGCAAACATTGTATTATTAGCTAATACCTATCAGTTGGCCGGCGTACGCAGCTATGCTACGTCATGTGGGCCGTGTGCATGAGCGCGACAGCATCATCGTGCGTTGCACTCATGCACCCGCGCCGTACAGTGACTCGCAAAAAGACGGCTTGATAACCAGTATGCTGACTGCACGCATAGCCTATATGCCGAAACCTTCTTGTGCTTGAGTTTAACTGCTTGTCCGTGCTGTTCTCTGCTATCTGTCTTTTTGTCACTCCTTCTAAACTAAGTGTAATTCTTGTGTGTGTGAACTGAAACCTGTGTACCTAATAAACTTTCATTCTTCTACTTGTGTACTTCGGACTTTTCTTCATCCCTTCGTACGTCTTCATACTTTCACCTTCCACACCCTTCAATGTGTTACGCAATTAGGGTGCAGGTGTCAAGCGACAGACAGTTGCAAATATAGGTAGATCTACTATCGAATCTCTAAGGCGCGTAATGGACGTGAACCGTAGGTGTATTCATTCATATCGCGTCCATCGCGATAATCAATGGAGTTTCCCGTTGGTGTAGCCCCAGCATTAGAGTCGCCTGAATAACATTGACGGGGGTCGTTGTTGCTACACTTGCTACATATTTTGTGAAATTGTCACCGAAATAGTATTGAGAAAACAAGATGGCGGCGTTCGTTCTGATTTTAGAATAGAATACTTTTATTTCAGACAACTCTGTCTGAAATAAAAGTATTCTATTCCATAGGAAGCGTCAGGATAGCCCGCGAAATTCAAATTTTCTTACGTTTTTTGCAATTTGTAAGTCAGTATTAAGTTGTATGTTAAATAAAGTATGATTTGCGGCCGTAACAGATATGTTTTTACAGAATTATATACAATACAATCAGTAATACAACTCCGTAAGTTAGTATAATCCTGAAATGTCAAGATTTCATGAAATAGTCATTCATTAGGATTACCTGGCCTTAAAGAGTTGTATTGATCACTTTAATGATTCTAATAATATTTCAGGTGCCAGAGATCCTTGTAGCCTATCTACGCTTGTAAGTAGCACTCTATAAACAAACCACAAGCGGGCGTTCGATGGGTGAAAAACCTCCTTAGTCAGGATTTAGGAGTTGTTGGACATAATCCCTTTTTAGGGTTCTGTACCTCAAAAGGAAAAACGGAACCCTTATAGGATCACTCGTGTGTCTGTCTGTCCGTCTGTCACAGCCAATTTGCTCCGAATCTAATGGACCAATTAAGTTGAAATTTGGTACAAATATGTATTTCTGTGACCCAAATACGGACGTGTAACGTAAATAAATAAATTTTGAACAAGGGGTCAACTGTGGGGGGCAAATAAGAAAATAGAAAAATAAAAAGTTTTGCAAACTGTAGCGTGTGACATATCAAATGAAAGGGCTTACTGTAAGAGTCTCAAATGTATTTTTTTTAATAATTTTAAAATAAACTAGTTTAAAGTTATTTAAGAAAATAGACGAAAAATGACCATTCCCTCCCTTTATTTCCGAAAATACTCAGCCTCAAATTTTGAAAACAAATATAGAAAATAGTTCAATACCTATAGATTACAGGAAAACCTATAAGAAGTCGATGGTCTTAAAACAACATGGTAAATCTCTCAATATTTTGCGTACAAACTTACATTTGTCCATAGTTAAACAAAAAGGATCCAACCCACATTACGTGTAATGTGGGTTGATTCTTTTCGTTTAACTATGGACATTTGTAGTTGGAATATATGGGAGAACATGTTTTTCAATTACAATGTTAAGTTTTTCTCAGGATAAATTCATCCCAACTACGGAACCCTTCATTGTGCGTGGTCTGACACGCTCTTGACCGCTTTTTTTACTATATGAGCAGCAAACAATCGGGGTGGTGGTGGAATCATAATAAAATTAGTTTTGGTCATACCCGGTTTGCATTTAACAACACGGTTCCATTTTCCATCGCTGCCGCATGTCATAGAAAGGAGGAGATCTCTTGAACCGTAAATAGGTGTGTTACATTTGGGCTTGACGAGTGTACCCACAGGCTCGGCCTGATTGCAGATGCGGTAACCATCAGTCCCGGGAACCTGGCAGTAATATCGGACCGAGACATCGGGATCCAGCCTGCAGAATGCTGAGGAAGAGAACATTGTGGTAAGTTTATCATTAAAAGAAAAGGTAAGATGACGGGTTTTGTTCATGAATTTGGTGGATTGTACGGCTGCCTATTTACCATTGCGCTAAACTGCGTAGCGTAGTACTTATCCTCCTCTCAACCGTGACAGTACCAACTCGCCTGGTTCTGTTTACTTAGTACCGCTTCTACCTTTGTGGGTTTAAGTCAACAATACATTCAGGCCTACAGTTTGGCGGAGAACCAACTCACTCATCAAGGCATAACATGTACAAATTATAAAGAAAGATCAAGAGAGAAAGCTCTCTGCCAGAGTCTGTGTTTCCTTCCACATATAATCCACCTGCCTTCAAAGCAAGAGTGAACAAGCATCTTTTGGGCACGGTAGTTCCATCATAGACCTCATCCATCGCTTTACATCAGGCGTGATCGATACTTAGGGAAAAAAAAAACTTACATGGAACAGGAGTACATGCATGGAGAGGATTTCCTCCATATCCAGGCAAGCAGGAACATGAAGGTGTATGGTTTGCAACTGTACATTCGGTGTTCTGTCCACAAGCACGAGAGCACGGGTCCACGCATTTATTATTAACACAAGATCTGTCTCTAAGACAATCAGTGTTTTTGTAGCATTCTGAGATACAGCCATCAACATATGGATCACCATAGAGATCATCTGGACACGTACAAGAAAAAGTACCATTCCTTTCTCGACAAATGGCATTAACTCCACAAGGTGATTGGTTGCAAAACTGCTGAGAAACGTCTTCTGGATCTGCAAAATTTGTATAGGTACATAAAACATGTTTACCTATAAAAAACATGCTGACGGTGCGATTTAAAAATGTAAAATCCATTTAAGCCAGCTAACTCATTACCTGAATAACCTTCATCAACGGGACATAATGCTCGATGATTTTTTACTACGCACTGTAACTTGTAGCCACAAGGCTTGTTGCATGGGTCGTAACAAATACGCTTCAGAGAATTACAAGCCAACGTCAAAGGACAGTCCTCGTTGATTTGGCATGCTCGATGACAAGAAGGCGAGCCGGGCTCGCAGGAGCACACGGCACGGCCGGCTTCGTTGCGACACGAGGAATATGGCCTACATGGCGACGGTAGACAGGGGTCTGGCGCGGGTTGAGTAATAGCTGCAAAAAGAAAAAAAAACAGTACACAGTAAACAGAAAAAAAGAGCAGTTTAAAAAAAATCAATGTTACGTTGTCCACTACGTGCAAATCATTTTCGGAATCAATTAATAAGTTAAAAAGAGCGATTTTATTTTTGTATAAACATATATAAAGAATTATTATTATTACAATAATAATTATAAATATATTATTATATTATTACAATATTATTAAATACAAAAATAAATATTCCTACAATACAAAAATAATATTTTTCCCTTATTGGCCATAATTATGTGTTTCGATTCGTCGACCCTCAATTGTTGTATTGTAACAACTGTTACTGGATTTTACTTTAAAAAGGTTTTGTTCAATCTTAGGAATCTTAGGAAAGCACAGCTAACAAATTTAATATCGTTTCGTAGACGCTACCGTCATCTGTTATCGAGTAGCGGAACTACACGATCATCGGTTCGATTTTGTGGAACATTGGAATATTCTAGATGTTTAAATGTCGTGTTGCAGCAATCTAGATCATTCATGTAGATACCTACTAGAATGTTCTCGAATTAACTTTCTAGAAGCTTACACTCGTCATATAAACGGAGGGTTACCAGCGCTGCGGGGCGGATCAGCTCGTGGTCGACCACACAGTGTCTTTAATTAGTGTATTGTGGGGTAGACTTTTTCCGCGCGGACCGCCTTTTTATTTGTTTTTCTCTGTGTTTACACAAGTTCCAGCCGGCACTTGTGTAAGCACAGAGGGAGCCACCGTGCTGCTCGGTGAGCTAGCTCACCGTCGCGGTCGCGGAGGCCACGCATACCAAGATGCCGAAACCCGGCACGCGCGGCTCGTTGGGCCGCGATGCCGGGTCCCCGGAGGCCCAGCCGGCGTTGGACCGGGCGATGTCGCTGCCGAATATCGGCGACGCGTCGACCGTTCCACCGACAGCTGGGACATCGCACAGAAGAGGAGGAGAGGAAGGACGAAGAGGGGGGAGAGCGGGTGCTGCAGTAGCTGCCGATCCGCTGGCGACGTCGACGCAAGTGCGCGTTTCGCCGACGCCGCCGTCGAGCCGACAGCGGGAGGTGCCCGTGCGCCCCACCAGCTTCCGCCCGGTACCTATACAGGCCCCGGGGCCTGTCGTGACGACCAGCCGCGCACCACCACCCACGCGCGCGACCGCACCCGCCCGCACCTCTGCACCCGCGACGTCCACCGCGCGTACCGCCGTGCAGTCCGCCGCGCGCGCCGCCGCGCCGCCTACCTCGCGCGCCGCCGCGCCGCCTACCACGCGCGCCGCCGCACCGCCAGCCGCGCGCACCGCTGCGCCGCCCGCGAGTGCTCCCGCCCCAGCCGCGCGCCACCACGCATCCACCGTGCGCTCCGCTGCGCCACCGCCGCGCTTCGCGACTCCGCCCGCGCCAGCCGCACCCGGTCCCCGCTTCTCGCTGGCGGGCCCGGCATCTGTGTCGCAGGCGCCAGCGTCGCCGGCGCCCCCTCGCACCTCCGCCTACGATTCGCCCGCCATGCTGTCGGCATGTTCATCGCGTGCGGGATCGAGCATGTCGCTCGCATCGGCGGGCTCGGTCGGGTCCGGTCGCGACGACGTGTCCTCGGACACGACAGCGCGAGCCGATGCCCGACCCACCGTGGGAGGAGCTGTCACCCCGCCGGGTTTCGGCTTCGAGTTTTCACTCGCCGAACCCAAACCCCGGCGGAAACATCGCAGGAGGAGTTCCGGCGAAACAAGTATGGAGGCGAAGCGGCTGGACCTGGGCGAACTGGCATCGCCCACCTTCGCTGACGTAGCGCGCTCGCCTCCAATGACACCAACACCGGACGTGACAATCACAGGGGTAAGTGATATTATTTTACCCCCCGCCCCCTTTGCATCTTCCGTACCCACGGGTATCGCCCCCGGCGCCACGACGGCGACGACGTCGACGACGACAGCGACGAAGACGACGGCAGCGAAGAAGCCGGGGAAGAAGCCGCGCTACCCGCCGCTGGTAGTGGAGAGGCTGCCCAACTGGGCCGCTCACTTCAGGGCCATCAGCGCCAAGCTGGGCCGGCCTCCCAATGCTCGTCCGTACGGGACGGGGGTCCGATTTACCCCCGACTCGGAGGAAGAGTACAGGCTGGTCCAGCGTTACCTGACCGGCCTTGAGAAGGACAGCGGCGTATCCTGGTTCGCGTACTCACTACCAGCGGACCGCAACCTGAAGATAGCCATCAGGGGGTTACCGGCTGACACAGACCCCCAGGAAATAGAGGAGGAACTCCGGACGATGGGGTACCAGCCGGAGTATGTGCGCCACATCAAAGGCACACAAGGACGACCCGGCTGTGTATTCCACGCCATCCTGAAAAAGACTCCGGACGTCCGGGCCATCTATGACACCACCGTGTTTATGTACATGCGTGGTGTCAAGATTGAGGCCTGGAGAGGCAAACGTGGGCCCGCTCAATGTCACAGGTGCCAGCATTTCAGGCACAGCTCGCACCAGTGCCACCGACCGCTCGCTTGTGTTCGATGCGGAGGCGAGCACGCGGCACGTGACTGCCCGCGCCCGCGGGACGAGCCGGCCACCTGCGTCAACTGCGGTGGCCCGCACCCCGCGTGCAACATCAAGTGCCCCGTGTTCCAGGCGGAGATCTGGAACAAGCGAGCGGGGACTGCCGCCATCACGGCCACCACACGCCGGGCCCAAGAGGCCGCAGAGAGGCCTACAGAGATGAGGCCAGAAGAGGCCCTAGGCATGACGCTGATGGCGGCAGCCAACGGGCCCACGGACAGGACCAAAGCCACCTCCTCTAGGCGGAGGAAGAAGGGACGCGGGGGAAAAGGAAAGGGTAAGAAACCCAAGCCCCAAGCGACCCTGGAAGAGATCCCAGAGGCCGGCCCTGCCTCAGATGGGGCGCAGGCCGCACAAAAGAAAACAACTGGGGAACCCACCGCTAGCGCCGGCATAGCGCCGCGGTTAAATAAGGAACCACCTAAACCCGCCACCGGCGCTGTCGACGCCAGCGCCGGGCCATCGTGGCGGCAACAGGGGGAACTAAAAAAGTTCCCTAAAGAACAAAGCGGCGGCGCTGCCGGCGCACACAAAAAAGAGTTCACGGCCTGCGCCATTCAACTATTGATGGACCTAATAAAGGCCATCAGGCAGGGTCAAGACATAGAGACTGTCATCCTTGACAGTCTGGCCACGCTACTAACCTTGTACCATGGCTAGACCGTTAAGGGTGTTGCATTGGAACGCCCGCGGGCTAAGGGATAAGGTCGCCCCCCTCCGCCATCTCCTGAGGGAACAAGATATCGACGTGGCGCTCATAAGCGAGACGCTCCTGGGGCCCGAGGACAGGGTCAGGTTCCCGGGATACCTCGCTTACAGGAAGGACGAACGGTCGGCTCATAACACTAGATACCGTGGCCTGGCGGTACTTGTGAGGCGAAGAGTCGTCCATCAGGAACTCCCCTTGCCGTCGCTCAGCACATTTTACGCGCTGGGTGTTCAGCTGCACGTGGCCGGCGAGGACATCAACATCTACGCATGCTACAAGCCGCCCGCGGCCCGCTTGGATCACACTGAGCTGCGGGCCTTGTTGCATGCGTCACAGCACGCCACCCTCCTCGCCGGGGACTTCAATTGTAAGCACCCAGCGTGGAATTCGTCGCTCACGAATACCGAGGGGAGACGGCTCTTCGCGGACGCGGAAGCCTTCGGCTACACGGTGTCCGGCCCAGAGACGCCAACCCACTACCCGGACGCCACCACCTACACACCGGATGTGCTGGACATCGTAGTCCACCAAGGGCTACACTGTCAGGCCACACAACAAGTGATAGACGACGAGCTACAGTCAGACCACCAGCCCGTGCTCGTCGTCTTATCGGGTATGCCGACCCGACTGAAGCCCATAGCGCCACGTCGATCAACGGACTGGACTATGTTCGCAGAGAAGTTAGAGACCACCACGCCGACTCGGCCTATTACCACCGCCGCGGACGTGGACCGGACGGCGGAGGAGGTCACTGCTTGCATCCAAAGCGCCTTAGAAGCGGCGACGACGACGACGCAGCCGCAGGGGAGAGTGCTTTTGCCGCCCCTGCCGGCGCACATAAAGTCAATGATTGCCGTGAAGAGGCGCCTTCGCAAGCAGTGGCAACAACTGAGATGCCCCACACTAAAGAGAGAGTTAAACCGTCTCGCGGACAAGGTGAAGGCCGAGCTCCAGGCACACACCGCCGCGAGCTGGGAGGAACGTATTGACGCCACGACAGGCAGCTGGCCGTCAGTACACAAACTATGCCGCCAACTGACGAACACCCCAGCTCCGGTGCGACCGCTGCTAAATAGCGACGGGGCGCTCAAATATGTAGCGGAGGACCGGGCGGAGGTCTTCGCCGAGCACCTGGAGCGTCAGTTCTGCCCGAACCCGACCAGCGACACCGAGCATGTCGCAGCGGTCGAGAAACACCTTGGGGACTATTTCGCTACGCCGATAGCTCCCGAGGAGGCCCCCATCTTTTTCTCGCCTGGGGCAGTCAGACGCGCCATCCTAAGGACGAAGCCCAGGAAGGCCCCCGGTGCTGACGGTATCACCAACACAGTGCTGCGCCACCTGCCGTTCCGCACGGTAGTGGCGCTGGCGCGCCTGTTTACGGGGATACTGCGCACGGGGACCTTTCCCGCTTCGTGGAAGGAGGGGCGCGTCATTATGCTGCCTAAGCCGGAGAGCTATCGGCCAATCACTCTGCTGCCGACGGTCTCCAAGGTGTTCGAAGCACTCCTGCTGCGACATCTCGAGCCACACATAACGCCACGGCCAGAACAGTTCGGGTTTCGGGCGGAGCACAGCACGACGCTTCAGCTGTCGAGGGTACTGCACCACCTCTCGGCGGCGATGAATAAAAAGGAGTACGCGGTTGCAGTATTCCTCGACATGGAGAAGGCCTTCGACCGTGTATGGCACGATGGCCTCGTTTACAAGCTGGCCACCTCAGACGCGCCCCGTCGCGTTGTTATGGTGGTCTCTAACTTTCTCTCCATCAGGATTTTCAGGGTGGTGGTCGACGGAGCGCTGTCAAGCGCCCGCCCGGTGCTCGCCGGTGTGCCGCAGGGCAGCTGCGTGTCGCCGGCGTGTTACTCACGTTACACTGATGACATCCCCACCACTCCGGACGCGATGCTCGCGCTGTACGCCGACGACGCCGCGTACATTACCACCTCGCTTAATGCGAAGTACGCGGCGGTCAAGATGCAGCGCGCGCTCAACCTGCTTCCCGAGTGGCTGTCCAAGTGGCGGCTGTCGGTCAACGTGGGTAAGACGCAGGCGATGGTGACCGGGTCCGCGCCTCTCCCACCACCCTTGAAGCTGCAGGGAGCTGACGTCGAGTGGTCGCCCCGGGTCAAGTACCTGGGCGTCACCATCGACCGTCGGCTCACAATGGGGTCACACGTCCGCAATTTTGTCGCACAAGGTAGGGTCGCCCGCAACCTCCTTCGACCAGTGCTCTCGTCCCGCATCCCGGCGCGCGTCAAGTTGGGCGTGTACAAGTTGTACGTGCGCCCAATACTGACGTACGCCGCCCCTGCATGGTTCGCCCTCACGAGCGAGACGAACCGCAAGCTCCTCCGCACGCAGCAACACCTTGCGTTGCGGACCATCGTTGACGCCCCTCGCTTCGTGAGGAACGACATCATCCAGAGGGACCTCCGGATTGAGAGCCTGGACGAGTTTGTGCGGCGCCTCGCGAAGGGGATGTTCGCGCGTGCCGACGCATCCGCTTGGCCCCATGTCAAGCAGATAGCGCCCTGGCATACGCGCCCCCCAGACGCGAGGAGACCCTTGCCCCGCGACCTAGTTGCGGACGACTGACCCCATCACCGGACTGGACTTCCGAGTGAGTCGCCCTCAGTCTACACGCGGCTCACTTGTGACACTGACTCCATACAAATACATGCATCTGTTGCGTGGCGCGTGCTAGGTTAATATAGGCGTGTCACGTAGCAAACAACAGACATTCACCTCTATACAGGCACCCAACTCACACGCGAAGTCGCGGCTCTTTTTATGCGGGCGGGCGACTCGCGTATACACCGGGCGGTGTTACACAGCACAATACCGCCCACACACTCAGAACACGGTCCCTTCTCACCACCCGGGCTCGGCTCGATCTGAAAACGGGGAGGTGGGGGGGGCCATACACCCCTTCTGTAGGAACGTCGAGTCCGTAAATCTGTCGCTGGATGCCATCTGCTGGGCTTCCCCCATGTAGGTGGGGGTCTCACTCGGTAGTGGTTGTCCGCCGATTTACGGTGAAGCAAGCGGCGTTGGGCATCAACGTCGTGGCGTGCCTACAGACACAAATTTCAGACACCTCTTAACATGGGCGTGTATGCCGCACGCCCAAACATCCACTCGCCAGCGGCGAACAAAATGAGGGGCCCGTGGTTACGGGCCACCGTATAGCCTCCGCGGTCGGGGGGCTACGCCCCGACACCGCACGCCGCGCCCCCTTACGGGGGCGTAGCGACATCCCGCAGGCTGCGGGGCAGTTCAGTTTGGAACAGGGGGGTGAAGGTGAAACTTCCATACATTTAGTTTGAAACAAAATATTCATTGATAGGGCTGCCATCTGAACGTGTAGGTACAGAAACTTTTGCCATAGTTTTACATTTTAGCAGATAGATGGAGCTACTTTATAACAGTACCTACAATAAATGTAAAAGTGCTTTGGCAACTCTTGACAAAGACATCAGAATAAGTGACCTAGCTAAACACGTTTTTGCGCTACTATAGGTATGAATTGATATTTCGACACATAGGTAGTGAAAAATAGAGGGTCGCGCGCATGCGCGTGCACTCGGTAGTGTGACGTCATAGCCAAATTATATCCTGCCTTCAAATTGTTGTATATATGGCCTATCTTTTGAGTTCTCAACCATTACTCTAGTATTAAAAGTTTCTAAGTTTTCAGCGGTTAAAATCTTACATGTTTTTGTCGGTCAGAAATATTGAGCTTACCACCAGAGAAAAGACGTTTTCACGTCAAAAAATCAAAGCCTACCCATTAGAGACTAGAGTTATCATAAGGCAACGTAAGTACTCGATTTAGTTTCCAAATTACACATATGTATAAAAAAACAATGAACTGTAGCCATCCGTCGTTGCTCAAAACCCATAGCAAGATATACTAGCCTTTGATAAGAAACAATCGGGGAAAACACTCACGAACACACTTTTGCATGGGTATAAACCAGGTCCCGTCCAGGCAGTATGGCACGGCATCACCAATCACTCCGTATCCCGGTTCACAAGTGATATTCAATTGCGCGTACTCGAAGCTCTGGCCAGGAGTTGCGTACGGATCGTTGATCGCCACATAGGTACCGTGCTCAGGGTATGATGGTAGCACACACTTTTCAGATACAGTTGACCTGCTAAGGAAGAAAAATGGTTCTGATTTTGTTGGCATAGACTAAAGACGCCAATCCATTGCTACGGCCGCATAGTCTGTTCTATAGTTGCAAAACTTCCGAAAAATTCTGAATAATTCCGGAATACTTCTGGGAAAGTTTCTTTAAATCAGAATTATTCAAAATGAATTTAATTAAGATTTTTATTTTTTTTGCTGAAAAATAATTTTTGCATCGATCGTCGATCGCCGCCGCCGCTGCCCCTCTGTGCGCCGGCCGCTGCCGCCGCGCCGCGCACGCCCGACTGCCACGAGTCGTGCGTGCAGGCGATGGCGGTGCGGGGTGCGGTAAGAGGGGAGATGCTCCCCGGAGAAGTTTTCCCCCCCGCGAGAAACATTCGTACCCCGCAATCGAATGTTTCCACCGAATATTTCGCCCGAATAATTCAATGGGAATAAACGTTGAAATATTCCCAAAGTTTCGGAATATTTCGGAATACTTCCGAAATATTCGACGGGAATGATTCGGAATTTTTCCCGCCAGCATCTATAGTCTGTTTCAAAAATGTCTGTTAAAAGTGTAAACAAACCCTGTTCCGGTAAAATTACTTCCGCAATCCCTCACTGAAGGGAAATAGTATCACATTTAGAAGGTAAATATATTACTTATTCTTACTTTATATATCGAGACTTTTTCCAAGAATTATGGTTTATATGACATTAATAACTTGTAATTGAAAAATCATCGCGACGACATCATTGATCATCATTCTGTTGCCCTTATCCCAATTTATTTGGGTTGTGCGTAACATGTATTTTTCTTTCCATCTTCTCTATTAGTCATCTCCATCCATCTATCATTTTTGTGTCTTCCTCTACTCGTATAGCCATCCACAGGTAAAGTCTTGAAATTAAATGATACTTAATTCAGTAAGTATTGACGTGTTTTCGTCAACTATTGCATTTATCGATTAGATAATTCTCAGTATTAGTTTAGAGTCTGGATTCGTATTTTTACTCGGTTAATAGCAATAGGCTCGCCCCCTATCACATCTGAGTCGTCGGCGAAGCGTCTTTGCTTCAAGTCTGGTAATAAAGGATGTGGCCAAAAATTGCCCCAAGCTGTACATAATTAAAAGTGTTACAATTAATTAAATTAAATGAAGAATTTAAAATACATAATAACATTTCATAGCAGTGTCTGAATAAAATAAAAGAATCGTGTGCGATTTTATCCGTTCAATTTCACTTTAACACATTCTCTGCTGAATTCTTTATGCAAACGCTTCTTTATGCTACACCCTTACCGACCCTTTTTTTTACGATGTTTTCGAAACAATAGAGATGCACAACGAACGCACATGTGCGCCGCGCCGCACTCGAAGAAAGTTATGAAAACGCGCATGTGCGTCTGCCGCACCTAATGTGTTAAAGTATCTTCAATGTTTCCATTTAACAATATCAATGCTTTGAGGAAAAAGAGAATGATATTCGTAACAAAATATTTATTTAAATATATTTTTGACCGTAAGTAATCCATCAAACCAACCTTCTCTTCATTTATAGATCAAGATAAGTCAAAGTACACTTATGGATAGTTTATTCTAATGCACTAACGTCGTGTATTACAATATTGACATTGACTTAATTACTTAGCTTAATTACTAGCAACACTCAATAAATCCGTCAAAATGGCAAATGTCAAAACTGTCATTTCAATCACGCTTCACTCGTGCTGTTTTACGATATTCGTTTGCTTTGTATTTGTGTTAATATTTGATTTCACCTTTATTTCATTATGTCGCAGCCCATGCTAATTAAAATACAAATGCTGCCGACAAATTGTTTTACAATTTGGCAGGTGTCATGTTAAAGTATATCAATGTATCATTATGGATGAAATAAAAAAAAACGGTGGTAATAACCCAATAAGTAAGGAAAATGGACTATAATCGTTTGTTACCTGTGGTATCGCTATTAGAGAACGCATCAAGTGGCATGAAACAGCATTTTAAGAGATCGCATTAAATCAAGAAATACTCCTAGACGTGAGTATGATATGTACTTAATCTTAGGATATTGGTATAATTGTATAGCTGGAAATAGGACTGTTGGATGTTGTATTTTATGACAATCAAAAAAAGTATTGTTCTATCAGTTGTATTTCTGGATAATGTACTAGTAACATTGAATAATTAAATGTATAAAATAATGTATGTGGTTTTATTGTGTCTAATTTACCTTTGCTACAAAAAAGTTTAGTAAATGCTGTGCCAGTTTTTCCAAGTTATAGCATGATATATACTAATTACCTAAGACAAATATATACACCTCAACCTATTTAACGTTCAGGAAATTATAATTTTATGAATTAATTGTAAAATCATGATGAAAACTGAGTGAAAAACTCATTGAATTAAATCATGATGAAAACTGAGTGAATTTTATCAAACCTTCATAACTTTATTCCACGACTGCATAGTTATATGTAACTTATAATTCTTAATTATTGAAAATACGTCCTATTGAACGATTTAAATTTCATCTCTGTACCTTCTGGGGTACAGGTCCTAACAATTTTTGGCCATCTCCCTTGCTTTTCTCTGTAGACCTGTACAAGAGGATTACCATCAAAGTGTTGTTGCTATTCCTTTACAGGTCGGATTTTACAACCGATTTGGACGAAACTAGGTATAGAGGTTTTACGACTTTATAGATATTTTTTATCGTCAGGGCTTTTTGATTAGAGGGGTACTTTCCCAAAAAAGGGGCAAAAAGGGTGCTACTGGATATCTCCGCCTTTTGAGAGTTTATTTTGATGGTTTATTTTTTATTTGGTGAAGATCTGATGAGAATCTTCGGCGTAATGAACAGAATAGCAGCTCAAAATTCGGTAAATTGTTCACTTTTAGATTTCTACCAGTGGAATCGGCCCTTTAACTACTAGGTAGGGATTGATGGAGCACCTGGTACCACCTTCGTCCTCATCACAAAACTAGAGATTTATGAAAATAATTAACAGAATTCTCATAAACTTTAAAACCAATATTAACGTTAGTTTTACAATAAGGCACAGTATGCACAGTATAGCGCCACAGTATAGGTGCACAGTATAGCGCCATCTAGTGAGATGGCGCTATACTGTGCACCGCTAGATCGCGCTGTCGTTATCGCTCGATAAATGTCCCGTCGAACATTTTGTGTGCCTGAGTTATGTTAGGTGTAAAGTAGCTTCAAAAGTAAAGTCCAGATAGTTGGTTAGTTTATTTCTGTAAACAAAAAACATGGTAAATATCCCGTTCTAGATAACTTTAGTGGTATTTATCTGTTGCAAAAAAGTTTGCGCTCGCGAGGTCTTCTGTTTATTTATTTAATTCGGGAAAACAAACAGTCACACAATTATCTTAAAATACAGGTAGTGGAAAAAAAGAGATTAGGTGAGGATGTGAAGCTCATGACGTTATCAACTACATAATTGTTTAGGAAAATAGTTCCTAAACAATTAAATATGTAAGTAGTTTATCTAAAAAAAAAATCTAAAATGTACAGAAAGGAAAGATTTTTTTAATTAATTTTGACATTAGCAAAGAAGGAATAAATCAAAGCTACACTTCTTGTTTTAAAATAATTCTGAGTCGCTAATTAATTTTATCAACGAACTTCTTAGCGGACAATGTAAAGAAATTCCAAATTTACGAACAAACTGTTTAAACTCGTAGCTGTACGACGAAGAGGTGCGCGACCTCCAGCGTTGGTGCGGCAGGAGGAAACGGCAAAAAGCACTACAGACTACTGCATTGTTCGCTGAAATACTAGTATAATTGAATAAGGTTGTAAATGGCTTACTTGATATTCCTGCACAGGGCGAGAGTCTCATCGCTTCTGTCAGGGCAGTCTATCTTGCCGTCGCACTTCCCGTCAATGGCTATGCACGTACCGTCTGTGCAGCGCCACTGGTCTAATCTAAAGAACAAATATGCAGAAATATTAGAGGCTATTGTTAAATACTCACATGGAAAACTCTGGAAAAGGCGAAAGTTTTTGTCATCTGTAACTTTTAAGGAGCACATTCACGATCATTCTTTTTTACGTAAAGCCATTAGTAAGTCATTGCAATGTAACTCTTATTTATCACTAGCTGTTGCCCGTGATTTCGTCTGCCATCCAGGATGAATAGTAGCCTATGTCCTTCTCCAGGTCATGATCTACCCGTGAGCCAAATTTCATCCAAATCCGTTCAGCAATTTTAGCGTGAAAGCATATTTAACAAACAAACAAACACACTTTCGCATTTATAATATTAGTTACGATAGTTAGGAGGATGAAAAACCGGTCCATCGACACTCTAGACTCACAAAACGTATTAGTTAATTAAATTTAAAAAAAAAAACTTTTAATACACTACTAGTTTCTATGATAATATAATTCAATCATGATGCGAAAAACACGTGGCGCCATCTATTATCATAAGAACTTTATTGTTGTTTTCCCGGGAACAGCACTTTTTTTCGGGTTGAAAGGTACCCTATGTCGGTGTCTGTATACCTGACAACGTATATGCAAAATTTCAGGATGATCGGTTCAGTGGTTTAGGCGTGAAAAGGAAACAAACAAACTTACTTTCGCATTTATAAGATTAAGTTAGGATTGTGATAAATTATTTTTGAGAGTTGTATACAACTCACGTAACCTTAGCAGGTAAGTCATTGCAATGAAACTTTGATTCGCCGACCGAGGCAAGGCATACTCTCGCCATTCTCGACGATGCCACAACTCTCCTCCAGGAGAGTAGTAGGGCTACCAGTACCGTTTGCAAGAACAAACACAGACCACCGTCCTTCCGTCCTCGCCGCCGAAGCCCGACGCTACTCGCCCGCCCCGACTTTTGCTCGAACCAGCCATGCCGCTGTGCCCTTTGCGTGTAGTCGCTTGGTTTATAAGGTTTATGCCCTGACTGGAGGCCTTAATTTATTAAGTCATTTTTAAGGAAAATCCGAGTAGGAGATGGTCGGCTGTTTTTTTGGGAATAAGCATATCGCAGGTCACTGCATTCTTAAAAAAGGTATCATTCCAATTTATACTTTATTACAATGATCTAAGAGTTACATTGCAATGACTTACTAATAGCTGTATGTAAAAAAAAAATCTCGTTAATATGCTCCTTTAGAAGGATTACAAATCGCAAAAACCAACTAAAGAAGAAGAAGTCTTTTAATCCCTATGCAAAACTGCATCAATCGCAAAAATAAATCATGCGAATTAAGTTTTTTTTTAGCTTTTACCAAAATATTTGAAAGCAATTACACCAAAAGTTATGGGTGTTCTAAGTCCTAAGAACGTTTTCCTGTAGCTGATAGCTGTTCTGCGCGCTCCATGCCACAGCTCAAATTACCTGTAGGAGAAGCACCATACTCCTAACTCCGTTTGCTATTAGTTATAAGTAGCTATAAGAATGTACTAGTAGCATAAGAAAACACTTAACATCACCTAACTGATAAATTTTCCACGAAACTATGCTTGTCCGTAGGAAATAAACACGTTTTGACTTGAACGCAGAGAATCAACTCAAAACTGCGTAGGGGTTTCTCCCTGGCTCAGAAAAGTCGACAGGTTGTGACTTGCACGAGAAAATAGGGGCGTGGTTATTGTTTAAACCACATATATTGGTGTTATAGTTTTACTCGGGTGAGGTGTACCCGCTACAATAGCTATGGTGCAAAACTAATATATATGCGTCCCCTAGGATTGAAAGTTAGTCCATAAATTGTTCATAAATTGTATCCAGCAAGTTAGTAATAGTACCTAACCATCAAGTGACATGCTCAATAGAGCCCTGTGTAGTCGCGTGTCTGTAGTATCTCAATTATGTTTGTATTATTGCAATAATTAGTGTTTCGAAGGTAAGATTATTGCCGTAAGTATTATGATTGTATTTTATGTGTATTTTGTTTCTGAATTGTGTTTACGTGCCCTTTTATTATATTTGTGAATACTTGTACTGGTTTAATTTGCATAAAGACGACGATAACCCCCGCCTATCAGAGTCTAATCACTCCGCCTAAGCACAGCATGCAGGTTGTTTGATATATGTTTCGTGTGCTGTGCTTAACATTTGGTCCTTGCGAGTCGGATAACCGATTGTCCGGGCGTAGTCTTACAAACTAGCGTTCGGAATCGGATTACGCTTATAGGCGAATTAACCAGGTACAATGAGTGAGAAAAGTGCCGTAACCACGCGAAGCAAACTACGCAAAATGACGGAAGAAGCAGACACGCGGCGCAGGGAAGCCGCCATCGCCTCGGACTCAGGCTTACTGTCGGAAGTGCCACCAGGTTCTCCATCAATAGCGCCAACGGTAAGATCAGCGGCTGCCCCCATTATTCCGCTGACCGGGGGTCGAGTAATCGACTATAGTGAAAAGCCGGCAGAGGGCGTATCACGGCAGACAGTCGCACGGTCGCCGCAGAGCAGCAGAGTTTCGTCCAAGAGTAGTCGCAAAGGCGTCGAATTCTTGAAGAAAAAGGCCGAATACGAAGCTGAGCGCGATTTAGTGCTCATCAGGGAGAATCTGGTGAAGAAAAGGATGGAGGTGGCTATAGCAGAGATCGAGGCAAATGCTGAAAGTGAGGACTCAAACTCGGAGGTGGATACGACGCAACGAGTAGAAGAATGGGTGAAAACAACGCCCCAAGCGACGCAACCAGAAACGGCGATGTTTACGGCGGCAGCGTCTCGCGCGCCGTCTACGTCGCACGTACCGCTTGAGGGCAGCGCGCCGTATGAAGCACCTACGATTCAAGACCAAAACGTAAGTAGAGTGAATCTTGAATCTAATATGTACCGTGTGCCGGCTATGTTAAGTGAAAGTAATGTGTCGCATCCGTATAGGAACCCCGTGAGCAATGCGGGGCCTATGCAGACGCCAGCCCATACTGAAGCGGTTAGATTCCGTTTGCCCGACGATTATCCCGCCTTCACCACTCCGGTCGCAAGTGGACCTCGAGTATCGACACTCGAGTCGGTCACACAGCGACAGGGAAATAGCGGAGTGGGGGCTGTAGAAAGGCAGCGACTATCGTCGAGCGATAGAGATAGGAAAATCGATAAGCTGGCGGAGGCGATCACTAACATGGCACGCCCGCACCCGGTACCCAGACAGGCTTACGAATTGCCACATTTTAGTGGTGACCCAGCTGATTGGATTTCATATAGGAATATGTACTGGGACACTACTGAATTATATAACTTTAGGCCGCATGAGAATTTAGCGCGTCTGAAGTCGTCTCTACATGGGGAGGCGAAGATAGCAGTGGAGGACCTGTTACGGTCAGCGAGAGACCCCACTGAAATATTGCGTGCATTAGAAGAAGAGTACGGACATCCAACCGTCATACTTCAATATGCTTTAAAGAAGGTGAGAAATTTACCTAAAGTGTCTGATAGTGGCCAGGAATTAAGGAAATTCTCATCGACGGTAAGGAACTGTGTGTCACTGCTAAAGAACGTCAGAGCAGATGGGTACCTGAATAACCCTCAACTAGTAAGCGAGCTGCTAAGCAAGCTGACACCAGTTCAACGAGCACAGTATGGTGACTTCGCGATGGGCCTGGATAACTCACAGGGGGTGGACTTGAGGATCTCACCCAGCTTGGAAATGCTGTCACAGTTCCTCATACACGTGACGCGTTCTACTTCGTACTACCTACAACCGACTGTGTATGAACCAGAACAGGCTAAATTCCCTGTGAAGCTGCAGCAGACCAGCGGACGGACTCGACCTGGAAACGCGGCACGCCCAGTCACCAACAAGCCGCAGATGACTCATCGTGTGAATACACAGAGCGACGAAGCTACGAGTATCACACAGAAGGAGTGCGTGATGTGCCACGGCAAGCATGTCATAGAAGATTGCGACCAGTTCAAGAAGCTGAATATCCAAGATCGCTGGGAACTGATCAAGAAGAAAAAAGTGTGCTTTAATTGCTTAAAAGCAAAACACACGAAGCAGTTTTGTCGCGCAAACAAGTGCAAAAAGTGCGACTATAAACATCATGTGTTGTTACACGAGGACAGGTCAAAACCAGAATGTGTAACAAACATAGGAGAGTGGCGAGCCACAGCGTTATTGAAGATAGTGCCAGTGTCAGTGTGTAACGAAGATAGCGACAACGACCAGTGTTATGCGTTGTTGGACGACGGGGCAACAGTATCGCTAATAGACAGTTCGCTCGCTACTAACCTATCGGGTCCACGTGTGCCACTAACATTAAAGACCGCGGGCGGTCATGCTGTGTCGGACCTTACCTCGCGAGTGGTACAAGTATGTGTGAAGGGCCCCAATGGACAGTGCCATAATATCAAGTGCCGGACATTAGCAAACTTGAACTTGCCTACACAAACAGTGACCTCTTCAGTGATCAACGATAACGCGCACCTACGCGACTTGGGTTGCGCAGAGATGAGGGGAGCCAAGCCGCTGCTGCTGATCGGGCAGGACAATTGGGAGCTGCTCGTTGGCGGGGACACCCGCCGTGGACGATCCGGTAAGCCAGTTGCCTCACTAACTAAGTTAGGTTGGGTCATACATGGACCATTTAATAACGATAGTAGTACCGAAGCAGTGAACTGCACAACAGTTTCCCTCCCAGATTTGCATGATTTAGTAAAGTCACAGTTTGAATTAGAATCAATAGGCATTTCTCAAGTGACCCGCAAACATAAGGATGTAGAACGGGCTGTACAGGTGTTAGACAGTACGAGTCAACGCACCCCTGATAAGAAGCAATGGGAAGTAGGTCTTTTATGGAAACAGGACAACATTCTGTTGCCTGATAGTTACAGACAGGCCCGGCAGAGGTTGTATGGTATCGAGAGACGGATGCGTAAGGACGCTAGTTTCGCTGAGACGTACGCGAACCAGATAGAGCGTCTAGTAGCTGAAGGGTATGCACGGAAGGTGGAAGGCGAGGTAGATAGCTCACCGGTTTGGTACCTACCACATTTCGGAGTTGTAAACCCGAACAAACCGGGGAAGCTTCGCCTAGTCTTCGACGCGGCTGCTACGTCCCAAGGTACGTGTCTGAATGATAACCTACTGACCGGACCCGATCTATTAAATTCATTACTAGGTATTTTGATTAAATTTAGAGTAGGTCCCATAGCATTCACAGGCGATATAGCTGATATGTTTTTGCGAGTTAAGATTAGGGCACAAGATCAGGGCGCACAGCTGTTTTTGTGGAGAGGGGCGAACGATGGTAGGGAACTTGATACCTACGCCATGACATCAATGATATTTGGCGCCGCCTCTTCACCAACCACGGCGATTTATATACTCAATAAAAACGCCAATGAGTGGGTTAACGTTCACCCCGAAGCTGTTGAGGCCATAAGAGATAGGCACTACATGGACGACTATTTAGATAGCACGTGGTCCGTAGAGCAGGCCAACAGCCTGATCGAGCAGGTTGCCAGAATACACGCCTCCGGGGGTTTTATCATACGGGGGTGGGTAACCAACTCGACAGAGTTAAGGGAAAAGCTAAAAATAGATATGCCCGATAAAGTCCCGCTCGAAAAGGGAATCGGGATGGTCGAGCGGACATTAGGGTTGACATGGTCGCCCAAACAAGACGAACTGGGATTTGACTTGTCGTTCAAACGGTTACCACCTGAAATAATAAGTGGCGACCTGGTACCCACCAAGCGTCAGTTTTTGAGCGCGATTATGTCGATCTACGATCCCCTCGGTTTTCTCTATCCCTGCGTCATCCAGACGCGAATATTGATGCAGAGGATATGGAAGTCGGGGATCCAGTGGGATGAACCTCTCAAGGACCGAGAGGCCAAAATGTGGTTTGCCTGGCTTAAGCATCTAAGCATTCTGACCGAAGTTAAGATACCGCGGTGGTACGGGCTGGACCTCAACAATCTGGAATTACATGTGTTCGGGGACGCCAGCGAACTGGCATACGCCGCGGTCGCCTACCTTGTGGGGTATAACACTGAAGGGCATCGAGAGGTCACCATGCTATTAGGTAAAGCGCGGGTGGCCCCTCAGAAAGTCATATCCATTCCTAGGTTAGAGCTTCAGGCAGCGGTGCTAGCGTGTCGAATAGCGGACACCGCTGAAAAAGAGTTAGGGCTACCAATCAGGGAAAAATTTTACTGGACAGACAGTGAAACTGTACTTAAGTGGATAAATTCGGAGGCACAAGACTTCCAAAAATTTATATCGCATAGATTAGACGAAATAGATAGGTTAACAGTCAGAGGCAACTGGCGCTGGGTCCCCACGGCGGACAACCCAGCAGATAAGGCTACCAGATTGTCTTGGCCTGATGACCATGCAGCGTGGTTGTCGGGCCCCTCGTTTTTGTATGATTCACAGGAGCAGTGGCCAGCATGTCGCGAACCTGAGGCGGCAGAGGCAGACCTCGAGCGCATCCAACGAGTCAACACTGCGGCGGCCCCTGCCGGGCCCTTCCTGGAATACGAGCGCTACTCAACATGGCAGCGCGTGCAGCGCGTTATGGCGCGCACGCTGATTTTCATCGAGCGATGTCGCAAACGAAGAGCGACGTCGGAGCTGCGTCCACATGACTTGGAAAAAGCGCACCTCCACCTAATGAGGTTGTGCCAAAACGACAGCTTTCATCGAGAACGGGCCGCCATCCTGAAAGGGTTGCCCGCACCTGTCGACAGCCGCATAAAGTCATTGGACCCGATGTTCACCGACGACGGACTGCTACGAGTACGAGGACGTCTGACTGCATGCGAGGAGCTCACATTCGGAGAAAAACACCCGATTATTCTCGACGGGTGTCACCCTCTGGTAAGGAAGCTCATCGCACACTATCACGCGATGGCTCTGCACGCAAACCACGAGACCGTAGTCAACAATCTACGAGAAACTTACTGGATCATAAAGGTAAGAACATCCGTAAAGACCGTGGTCGCGAATTGCCAATATTGTCGCATCACCAGAGCCAAACCCATACCACCAAAGATGGGTGATCTTCCACTCGCCAGGGTAGAAACCACAAGAAGAGCCTTTGTGCGAGTAGGGGTCGACTACTTCGGCCCAATGGAGGTGGCGATAGGGCGGCGCCGCGAAAAGAGGTGGGGAGTACTCTTTACCTGTCTCGCTACGCGCGCCGTCCACCTAGAGTTAGCCGCCACACTAAGCGCCGATTCGGCGATACTGGCCCTGAGGCGCCTGATAGCGCGCCGGGGGCAACCTGCACACCTGTACTCCGACCAGGGAACCAACTTCATCGGGGCCAACACCGAGTTACGAGCAGCCCTGAAAGACCTGGATCAGGATACACTGAGGGACGAGGCCACCAACCGAGGCATCGAGTGGCACTTCAATCCCCCCTCAGCGCCACACATGGGCGGCTGCTGGGAACGCCTGGTCAGGTCAGTGAAGAATGCACTGAGAAGCACGCTCAAGGAGCGGGCCCCTCGTGAGGAGGTCCTTTACACCCTTCTCACCGAGGCAGAGCTGATAGTAAACAGCCGCCCGCTGAGCTATGTGTACGACGATCACGAGCAGCCTGAGGTCCTGACGCCGAACCATCTGCTCCTGGGCACGGCGTCCGGGAGTACACCGTTTGCGCCGAGCAGCTACGAGGACGTCGATTCCCGCCGGCAGTGGCGGCGGGTGAATGCGCTCGCCGACATGTTCTGGCGCCGCTGGCTGCGGGAGTATCTCCCGACTCTACAACGTCGTGAGAAGTGGACAACTAGTGGACCCAATGTGCGCGTGAGTGATGTGGTAGTGATCGTTGACAACAATAGAGAACGAAGTGCATGGACAAAAGGTGTGATACAATCTGTGTATCAGGGTAATGACGGAATCGTCCGTGTTGTAGATGTTAAGACAGCAAACGGGGTCTTGCGTCGACCAGTTGCAAAGATTATTGTGCTTCCCACAGAAATTTGATGTAAAGCGGTTGAACCCTCTTACAGGGGGTGGAATGTAGGAGAAGCACCATACTCCTAACTCCGTTTGCTATTAGTTATAAGTAGCTATAAGAATGTACTAGTAGCATAAGAAAACACTTAACATCACCTAACTGATAAATTTTCCACGAAACTATGCTTGTCCGTAGGAAATAAACACGTTTTGACTTGAACGCATAGAATCAACTCAAAACTGCGTAGGGGTTTCTCCCTGGCTCAGAAAAGTCGACAGGTTGTGACTTGCACGAGAAAATAGGGGCGTGGTTATTGTTTAAACCACATATATTGGTGTTATAGTTTTACTCGGGTGAGGTGTACCCGCTACAATAGCTATGGTGCAAAACTAATATATATGCGTCCCCTAGGATTGAAAGTTAGTCCATAAATTGTTCATAAATTGTATCCAGCAAGTTAGTAATAGTACCTAACCATCAAGTGACATGCTCAATAGAGCCCTGTGTAGTCGCGTGTCTGTAGTATCTCAATTATGTTTGTATTATTGCAATAATTAGTGTTTCGAAGGTAAGATTATTGCCGTAAGTATTATGATTGTATTTTATGTGTATTTTGTTTCTGAATTGTGTTTACGTGCCCTTTTATTATATTTGTGAATACTTGTACTGGTTTAATTTGCATAAAGACGACGATAACCCCCGCCTATCAGAGTCTAATCACTCCGCCTAAGCACAGCATGCAGGTTGTTTGATATATGTTTCGTGTGCTGTGCTTAACATTACCCTTTTGATTATTATAGCATATTATCACAAATGCGTGGTCATATTTAAGGGTATGGTACAAGACCATCAAGCTGAACCACTTTCTCCATGGGGCCAATATCATTATCGCAAAAAAATAATCAGCTGTCCTATACTAAACTTCGCAAAAATAATCAGCTGTCCCGTACTAAATTCGCGAAAAAATAATCAGCTGTCCCAAACTAAACTCGCGAAAAAATAATTAGCTGTCCCGTACTAAACTCCTTTGTACTCTAAAAACCTTTGTACTCCTAATTATAATTATGTATTTTATTATGATTTTTTCTGTGTGTACATAAATGGTAAAATAAATAAATAAATAATAAATAAACTCGTGAAAAAATAATCAGCTGTCCCGTATTAAAATCGCGAAAAATTTATTAGCTGTCCCGTACTAAATTCGCGAAAAAATAGTTAGCTGTTCCGTAGTAAACTCACGAAAAAATAATTATCTGTCCCGTACTAAACTCGCGATAAAATAATTATCTGTCCCGTACTAAACTCGCGAAAAAATAATCAGCTGTCCCGTACTAAATTCGCGAAAAAATAGTCAGTTGTTCCGTAGTAAATTCGCAAAAAAATACTCAGCTATTCCGTAGTAAACTCGCGAAAAAATAATCAGCTGTCCCGTACTCGACCCAAATGTATGAGATGAGTGAGATGACTCGATAATTTTTCGCGATTACGATGCGATGTTGGTCCCATCGAGAAAGTTGATCAGTGTGATGCTCTGTACCACTCCCTTAACCCGTCAAATGGCGATTGCATACCATGTACAGACGCCAGCAGGTCAACCTACCCGAAACTGTCCGATTTTCCCAATCAACCTTGAACCTAATACTTTAGCATTAAAGTCGAAAATCTATTAAAGAAATCTGACAGATTGTAGTAGCTTGATGTGCTGGCGTCTGTACCATAAGAAAAATCTTTATAATAGGTTGGGGAAAAAGTTTCTTCGCATTTTTTAAGAAAATTCAAAACATTTTTTAATATAGTTTATTTACACTTAACTAAAGTATGTAGGTACCATTTTGTTCGATAACTTTTTGCCATCTTGTAGGTAGGGACATGATCCCATTGCTATAGAAATTTTGGGACTTCTGGTCAAAATACCGCGACAAGTGGTTTTGGCAGTCCTCTCGTGATGTTAACCTGACACTGCCTAAAGAATTCTGAAGAGACCGAAACAGGTGGAAATCTGAAGGTGCAAGGTCAGGACTATACGGCGGATGCATGAACACCTCCCAGCCAAACTCTCTTAATTTTTGCTGAGTGGCTAAAGATGTGTGAGGTCTAGCGTTATCATGATGAAAAACCACACCCCTTCTGTTGATTAATTCCGGCCGCTTTCTCTCAACTTCTTGCTTTAATCTCATCAGTTGTTCGCAGTAGAGTTCAGAATCGATGGTCCTGCCTGGTGGTAACAGCTCATAATGAATAATGCCCTTCCAATCCCACCACACACACAGCATCACCTTGTTAAGAGTTAACCCGGGTTTCGCCACAGTCTGTGAAGCCTGACCGGCCTTTGACCACGACCTTTTTCGCACGTTCTTGTCATACGTGATCCACTTCTCATCACCAGTTATCAGCTTCTTCAAAAATGGTTCGGTTTCATTACGTCGTAATAAAGAATCACAAATGAGTACACGGTTCATTAGGTTTCTTTCAGTGAGCTCGTGAGGTACCCAAATGTCGAGCTTTTTTGTGTACCCAGTTTTTTTCAAATGCGCCAAAACTGTTTTGTGGTAAATTTCCAGTTCTTCAGCTACGTCGTAACTACTGATATGCCGATCTTGCTCCACTTTTTCAAAAATGGCATCCATTTTATTCGTAATAGGGCGACCAGAGCGACGTGCATCTTTGACATCAAAATTTCCGGATTGAAAACGCTTAAACCAAATTAGTGCTACTCTCACAGACACTACACTAGGTCCATAAACATCGCAAATTTTTTTCGCGGCTTGCGTTGCATTTTTACCTTTTTTGTAGTAAAATTTTAAAATGTATCGAATTTCTTCATTAGATTCACTCATCTTGACGGTACGAAAAACAAATGAAAATCACACATTTTCCTAATTTGAATTTGGAATTATGTTCTTTAAAATTTAAACTTTCAATGATACCAAAACCAGCCAGATACAAATAGGTTTTATTACCAAAGAGATTTTATTACAAGTTCATACATACTATAATGCGAAAAGACTTTTTCTCCAACCTAATATAATACATATGTATATAAACGTATATATAAAAGTAAAATACCATCATCCAATGGCGAGGCTTAGAGTAGTTGTGAACCTATGGGGTTCGGTTGACATTCGAGCACATATTGACATGAACCTATGCGGTATCATGCGACACTCAGGGGTACCCTTAAATAGGTCCACGCATTTGTGATACATGCTTTAAGTAGACACTATCTACCTTCAAAGCGTAGATTACGTGATTACCTACATTTTACACTTACCCACACGGTAACTGTCTTTTATATATCTCGTGAGGAACTGTATTTACGGCCAGGTTTCTGAAAAAAGAATACTATTTTTAATAACATAACATCACGCCAGTATGCCCCGAAGGGTTAAGCAGAGTTGTAGATACCTATAGCACACCACATTTCGCCAGTTATGTTTAAAATATTTTGTATAAGGTGATGAGTAGTTGACATTAGGATATTGTAACATAGATAAATTACAAACTGACGCACTTAAAAGTGAAAAATATTAGTAGGGGACTACAGGACCTAAACCCATCTAAACGCAAGTTCTGTAATGCCTAAAAGTATATGATTTACTGCAATAAATAAAATCAGAAAAATATATGATATTCTTCAGGATATAGCTAGTTAGATAGTGTATTGAAAACATAATAAAAATTTCTTCTAACGATTAAATTAAGTATGCATCACAACTCTGGAACCCTCAATACGGGATCTACAAGTCTCGTATTGAGAGCATTCAAAGAAAATTTCTTAAATACCTAGATTATAAGACGAAACAATTATATCTGTTGATTACATTCACCGATGCAGAAGGTACCATTTTCTACCGCTGGACCGTACACGTAATATTAATGATATATGCTACTTATTTAATATAGCAAATGGTTCAATTGACTGTCCTGAACTTGTTTCAAAATTGGGGATACGCACTAATCAGTTGGGGCTGCGACAGCGACCGCTTCTACATGTACCTTATGCAAACACTAATTATAGGCGTAATGCATACTTTCTGAGAGCCAGTCGCAGTTTTAACGAAATTACTTGCGAACAAGACGTTGACCTTTTCTGCACCAATGCAAGCACACTAAGGAAGCTCTTAGCAAAGCCATTTTTTGTGCAAGAGGCACCTGCATGCAATTGAACCTTGTCCAAACTGGCTTAAAATTTGAACGGACTAACATTGAGGGAACACCTAAATGGCATAGAATTGATAAGATGTAACTTGGGCTATGAGGGAGTAATAATGTGTGTGGGAGTAATAAATAATAAAATAGATGCAATCATTCTGATTTTTTCTCAGATTATTCTACAAGCAACATATAATCGTAATAGTGTTTTAATTTTTTAGTCCAATCAATAGATATTTTGTAAATAGATAATGGCTTCATATTTTGAAATAAATTACTAGGGTTGTGTCATCGCGCTTCTCTTTCTTTTCTATGCAGTCCGACATTGACCGCGCTTTAGGTCCTGGGGGCCTACCATGAACTCTTATAGCAGGTCAATTTTCGACGGAAAGTGAACTGTCGGGCTGTTTTGTACCATGAACGCGTCAAATAACAGGCGAGCCAGCGATCACGTGGCTAAAGCCGGTCAGTGGTCACGTGACAACATTTCAGCGGTCTGACCTGCGATAAGCTGTACCATCAAGTCCATTTTGACATGTAAACACTTGAAAACTGAACTGCCCTGCAGTCATAATAAGCAGGCGTGTAAAACTAACTTTTATTGAACTGTTTTCTTTAATTTAAAATAAAAAAACGTAAGTACACGTTAATTTGTGAATATAATACTATTGTGGCGTTAATTAAAATTATAGACAACAAAACAAACAATCTCTTTGCCGTTTATTTTAGATGTGTGACGAAGATGAAATTTTCGAGTTTCTTGAGGAAGATAGTGATAAAAATACGGTGAAACAAATCGCTAAAATCCATAGGAAAGTTTTGAGAAGCATGATACAACCTTTTGACTTGCACAATAGAATGTTTGTCAAACGGTATAGCCTCACTAAAGAACTCGTACTTGAGCTTTGTAATGAGCTACGACCTTTCATGCCACGCCCCACAAAATCAACAGATTTGTCGATAGAGGTCAAGGTTTGTACTAAATCAGTAAATCTATTTATCGCACTAATTATTATAAGGGCAATTAAATGCAGTTTGATCAATATTGCCCTTCATTTCAGGTTTTAATAGCATTATCATTTTTTGCTACTGGTTCATACCAAAGACCAACTGGTGACATTGCTGCACATTCAGTTGCACAACAAACTGTGTCAGCAGTTATAGCGCAGGTAACTCGGTGCTTAAATGACCGATATTTCCGTCGAAAATATATTAAATTCCCACAAAGCGACCATGAACGAAGAGCAAATGTATTTGGGTATGTACATACTTAAGCATTATAAGATTATTTAAATTTTATATTGATCTTGTAACATGTGTTTTTTTTTTCCTCAGATTTTATAACAAATTTGGTATGCCTGGGGTCTTAGGGTGTGTTGATGGAAGTCATGTGGCAATAAAACGACCAGTCGAAAATGAAGAGAGATATTATTGCAGAAAACATTATCATTCTCTGAATGTACAATTGGTAAATAAACATACATTTTGAAGAAAAAAAAAATACAATCCAGCCAATGCTGGACAAATTATTTTTAGATACATAGGTAGAGGTACATTCATTATTAAACATACAATGATTATTTTTAAAATACTTAAATAAAATTAGGTCCAACGAGGTGGTGCAAGTATTACATCACTCCTTTGATTAATAAAAGATGCTTTTGGGTACCTGTAAAGAAAAATTACAAATGTTTTAATTGTTTAAATTTTAGGTATGCAATTCGGACATGGACATTATTAGTGTGGATGCCAGAAATGGAGGAGCCACTCATGATTCCTTCATATGGGCTAATCACCCATTAAAAGCTCATATGGAGCATTTAAATAATATGTGGTTTTTAGGTTGGTATTCATTTTCGCTTATGGAAGTTGCAGTCTATTAAAAAGTATATATTATTTTTAGTAGAATCAAACTAGATAGGTAGGCTACCTTGCATATGAATTTTGAACATTATTTGCATTATGCAAGCAAGAAACAATAAGATTCTAATCAGCAATAAGATTCTAATAGGATCCTTAAAAGTATATTTTATTTTTTAATATGTTTATTTCTTTTAGGTGATTCTGGCTATCCACTGAGGAAATGTATGATGCCTCCAGTTGTAAATGCTCCTTCAGATTTGCCTGAGGCTTATTACACTAGAGTACATGTAAACACCAGGAGAAAGGACCATTGGGCTTCTCAAGGCACGCTTTAGATGTCTTCTTGTACATAGAGTTCTACATTATGAACCTCGTGTAGCAGCATCTATTGTAAATGCGTGCGTGATTTTACACAACATTTGCATTAGAGCCAATATCCCTGAGCAAGATATGACATCTGAAGAAGTGATACAAGAAGCACAATTGCAACCAACTCACCATATAGTAGACAGCGAAGGGCATTCTTCTAGTACTCACAATGTTGAACTGCAACATGGAGTTGCAACAAGAAGACTGCTCATCGCTCATCTGTGGGCAAGCCCTTTCTCTTGTAATCTATCCAGTACTGAAATTTTAAAATTGGAGAACAAATTATTAAAATATGAAATAAATAGATTTACACCATATTGTTTCATTTATCCAGTAGGGGGACAGGGTAAGAATATAGTTCGCCTTCGTCACCAGGAAAGCAACCTGTTTGTGCCTGATGAACTAGCAATAGGCTTGCACAGATGAGACTTATTAGCAACAGGGAAACATTGTTGTACAAACTGCTGTAACAGGGGAACGCCTCTGCCTACCCCTTCGGGGATTATAGGCGTCATAATTTAAATTCATTAAAAAGTAAAAACCTAATATGTTCTCTAGAAATGGTATGTAGATGTGTCAAGAACGAAATACAAATCAAGAACACTACCTACATAGAAATAAAAACCGATACACTAATGTCTATTATGTTTTAAGAAAAGTTATTAATAGTACTAATATAAAAACAACTTACAGCTGCCCAGCCTTTAAAATCTTTAATAGCACCACCAACAATGGAATTCAAATTTTCCGTCACCTCTATCCACAATCTGCGGGACATTTCTCGAGCTTGAGCACTTTTATTGTAGCCCATTGCAATGTCCTTGTGATTATTTAAAAAATCCCCCAGTATTTCCTCATCTGAATTCATAAGAAACTCTCCTTGAAGTCATTATGATGTATTACCAAATAACTGCACTTTCTTACCACTCTCAACAACGGACACGATACAAATGTGTGCATTTCTGATTTATTTACAGAAACAGTTTGTTAAAAACTTATAAAAAAGGAACCCACTTCAATTTACAAAATTCAAAATAACCTCGTAATTTTTTTGTAGTTTTGACAATAAATTTGATACTTAATAGCTAGAGTCGTTCGAAAATAACTTTGGTAAGATTTTCAAGTAGGTACTTACCTTTCAAGTATCTAAAGGGTCTCCAACGCCTTAATCGTGTTAAATAAGATTGTTTGCTAAGAAACATAGTTTTTTAGAATTCTCTTGATCATTATAAACTGTTATTAAGTTAATTTTATCTAGTTCTTTAAAACCGTAAAACCGGTAATTTTGCGCAAAAGCATTTCTGAACGTTTGTTTATAATATGGCGTGGCCGGCCAGCGATAATATAGCAGGGTCAGAAGTTGATACATTGCAGGTCAGACGGAAATGCTCATGGTACAAATAGAAAACCTGTCAGGTTAACCTGCTAAGTTGACCTGCCCTGTACTTGGCAAGTATTTTAAATGTTGATGGTAGGCCTCCTGTAGTCCCCTTAAGTCCCATGTAATAAGGAGTGAGCCTATTGCCATCTACTGGGCACAAATCCAGACTCCAGGCTGCTACTAAGAAATTCCAGGTAGAAAAACCCAAGAATACTTTGCCCTACCCGAGGATTGGGAGTAGCGCTTGCAACCATTACCAACGGGTAGTCACTTTTCATTATGGTAGATAACAAAACAACATTTCCAAAAAAAAAAAAAACAACCAACTTCCAAAAAGAACACTACAAAGTCAAAAATAACTTTAATATCGGAGGTCGGTGTCTTTGGATCTGTATTTTAGTTTTTTGCCCCCGACTTCCATAATTAAAGTTATTTTTCACTTTTTAGTGGGTCAGTTTGTAATTTATCTATGTTACAATATCCTAATGTCAAGTACTCATCACCTTTTACAAAATATTGCTTTTCCCGAAGCAGGGACGTTAATTGTTGAGGACTTCTCCTAGTAAGTACCAGGAGAACTCCACATCACTACCGCACACACCATCATCGCATTGTGACGAGCAAAATTACTTAGCATCTATTATTAAAGTACCTAATCGAATCGCAACCCGTGAAATACTTATCATTGAGTAGTTCCGGTGGCCATCTGATCTTCATCATCAGTTCCACTTCACCAAATGGTGCTTTCCAAGAACAAATGCACATGTTACTATAAAAAATACCCAAATCACTAGTTTGACATCTCTAACTTATCACCTATCATAGCTACAGCCGTTCTTTTCTCGCGCTGCCTGTTAGTAAAAGATAGCGATTCTCTAATTTTAGTTTAGTTATTGAAGAAGAGCATCGGTACCATTAATAGCCTAACCATTTCCCAACTATGTTGGGGTCTAAATAGATTCAGCTGAATACCAGTAGTACCACTCGACCCTAATTGATCTCCACAACCCAGTTACTGGGTAACGCACGTCTCCTGTTCCTGTCCGTCGCTCCGCAAGCAACCTCTAAACCGCTTCTTTCATTTGTTTTCTCCGCAATAGATGGAGTAACACGCGTGTAGCCTGAGCGTGTAGCTCGTGGCCGCGGGGTGAGATTGTACAATCAGTTTGAAAGGTATAGTACTTACGAGTTGATACTTGAATAGCAGATCGCTTCGTCGGACCCATCAGGACAGTCCCAGGAGGTATCACACACTGCACCAGCTCTGATGCATGTGCCATCTAGACATGTGAACTCGCTTCCCCTGGAATGTAGATAGGGCATGATATAAGGTAGTTGTCATCATTATCAGCCTATAGCAGTCAGTAGACTGCTGTGTCCTGAAGTGGCTGGAAATAGTCCTCTACAATTACTCGCAATCAAGTCGATCCTCGCCAACCCTCATCCAGCTGATGTGTGAACGGGGATTATAAGGTACGATATAAAATCCTCAGTGTGTATGAATGTTTATAAAATTTTACCTGCAAGTGGAAATCGAAGCACGATTCCTGACGGCTGGACTCACAGCTGGAGAAACGGCTGAAATATTATAAAATAGATAAATAAATAGTCCTTGCGGTGATTAAATTTGCGTTTGGCCGATAGTACGTACCCAGTACAGTGATGACATTATGAGCGCGAAACCAACATTAGTTTAATGGAGACTTTCAATTGATGCTGTCACTTTCTCTTTGATACAAAATGTAAGGGATGGCATTAGCATTAGATTAAAGTATCCGTTAAACTAATGTTGGTTTCGTGCTCGTCATGTCATCGCTGCACTTGGTACGTACAGTCATGAACACTAATGTGTATACACTGAGCAACTTTTAAAACTGATTCGTTCCTACTGTATTGATTATAATTTCATTTCATTACAAATATAACATTTTGGAACCCATACTATTATGAAATAGGTCATGTATCAAAGTTGCAATCGTTATTACACGAGAAAAACGATTTTGAATTTTGTTATGTGTAAGTATACATATTTGTGCTTGTGACTGTACACAACGAAACGTCAAGATGTGCATTTCCAGTATAATCTGTATTGTTAACCGACTAGCTTCTGCTTTTGCCCGTGGCTTCGCTCGCGTCAAGGTCGCGAATTATCCCACGGGAACTTACCTACTACCGGGATAAAAAAAATCCTATGATATAACTCAGGTCATGGTCTACCTGTGTGCCATATTTCATTAAAATCTGTTCAGCCATTAAGGCGTGAAAAGGTAAAACAGACAGACATACAGAGTTCATCATCTACTGCCTAGCCTTTTCCCAACTATGTAGGCTTCCAGTCTAACCGGATGCAGTTAAATACCAGTGTTTTACATGCAGCGACTACCTATCTGACCTCCACACAGCCAAAGTTACTAGGTAACACGATACCCGTTGCTCTTGGTAAGACAGGTTCTAAGTTTCTGATTACCTAGTCAGAAACTTAGAACCAGTCTAACTTTGACAGTCGTTACGGACTATCTAGAAGGCAAATGACAGCCGGAACCGGGGTTTCCGAGGTATCGAGACACGATATGTAATGGATGGTCACCCATCCATGGACCGACCTCGGCAAGCGTAGCTTAACCTTCGATCGATACGGCTGTTATTATTTATCCACAGGGGCTCGTGGCTAAATAATAATAACACAGACAGACAGAGTTACTTTCGCATTTATCTATATCTATCACTGGCTGATCCGACAATCGTTGTCCTGTCAAAATGTAGATAATGCACTCTCAGTTTTCCGGAATTTTCCAATTTTTCCGGCATCTTTTCAAACATTTTCTTTCATACAAAGTTTGTCCTGACAATTACAAACACAACAAAAAAAGAATTATCCAATTTAGTGCAGTCGTTCGGAAGTTATGCGCGTACATACATTTCGGCGATTCATTTTTATATACGTAATTACGTATCAGGTTGGCGGAAAAATATTGCACAAGAAATTGTAAATTACTAGAATTTTCCGGAATATTTAGTATTGATCTGGGATACGTAAGAATATGTAGAAGGTTCTCGAAGCTATCACACCAAGGGTAGGTATATAAAGCCGCGCTAGTGAGGATTTGGCTAGTTTGTGAAAATGATTAGTGAACATCAACTTCGAACGATCATCTTTTACGAGTGGCGTCAGGGACACAACGTGAGTGTGGCTACCGCTAACATCAGCAAAGCGTTCGGTGAAGGTGTTGTATTGCGATGATGGATTCTTTTTGCATTCGATAGCCCAATTCTTGAGGAAGACTATTTATGACCCTTATGAGCTAAGCAAAAAGAAAAAAATATTACTAGGTGCAGTTTGAGTCCGCGCCGCGCCGTTTGTTTTCTTCAAAACAGATTGAAATTTTACGTCGGTTTCCGATACTGTCGTAGCCATTGTATTTATATATAATTCTTTATAAAGTAAGCCTTCACCGATTATAATATTTTCAGATCTGAGCAGATTTACGGCCGATATGAGACGACATCAAACTTTTTTGGTATTTGCTGCAGATTTTTTTACGGTTTCTGACACTGCACGGCACTAGACTTACAGACTAAGCGACTACACGCTAAGGGCTCCTCCTGTGGGGAACGAACCTTGGCTTAGGGCGTCGCTGGGGGGAGGACAGCAAGATGGGACAGGCTGGATAAAATATGGATAATTATTATTGTCAGGGGAGTTTAAAGCTACTGGCTCAGCTACGCCACCAGCTGGCACTTCATTACCGAGCAAAGGACGGGGGGAGGACGATTACTTCAGGGTCGTCGAGACGCGAAGAACCTCGGCGGCGAGGTCGAAATGTCGATTTGTTTTTGTTCCTACGGTCCCTACTGCTCTCCTGGAGAAAAGTTATGAGGTCATCGGGATCCTGAACTCCGGCAGTCAGGGCTTCTTTCTATAAGAGGGAGAGGGCCGAAATCCACCACGATGGCCCAGTGCGGGTTGGTGGACGTCATAAACCTTCGCTTTGATAATACAAGGACATGCTGGTTTCCTCACGATGTTTACTTTTACCTTTTACTGTTGTGCCCCGAGGGAATAAGAGGGGTGTTATAAGTTTAACGTGTATCTATGTGTCTGTGTATTTGTGTGACTGTCTGCGCAATCGTACCTCCCAAACGGCTAAACTGATTTTGATTTTATTTTTTTGTTTGCTTGAAAGGTTACTTGATCTAGAGTCTTCTTAGCTATAATTCATGTAAATCGGTCCAGCCATTTGTAGATTTTTAGCTCTTTTCTAGTTGATGAATTTTTACCATTCAGGGACCTGTTTTCGCGGTCCCCCCTAGTCGTACGAATGCAGGCTAATAGAATAAGTTTTTCTCTAACTTGGATCTATTTCAACATATAATATTGTTAGTCATAATATTCAAAATATTCTATCTACGAGTAGGTATAAGTTGTAACAAATCCGCATAATTATTATTTCTTGTACAAACCTATCTGTAATTTTCTGTAAAATAAAATATAATATTTATTATTATTATTTGTTTTATCCGTTGGAAAATTAAGAAACATGTTGCTTGACACAATCAAAAAATATGTGATTAATATCAAATCTCTACTGTGTCTTGCTGCTGTTAATTATGTGCATTTTATTCCATCCACGTACCTATCTATTCTGTCCGACTTTTACTTTATCAATATTGTCTTTGTCTTTTCGTGTATCTGTGGAGAACGTTGTTGGTTGCACGTTTGTGTAATATATAATGTGTAATTAATTGTATGTTCTTCCGAATAAATAAAATAAATACAAAGATAAAAAAATATCGGCCGTTCGCAAGAGATGCGCTTACCATCGAACAGCATTTTCAAGGTTATCTGAGAGATTGTATATCTAGTTTGACGGCTTTTGTCTAGAACTCTAGAATATAAATGTCAAACGGCTATATTTTATGCTTTAGATAAAAAATAACTAACGATTGAAAAACTAGTCTTTAATAAAATTTTGATAAGATTCGACTGTGACTGGGCGTTCCCCACAAAAGTAATAACTTATTCTGTTACACATTGTAATAACAAAACTGTCAGAACTCCAAGTTACCCAAAATAAACTCATAAAAATACTATTCGGCTATCCATATCTAACATCAAGACACAAAAATAATGAATATAAAACAACTATGTATATATTTACAACACATGTATTTTCATCAGAAATATTCTCAACAAAAGCGTTCACTCATACTTATCACTCACCCAATATAAACTAGTTAGTCAACGCAGCACACGGCGAGCAAGCTTGCTAGTTTTACCTAAGGCAAGAACTAACTATGGCAAAAAAATGCTAACTTTTGAAGGAGCACAACTCTTTAATAAATTACCGTTCTGTATAAGAAATCTACACTCTTTCAATGCATTCAAAACTCAACTTAGTCAGCACATAATTGCGGATCGATCACTTCTGGAGAAATGAATGCATTGGATGGGTAACTATTAACCAACCTGTATCTGTGGTGACGAACTTTTTATAATCTGTGTATGTTTTAGTATTGTTCTCAAGTACGAGTACTAAATGCACAAACCGTGCGAAGCCAAAAAGAAAAAAAAAAAAAAAGTACGAGTAAGTGACATATGTCTTTATTGGGAATAAAGTTTCTTTAAACCGAATAATCTAATCTAAATAGCCTGTATTATCCCACTGCAAGCCAGTTGCCTCCCTTTCCCTTTTCCACACAATTCTGTCTTTTGCCAGTCCTTTCAGCAGAAGTAGAGCCCTTTCAATAATAATATCACCTGTGCCACACAATCACACAACTAAGACCTCTTCTCATACAGGGAAGGAACGAACATCGATCACCCCTACTTGCTTGGTTATTACGATTTCCTCACGTTGTTTTGCTATGCATATAGGTGATAGAAGTCTGGTTTTAACAATACTCAGTACGTGGTTACTTATCACTAAATCTAAAATCTTCCCTCTCGAGTTCATAATATTAATGTATTTGAGCACAGACATAAAAAAACTTTTTAGCAAAAAATAAAACCAACTTCCAAAACAAAACACTACAAAGTGAAAAATAACTTTAATTTCGGTAGTCGGTGTGTTTGGTTTTGTATTTTCGCTTTTTGCCACCGACTTTCAGTTTGTAGTGTTTTGTTTTGGAAGTCGGTTTTATTTTTTGCTAAAAAGTTTTTATTTTTCACTTTTTACTTGTGGAACATACCCCACACAAATTCGAATACCTGCTATGTAAATAACAGTGATAGGAAGTTATTAAAACATCATCCACATAAACTAAGCGGGAAATATACGCATTATTGAAGCTAACTCAAAAACTACCCAAGCAAAGTTAATAATATTTATATGGGACCACCTCGCAAGTATACCCTTTCAAATAAAAAAAGAATTTTCCAAATCGGTCCATCCGTCTTTGAGTAATCGCGTAACAAACATACAAAAAAAAATTTAAAATTAAAAAAAAAAACATACAGACGAATTGAGAACCTCCTCCTTTTTGAAGTCGGTAAAAATGCTCAAGTTTGCAGCAGGCGCAAACAGGAAAACTACCAACACACATTTGTTGCGTGGCAGCCGTGTTGATGCTACCAGCGAGCCATCCAATGTCTATCTCAAAGTTTATAATCCCCAACTAAGTAAAAGTTTTGAACGCTCCCATCCTCCATCAAGGTTTGCAGGGACTCTAATAAGTATGCAACATAATGTACATTCGGATGTTTTGTATGGGATATAAGTAACGTGACCGTACGTCCCGCTTTGGGCGGGACAGTCCCGCTTTCAGGCTGTCTGTCTCGCTGTCCCCTCCCCAGCGAGGGCAAAAACATACCGCTTTCACAAACAGAGCAAACGATAATCGATTATTTTTGCATTCGCAACGCGACTGATGAAAAATTCACTAGCTGGAAAGCTATATTATTATATATAATATTCCTGCTGAAACCGTTGGGTGGAATTATTCCAGTATTTCGGTGCTAACAACCATATCTGTACGAACTTTCGTATAATTATTGAGTATATTATATTGTGTCTGCCTGGAAATAACGCACGTGTTAAAAGATTTGTTTTCTCTAATGAAGAGACAAAACGCAGTTAAGTGTCGCAGTATTGAAAGCCATTTTGATTACCAAGACTAACATCAACAAAATCATGTAATGAGCTCCATTCCTACTTGAAAACTAGACCCGATACAAAACATCTGCTCCTTAGTCAGACATATAGAAGTCATGTGACTAAACTAACTCAACTAATATGTACTGAAAACCTACTTATTATTTAGTATTGTTTATCCTAACTATAATATTATAAATGCGAAAGTAAGTTTGTTTGTTGGTTTGTTACCCTTTCACGCCTAAACCACTGAACCGATCATCCTGAAATTTTCACGGCGCCACGTGTCTGTCCAATCATGATTGAATTATATTGTTATACAGTATGTTAACCAACAGAGGGCGTTCCCGTTAACCCGCAATAGTATAGCATCCATACATGCTAAAAAAAATATTACCATTCGAAACCAAAATGGTTTTTATTTTTTTTAATATTAAAATATTCACTAAAAATGTTAAATTGATACGTAAAAGAAACACTCTGTACACGCGTACTTGAAGGACGGAAACATCGCAATTTAGTTTTTATTTTTAGTGAATATTTTTATATTTTTTTGAATATTTTTAGCATTTTTAGTGAATATTTTAATATTAAAAAAAAATAAAAACCATTTTGTTTTCGAATGGTAATATTTTTTTTAGCATGTATGGATGCTATACTATTGCGGGTTAACGGGAACGCCCTCTGTTGGTTAACATACTGTATAAACCGCTGATCGAATTTGGATGAAATTTGGCACTTGGGTAGACTATGACCTGGATTAGGACATAGGATACTTTTGATCTCTGTAATGCATTCCCGTGCGATAATTTCCGACAACCACACGGGCGAAGCCGCGGGCTAAAGCTAGTAATGTGAAGCATATTTTCCCCAAACTTGTTCTTCTATTATTTTATTTAAAAAAAATAAAAAAATATTGTTATATTTCTTTGCGTCATGTTTATCGCAAATAAACGTATTTGCTTTTTTCTTTCTTTCTAATGTTATAACAGTTAATGTCATACATTTAAATGTACTGAACAGCTGATTATTTTTTCGCGATTTCAGGTTTGGTCCCATAGTAAAAGTTGTTCATAATGATGAGTACAATGACCCCTTAAGAGGTTGTTGGTGTTTTACTAATAAACCTGTATACCTTACACGTCCATGTTTTGGTTACAGAAATTCATACGTGTACCAAATTTCAACTTAATCGGTCCATTAGATTCGGAGCAAAGTGGCTGTCTCAGACGGACAGACAGACACACGAGTGATCCTATAAATTAAATTAAATTAAATTCATTTATTTCAGGTCTTTAACCCATAACATAAAAATTAAAAAGAATTTTACACTTGCCAGCTTGCACTATTATATAAATTAAAATAATTACACAAAATATCGAAAACAAAATGTCACATAATGTCAAAAATAAAATAAAATGTCACAATATGTCCAAGGAAATTTAAATAAAATTAATACCAAAGTCAAAGATATATATATGTGCAGGCACTGGCATGCAGCTGCAGCCATCTCCGCAAGAAAGGAGAATCCCACCGCTCGGACAACGCGCTCAGGATCCCGTTCGAGCTACTCCTACAGCGACGCAGAAGCGATGCACTCCTTTTCCGGATTACTCCGTAGAAGTATATAAGGGTCCCGTTTTTCTTTTTGAGGTACAAATAAAACAGCTGATCTGATCCTAATTAATAGCCCATTCACTCGTACCACAACCACACCACATAGCAACGACAAAATGTGGGCAAGCAGTGGTTACCTACGCGTGAACATACTCGTAGTCGCTAAATAGTATTGGGTTGGCACAAAAGTAATGAGACACTCTTAAGAGGTTGTTGGTGTTTTATCAATAACCCTGTATAAATGAATTTTGAATATGGATGGCAAATAAGAAAATTTAAAAAAAAGTTTTACAAATTGTACTGTGTGACACATCAAATAAAAGGCCTTACTGTGAAGTGTGAGGGTCTCAAATATATTGAAAACCTATAAGAAGTCTATGGTCTTAAAATAACATGGTAAATCTCTCAATATTGTACGTACAAACTTATATTTGTAGTTGGAATGTATGGGAGAACATGTGTTTAAATTAAATTACAATGTTTGTTCTTGGGATAAATTCATCCTAATTACGGAACCCCTCATTGTGCGTGGTCCGATATGTACTTGGCCGGTTTTTGTGATTTTCATGCAAATACACCTAAGTAGAGTTTTTTTCATGACATGTTTTCACTAATTCATTATTTTTGTTTTTAATAAAGAAATAAAAACTTACCAAAAGCAATTAAAACTATATTATACACAAACATTTTGATGAACACTCACTTATTTCACAATTTGGCACTCTTACACTAACATTCATACTTTTTGGTAAACTTTGCGCGACCCATCCGCCTCGAGCGATCTTTTTGCAATCAATAATGAAATCAAGGTGTTCGCGACCATGCATCATCAATTCAGCAAACAGTTTTTAATACTGTTTTTATATTAACTTAGAGTCATATATAGGATAGGAATTAATAATACTAGTTAGCAACAAAATTGTGCTCAACGCTGGTATGCGTAGTAGGCACCAAGCGTGAGACTCTTAGCGAGTGTTCGGCCCGGTCAAGGGTCAAGCGAGCGTCGCTGAGCGAATAATCTCTTTGATAGCTCTTGTCATAAATTATGTATCTCTTTTACTTACACGGGACCTACAATCTTTTGTACGTTTCTTGAGCAAAAACTTTACTTTAAAAAAGTAAAAACCGACTTCAAAAACCTAAAACGAATAAAATAACTTTCATTTAAAAACTGAACAGCTTCCGAGGTCGGTGTCAAGCTATGGGTTGTCTCCTTCCCTCAAATATGGCGAGAGCGGGGTAATGGCTGATCTTTGCGTTATACTCGTGAACGGGTGCTGCTTGTGGTAACTAGTCGTCTTGCTGACCTTGGTTTTGTTTTGTTATTAGTAATTTAACTCGTTGCATTTTACTTCGATGGTCCTAGTTTATCATTTGTGACTTCGAGTTACGACTACATGTACGGCTTTATTACTGGCGGCTTTTATTTAGGTATAAAGTTCTGATTACGTTTTTAGTTTTGTATTATGTTTCTGCTTGAGTACAGTTTTCGATTTTTTTTTTCTTTTATTCTTTTTTTTTTTGTATAGGTATGGGCGTGCTAGCTGACATAAGGCAAATAATTAAATTTAATTTAATGTTTGTGTTGCTTAATATACTTAGATACCTATATTAATTTGCGCAGTGTTGTATAGAATATATCGCACCTTCGGTAAGACAAGGCCATAAATGTCAAAATTTCAAAAAGTCGGTTAAATATGCCAAAGTGCTTTAAAAATGCTCTTTTCATCAGGGATCATAAAAGTATAGGGCTTATTTTATGCAAAGATCAATAACTTCAAGGTGGTAAAGTGGTATGAGCAGAATAATATGGATTTGAATATAAAAAAAATCTTACAATGGCTCTCCTGTAAAATCACAAAAAGTGCAGTTGTGCCCTTGTTTTACCGAAGGTGCGATATACTCGTATTATATTTATTTACTTATTTTAACTGAACAGACAGCTGTGCTGCTGGGGAGTTTGTTGCGCCACTTCTTCTTCCCAGCTAAAGCACTAGGAAGTGGTGAAGGGCGGGCGTTTTGGGGGACTATCTTATGTAATTTTGACGTTCGAAAAGTGCTGATTCTCAGCCTAGTTTGAATAAATCACTTTTGATTTTGATTTTGGTGCATTGAAGAATTGGAGACACCGACTTCAGAAGATAATAGAAGTTAAGATTTTTTTATGAAAGTTATTTTATTCGTTTTAGGTTTTTGAAGTCGGTTTTTACTTTTTTAAAGTACTTAAATTTATTTTTCCATTTTTAGTTGAATATACAATTACATAAGCGCAAGATGTACGAAAAAAAAGAAGAATCGTCCAAATCCGCTTAGAAATGCCGGAGATACAGTACATTTATGCATATAACTTCGTACATAAGAATAATTACCTTATGTAAGTATTATAATATACTGACTAACTGTCTAGTTCCAAGATACAGACTGTAAAGTTTGGGGTTCACTAGTAAATAATAATTTGCAAGTGCAACCTAGATATAGGTAATATTTTAAGATCTATTGCCGTCTCAACTTGTTGTTAACCTATAAACCTGCTTACTGTATTACCTGGACAATAAACTATTTTCTATACTAAAACCTTCTGAAAGTATGTAGATCACGTTAGTGAAAGAATCATCAAAATTGGTTCGTTAGTTTGTGAGATAATCGCGGACATACATACATACGGGTCGAATAGAAAACCTCCATTTTGAAGTCGGTTAAAAAATAGTGGATAGCAGTCGCTTCCTCGTCAGCGCGGCGGTGGGACAGGTTCCTTATCAGGCTGGATATCGATATGTTCACGCGCCAATTGTGCTCCGCATATCTCTTGTCATTTCATCATTATTTACATACCTATATAGATACATTATTATATTATATAGATATTATATACTAGATTATTATTATTATATAGATACTTACATTAGTTTTTTTTATTTACTACTGTTGTACTACTGTATGAATTGTGGTCTGATAACGCTTAGAATGAACAAACTGATTCAATGAGTCAGCTGTCCTCCCCCCAGCGACGCCCTAAGCCGAGGTTCGTTCCCCACAGAGGGAGCCTTTAGCGTGTAGTCGCTTAGTTTTGTAAGTTTTATGCCCCTGGCTGGAGGCTTTGAGTTTCGACCGGTTAAGTAGTCACGGGCTTTCTAGGCCAACTACGAGATGCCATACAAAAAAAAAGAAAAGTGTTTACGTCCAAAACGCAGGTGCGGTGGAAGTAGCGGGTAAGCTCAGTGTAGCCCGCGAAATTCAAATTTTCTTACGTTTTTTGCAATTTGCAAGTCAGTATTAAGTTGTATGTTAAATAAAGTATGATTTTCAGCCGTAACAAATATGTATGTATTTTCAAAATTATAATCATTAGAATCAGTACCTAATACAAATAGATACTTGTTACGGCCGCAAATTAAATTTTGACCAACATACAATCTAATACCGAATTGTAAATTGCAAAAAACGTAAAAAAAAATGAATTTCGCGGACTACCCTGAGGGAAGCGTCAGGGTAGCCCGCGAAATTATTATTTTTTCCTTAAGAGGATTGTGAAGCTGTAAATTTTCATACAAAAAGCGATAACGTTTTTTTGCCCTTAAACATAGTCTAATTTGCATATTTTTTGGAAATGTTGTAGGTATAATGAAAAACTAGGTCCATACGTTTTCATTATAAAGAAATATTTCATACTGTATACCTAAGTTATTAGCATCTAAATATCTATATTTTTGACATAAAAACTTCCTCGAGCGTTTTCTTTTTTTTTATTTAAATGAAATTGAATTACTTAAAGAGAAAAACATACAGACTTATATTTAGCATTGAATGTAATGAGACCAAAATTAACTCATTTCGTAAAGGTGAAAGAGAGAAAGGGGGTGAAAAAGTTATCGGCCGAAACAATATTTATGTAAATAATTGTATGAAATGTAGGCAATTGCCTCCAAGCCTCGCGCCGCGTATCAGCACTTTACAATCCTCACGTTTGTGTGTGTTCTGTTCACGTCGAGCCAGCAGCGGAGCGCGCGATTCTAGAGCCGCCTCAGGTAAGATCAACCAGTTTGATCTTGCACACCCGCGCAAATGCCTGGCGGCCAATGTGAACATGAGCTCGCCAAGATCACCGCGCCCACCACGTGTTCTCCGTGAACAAGCACTAAGTCAGAAGGATGAATTCTATTCGCAACGAGACTACAGCTATAGTTGCAAAACTTCCGAAAAATTCTGAATAATTCCGGAATACTTCTGGGAAAGTTTCTTTAAATCAGAATTATTCAAAATGAATTTAATTAAGATTTTTATTTTTTTTTGCTGAAAAATCGTATTTTGCATCGATCGTCGATCGCCGCCGCCGCTGCCCCTCTGTGCGCCGGCCGCAGCCGCCGCGCCGCGCACGTCCGACTGCCACGAGTCGTGCGTGCAGGCGATGGCGGTGCGGGGTGCGGTAAGAGGGGAGATGCTCCCCGGAGAAGTTTTCCCCCGCGAGAAACATTCGTACCCCGCAATCGAATGTTTCCGCCGAATATTTCGCCCGAATAATTCAATGGGAATAAACGTTGAAATATTCCCTAAGTTTCGGAATATTTCGGAATACTTCCGAAGTATTCGACGGGAATGATTCGGAATTTTTCCCGCCAGCATCTATAATACAGCGGTCACTCACTGAACTGCTGTGGTCTCGTTGCGAATACAATCCATCCGTCTTCAACTATAAAATCGCGTTCAATTTTTCCTCGTCGGCCCAGTGGCCGCAAGCACGACTGCGACAGCTGAGCATGAGGGGTTCAATTCCCAGGTCACTGAGCTGCGGTCAAGTCTCTGTGTCCACCGGCAAACCTGTGCGTATGTTTAGGGCGTTCGCTACTACGTTAAGCGTGCGCACGCGGCGGGTACCTGCCTCGCGTGTTTGTATTTAAAGATAATATGAATAACTCTGGCGCGGAAGCGAGCGACGGGTTTGACACACATAATATGGTCCGGAGCGGGCACCCGCTCCGTGCACCCGCCGCGTGCGCACGCCCTTACGCGTAGAAAAAAGAATTTGTGCCGTGCACTGTGCAGTTAGTACATTGCCGCACGCTGGTGGAATCTCGCCTTTATTGTATCCCTTTTGCCATTAGCATTGTTTTCTTTTTTTTTAATCGACGAAAAAAACAAGGACGAGGTTCTCAATTCGACACGTATATTTTTTATATGTACGACCACCATTGATATACAAAACGACCACGCATAACTTTTATAGAGTACCTAGGTAGTCCGATTTGAAAAACAATTTCACTATTTGAAATATTTTTGTTTTATTCGATTCCTCGAAGTTGGTCCCATGTAAAATTGATTAACTTTGGTTGGATAGTTTTTGAGTTAACTTGAATAATACGTATTTTTCCCACTTTTTATGTGGATGATGTTCTAATCTAATTTGCAGGTACTTGAATTTGTGTGAGGTAGGTACCACAACTAAAAAGTGAAAACAACCGACTACCAAAAAACACTAGAAAGTGAAAAATAACATTAATTTCGGAAAATTTATTCACTATTTCAAACAGAAACTAGATTATATGTACAAGCTAAAACTAAAAGATATATATGTATATTATGTACAAGTATATAAAAAACATAAAAATAAAAAGGTGACAAGCTCATAGGGCATCAAAAAATTCGTCCGCATCGCTGTCAATGGTAAAAGTGCCCAAAAGGCTGGCAGCATTGCCACGTTGGATAGCAATGCTGATTCTTTGGGCTAAAAATAGGCCAGCCCTCTGGTCCCGTGAAGAGTCGACCAACCGCTTGGCGATGTCCCGAAATACTCGATGAGCACTCGGACCCCAAGGCCCTAGAGTTTCAACCCCAAACGGCTCAAACATATAGCTCCCAATAAGGTTGCTATATTTGCGCCGTTTGAGGTTTTCTGCTCCTGCAGCAGCCGCCCCAGCACAACCCGCCGTGCTAAGAAGATGGGATGGCGCGAGGGTGTCGACACAGGTTGCATCCCACACCAAAGGCCTACCCAACTTCCAAGGCATTATGGTCATTCCGTCTGGCCTCTTCCCATCGTCGCGTGCCAAGCCATTGGGTTCTAAAACTGCTGGCACCCCGGCGGTGACAAGAGCCCGACGGATGATGTCGTTAATGCTAGCGTGCCGTGCCATCCGACCAGCGCTCTTGCTGCAGGATAGTCCATGGTGTCCGAGGCAGTCGACTCCTTCACCGCATTGACAGCGATGTGGAGCCCCACAAGGAGCACCCACACGCAAACATGTAGCGAGCCAGAATGTGGTGTCACTCAGCATAGTGCCTATGTTGGGTGACGGTAGAGCCTGAAGCCAGAGACCCGACTCCCATTCACCCACAGCCAACAGGCGGGCACGCTCAGCAGTATTGGTGGACGTATTAATAAGTTTATTCCGTACCAACCTGCAGAGCGGCTCATCGCACTGTCTCTGGGAAGACGGGTTCTCGGGCTAAACCGTATCCGGGCAAGCCACTTTCCAGGCATTCACCGCGTCGGTCAAACACGGCACTTCAGAATCAACCTGAGAAGGGGCTAAGATTCTTGTGGTTAACTTTTCGGTGCTGTGGACCGAGGACAGGAACGCCGGTAGGCTTACACTAGAAATTTTGCGGACGCCGAGCCCACCAAAACGGACGGGTAGTGTGGCTTGCAGCCACGCCCGATCGTCCAATGCCACATTTAAAATTGATGATAGGGTATTTCGAATAATATGATCGATTTTGTTTAAAAGTTGTGGCTGCTTCCATAAAGAGGAAGAGCGGAGAAAATACATAAAATTTGGACCAAAACAGCAATATCTGATAAGGGTGAATGCCGAATGTAAATTAATTTTTGAAAGTCTATCCGAAATATCGTTAAAATGTTTAATTTTGTCGTCGACGAACGATGAGAAACTGTCTTCTAATATTGGGGAACCTAGGAGGTGCAATGAACTTTTTTCCAAAACTTTGATATCTGGGGCTATGGAATTGAATTTCTGTATAGTTGATTGTCTGTCGGTATTGTCACAAAGGTAAATTTCGCATTTGGAGTTGTTGAGGTCAAGGCCGATGGATTGGAACTGCTGCTTTACGAATTGAAGATCTTTTAGAACGGTGTCTACGTCACCTCCTAGTGTTCCATCATCTAAGTACCACACATTAAATTTTGAATTTAGTTTTTTTATTATGGGATGGAGAGCCAAACTGAAAATGACTGGCCCGAGAGGATAATCGGTGGCACAGAGTACTTTTTACATACAATCGGTAGCAAAAAAGAAAATACGAAACTGATTTCCGATATTAAAGTTATTTTTCACTTTGTAGTGTTTTTTTTTGGTAGTCGGTTTTTTTTTATTTGTAAAAAGATTTTTTAATAGTTTTGAGGTCTTCTTTTGTTTCCGTTTAGTTCTTATGCCAATAAGAACTAAACGGAACGGAACGTTTCTTTTGCAGCGGACTGGCGGACGTTACGCTATCTCTCGTACTGCTGTCGAATCAAATGGTGTTAAATTCAGATGATACTGGCATCACATGCTCGTTAATGGACAATCCTAAAACAGCTAATGCAACAATAGGTGTGTACCTATTAATTATAACTACCAACTCGTATTAGTTTTTCAGTTGTCAAATACGGTGCGCAACATAGCACAGGGGTGGGTGATGTTACAATGCAGAAAATGACAGGCGCTTTTGTTGAAACAAACTGTAACAAAATTAACCCATCATGATGAGTGAATTTATGATTGCAGCTTTTATCCAATAAGATTACATAAACGAGCCGTTCGAAATATTCCAACGCTTCTATCTACCAGCAATAGAACGAAAGCAAGGGCAAGGGTTTACTTTTAGACTGTGTGTATTTTATTATTTCTGTTTCAGTACACAACATAACAATCAAGTATACGAGTATGTATGAACGGGAGAACGATGGCTGGCTGCTGCGATTTACAGTTTCCAGTAAGGTGCTGGTAGGGATCTTGACCGTACTTCCGGGATTGTCCTGATAGCCGTGGAATACCTCTCCACTCCTCAAACACCTCCGGAATGTGCTAGCGACCGTTTCTGGGGGCCCATTATTGAGTGTGTAGGTCACCCCCTGCCATTTTATCCGTGTATAATTAATTATATAACATTGGTCAGGCAGGGGACATAGTTCATCCACAGTTGAAGTTACCCAATCCACCAAAACCCATAGCCCAATATGTTTTGTTTCCACGTTCTGCAATTATTGCAGAACGTGGAAACAAGTCCTGCACCAACCGGGGGTTTTCCTTGGGTGCACTTGCACAGCGCATATAGGGATAATCGTCGGTTGTTGCCTCCTCATCATTTAAAATTGTTTAAGGAGCCTCTGCGAGTTGGCTTCGGCCCCTCGTACGACTTCCAATGGTCCCGGACCCCAGGGTCCCGAGATATGTAAAAATATATATATATATACTTATTTTATTATTTGTCAGGCAACTGACCCCATAGAAAAAATACACAAAATAATAATATAAACAACAAAAATAAACTAATACATATTAAAAACCTTACGAAACGTTGTCGGCGTCGTGTTTCGCTGCGCGATGTCGGGTAACCGTCCTCGGAAACGTCGATATACGACACCTTTCTGCCAAAAGTCCTCCTTCAAACCGGTTTGTAGATAGTGGGTTGGAACTCGCACCACGAATGACTAAGTTGATGTCGTGGCGCGATGCCAACTTTTCGACCCTCAGATTCCAATTGGTTTTTAATCTCATATACTGCACGACTTTCTCAACTGCCGCGGAGTAATGCAGACGCGATACGTACAACTACGTCGTAGGCACAGCAGGGCACAGCAACATGGGTCCACTCGGTGCCGTACGGCACAGGTTACGAGTACTAGGTTCTCCTCTGCCTTTCCACTTTAGTGCAACCCTCAACCCCTCAACCTCATCAACTCGGCTCGTCCTTGGCAAGGAGCCACGGACCGAAGTCTGGGCAGGTTGAGCACCCACCTTTTGTTTTCCCCTTTTCCAGTTTGTCGCTTAGGCTGCGACCCATCTGGTTTACCGCTGGTGACAATAGTAGCGTAGGCACGTTTAGGGGTCGACGTACCCACGCGTGACGTTTCCGCAGCCGGTGTTGTGGTGCGGGCGACGGAAGCAGCGGGCGGCGCTTGCTTAACGTTATCGGCAACCGGTGACGGAAAGAGGAGCCACACTTAAAGCTGTGTGTACATGTCGCTGTAGTCGACTGTACCTTGTTTACCTTTCGTGTCAGTAGTGTGACTGCTATTTGAGAGATTTTAAAGCGTAATTCGACTATAATATGTACACGTTTATGACTTTGCCTGAACCAAAAGTTGAGCTCTGTAAAAGGAACGCAGCAACTGCCGACAAATAGGCCGATTTGATTAAAAGGAAAACAATTAAAATATTAGAGGTTAAGATTGTTTGTGAGCTTTTTTCTATAAGTCACGGACTAACATTTCTATTTTTTTTTTAATAAATTACATTCGTGTGATCGAAACCAAAACTTTGATGCTGACTGCGACATCCAAGACGACACCGCATACCTTTGTCCACCTTCTGATACATTCAGAGACATAAATGCCTTTTATCAATGAAAACTTCTTTACCAATGATTAACAGACAGGCGAAACAGGAATATTTTGAAAACTAAGTACCTATATTGATTGATTAAATCTTTAGGAGACTACTACATAGACTACCTAATATAGTATATTTTATGAAATTTATTTTAATGACAATAATTTTATTTTATTAGATAATAATCTTGATTCTTGTGTTTTATAGATATAGTACCCAGCCTAAAGGACAGTTACTTTACTAATCTAATCCTTTTTTGTGAAATGCGCAGCAGACAATCGTGCAGTACCGTAAACTGGGGTTACTTTGATACTACGGGGTTACTTTGATACTACGGGGTTACTTTGATATCGACTTTCGACTTATGAAAAACATATTTTTGTAATATCTACAACGCCTTATTAAAAAAGAAACTATCAGAAGTGCCAACTACTGATAGTAAGGCGTTGTAGATATTACAAAAATATGTTTTTCATAAGTCGAAAGTCGATATCAAAGTAACCCCGTAGTATCAAAGTAACCCCGTAGTATCAAAGTAACCCCGGTTTACCGTACCTACTACTAGCCTTAAAGTTATTAATACCTACGTAAACGACAATTTCCATTGTTTACTGCCATTACTTTCTTTAGGAGACAAATGTACTCCTCTGTTTTACAAGTTAACGCACTACATTGAGGCATTTTGGCAAAATTACGGAAAATTGGACAGCTAAACTTAGTAGATTGCAAAAATCCATACGATTTGACAGCTAATATATCAAAACAAGGTACAGTCGATTGTGCGCCATCTATCGTGATAAAAAGTTAGTTTTCCTCCCCATTGTGTTCGCCAATTCAAAACTGTCGATTGATGCAAATTGCACCCCTCGACGTGTGTTCATGACTGAGGCCTCTGGTGGGTGACCCAAATACTGTACCAAAGTTACGCAATAACGCTATTTGTGCACGTAGCTCAGTATTGATTTTTTCTGAAACCTCCATAATTCTGGACTGCATCTTGGTCATCTCCGCTTTCAAGGAAGTGATGTCCTTTAAGCCTCAGACTAATTTAGTCTGAGCCTTTAGCAGCTTTGTCGTGTAACGTCAACGTGATCGAACGTGACGGGGGTTAAGGGCCGGTTTTTTTGATCCGTAGTTAACTCAACCAATGGTTAAACATAGTAACTAATGGTTGAATTTTGGCTAAATGTGAAAGGCATGCATGAGTTATGCCATTAGTTGCTATTTTTAAAATGAAAAAGCTGACATGAATACATTCATCTTTAGCCTTTCACATTTAGCCAAAATTCAAAATTAATTACTATGTTTAACCATTGGTTGAGTTAACTACGGATCAAAAAACCGGCCCTTAACTTCTTCGCCGCGAAATCTGGCACGTCATCCGGGTCAGTCTTCTTCAACATAATTATCAATGATATCTTGGAGACTTCTCAGTTCCATCTCTGCGCCGAGAGGGCATCTGGTCCAGTTTCCCAAGTGACTGGAACAGTAACAGTTTCCCGCAGCTGACTTGGTCCTCCTTGACATTGGATGTCTGCAGGATACTTACCTCGTCCATGTAGTCAATAGCATGGACTAGGAATGACAGCAACTGATTGACTATAAGATGTTGGGAACTCATAGGTATGTTAAACTTTATGATTTATTACTTTTGTTATTCCTTAGCTTCGTAGTTGTACATACCTGCTTGAGCACAATTTTTTTGTTAGATTTATAATAGGTAATAATATTACTTTGCATTGCTTATTTTTTGTACTGTCTATTGTACAGAGCCCAAAAAGACAGGTTCTCACCTCAACGAATTATATAAGGGTGAATCGTCAAGTTAGCCCGCAAAATTCAAATTTTCTTACGTTTTTTGCAATTTGCAAGTCAGTATTAAGTTGTATGTTAAATAAAGTATGATTCGCGACCGTAACAAATAGCTATTTACAGATATATAATCATTAGAATCAGTAATAAATCCTCAAATGTCAAGATTTCATGAAATAGTCATTCATTAGGATTACCTGGTCTTAAAAAGTTGTATGATCACTTTAATGATTTTAATTATGTAAATGATAATGATAAATGATAAATGATAAATGATTTTTATTTCTGTAAGTAGGTTTGTACAAACACTTTTACAAGTCAATATTTTTTTTTAAACTAGATGAGGTCGGCGTTTCCTATCTGACTACTCTGAGAAGAAAGGCCGAAACAAACTCAGAGGTCACAGTCTCTTATAAAGTCCAGACATAATCTTGGTCACTTCATGTGAAGATCATGTAGATTGGTGTCTGAAATGGTCTTTTGAGGAAAGAACCACACAGATTGAGAGGACCTGTCCAGTCAGTGCACGCATTTGTCAGTAATCGCGCAGCTCAACTAGCTCAACGATTCGACGAACAATACCAAAGAAAGGACATTGGGGTAGGCCGCATAGATTACTCAAACTGCCAGACCATGATTAAAAATAACTGAGAGAAAAAATAAAACAAACAAAAAAAAAAAAGCAATGACCTACATAGTCTTCACATTCACAATAAAGTAAAATAATATAATACTTACAAAGTAAATATTAATGTCAACATTCAGTATGCAAAAATAAAAATAATATAAAATAAAATTGGAGCAGTTCAATCCCAAGCCTTTTTGTCCTCAATATAATCTTTAACGGTATAAAAAGCTTTCTGACACAACTTGCGTTTAATGAATGATTTGAATTTATTAAGACTCAGATCTTGAACGTGGCTTGGAAGTTTATTATAAAAGCGTATACATTGACACCTGAATGACCCACCTATTTTCTTGAGCCTTGTTGGAGGTACAACAAATTTGTGTTTGTTCCTAGTATTTATATTGTGGATATCACTGTATTTTTTAAACAATTTAATGTTTTTATGGGCATATAAAAGATTTTCAAAAATGTACTGAGAAGGCAAAGTCAGTATATTAATCTCCTTAAATTTCTCTCTGAGAGATTGTCTCGGACTTAATTTATAAATGCATCGAACAGCTCTTTTCTGCAAAACAAAGATAGTCTGAATGTCGGCTGCATTTCCCCACAACAAAATACCGTACGACATTATACTATGAAAATAGCTAAAGTACACTAAACGGGCTGTCTCTATGTTGGTTAAATTACGAATTTTCCTAACAGCGTATGCTGCGGAGCTTAGCTTTTTTGACAATTTATCTATATGTGGGCCCCACTGAAGCTTAGCATCCAAAGTTAAGCCCAAGAATACTGTGCTATCTTCAGGATTCAACTCTTCGCCCTTTATCAACACGTTAGTTTTCACCTGCCTAACGTGAGGTAGTGTAAACTTAATGAATTTGGTTTTTTTTTCATTAAGGAGTAAATTATTAATACTGAACCAGTGAACTACTTTTGAGATCGCTCTGTTTACATCGTCAGTAACCAGCTGCTGACGTTTAAGTTTAAACAAAAGTGAAGTATCATCCGCAAACAAAACTATATCATGATTATCCTTAATGAGGTAGGGCAAATCGTTAATATAAATAAGAAATAAGAAAGGACCAAGAATCGAGCCCTGTGGGACCCCCATTGTTACTATAGATCCGGGCGATCTTTTTCCATTAACGTCAACGCTCTGAATCCTATTACTCAAGTATGAAGTAAGAAGATCCAGAGCGGTGTTCCGGATCCCGTAATGGCGGAGTTTCCTGATTAACGTTTCATGAAGAACGCAATCGAATGCCTTGGACAAATCACAAAAGATGCCCAAGGCATCGCATTTGTCTTCCCATGCATTATAAATATGTCCTAAAAGTTCAACACCGGCATCAGTAGTTGAACGACCCTTTGTAAAACCGAACTGCATGTTATGTAATAATTTATGTTTATTAAAAAATCTTTGCAATTGGTCTAAAATTAATTTCTCAAAAATTTTACTAAACGTAGGTAGTACTGAAATAGGTCTATAATTTGTGGGGTCTGATGTACTACCTGATTTAAACAAAGGTATTATTTTACTATATTTCATGAGGTCAGGAAACTCCCCACAGTCGATACAGTTATTAAAGATAAGAGCTAAAGTAGGTGCTACAATGTCAATAATAGACTTAGCAACTTCTACAGAATTACCCCACAGATCTGCTGTCTTTTTTACATTTAAAGTGTGAAAGGTTTTAATTATGTCTCTACAGGTAATTTGTTCAAAATTAAATTCCGAATCGCAAGCATTAACATTTTCCTTAAGCAAAGACTCAGCAACAGAAGTTGATGAGTTTAGGGATTTAGTAGTTGAAACGGGAATATCTGAAAAGAAATTTTCAAAGGCCGCGGCGACTTGTGAGTCTGATTTTATTATATTGTCATTAATAGACAGGCTGTAGTCAGCACTTCGGTTATTAGACCTTCCCGTTTCACTATTAATAATATTCCAAGTCGTTTTAATTACATTACTACTGTTTTTAATCTTCGAACTCAAATAACGCGACTTGGCCATACAACAAACTTTTTTAAATAATTTTGAATAGTTTCTAACATATAAATTAAATTCAGCAGTGTTTACAAAAGACCTTTCATTATATAGTTCATAAAGCCGTGTTCTACTTTTATGAATACCAATGGTAGCCCAATCACTGAAAGACGCGTTACTATTAACCGAGATAGTCTTGGGAATAAAGATGAGATTAAATTGTTGGCAGTACATATTAAAAAAATCATCATACAGATCATTAGGATCAGTATGATTAGCCAAAACTGTTAATTTATTAATGAGTTTAACTTTAAAAGCTTCCAAGCGACTTGTAGTTTTGGGGTTAACAATGATATCCTTTTTAGCCACTTTTTTGTTTTGGTTTTGGATAGTAATCCTTTGCCCGCAATGATCAGAATCTAGTAAATTTATAATTTCTTTATGGCTTGGAATAACATCTGTATAAATATTATCTAGGCATGTGGCACTAGTAGGGGTTATTCTTGTGGGCTCCAAAAATAGGTTTACAAGATTGTATGACTGAAAAAGACTTATTATTTTACTACAAGAACCTGACTTTTCTAATAAATTAACATTAAAATCACCACAAATGATAATAGATTTATTTGAGTTACATATCTTGTGTAACACTTCATCCATTACCTTTTCAAAGCAGTCATACAATCCTGAAGGGGGCCTGTACACACTTAATACAATAAATTGCTCCAATTCTATACAAGCTATTTCAACTGTCCGCTCAACAGATAGGCTCACAATATCCTTACGGTCTTTAAATTTCAGCTGGTTACTTACTAAAATTAATGAGCCACCATGTATAGCATTTACTCTGCTGAACGAACTACCAACCTGGTGATTATTAAAATTGAACATAAACTGGTGGCTTTTAAGCCAATGTTCTGTTATACAAAGAATATCAATACTGTTAAAATTCATAAATAATTCTACTTCTAAATCTTTGTTGAGAAAACCTTGAATATTTTGATGCACCAGGTTAATACTATTTACTAATTTTGAAATTTTATTTGATTTATTCTTGCATTTCTGTACATTATTGCTAGAGGATGCCTCTATTGTCTTAATTTCTAATTTAAATTACTACCAATGTCAATTTTGGATACCAAATTATTGGATGAATGATATAAAAAACAAACAAGTATGTAAATACATACTTGTTTGTTACGACCGCGAATTACATTTTGATCAACGTATAACCTAATACCATGGAGCATTGTATTTGCTCCGTGCCTAATACCGACTTGTAAATTGCAAAAAACCTAAGAAAATTTGAATTTCGCGGGCTACCGTGACGCCTTGAAAAGTACAACTGTGACGTAACATGACAACCCGCGAAATTCTTATTTTAAATTTTCTTACGTTTTTGGAATTTAAGTTGTATGTTAAATAAAGTATGATTCGCGGCACAAATATGTATTTACAGAATTATAATCATTAGAATCAGCAATACAACACCTTAAGTTAGTATAATCCTCAAATGTCAAGACTTCATGAAATAGTCATTTATTAGGATTAGGTACCTGGTCATAGAGTTGTATTGATCACTTTAGTGATTATAATTATGTAAACACATAATTGATAGGGCCGCAAATTACATTTTGATCAACGTGCAACCTATTACTGACTTATAGATAGCAAAAACCTAAAAAAAAAAATATTTCGCGGGCTGCCACTACGCATATCAAACTAACTTAGAATAAAGAAATCTCAATGTTTTGTCAAGTCGTAAAAACAATGCGAAGCAGGGGGCAGGTCTCTAGTTAAAAGTAAAGATAAATACTTATTAAAACTTTTAATAACAAAAATCGTCATTATTGCACTTATCGTTTTCATATGCATGTACGTATGGCGCGTCACCGGCGTCACAGACCAATAGTATTAGCACAGTCTAAAAATCATACAGTCGTCCAACGAAGACGTCTAGACAGGGCAATCGTGCGGGGTGTGAGGGGCAAGACGCGGGTAAGCCGATCCCGAACTGCGAACAAAACGATGTTAGTAGTTCGGGATACGTCATTCAGGGCCGACAAGTGTTTATTTTTTATTTAAAATGGTGCATGCAAAGTGTGCTGTGAGTGATTGCAAGTCTTCATCTTACATAAATAAAGATCTGCGGTTTCATCAGCTTCCACGCACAGAAGTAAGGTAAATAAATCTGTTTTGTTATTGTAGAGTACATAAATAATTTTATTTGTAATGTCGTGCCACGTTGATAACGCTAATAAAATGGTCGACCGGCGCACGGTAAAAAAAAATGTTAATAGGTTATCGCACACGGCTTCCATCTGTTTGGAAATCCTACTAATATTATAAATGTGAAAGTGTTTGTTTGTATGTTCCGTGTCAAGATGGTGGACTTTTTTATTATTTACTAAAGGTGAATTTCGAGATGGTAGACCTAATTTTTTATAGTATGATATGGGTGTGAACTTTGAGTCTAATTGGGGTGCTTGTTACGAAAAAGCCATCCTTTTAGAAATCCAAGATGGCGGACGCCATTTTTTTTATAATTTGATATGGGTGTCAATTTTGAGTATAATTGGGGTGCTTATTAGGAAAAAGCCATCCTTTTTGAAATCCAAGATGGCGGACGTCATTTTGTTATAATAAGATATGGGTGTCAATTTTGAGTATAAAGGGGGTGCTTGTTACGAAAAAGTCATCCTTTTTGAAATCCAAGATGGCGGACGTCATTTTGTTATAATTTGATATGGGTGTCAATTTTGAGTATAATTGGGGTGTTTGTTACGAAAAAGAAAAGCCATCCTTTTTGAAATCCAAGATGGCGGACGTCATTTTGTTATAATTGGATGTGGGTGTCTTAATAATAAATGTAATAATAGTAGTATGCATAAATAATAGTATGCAGTAAAAAGCGGGTTAAAAATTGTTTTCATTATTATATCAATGTGTAATATTGTTTTATTATAATACTACTATCAATATTGATCTGCAATAAATAAATAATTTTGTAAATATTGTTTATTTGTGACAACCCCGGCCGATGCGTTACTGTCTAGACGATGTCGGCATTTTACACAAGATCAAAGGCGTCGTCCTACTGTATGATTTTTATACTGTGGTATTAGTCTACGAGACATTTGTTAAAGGGGAAACTCCAGGTAGCCCGCGAAATCAAAATTTTCTTACGTTTTTCGCAATTTGCAAGTCAGTATTTGGTTGTGTGTTGATTAAAGTATGATTCGCGACCGTAACATATATGTATTTACAAAATTATAATCATTAGAATCAGTAAAACAACACTCGTCAGTTCATATTGTGATAATCCTAATGAATGACTAGTTCATGAAATCTTGATATTTAGGATTATACTAACTTAAGGAGTTTTATTACTGATTCTAATGATTGTAATTGTATAAATACAGATTTGTTACTGTCGCGAATCATATTCAGATCAACATACAACCTGATACTGACCTGCACCTTATTCTGTTCCTTATCCATCAAATCGTCCATGGTGCTGTATGCTGACGATAGTACTGCGATAGACATATCTGAAGACCCTACGACACATGAACATGAAATTAACTGTACTCTATCATCTATAATTAACTGGCTAAATTTAAATGAACTTAAAATAAACTTAACTAAAACATATATAATGACTTTGAAAAATAAAAATTCAAAATTGAGAACATTCAGTATAAATTATGAACAAATAAACACTACAAAATTTCTTGGACTACACATAGACTCAGACATGACTTGGAGGACACATATTGAACAAGTATGTACAAAATTAAGTCGGTATTCATATGCCATCTATATGCTACGTAAAGTGGCAAATCAAAGTGCACTTTTATCTGCTTACCATGCTTAAGGCCTATTCAAACCTAAGCGGTATTCGCTACCGTCTGCGGTAGAGAAAACCGAGTGGGTATGCGGTAATATTACTGTTCATTCATCTGTACCGCTTTTGCCGCGAAACATAATACTAAATACCTAAGCGAAACCCGCGCGGTATTACCTCTACCCATAGCGGCAGCGAATACCGCTTAGGTTTGAATAGGCCTTTACGTTGGCTCAACACTAAGATATGGTATAATGTTTTGGGGGAATGCCACTGGGAGAGAAACAGTCTTCAAAGCCCAAAAGAAATATATCCGGGCAATATGTGCATTAAAACCTACAGATACTTGTAAACCACATTTTATAAATTTAAAAATATTGACATTCCCATCACTGTATATTTATGAACTAGCATTAGACATAAGGTATAATATAAATAAATATGAAACATTAAAAAGTACCAGGCTTGCCAGTACACTTCGAACTATACGACATAGAACAGTTATGTTTGATAAGAGTGCGTTCAGTATGGGCCCTAGAATATATAATAAATTACCTAATAATATAAAGGAAGCACCGAATTTCATATCATTTAAAAATAGATTAAAGATGTTTTTGATCAATAAAGCATATTATAAAGTGCATGATTATTTAAATGATAAATGTATCTGATTAAATTTTAAATTAAACAATGTAATTAAAATTATATAATTAATAAATTTTAATTAATATTGTACTGTTAATATTCGTTTTATATATTACAATAGATTATATAGATATAGATATTTGCACGCCTATTACGGTAGAATATGGTATAAAGAACTTTATTATTATGTATCACCTTATGTACCTACCCATATTCAAGCAAATAAATGATTTGATTTTGATTTGCAAATTGCAAAAAAACGTAAGAAATTTTGAATTTCGCGGGCTACCTGGAGCTTTCGCCTTAACAGACACATCAAAAGAAAGAAATGTCAAATTGGGAAGTGACCACGCTTATTGACGCGGCATCAGAAAGAGCTGTATGTCCATGCAATAAAAGCGAAAAAGAAGTTATTCGGAATGCGTCAAGTGTGGTGTTATGTGAGTGTGGTGAGCTTAAGCCAATTCCGCATCGATAAGACTGGTCATTCCCTTAGGAACTCTTACCCATTTTCAACATTCATGATACCATTTATTATTTGACAAGTAATCAATACTGAACAGCATCTTGCAATGCGTACATTGCCAATCTACTTCGTACTGATGCACTTCATTAAAATGTGACTCCAATGTCACTTTTATACATGGCAAGCTGATAGGGAGCTTCACTTTACAAAACATACATTCAAATTTCAACCATTCTGTGATTGGGGGAAGTACATCAATTTTACCAATTTTTCCAATATTGAAGTTGTACATCGGTGCTACAGTTTCCTCCAGCTGCAAATCATACCTTGGATCATCACTCTGTTCATTTTCTGCATACAAATATCTGACATATTTGTACTTATTAGCACACTTCCTGTAGCTTGCAGGTACTTTGTAATAAGCATCCTCGTCAAACATATCCTTAAGTTCTGATATCAAGACGTCAAAAAGTGAATGTACTGATGAGTAATAATGATAACTTTGGGATGCACAGCCCTTTAAAACATCACTGAACTGTTTGATGATCGTGTCTCTTTTATATCTTTTAGCTGTTTTATTCACCTGGTCCCGTTGTAGTGTTTGTAGAGTCATCGGTAGAGTTATGTTAGAGAAACTTTCATTCCGTACTTTGTTTACTAGAACATGTTTCAGTTTGTACATAACTTGTCTTTCAAAAGAAAAGTGTGGCAGACAGATATTTAGTTTCACACACCATCCGTTGAGAATTTGTTTGAACGAAAGACTTTTGAGAGATATGCGAGATGGAACAACATTTGACATATTAAATACAGTGTTATTAAGATCTAACCGAGGACGTCTGAAGATTAAGTGGTTGAGTTGTTCTTTAGTGCATTGTACCTCCATTACAGCATTGCTTGAGTCAATATTCTCATCCATTTGAATGTTCTCTGGCATTTTAACAGTATTAACCGCTTCTTTAGCCAATGGCTTGGCAGCTTCCAGCATTACACCTAAATACTCTTTTAGGTTTTTGTATTTGTGGTTCAAGACTTTTGTTACGGCTTCAAAGTCCTTTATCTTGCTGAGTTTCGTTGATATGCGTTCCAATTCTTCCCATTGTGGCCAGTCTTTTAAGTATTTCTTGATGATTTTGATGTAGATGTCCACTTCAAGCTCGTGACTAGATTTGACACAGATGTTAAATTCAATCTGTAGGATATCTATTATATGTGCATTGTTCATCTCTGTGTTTTGTTTATTTCTGATAAATCGACGCAGAAGTAGCATTATTGGTCGCTCTGAAATGGTCTAAATGTTAATAAGTGTTAAAAAAACATGAATAAGTTGCATATAATAATACCTACATGAAAGATGGCGATTATATTTGTTGCTGGAGGTGATAGCAGTTCAGACAGTTATCCACACGTACTTTCTGTACTCCGTGGTTATCCAGCATTCGCCATTTCTAGCTAGAAATTTTTGTTGTGAGTAACCAGCATAGCAAACAATAAAAATGAATGTTGAAATTTGTTGAGTTTTCTAAAGTTAAATACTTTTTATTCATTTACTTATCATAAATCAACACTTTGATCTAGAAATATATACATACATTTAATACTGTATTATGACTCTCAATTATTATTTTAACCCAGTCTACTAAGCATCTTTATTCAAGTAAATAGAAAATAAATACACATGAAGATCGTGTCAATACTAACTTTCTCCTCCATCGGGGTCGTCCTCGTCCTGGCTATCAATGTATTCTACAGCTTCGACATCATTTGATATATCGTCCTCCATTATATTAAATTTTATATATTATTTATATATTACATTTTGCTAATGCTTAAATTTTGTTGAAAACAAAACCTAAAATCGTGTGCTAAGTTTTTCCAATGACTAAGGTAAGCAGTAAGCAGAAGCACGACCAAAGAAAAACAGTTTTTCAAACAAAACACCACCCACACTCACCCTGCTGTCACGTGTCAAGGTCTAACAGCTGTGAGCTTGCCCTCACCTGATCGATGTCACATCCCTCAGGTGTTCTTTCGACAACATTATTTACTTGTAGGGGGTGTCAACTTCTTAGTGGCAGTTTGGTACCTTGGGGGGCTATAAAGAAGTTATATCCACCTCTCTCTCTCGCGTTTTCTGACGTTGCCATGAAAGAAATATTATTTTAAGTGGCAGTTCAAATTAATATTTTTTTTATTAACTCCCTTTGTTACTTAAGTATATTTCATTAATATATTTATTTCGCTTTTATTGAAGTAACAAAATGTAAAAACTGAATGCTATGATATGAAGGCAAGTTATGACAATAGCAACACAGCCAGTGACAGCCGCAAGTAAATAAACAAAATTACAAATGGCGGCTCGCGTTTGTGGTTGTGTTCTTTTGCATAGTTGTGTTGAAAATTAAGTTTGTAATTTCATATAAACTGAATTATTACATTACTAACGTTAAGTTGAGCATCCTGTTCCTCCGTTATAGTGTTTGCCGTGAGACAGAGACTCCGAAACAAGTGCTGTGCATTGTGTTAAAGAGACAGAGACTCAATTTTTTCTTTTACCATGAAAGAAAACGAAAGGAAATGTTACAAGTGTGGATGTTCCCCTGCTCAGGATCCTAACATCACCTTGCATCGTTTTCCTAAACCTGGGAGAACAAATAGCTTAAAGTACGTATGCTAAAGTTATTACAAAAACAATTTCAAAATTTTTAAGTTTGAACCACTGAAACAGTAAACAAAAATAAGTATTGAAAAAAAATATGGTTCACCTTGGAATAACGAGAAAAATTCACTATTTCATTTTGAAAAAAATGTGTTTGTGGCAAATAAATGATTGGATGAAAGAACAATGGCAGCTTCCCATACATTGTTTTATTTGAAATTAGATCACTACGTCTTGAAATGAAAAATACCTTATTTAACTCAGCGTCATTTTCTGAGCTAGTTTGTGCAACACTTTTTGTTAGAGAAGGGTCAGATTAATAGATATTCAGTGTTGAACTTTTGAACAACATAGGACAGAGCCACAGACTACAAAGAGATACAGAGCACAAGCTTCTGGTCTTCTGGTTACGAGTTGTAAACTGTCAACGGTTGTCAATGTCAACCACCAATAATTATTTTTTAAGACTTAGAATATTAGTCTTTTTAGTTCAGAATTGCCATAACATTTGATATTTTTCCTACTTTGCTGCAATACTTTTGGAAGAACACAATAAACTCAAATAAATAACAAAATAAATGTATAATTTATTTGAAGTCTTCCGAGGCGTGAGTTATCGGGTAGGAAGGCAATATGTCAATAAAATAACACCAGTCACAATTACTCCACTTCTAATTCTCCATAATTCAATCAAACACTTCGCAAAATAATTATAGATCGGTTGGATTAAGAGGGATGCGATTAAAACATAACGTCCACCGATCACGAGCTCACTGCTCGTTTTATAAGATGGCCGGCTCACCAGTTCTCGTTGTTCGTTTTTGAGGTTGACATTTGTACAACAAGTCAATTAACAGTCTAGAAAAGTGGAGGCGCCGCATGTTCAGGTAGGCATGGATTATCGGGTAGAAAGGCAGTATTTTAAAAAATAACACCTGTCACAATCACTCCACTACTGGATCTCAATAATTCAATCAAGCACTTCACAAAATAATTATAGATCGCTTAGATTAAGAGGGATGCGATTAAAATATAACGTCCACCGACCACATGGTTGCGTGCGCACCTTACCGCAATCCGAAGTTCCCTGCTCGTTTTACAAGATGGCCGCCTCACCAGAGTGCTCGGTGTTCGTTTTTGACGTTGACATTTGTACAATGTCAATTGACAGTCTAGAAAAGCGGAGGCGCAACATATTATTTACTCTATGTAAATAAAATAACTAAAAATGATAACAACACCACGACAATTATGCTGTACCTAGTATTTAGGAAAATAAACATAAAATGGCAATTTTAGTATTGCCAATCCAGCCAACAATTTCCTAACTTTTTAAAACGAAGTAGTCAAAAACTTTTCATTAACCATATTTTTTTATTTGGCCTTAATTAGATAATATGATAGCATAAAAGAACTTAGACAATTAATTGAATTTCTTTTGTATAAGTGTCACTTTTAGACGTTCAAATTTATTTCAAATAGAGATTCGCCATTGTTCTTTATGTAGAAATCACTACTTGAGCATAGTACTAGATAGAGCATAAAATTCTCACCACAAAATTTATAAATTAATGCTAATTTATGTAATTGTATTTTTTAGGTGTGAAATGTGGGCGAAATACTGTTTTCCTCATGACTCTTGGTCGTCACCAGAATTTCAAAACAAGCTTCATTCAAGACATTTAATGTTATGCACTAAACATTTTAAGACATCATCATTCATCGATAATTCTGGAAAGAGGCTAGTCAAATCTGCAGCACCAGATGAGGAATGTGATAAGGTTAATTAATCTCTCTTTTGATACTGTTTTCATATTATCTTTTGTGTTGCTTTTCTCATGCTAATGTAAAAAGATTATCTAGTTAACAATGTGGGTTGTTGTTGACTATTCTTTGTTGCTGATCAAGAATAGTTTAGCATCCTTAAATAAGCAATTATAGTGATAAAAAATAAAGTACCTATTTAATAAACCAGAATATTTATAACCAGATAATTTATTAACTAACTGAATTATTGCAGACAACTCTACACAAATGCACTCTGTTTAATTGAAAAAATTACAATCTGGTAACAGATAGTGATCATTTTCAACAATGTTACTTAATGACTTTTTTTTTTAAGCAACATTAATTCGTAAAAAATAATTATATTTAACATTTTTGTGGAAATGGCCGGCTTTGTGAACATTACATAAATAATGAATTGATAATCTCCATTTTTTCAGATCACTTTAGCGGATCCTAATTTGGAAGAAATTAATGTGATTCAGCCTATTGCGGGTCCATCACTAACAAGACAACCACTTGCACTATGTGAGAATGTTCAAAACACAATAGCTAATCAAGTATTTGAGCCTGTTGTGGGTCCATCTAAAATTATCCAACCTTTATGTGAGAATCTGAGTTATAACGTGAATCCGCATAAGGCTAGTGCTATTCTGCAAATAACTGAGAAGCTCAAACCTATTGCTGTTACAAATCCACTGGCAACTACCAAAAAAGATAAAAGTATGTTGATGAAAATGAAAAATCACATGAGAAAAATAAATAGGCTCCAAAAATCAGTAAAGCATCTGAAAAATTACTCATTTCTTAAAGTATTGAGCAAGAACGAATCAATACATGAAATATTAAAATGTAAAATAAACCCATCCTTTGCATTATTTCTGCAAGGGGAATTGCAAAACTATAAGAAAAGACCTAAAGGTCGAAGATGGGATATGGACTCGAAAATAATAGCGCTAAGACTATATAAAAGGTCACCTAGGTGCTACAAATTATTAAGAAGAATAATTTGCCTGCCAACACCTAGTTCATTAAAATTATTGTTAAACAAGTTTAACATGAGTGTCGGTATTAATGACCAAATTTTCAATGTTTTGAAAAAAACAATCAAGGAACAGAATACATCGGAAAATAATTATATCCTAATGTTTGACGAGATGTCAATAAAAAAGAATTTGTTTTATAACAAGAAGGAAGACTTGATTGAGGGGTATCAAGACCATGCATTGCAGGGCAGGTCACCACAGATAGCAAAACATGCCCTTGTCTTTATGATTGGTGGAATTCGGAAAAAGCTGAAGCAGCCAGTTGCTTACTATTTCTCTTGCGGATCTGAGACTGCAGATAGGCTGGCAGTTCTTATAATGGAGGTGAGCATTATGGTCTTTTATTTGCTATTTTGTGAAGAGTAGTAGTTATTTTTGTACCATATTGATTTACGTTAATCATTTCAGGTTCTGCAACATTGTTTTGATGCTGGAATCAATATTTCAGCTTCAGTGTGCGATATGGATGGTGTGAATAAGAGAGCTCTAAGTATCTTGGGAGCATCTGTAGAGCAGCCATACATTCTATTCCATAATCGAGAAATAGTTACCCTTTTTGATACTCCGCATTTGCTCAAATGCTTTAGAAATATGTTTTTAAAGTATGATATTAAATGTCCTACAAATATAACATCGAACAATCAAATTGGATTTGGTAAGATATTTTTTTTTTTAACATTAATAATATTATATGTATTTCCAATTTACTGGAAATTTAGACTCACTTTTTTTACAGGTGTTGCTAAGTGGAGCCATATAAAAGAATTTTACGAAGCAGATAACACCAACCCCAATTTCGTATATGCGCCTCTTTTGAAACAAGAACATTTAAACCCGAATACGAAGCAGAAGATGAAGGTAAAGCTAGCTGCATAAGTGTTAAGCCATTCAGTTGCTGGAGGGATGTATGCAAAAATTTCACAAGGTAAATATAATTTATAATATAAAGTAAAATCTTGTAATGTTGGTCGCTTTATTAAAATAATTATTAAAGAACAACTAAAAACGGAAAAATCAATTTACTTTATAAAAAGTAAAAACCGACTTCAAAAACCTAAAACGAATAAAATAACTGTCATAATAAAACTTAACAGCTTCTGAAGTCGGTGTCTTTAATTCTTCAATTCACCTTAGGTTGGCACCGACTTCAGAAGCTGATAAGTTTTATTATGACAGTTATTTTATTCGTTTTAGGTTTTTGAAGTCGGTTTTTACTTTTTATAAAGTAAATTGATTTTTCCATATTTAGTTGAATGTCTATACAATTATATAAGCTCTAGACGAACAGCTGATTTTTTTTCGCGATTTCTGGTTTAGCCTATAGTCAAAGTTGTTTGATATCATGAGTACAATCATGCGTTTAAGTATCGGTCACTAATTACCACTCACCCTATATATAAAAGAGTACTCTGTGGGAGTTGCATAATGAAATTTAGTACAACATTATGCTACAACACTATGATGCTGGTTGTTTTAATGTTGGCAATAAGCTAACTGTTTCAGAATCTTTTATAGAGGATTTATAGCATGGGTGTAGAGAAATCCTATTTATGTAATCCTATTAGTAAGATCTTAAATTATGTGTTATGTTTACAGGGGAACTCTCTTCAGAAGCTGTCACTACAGCCAATGTTATTTCGAACATGGACAAGCTGTTCGATAGTGTCAATGCATGCACACCGGACTTAAGAAGGGGGAAACCATTTTCAACAAATATGAAAAAAAATTCACCGCATCACACACATTTCACTTTTATGAAGAATTTTTTTAAAGATTTAACATTTTTGGAATGCAAACGACGCCCTCCATCCCAAGAAGGATGGATTTGGTCCATCAATGGAATAGAACGAATCTGGAGAAATCTCAGTTACACACATAAAACAATAAAAAGTTTGGAAACAAGGAGGCTCCAGCAGGACCCGTTAGAAAACCTATTCGGTTGCATTCGGGCCAATTGTGGCTGCAATTCAAATCCCACTGCTGGACAGTTTGGCGCTGGTCTTAAAACTGCTGTCCTTAGCAACTTATCTTTTATTGGAAGCGGAAATTGTGAAGATGACGAAAATGCAGTAATATTAAGAAATTTTAAAACTTTATTGACCCTAAACACAGATATACACACTGCTTATGCCACTTTAACCAATGAGTTAGAAGAAAGTATAAATTCCACATTTGAATGTAGCTTGCAGGAAAGCAGTGGCGAGATTCAAGCATGTGCGTACGTCTGTGGGTTTATAATAAAAAATAATCTCAACAAATGTGAAATTTGTAAAAATATTTTTGTATCTGAGACACAAGAGAGATCTCATACTTTTATTGAGTTTAAAGAATACAGTGATATAAAAAAGTCCTTTCAATACGCTTCTAAAAATCTCATTAACTGTATTGAAAGTGGTGCTACAATGATTAATGGCTATTTAGAGACACAGGCTTATAAAAAAAATTTAAAAGGGACAATTGAAGTTTTGTTTAAAAACTCAATAAATTTTGAGTTTCTCGATAAATGTGCAGAACATAAATATATTAACATTAATTACTTATTTAATAGCGTGTTTCACATTTGCATAAAGAGATTTTGTATTAAAAAAAATCGTCAATTTGCAGAAGAGTACTCTGCATCTACTCTTAAAAGGAAAATTGATATCCTGCAGAATAAATAAGCGCAAATATATCACTTCGCGACGAGAGATTGACTGTACATACAGAAAAAATAGTTTCGTCAAAACTTATTTTAAATATCTTATTTATTCAGAAGGATATCAATTTTCCTTTTAAGAGCAGATGCTCTTCTGCAAATTGACGATTTTTCAAATACAAAATCTCTTTATGCAAATGTGAAACACGCTATTAAATAAGTAATTAATGTTAATATATTTGTTTGCATTCCAAAAATGTTAAATCTTTAAAAAAATTCTTTTCCATAATTAATGCATTTTTATGTATATAAAATGTAAATACAACAGTGTCATACTCCCTGGCCGCGCCACAATTGAAAATTTAAAAACATGTTTCTAGATAAATGTACCATTTATGTACTACTTATACGGTTACGTATAATGCAAAAAATTGCACCACAACGAATAATGAAATATAATGAAGTTTTGGTGGCGCGGCTGGGGAGTATACTCCCTGGTCGCACCACCACGGTTTTTGTAAACTATTCGGCGCTTCCGAACATAGTATACACTAAAGAATTGTACGGAAATTGTTCTTTTCCGGACGCTATAAAAATTCCGAAAATTTAATTAAGTTGAAAGTATAGCCTTGTGTACACGGTAGGCTGAAATTCGCCTTTCAGACATAAGAGACTTGAATTTTGAAGGGTCCTTTTTTTAGCTAGAAAGAGTAATATATATACATATTTTTTAATTTGTATGGTGGTGACATGAAAAATGAGGCTATCTCTGGAATCGCAGGATTGGCCGTTATATCGGTACACACAGATATAGTATACTTTTTCATACCATAGGCCACAAAACAATCTAAGATATAACAAAAGTTCCCTTTTTACATAGGTATAAAAACGAACTTTTGTGATTGCTTAGACTGTTTTCGCCTATGGTATAAAAAAATGTTGTAAACTAGACTTGGCATACTCTTATTTTTAAAGCATTCAAGCATTAAAATGAATCATCAACATATTTTTTTTTTAATTTAGAGGATTTTAAAAAAAGCACAAGTGGTGTCGCAATTCGAAGTATGTCAAAAATTACAAATAAATGGTACTATATCTGTGTGGAAGGATATAACGACCGATCTTGCGATTCCGAGATAGCCTAATTTTTCATGTCAGAGCCATAAAAAATTTGTCAAAAATTATTTAAACTCTTTATTCATTTCTACACGCAATTGCCTCATACGAAATTTTATAGTATAGTAATGATCAGCAGAATCAATTTCTAGCAAAAAAAAAACCCTTCAAAATTCAAGTCTCTATGTCTTTGAAAGGCGATATTCAGCCTACCGTGCGCTACCAAAATTTATATGGCGTACCCGGACATAGTATATACTAAAGAATTGTACGGAAATTGTAGTGTTCGGTACGCTGTAAACAGATTCGAAAATTTAATTACCCTAGAAGTCATAGCCTGGCGTTGGTGGCGCGGCCAGGGAGCATACTTCCTGGCCGCGCCACCAACGCATAGCAAGTTATTATGCGTACCCGGACACAGTATACACTAAAGAATTGTACGCATTATGTACTACCCAAAAACATAATAATATATACGACAAAGAAAACCTTAGAAAAATTTACCTTAAAAAATAGACTCGATTCTCTTTAGTTGTAGCTGTTACATGCATAAATTAAGTTAAAATGTTAACGTACGTTTTTTTTAATGTACCAATGTGGACAAAAATATTATGATCTAAGTAAATAAAAAGTATGTATTTCAAAAACCACTTTTTTTATTAAAAATAATAATGCCACACTTTTTAGTTTGAGATGATTCAAAATTCCCGCTCAAACATTCCGACAAACTGCGAACCTCTTTTTTTGAAGTCGGTTAAAAGTTTGAGATGGCTTGACAGAGATGGCGTGCATTATGGGTGTCATTTTGTTTGTTTGAAGTTGACATTTGTTCTGTGACATACATGACAACAACATACAACCACTGTCATCGTCCGATTTTATGCTCTAGAAACTCCTTGACACTGTAAAAACTATTAGCAGATAACCATTTATATAATTTACTTTTGAACAATCTTTTATTTAATATTTTAAATTATAATCATTAGAATCAGTACCTAATACAAATAGATACTTGTTACGGCCGCAAATTAAATTTTGACCAACGTACAATCTATACAATCTAATACCGACTTGTAAATTGCAAAAAACGTAAAAAAAAATGAATTTCGCGGACTACCCTGAGGGAAGCGTCAGGGTAGCCCGCGAAATTCATTTTTTTTTCCTTAAGAAGATTGTGAAGCTGTAAATTTTCATACAAAAAGCGATAACGATAACGTTTTTCTGCCCTTAAAAATAGTCTAATTTTCATATTTTTTGGAAATGTTGTAGGTATAATGAATGAACTAGGTCCGTACCTTTTCATTATAAAGAAATATTGCATATTGTAGGTATAAGTTATTAGCATCTAGATATCTATATTTTTGACATAAAAAACTCCCTCGAGCGTTTTTTTTTTATTAAATGAAATTGAATTACTTAAAGAGAAAAAACATACAGACTTATATTAAGGTGCATTGAATGTAATGAGACCAAAATTGACTCATTTCGTAAAGGTGAAAGAGAGAAAGGGGGTGAAAAAGTTATCGGCCGAAACAATATTTATGTAAATAATTGTATGAAATGTAGGCAATTGCCTCCAAGACTCCCGCCGCGTATCAGCACTTTACAATCCTCACGTTTGTGTGTGTTCACGTCGAGCCAGCAGCGGAGCGCGCGATTCACGCGCCGCCTCAGGAAAGATCAACCAGTTTGATCTTGCACACCCGCGCAAATGCCTGGCGGCCAATGTGAACATGAGCTCGCCAAGATCACCGCGCCCACCACGTGTTCTCCGTGAACAAGCACTAAGTCAGAAGGATGAATTCTATTCGCAACGAGACTACAGCTATAGTTGCAAAACTTCCGAAAAATTCTGAATAATTCCGGAATACTTCTGGGAAAGTTTCTTTAAATCAGAATTATTCAAAATGAATTTAATTAAGATTTTTATTTTTTTTTGCAGAAAAATCGTATTTTGCATCGATCGTCGATCGCCGCCGCCGCTGCCCCTCTGTGCGCCGGCCGCAGCCGCCGCGCCGCGCACGTCCGACTGCCACGAGTCGTGCGTGCAGGCGATGGCGGTGCGGGGTGTTGTAAGAGGGGAGATGCTCCCCGGAGAAGTTTTCCCCCGCGAGAAACATTCGTACCCCGCAATCGAATGTTTCCGCCGAATATTTCGCCCGAATAATTCAATGGGAATAAACGTTGAAATATTCCCAAAGTTTCGGAATATTTCGGAATACTCCTGAAGTATTCGACGGGAATGATTCGGAATTTTTCCCTCCAGCATCTATAATACAGCGGTCACTCACTGAACTGCTGTGGTCTCGTTGCGAATACAATCCATCCGTCTTCAACTATAAAATCGCGTTCAATTTTTCCTCGTCGGCCCAGTGGCCGCAAGCACGACTGCGACAGCTGAGCATGAGGGGTTCAATTCCCAGGGCACTGAGCTGCGGTCAAGTCTCTGTATCCACCGGCAAACCTGTGCGTATGTTTAGGGCGTTCGCTACTACGTTAAGCGTGCGCACGCGGCGGGTTTGTATTTAAAGATAATATGAATATCTCTGGCGCGGAAGCGAGCGACGGGTTTGATACACATGTATATGGTCCGGAGCGGGCACCCGCTCCGTGCACCCGCCGCGTGCGCACGCCCTTACGCGTAGAAAGAAGAATTTGTGCCGTGTACTGTGCAATACAGTGCCGCACACTGGTGGAATCTCGCCTTTATTGTATCCCTTTTGCCATTAGCATTGTTTTCTTTCTTTTTAATAGACGAAAAAGCAAGGAGGAGGTTCTCAATTCGACACATATATTTTTTTATATGTACGTGTAATAAAACTGCTGCACTCCAGTATAATATTTATTTCTATGCTACAAACTGTTATGGTTTAAGACAACCCGTATTACATTACTTTATTTTAGCCGTACCACTTTATACCTATAGATATACTGCTATCCAATGCAAAAGACGAATTGTGCGTCCAAACTCGACGAGCGCCAACGAGAAAGAGAGCGTTTTTGAAACCATCGCCCGCCATTACGGCACACTGACAGCTTTACCACAGATAATCAATAATTCAACCGTCGGTGTTGCGAGCACATTTAGTCGATTGCAGTAAATATTCAATTACATATTAAAATCTAATCGTACCAAATATATAATATTGACATCAGAACCTAACACTCGTTCATCCTGACAACGTGTATGTCCTCATACACGCTCTCAGGTAAAGACCAAAACCTAACACTGCTCGGCTATTAAAATTAAGCTACAATGAACAATGACTACATAATAAATGCATACATAATATATTAAAACCTATATAAATCAAATGAGTAAAGAAAAAAAAAATAGAACAGTAACTCTTATATTTTTAAGTCCCCATACATCCCAGTCTTCCAACTTTTGGAATTCCCGCTTAATTCTCCAACTTTTGGAGTTCCCAAATATTTTCCCCTTTACGTCTCCAACTTTTGGAGTTCTCCAACTTTTGGAGTTCCCTAAGCTTTTCCAACTTTTGGAATTTTCCCTTACGTCTCCAACTTTTGGAGTTCTCCAACTTTTGGAGTTCCCTAAGCTTTTCCCCTTTACGTCTCCAACTTTTGGAGTTCTCCAACTTTTGGAGTTCTCCAACTTTTGGAGTTCCCTAAGCTTTTCCCCATTACGTCTCCAACTTTTGGAGTTCTCCAACTTTGGAGTTACCTAAGCTTTTCCAACTTTTGGAATTTACCTTTACGTCTCCAACTTTTGGAGTTCTCCAACTTTTGGAGTTCTCTAAGCTTCTCCAACTTTTGGAGGTTCCCCATATGTTTCTCCAACTTTTGGAGTTCTCTAGGTTCCTCAATACAATAGGTATACAAATCAAAATTTTACTAATTACTTATTATTATTCTATAGTATAGTTTATTGATTTTAATAACGTTCATGACACTCAAATAATTTCCAAAAATAATGCATGCCATCATAAATATCATACTTTTAGATCAAACAGCTCATATTGCATTTTAAATAATTTACGACCGTATTTTACTAAAATAATGTAGATACAATAGGATAGCTTTCGAAAAATGTACTAGAATTATATAATTAATCGCTTGTTTTATCAATTTCATCATCATCAGTACTACTTTCGTAAAGCTCTAAAGCAGCTACATGAACCCATGGTAACATTCGTTTAGCGGCTACTACCGTCTTACGTTTGTGCTTCGTGGTACTTAATCCGGGAATTGCGGCTAATTCATATCGATCATTACCAAGCGACGCAACTACACGATATGGACCTACGTAAGCTGGACTGAGCTTTTTGCTTTTGCCGTCATTACTAAATGAAGTTTTTGTAATTTTGACTAAGTCTCCTATTGCGTAGGTACGAGCCGGACGCCTATTCTTATCGTAATGCTGTTTTTGTTTAGTCTGTTCCTCATCGATCCTATCTTTTACCTGCTCGCGAATGGTGACAAGATCAGTAGCGTCCCTAGTAGTTTGACGTATTTCATTTAACCTTGGATCTATTTCACTACTCATATGTGTACCAAACATTACATCCGCTGGAGTTCTCCCTGTTGTCTTCTGTACGGTGTTATTTAAACCCCACTGAATTTTGCCAACCTTGGTGTCCCAAACCCTTTCGTCGTCCCCGAGATTCTGCGCCGTCAAGGAATTCAGAATAGTACGGCTATACCTTTCTACTTGCCCGTTCGATTGTGGACTAGCAACTGCATTCAACACATGCTTGATACCCTTTTCGGTACAGAATCTCTTGAACGCATGAGAGGTGAAACATGTACCGCGATCACTAATTATGCGATCGGGTGGTCTAAAAACGTCAAAAATATCTAACAATACATTTATAGCGGTCAAAGTTTTCGTATTTCTTACCGGTTTTATGAATGCAAATTTAGTAAAACCGTCAACTACCACTAACAAGTAAGAGTTACCTTTCTTAGACTTCACGAAGGGACCTAAGTGGTCGATGTGGAGCGTATGAAACGGGATTTCTATCTTGGGTATAGGGTGTAATAAGCCCTCGGACCGGTTCCAACTTGTTTTGGAGTATGCGCATTCGAGACACGCATTCACGTATTTTTTTTACGAATTTTGTCATACGAGGGAACCAATAAGTCCCTTTAATACGATCTAAGGTCTTTTCAACGCCCAGATGACCAATGTCATCGTGATTTAGACGACACAACTGCCACCTAGCTCCCTTCGGGACTACCCAACGAAGTTTGACAGGGTCACCATCGACACGCTTGTAAAGCCCGTTATCTTTGATAACGTAGTTATCTTTGATGTATTTTAGACCTTCTGGATCTAATTTTGTGTGCAAAATATCGCGTATCCTATTCAACTCGGAATCACCCAATTGAAGGGTAAGCAACCAATCATCACTGTTCAATATCATAACCGTGGGATATGTATCCACTTCACTAGACTGATTCTGAGTTTGGGGATTTCTGGATAAAGCGTCAACATGTGACATCTTGACACCAGGACGGTATTCAATCACGCATTCGAACTCCTGCATCATGAGCCACCACCTCGCGATTCGGGGAATTAAATCGCGTTTGGTAAAAGTAGTTCGTAGTGCTCCGCAGTCTGACACGATTTTAAATTTCTGCCCTAACAAGTACACCCTAAATTTTTTTAGAGAACAGATGACCGCTAGTGTTTCTAACTCATATGAATGGAAGTTTTTCTCTTCCGGAGAAGTTTGGCGGCTGTAAAAAGCCACGGGATTAAACGACTTTGAGCCAGACGAACGCTGCAAAAGAATTCCACCGATTCCGACACGGCTAGCGTCAGTATGCAGCTCAGTTTCGGCAGACGGGTCATAGATTGCCAGCACAGGTCTTGAGACGAGTTTTTCTTTAAGGGAATTGAATGCCTGCTCCTGCTCGCACGACCACAACCAAGTAACGTCTTTCTTTAACAGTTTGCTGAGAGGGTGCGCAATATGAGCAAAATCCTGAATAAACTTGCGAAAGTAGCTCGCTAACCCTAAAAACTGGCGCATACCGTGCTGGTTCAAGGGACGAGGAAAATCTGTTACCGAATGTATCTTTTTCATACCGGGCCTAACGCCCGCGGAGCTAATTTCGTATCCTAGATAATCTAACTTGTCTTTCAAAAAATCGCATTTGGTTAAGTTAAGCGTTAAGTTGGCTTTCTCAAGCAACTTTAATATGTGCTCTAACTTAATCAAACAGGTATCTACGCTTGTTCCATAAATAAGAAGATCATCCAAATATGCTGTAGCTTCATTAAACCGCGCAGAACCCAAAACCTTGTTCATCATGCGCTGAAAGACTGCTGGTGCATTTGCTAAGCCGAACGGCATATGATTAAATTCGTATTGGCCGTCCGGCGTCACGAAAGAAGTCAGCGGTTTTGAATTCTCGGCGATAGGCACTTGGTAATAGCCAGATGCTAAATCTAGAGAGATAAAGTAAGCTTGGCCAGACAACCTAGCAATTTCATCATCTATTATTGGCATGGGGTAACGTTCTTTTACCGTTATAGAATTGAGCATCCTGTAGTCAATACATAACCGGAGCTTGCCATCCTTTTTGCGAATCAATACAATAGGACTTGCATACTCGGATGCCGACTCTGATGATCCCGGCGCCGAGCATGTCATCTACCATTTCGCGAACCTTTTGACGCTCACTGTGGGCCAAACGATATGGACGGTAAACAACCGGTGTTGTGCTACTAACCTCGATGCTCATCTCTACAACATTGGTGCAGCCTAGTTCTTCGAGCGAAGAAGCAAAACAATGCCTGTATTTTTGCAATATATCGAATAGCCTTGACCTGTCAGAATTAGTTATAGACTCTCCTACGCGAATCTGGCTAATGTCAAGATCATTAGATAGTTTCGAAGAGATTGACGTGTCTGGTACAAGGACTCGATTTACAACCTTAACGACTACTGCTCGGCCTAGGTTTGACCCTAAAGGTAATAAGAATTCTGAACTAAGAGGTGTTAAATCGACAACCGTTCTCCCATGCTTGACCAAGTGTAGTCCACCCGCCACTACACACTGCTGATGCGGCTTACCTAACAACTTGCCATCTAACATAAGGTACCCCTCGCAACGTGGCTCTACTAAAACTCTTACCGAAGCTCTTCCACATAACACCACGCTGTTGGGCACACTAACTTTGACCACATTATCCCTGTCCGTATGGCTTTGTGAAAATGGCATTTCATCATCAACGTTCATAAATTTCAAATCTGTCGCAGTTTTATGCACAACAACGTGAGGCTGTTCTGTGAAAGTCTGACCAACTAAAACAGGTACATCTAAGTATTTGTCGCTCACTACGCGGCAAGTTATGTTAGCGAGTACATCGTCTACGGAAAGTTCAACGTTAACTTTTCCTACCGATTGTACTAATTCGTTACCAAAGCCTTTCAGAACCGTTTGTACGCTATCATGCTGAAGTCCTAGTTCCACTCCAAGAGACTCTGTAATCTAGGAGACTTCGCTACCAAAATCTATGAAAGACTTTACATTCTGACCATTAATTTTTATTGTTTTAATGAATTTAGAATTCGGTTTAGATGCGGAAATAAGCAAAGTTTTGCTTGGATCCTTAGCTTTGTTCGTGTCAGAGTTGGAATGACATTTATCAGCACTATGGCCAATTTTATTACACTTAGTACACGTTATGAGAGGCTTTGGGCATCTAGAGAATACATGTCCCTTTTCCTTGCAATTAAAACAATGAATAGTTGAGGGACCATTAATTTTGGTTGTTGGCTTAGCATTTGCTAAGTCTGAATCGTTCCCTGATTTGAATCGAGAATTAGCTACGCGTTCACCTACATTATTATCTTTGCTGCTCATCAGATACTGCAATAATTGATCGGGATGACTGCACCTTAGTGCCAAAGCCGCAGATTTTAGTTTACTTATCACCAATACCGTAAATAATACAGTCAACCGCGCGTTTATCGAAAATATCACACTGATTTAAGAGAGCCAGTTTATCATAAAAATAGTTTTCAATGGGTTCATTGTATCTACTTCTTCGCTTCAGCATCTCTTCTAGGGCTTGGCCATAATTTTGTTCGAATGGGAATGCACTCAGTAACTTTTCTTGCCACTCAGGCCACGTAAATAAAATGGAATTCAGACTTTCGTACCAGGTTTTGGCCAATCCCTGAAGTTTCTGCATCGCGTGATGAATGGTTGTTCTCTCGTCCCATCCATAAACAGAAGCACACTCATTTACTTTCTTAAGCCATACGTCAATGCGTTGGTTTTTCAATGAGGGGTTAAACTCTGCTAAAATATTTTTAGAATCACCACTACGGTTCATCTGTGAAGTTGTTGATGGCTGGGACGCGAGTTCTTTAATAGAACTTAACAAATGAGCTATATCATTAGCACTAAAGGAAACGCTACTAGATCTCACAGGTTGTTCCGCATTATTGGAGCAATTATCATAGTTGTTGCGATTATTCGTACGCTGACGATTTGACCTAGTATAGTTTTCGCGATGTACGGAAGATTCACGCGAACATGGACTATACCGGCGCTTCGACGACAAACGATTACGTGTTCTCCTCACCTCGTTTTCCAAAGCGTTGAGGCGCTCCCGTTCTCGTTCCAGCTTCTTCTCGCGTAGACTCAACGAAGTAGGGCTCCGGCAAAGACTGCGACCGCGACTTCGACTTCGGCGAAGACTGCGACCGCGACTTCGACTTCGGTGGCGCCTGGCACTGCCGCTGCTATCCGCTCTTGATCTTGCTTCAGCTGCATGGCGACTTCGACTTCGAAGGCGCCCGTGACTGCTTCGCCTAGCACTGCCGTTGTCTTGCGCCGTCGACCGCGCTTCGGCTGCGTGGCGTGATGGACCCCTTCTTGGCGTTGATAAGCGCCGCGAGGTAGTCGCTCGATCGCGTGGCATGGTTCAAATCCATAAAACAGAAATAAAACTGGGTGGTGCGTATAACCTCTAGAATTTGAAAATTCCTAGTAAAGTCACACGCGCGTGAACCTAAATTATTAGAGCAATCTAGGCTATAATTGCTGATTCAGCAGTGCTAATTTCAAGGAGAAAAAAATACACAAATGAGACGAAAGGCAATGGATAAAGTTCAACTTATCAATCATGCCACATACCTTTGATACAGCGATCCCAAGTAGAAGCAGATGGATGCCGCGTGCAGGATGAACAGCTCAGTCTAGGTGCACTACGCTGGCCAGCGGATCACAAACACAGTCTAGTTCTAGGTAATATAGATAACACTTCATGTAAGTTCAATGCAGGGTTTAGGGCGAGATGGAGCGCTTCCGAGCTAATTAGCGACTTATGCAAAAAAGACGCGTGCTCACTATCCCGTGGTTAAGACGAGACTCTCGAAGCCAGCAGATGTCACTAGCTTCAACGCGTTGACAGCGGCAGCTACCAATAGGATATCACCAAACCAACGATATATGACACTTAATTAATCAATTAGAACTATTAAATCAATGCCCTTCAATCGCCATAAGGTGAAGTAAGAAAGTTTAACAACTATAAATTATGAAGCGCAACCATTTTCCCCGGCTTGAAAGTTCCTACTTTCGAAACACAAGGAACAGCACATATAATTGCAGATCATCACAACTCTACCAAAGTTATAAGAACTCTAAACTTGCGACTGTATATTACAAATAAGAATATTTAACTAACTATTCTACGCGGTATCTAAATCTAATACTGCACATTGGTGCAAGGTAAACTTAATATTAATTTAACAAAACTTATTGAGTTGGCAAAGGGCACAACTTTACTACCGGCCGACTCTGAAGGATCCCGCTTTTAGTCTTTACGGATGCGACTCTACAAACTCCGTTTTTGTCTGGAAATATTTCTGTAATTACTCCTAACGGCCAATGCAGAGGCATCACATTGTCCTGCATGGAGACGACAACCATACCGACTCGTATTGGATTGGCAGGGGTGTTCCATTTCTGTTTGGATTGTAGGGTGTGCAAGTACTCTTGGCGCCACCGCTTCCAAAAAGATTGGACCATTTTATCGGTTAATTCATATCGCGAAATAAGATGTAACCGCGTTTCATTGACTTCGCGGGCAGGAAGAAATAAAAGAGGTTTCGTATGCAAAAAGTGCGCCGGCGATAATGAAGTGGGCTCTGACGGATCCGAGCTGATCGCATACAGAGGCCTCGAGTTTAATAAAGCTTCTACTTGAGTAAGCATAGTGTTAAGCTCATCAAAACTAAGAATTTGCTGACCGATGACCTTGCAGAGATGCGTTTTGACACTTTTTACTTCACTTTCCCAACAACCGCCAAAATGTGGAGCTCTACAGGGGATGTTTTTAAGTGTAATTCGATGCTCTGCAAGTTCTCTTTCCCATAAAGGGTGATACTCTTTAGCCAAGAATTGGTAGAGATCTCGTAGATAGGATTTGGCTCCAATAAAATTGGTAGCGTTATCTGTGTAAAGACACTGAACCGGACCTCTACGCGCCAGGAAGCGTTTCAAAGCGGACAGAAAGCTCGCAGTGCTAAGATCTGAGGCAATCTCAAGATGCAGAGCACGAGTTGTTAGGCATGTAAAAAGGCAGATATACGCTTTCCTTGATTTTTGGCCTCTAGCACGTACCGAAGTGATCATGAAAGGTCCCGCGTAGTCGCAACCTGTGTGAGAGAAAGCCTTAGGAGCCGACTCAACGCGAAAACGTGGCAAATCCGCCATTATAGGAAAGGTAGGTCGCGGCTTTGCCCGAAAGCAAATGTTACAATTAAAAGTAATGCGACGTGCAATACGTCGCGCGGACAGGATCCAATACTTCTGTCGTAAGAGAGATACGAGCAAGGTTGGTCCTGTGTGAAAATGTTTCACATGGTAGTGGGAAACTAAAAGTTCCACTATATGATCTTGACGCGGAAGGAGAATCTGATGACGCGAGTCAAAATCTAGCTCAGAGTTTGCTAGGCGACCTCCAACGTGGATTAGTCCTTTGTGGAGGAAGGGACTTAGCCGTTGTACTGGCTTAGAACACAACTCATTGCGGGCTAAACGATCGAGATCAGCTTCAAAATGAATCTTCTGCACAAATCGCCACACAATAAATTCAGCGAACTCTAGATCAGATGCGGTAACGGGCCCTCTAGGGAGCCGTTTGATAAACTTATAAACGAAGCAAATAGTTTTTAAATATTTCAACCAGGACGAGAACCTGGTAGAGCGAGCGTATAAAAGGTCGTCGGAAGGAGGACTTCTGTCCGAGCATTCGTGCGAGAGCACAGGTAAAGCCACGGGCTTCATTTCGGGAAGCTCTTGCGACTCGCTTGAAACGAATGGTTTTATTGGCCATTCAGCGCGGGGAAGTTTAAGCCATGGCAGTCCATTTAGCCACAATGGATGATGGACTAATTGAGCAGGCGTTAAACCGCGAGAAAGGCAATCACTGGGATTTTCCGACCCTTTCACGTGGAAGAACTGATCTGCCGAAAGATTCTCATGAATCTTAGCGATACGATTGGCTACGAAGGTGTGCCATCGATGCGGTTCGGAATGAATCCAACTCAACGTTACAGTTGAATCCGAAAAAGCTACGACTACCTCAATGGCGTGCCGAGCTGCGAAAAGATTATATACTCGCTTTATCACAGTTGATAAGAGGAGTGCGGCGCATAACTCGAGGCGAGCTAGCGAAACTACTTTAAGTGGTGCGACCTTAGATTTCGCACACACCAGCGAAACGACGATACTACCGTCGGGTCTCACAACGTGGGCATAAACCGAACCACCGTAAGCTTTCTCACTAGCGTCGGCAAAACCGACGAGTGAGAGTCTACAGCGTTCTACGACGCCAACATGTCGCAAAAATCTCAATTCTGAGATAATTGGCAGTTCAGCTTGGAATTGTTCCCACAGACGAACAATGCGAGGAGGTGGAACGTCATCCCATCCAAGTTTGACAAGCCAAAGCTCTTTGATCAGAAGCTTGGCGTATAAAATTATCGGTGCCACGAGGCCTAAAACGTCGAAAAGACGTGCGATGGAAGAAAGAATATTCCGTTTCGTGCAAGGGCGAACATTAGGGTTAACCTGGAATACGAAACAATCCTCATCGGGGAACCAACGAAGTCCCAGTATTTTCTGTGTCGGATCTTTATTTAGGTCCACGCTCTGTGAAAGTCGCAATGACTCTGGGATAGTCCGAAGAACATCGACATTGTTGCTAGACCACTTGGTCAGCTGAAAATCACCGAGAGAGAATATTTTTATTAGTTCACGAGCCGAGTCTATAGCAAGCGCAGTGCTAGGTATAGAACTAACTATGTCATCCATGTAAATATCTCTCTGCAAAATGTCCCTGGCGAGAGGTAACTGCGTTCCTTCATCCTGACATAACTGTTGGATAGTGCGAATAGCTATAAAAGGACTACACTTTAATCCAAAGGGAAGCACTGAAAACTGATAAATTTGAAGTTCTTCTTCCTCACTAAACCGATATAAAATACGTTGAAGGGAACGATCCTGTGGGCGTATACCTATACGTAGGTACATAGATTTGACATCTGCGGAAATAGCGACACTAAAAAGCCTAAAATTTAACAAGATGTTAAAAAGGTCAGCCTGAAGGACTGGACCTGCGTACAGGATATCATTGAGCGAGGTACCATTATCTGTACATGCACTGGCATCTAGGACCACGCGCAACTTAGTGGTCACTTTATCCTCTCGAATAACCCCATGGTGAGGAATATAGTATTCCATTTCTCTCTCCTTACAATTTCGTTTGGGCAATACACATTCAGGTAAAATATTCTGCACCAAAGAAATATAGTTGTTCTTGACATAATCCCGTATGACGTCATCATAAAGAAGTTTGACGCGAGGAAGCGATTTAAGTTTACGTTCGAGGCTATAGAATCTCTTGCGAGCCATATCAAAAGAATTTCCTAACGCTGACGCGTCTGTTTTGAGTGGTAAAGCTACAACATACTTACCATTTGGAGCGCGCGTAATTGTACTACAATAAAACTTTTCACAATGTTTATCATCCACACTCCCAATGGACGGAGCAGTAACATCTTCAATCTCCCAAAACTTACGAAGATCAAAGTTATCGAAAGAACTAGTAAAGAAAGACAGAGTGTCAGTTGGAGGTCCGATAATAGGCGCTTCTCCCAGAAGTATGTAGCCGAGCACAGTCTCCAATGCGTCGGGGCAACCGGGTACGCTGGTCAAGTGACCGGGTCGCAATAACTTAGCGAACAATTTGACCCCAAGTAACATGTCAATATTACCTGGCAAACCCCAACTGTCATCCGCGAGTAGTTTAGGATCAATATGATTCAATTGCGCAGTATCTATTGCACTCAGAGGAAGATGTCCGGTTATTTGATCCAAGACTAAAGCGTCAATTTCATACCTAGGCTGCGAGCGAAACCGTGAGCTGAACGTAAGGTTCACTGAACCGCGAACGGGCTGCGACGTGCCACCAATACCACGAACGGTATTTATTGAGTCCGTATATATAGTTAGACCGAGCATACGGCAGCAACTTGATGTAATATAATTCTTTTGCGACCCAGGGTCCAAAAGACATCTAACCAGCACGCCCTTACCCTTCCTACCCACCACTAACACCTTGGCCGTAGCCAGCACTTCGGTACTGCGTGTGGTCTGGACTTGAACAGAAGAATGCGTACACAAAGCCACACGATCAGAAGTAGCAGGATCGGCCGCAGAAGCGGAGGCTGGGGAGCTAGCGAGAGCCAGCGCAGGGGCTTGCGTCGATTGCTCAAAATGCAATAAGGAATGATGCTTACCGTTGCATTTCCTACATGTTGACTTAGATAGGCACTTAGAGACGGTATGTTGGCTACTTAGGCAGTTACCACATCTTTTATTGTCTTTTACAAACTTAAATCTATTTTCCACGGTCAACTTTTGAAACTCTTTACAAGTATACAAGTTTTTATGGGTGGAATGACAAAGTGAACATTTAGAGTCAGTAGCCACAAACACCTGCGATACCTTAGATGAGGTGCTGGAGCTTCCTGCGGGGGCGGGCTTATTTGCCGCAGAAGACGAACGATACAAGATTTTTACTTGTTCACGAACAAACTTTACGAAATAATCATAATCTAACTCTTGTTGATTACGAAGCGACATTTCAAAATGTTTTGCGATATCTGAGTCTATTAACTTAAGACCCAAATGAATAAATATAAAATCATCTAAGTTATGTATTTTTAATTGTTTGAGTCCCGCTACCGTAGAAGTTAATTTATCGAAGCCTTTTTCAATATTAGCAGGTGTCGATCCGAACGGCTTTAATGAGAACAGCTGATTTAGATAATTAGTGGCGAGCGCGCGAGTATCCATGTACTTTGCGATAAGCACATCCCAGACAACGCGGTAATTATCGCCCGAAGGTACAATACCGGCTGCCACGTTCCTAGCCTGTCCTTTTAAACAACTCAACAAATAATGAATGCGATCAGAATCTGATAAATCTGCGTTGTTATGTATAATACGTTTGAAAGTCTCATAAAAGAATGGAAAGCTCTGAATATCACCGTCAAAGGTAGGCAGCTCAATTTTAGGTACTTTTATATGATGAGCATTAAGGCTCACTTTCGGGCTAGGTTCCTTGGAATCATTCGATTCAGTTAATGAAGATAAAGTAATTTTTATCTCGCCGACCAACTCATCAAATGAATGTAAGGCACCATAGCTTACGTCGCACGTTGGATCTAATGTCAAATTTAACCGATTTATCTCGTCCATTATCTCATTGAATTCTCCACGTAATCCCTCAATTTGTTTAGCCTGAGCAATAAAAGACTTACGTAATCTTTCGGTTGTTAAAGATTTTGTTGAGTCCAAAATCCTTTGACCCCGTGCGAAATACGAGTCGCGTTTACTTTCCAACAATCTAAGTTTAACCTTGTCAGTCATTGTACACAGAAATTAAAATCTGACAAAAAAAATTAAATCAACAAATTTATTTTTATTTTATCTACGGAACCCGAGTGAGTGAAAGTAGGGGTCCAATCAACCCGATAACTCAATAAAAGATTTCTATAAATTAAGTAATTAATAGTACGGAACCATCCGTACGCGAATCCTAACAATAATAATTAATTTGTAGGAAAAAAAATATAAAGCGAACAACGGCTTAACCGAGTGCAAGTAACAAAGACTAATACTTACATCAATATAGTAAGCACGCCAAATACCTTAACGACGTACCCATCTATATCATAATATATTTATAATTTGCTTAGATATACCTACCTACAACCCGATAAGTTAACCTTTATGTCGAATGCAACGCGATAACAATTTTTCTGTACTACTTTTATTTATATGAGATTAACTTATTCAATACATATAATAAGTAGGTATTCTTAACCAACAATAAGTTAAGTGTGAAACTTAACAACAAGTACCTATGTAAAGTTATTTCCATAAGCGATGCGATTGTATTCGTAACGTAAATACCTTCGTAAGAAACAATAGAATTCCTAACAAGTAGGTATTGCGTAGATGACCGTTCGAAATAAGCTATCTAGTAAGTACCTACTACGTTTACCAAGTGAGGGGTGGGGGTGATTATGTATAAATATACGGCTGTTTCCTATCAGGAGAACTAACGCGTAAAGTTTATACAAATCTGTTACTTTACCTGAAGGTTCCTATCAAAAGATCAAGTTACCTTACAAAATAAAATAACAAGCGACGCGGTGATAATATGGTTAATTACAATAATTAATCAAATGCGGTTGAGTCTCAATATTATAAAAAAAAATACCTACTCGTGCAATACGAATATAGTAGGCTGTACCTAGCGAACCTACAGTACAAGTGTATCATACAATAACAATCAATATCATTCATTCAGCAAATCTCGATTAGAGAAAAAAGTTTCTAATGCGTAAATAAAAATTAATCGTAGGTACGAGAACAAAGAACTAGAACATTCCACAGTCACGTAGGCCCACTTGAGGATTGTGATACACAACTACCCACAATTTTCATACACGAACAAAAAAATATGTAATTACGCCGAAAATTAACTGATTTACTAAATAAACTTATTTAGCGATATGAATCAACGTTGATATCCCATTAAATGTATTTTTCGAAGTTTTAATTAGTGATATCAAAGATTTAAATTAACAATCAATTTGCCGGTAGAACTACTGCATGCAAGGTAGTCTGAGCTTTATTCCTAACTTTATAGAGGCGAGAGTTGTGTGATGATATGCAATTGATACTGAAAATTCCCAATATTTTTTTCTTAAAATTAGACTTTTAGAACTCAAAATAGGCCGTAAATAAGCCCAAAATTAATTTATCCGGCTCGAAGGACCAAAATGGTGCGTATAACCTCTAGAATTTGAAAATTCCTAGTAAAGTCACACGCGCGTGAACCTAAATTATTAGAGCAATCTAGGCTATAATTGCTGATTCAGCAGTGCTAATTTCAAGGAGAAAAAAATACACAAATGAGACGAAAGGCAATGGATAAAGTTCAACTTATCAATCATGCCACATACCTTTGATACAGCGATCCCAAGTAGAAGCAGATGGATGCCGCGTGCAGGATGAACAGCTCAGTCTAGGTGCACTACGCTGGCCAGCGGATCACAAACACAGTCTAGTTCTAGGTAATATAGATAACACTTCATGTAAGTTCAATGCAGGGTTTAGGGCGAGATGGAGCGCTTCCGAGCTAATTAGCGACTTATGCAAAAAAGACGCGTGCTCACTATCCCGTGGTTAAGACGAGACTCTCGAAGCCAGCAGATGTCACTAGCTTCAACGCGTTGACAGCGGCAGCTACCAATAGGATATCACCAAACCAACGATATATGACACTTAATTAATCAATTAGAACTATTAAATCAATGCCCTTCAATCGCCATAAGGTGAAGTAAGAAAGTTTAACAACTATAAATTATGAAGCGCAACCACTGGGTTTAGAACAAGTACACCAAACCAACTACACCAAAAATTATATTAAAAAAAAAAAAAGATGTAGGGTAAGTATTTCGAAAATATCTCGGAAACGGTGCGTCTGAGGTCAAAAATAACGAAATTTTCACCCCCTTTTGGAAACTCGGAGATCCCGATAAGCATCATAAATCCACAAAAAAATTTTTTTTTTCTTTTTCTGGCCTACCCTCATATTTAATTATTGTCAAATCGTCATTTTAATGGAAATTGATTGTTACAAATCTAATTAAACCGTAATTGATTATCATTGGGATAAAACACGTAATAAAAAAAACAAATCGCATAATTGTTATGTATTTAAATAGGCGTGTACTTACCACTTCTGAAATGTAATAAAACTGCTGCACTCCAGTATAATATTTATTTCTATGCTACAAACTGTTATGGTTTAAGACAACCCGTATTACATTACTTTATTTTAGCCGTACCACTTTATACCTATAGATATACTGCTATCCAATGCAAAAGACGAATTGTGCGTCCAAACTCGACGAGCGCCAACGAGAAAGAGAGCGTTTTTGAAACCATCGCCCGCCATTACGGCACACTGACAGCTTTACCACAGATAATCAATAATTCAACCGTCGGTGTTGCGAGCACATTTAGTCGATTGCAGTAAATATTCAATTACATATTAAAATCTAATCGTACCAAATATATAATATTGACATCAGAACCTAACATACGACCACGCATAACTTTTATAGAGTAGTCCGATTTGAAAAACAATTTCACTATTTGAAATATTTTTGTTTTATTCGATTCCTCGAAGTTGGTCCCATGTAAAATTGATTAACTTTGGTTGGATAGTTTTTGAGTTAACTTGAATAATACGTATTTTTCCCACTTTTTATGTGGATGATGTTCTAATCTAATTTGCAGGTAGGTACTTGAATTTGTGTGAGGTAGGTACCACAACTAAAAAGTGAAAACAACCGACTACCAAAAACATTAGAAAGTGAAAAATAACATTAATTTCGGAAATCGGTGGCACAGAGTACTTTTTACATACAATCGGTGGCAAAAAAAGAAAATACGAAACTGATTTCCGATATTAAAGTTATTTTTCACTTTGTAGCGTTTTTTTTTTTTTGGTAGTCGGATTTTTTTTTATTTGTAAAAAGATTTTTTAATAGTTTTGAGGTCTTCTTTTGTTTCCGTTTAGTTCTTATGCCAATAAGAACTAAACGGAATGGAACGTTTCTTTTGCAGCGGACTGGCGGGCGTTACGCTATCTCTCGTACTGCTGTCGAATCAAATGGCGTTAAATTCAGATGATACTGGCATCACATGCTCGTTAATGGACAATCCTAAAACAGCTAATGCAACAATAGGTGTGTACCTATTAATTATAACTACCAACTCGTATTAGTTTTTCAGTTGTCAAATACGGTGCGCAACATAGCACAGGGGTGGGTGATGTTGCAATGCAGAAAATGACAGGCGCTTTTGATGAAACAAACTGTAACAAAATTAACCCATCATGATGAGTGAATTTATGATTGCAGCTTTTATCCAATAAGATTACATAATCGAGCCGTTCGAAATATTCCAACGCTTCTATCTACCAGCAATAGAACGAAAGCAAGGGCAAGGGTTTACTTTTAGACTGTGTGTATTTTATTATTTCTGTTTCAGTACACAACATAACAATCAAGTATACGAGTATGTATGAACGGGAGAACGATGGCTGGCTGCTGCGATTTACAGTTTCCAGTAAGGTGCTGGTAGGGATCTTGACCGTACTTCCGGGATTGTCCTGATAGCCGTGGAATACCTCTCCACTCCTCAAACACCTCCGGAATGTGCTAGCGACCGTTTCTGGGGGCCCATTATTGAGTGTGTAGGTCACCCCCTGCCATTTTATCCGTGTATAATTAATTATATAACATTGGTCAGGCAGGGGACATAGTTCATCCACAGTTGAAGTTACCCAATCCACCCAAACCCATAGCCCAATATGTTTTGTTTCCACGTTCTGCAATAGTCCTGCACCAACCGGGGGTTTTCCTTGGGTGCACTTGCACAGCGCATATAGGGATAATCGTCGGTTGTTGCCTCCTCATCATTTAAAATTGTTTAAGGAGCCTCTGCGAGTTGGCTTCGGCCCCTCGTACGACTTCCAATGATCCCGGACCCCAGGGTCCCGAGATATGTAAAAAAATATATATATATAGGTACTTATTTTATTATTTGTCAGGCAACTGACCCCATAGAAAAAATACACAAAATAATAATATAAACAACAAAAATAAACTAATACATATTAAAAACCTTACGAAACGTTGTCGGCGTCGTGTTTCGCTGCGCGATGTCGGGTAACCGTCCTCGGAAACGTCGATATACGACACCTTTCTGCCAAAAGTCCTCCTTCAAACCGGTTTGTAGATAGTGGGTTGGAACTCGCACCACGAATGACTTAAAGTTGATGTCGTGGCGCGATGCCAACTTTTCGACCCTCAGATTCCAATTGGCTTTTAATCTCATATACTGCAGGACTTTCTCAACTGCCGCGGAGTAATGCAGACGCGATACGTACAACTACGTCGTAGGCACAGCAGGGCACAGCAACATGGGTCCACTCGGTGCCGTACGGCACAGGTTACGAGTACTAGGTTCTCCTCTTCCTTTCCACTTTAGTGCAACCCTCAACCCCTCAACCTCATCAACTCGGCTCGTCCTTGGCAAGGAGCCACGGACCGAAGTCTGGGCAGGTTGAGCACCCACCTTCTGTTTTCCCCTTTTCCAGTTTGTCGCTTAGGCTGCGACCCATCTGGTTTACCGCTGCTGACAATAGTAGCGTAGGCACGTTTAGGGGTCGACGTACCCACGCGTGACGTTTCCGCAGCCGGTGTTGTGGTGCGGGCGACGGAAGCAGCGGGCGGCGCTTGCTTAGCGTTATCGGCAACCGGTGACGGAAAGAGGAGCCACACTCAAAGCTGTGTGTACATGTCGCTGTAGTCGACTGTACCTTGTTTACCTTTCGTGTCAGTAGTGTGACTGCTATTTGTGAGATTTTAAAGCGTAATTCGACTATAATATGTACACGTTTATGACTTTGCCTGAACCAAAGGTTGAGCTCTGTAAAAGGAACGCAGCAACTGCCGACAAATAGGCCGATTTGATTAAAAGGAAAACAATTAAAATATTAGAGGTTAAGATTGTTTGTGAGCCTTTTTCTATAAGTCACGGACTAACATTCCTATTTTTTTTTAATAAATTACATTCGTGTGATCGAAACCAAAACTTTGATGCTGACTGCGACATCCAAGACGACACCGCATACCTTTGTCCACCTTCTGATACATTCAAAGACATAAATGCCTTTTATCAATGAAAACTTCTTTACCAATGATTAACAGACAGGCGAAACAGGAATATTTTGAAAACTAAGTACCTATATTGATTGATTAAATCTTTAGGAGACTACTACATAGACTACCTAATATAGTATATTTTATGAAATTTATTTTAATGACAATAATTTTATTTTATTAGATAATAATCTTGATTCTTGTGTTTTATAGATATAGTACCCAGCCTAAAGGACAGTTTCTTTACTAATCTAATCCTTTTTTGTGAAATGCGCAGCAGACAATCGTGCAGTACCTACTACTAGCCTTAAAGTTATTAATACCTACGTAAACGACAATTTCCATTGTTTACTGCCATTACTTTCTTTAGGAGACAAATGTACTCCTCTGTTTTACAAGTTAACGCACTACATTGAGGCATTTTGGCAAAATTTCGGAAAATTGGAAAGCTAAACTTAGTAGATTGCAAAAATCCGTACGATTTGACAGCTAATATATCAAAACAAGGTACAGTCGATTGTGCGCCATCTATCGTGATAAAAAGTTAGTTTTCCTCCCCATTGTGTTCGCCGATTCAAAACTGTCGATTGATGCAAATTGCACCCCTCGACGTGTGTTCACCACTGAGGCCTCTGGTGGGTGACCCAAATACTGTACCAAAGTTACGCAATAACGCTATTTGTGCACGTAGCTCAGTAGGTATTGATTTTTTCTGAAACCTCCATAATTCTGACTAATTTAGTCTGAGCCTTTAGCAGCTTTGTCGTGTAACGTCAACGTGATCGAACGTGACGGGGGTTAAGGGCCGGTTTTTTTGATCCGTAGTTAACTCAACCAATGGTTAAACATAGTAACTAATGGTTGAATTTTGGCTAAATGTGAAAGGCATGCATGAGTTATGCCATTAGTTAATATTTTTAAAATGAAAAAGCTGACATGAATACATTCATCTTTAGCCTTTCACATTTAGCCAAAATTCAAAATTAATTACTATGTTTAACCATTGGTTGACTTAACTACGGATCAAAAAACCGGCCCTTAACTCCTTCGCCGCGAAATCTGGCACGTCGTCCGGGTCAGTCTTCTTCAACATAATTATCAATGATATCTTGGAGACTCTTCTCAGTTCCATCTCTGCGGCGAGAGGGCATCTGGTCCAGTTTACCAAGTGACTGGAACAGTAACAGTTTCCCGCAGCTGACATGGCCCTCCTTGACATTGGATGTCTGCAGGATGCTTACCTCGTCCATGTAGTCAATAGCATGGACTAGGAATGACAGCAACTGATTGACTATAAGATGTTGGGAACTCCTATGTATGTTAAACTTTATGATTTATTACTTTTGTTATTCCTTAGCTTCGTAGTTGTACATACCTGCTTGAGCACATTTTTTTTGTTAGATTTATAATAGGTAATAATATTACTTTGCATTGCTTATTTTTTGTACTGTATATTGTACAGAGCCCAAAAAGACAGGTTCTCACCTCAACGAATTATATAAGGGTGAATCGTCAAGTTAGCCCGCAAAATTCAAATTTTCTTACGTTTTTTGCAATTTGCAAGTCAGTATTAAGTTGTATGTTAAATAAAGTATGATTCGCGACCGTAACAAATAGCTATTTACAGATATATAATCATTAGAATCAGTAATAAATCCTCAAATGTCAAGATTTCATGAAATAGTCATTCATTAGGATTACCTGGTCTAAAAAGTTGTATGATCACTTTAATGATTTTAATTATGTAAATACATACTTGTTACGACCGCGAATTACATTTTGATCAACGTATAACCTAATACCATGGAGCATTGTATTTGCTCCGTGCCTAATACCGACTTGTAAATTGCAAAAAACCTAAGAAAATTTGAATTTCGCGGGCTACCGTGACGCTTTCACCTTGAAAAGTACAACTGTGACGTAACATGACAACCCGCGAAATTCTTATTTTAAATTTTCTTACGTTTTTGGAATTTAAGTTGTATGTTAAATAAAGTATGATTCGCGGCACAAATATGTATTTACAGAATTATAATCATTAGAATCAGCAATACAACACCTTAAGTTAGTATAATCCTCAAATGTCAAGACTTCATGAAATAGTCATATATTAGGATTAGGTACCTGGTCATAGAGTTGTATTGATCACTTTAGTGATTATAATTATGTAAACACATAATTGATACGGCCGCAAATTACATTTTGATCAACGTACAACCTATTACTGACTTATAAGTCAGTAATAGGTTGTACGTTGATCAAAATGTAATTTGCGGCCGTATCTATAGATAGCAAAAACCTAAAAAAAAAAAATATTTCGCTGGCTGCCACTACGCATATCAAACTAACTTAGAATAAAGAAATCTCAATGTTTTGTCAAGTCGTAAAAACAATGCGAAGCAGGGGGCAGGTCTCTAGTTAAAAGTAAAGACAAATACTTATTAAAACTTTTAATAACAAAAATCGTCATTATTGCACTTATGTTTTCACATGCATGTACGTATGGCGCGTCACCGGCGTCACAGACCAATAGTATTAGTCTACGAGACATTTGTTAAGGGGGAAACTCCAGGTAGCCCGCGAAATTAAAATTTTCTTACGTTTTTCGCAATTTGCAAGTCAGTATTTGGTTGTGTGTTGATTAAAGTATGATTCGCGACCGTAACATATATGTATTTACAAAATTATAATCATTAGAATCAGTGAAACAACACTCGTCAGTTCATATTATGATAATCCTAATGAATGACTAGTTCATGAAATCTTGATATTTAGGATTATACTAACTTAAGGAGTTTTATTACTGATTCTAATGATTGTAATTGTATAAAAACAGATTTTTTACTGTCGCGAATCATATTCAGATCAACATACAACCTGATACTGACCTGCAAATTGCAAAAAAACGTAAGAAATTTTGAATTTCGCGGGCTACCTGGAGCTTTCGCCTTAACAGATACATCAAAAGAAAGAAATGTCAAATTGGGACGTGACCACGCTTATTGACGCGGCATCAGAAAGAACTGTATGTCCATGCAATAAAAGCGAAAAAGAAGTTATTTGGAATGCGACAAGTGTGGTGTTATGTGAGTGTGATGAGCTTAAGCCAATTCCGCATCGATAAGACTGGTCATTCCCTTAGGAACTCTTACCCATTTTCAACATTCATGATACCATTTATTATTTGACAAGTAATCAATACTGAACAGCATCTTGCAATGCGTACATTGCCAATCTACTTCGTACTGATGCACTTCATTAAAATGTGACTCCAATGTCACTTTTATACATGGCAAGCTGATAGGGAGCTTCACTTTACAAAACATACATTCAAATTTCAACCATTCTGTGATTGGGGGAAGGACATCAATTTTACCAATTTTTCCAATATTGAAGTTGTACATCGGTGCTACAGTTTCCTCCAGCTGCAAATCATACCTCGGATCATCACTCTGTTCATTTTCTGCATACAAATATCTGACATATTTGTACTTATTAGCACACTTCCTGTAGCTTGCAGGTACTTTGTAATAAGCATCCTCGTCAAACATATCCTTAAGTTCTGATATCAAGACGTCAAAAAGTGAATGTACTGATGAGTAATAATGATAACTTTGGGATGCACAGCCCTTTAAAACATCACTGAACTGTTTGATGATCGTGTCTCTTTTATATCTTTTAGCTGTTTTATTCACCTGGTCCCGTTGTAGTGTTTGTAGAGTCATCGGTAGAGTTATATTAGAGAAACTTTCATTCCGTACTTTGTTCACTAGAACATGTTTCAGTTTGTACATAACTTGTCTTTCAAAAGAAAAGTGTGGCAGACTGATATTTAGTTTCACACACCATCCGTTGAGAATTTGTTTGAACGAAAGATTTTTGAGAGATATGCGAGATGGAACAACATTTGACATATTAAATACAGTGTTATTAAGATCTAACCGAGGACGTCTGAAGATTAAGTGGTTGAGTTGTTCTTTAGTGCATTGTACCTCCATTACAGCATCGCTTGAGTCAATATTCTCATCCATTTGAATGTTCTCTGGCATTTTAACAGTATTAACCGCTTCTTTAGCCAATGGCTTGGCAGCTTCCAGCATTACACCTAAATACTCTTTTAGGTTTTTGTATTTGTGGTTCAAGACTTTTGTTACGGCTTCAAAATCCTTTATCTTGCTGAGTTTCGTTGATATGCGTTCCAATTCTTCCCATTGTGGCCAGTCTTTTAAGTATTTCTTGATGATTTTGATGTAGATGTCCACTTCAAGCTCGTGACTAGATTTGACACAGATGTTAAATTCAATCTGTAGGATATCTATTATATGTGCATTGGTCATCACTGTGTTTTGTTTATTTCTGATAAGTCGACGCAGGAGTAGCATTATTGGTCGCTCTGAAATGGTCTAAATGTTAATAAGTGTTAAGAAAACATGAATAAGTTGCATATAATAATACCTACATGAAAGATGGCGATTATATTTGTTGCTGGAGGTGATAGCAGTTCAGACAGTTATCCACACAGAGTACTTTCTGTACTCCGTGGTTATCCAGCATTCGCCATTTCTAGCTAGAAATTTTTGTTGTGAGTAACCAGCATAGCAAACAATAAAAATGAATGTTGAAATTTGTTGAGTTTTCTAAATTAAAGTTAAACACTTTTTATTCATTTACTTATCATAAATCAACACTTTGATCTAGAAATGTATACTTACATTTAATACTGTATTATGACTCTCAGTTATTATTTTAACCCAGTCTACTAATCATCTTTATTCAAGTAAATAGAAAATAAATAGGTTCACATGAAGATCGTGTCAATACTAACTTTCTCCTCCATCGGGGTCGTCCTCGTCCTGGCTATCAATGTATTCTACAGCTTCGACATCATTTGATATATCGTCCTCCATAATTAATCCTATAAACAGTAGAACGCTTAAATTTTGCTAATGCTTAAATTTTGTTGAAAACAAAACCTAAAATCATGTGCTAAGTTTTTCCAATGACTAAGGTAAGCAGTAAGCAGAAGCACGACCAAAGGAAAACAGTTTTTCAAACTAAAACCAAACTAAAACGTCAAATAATTGTCTATTACTCACATGTCACTTTTTCTCTGCTCTGGCCTCTGGCACAATGTCTCATTAAAAATAATTATTAATCAATAGAAAAACGAAACGATTAATATTAATCTTTTTTCAGGCTCCGCAGCGATGACTGTTGAACTCTGCTGTCCTCAAAAATATATTCTACAAATACCATAAGCAAATCTGTAGAATCAATCAACCTGCCTAGCCTTTTCCCAACTATGTTGGGGTCGGCTTCCAGTCTAACCGGATGCAGCTGAACACCAGTATTTTACATGGAGTGACTGCCTATCTGACCCCCATAACCCAGTTATTGGGTAATACGATACCCCTTGGTAAGACTGATTGTCAGACTTTCGGGCTTCTGACGACCCGTAACGACTGTCAAAGATCTTCGAATGACAGCCGGGACCAACGGCTTAACGTGCTTTCCGAGGCACGGAGGAGTCTCGGTATGTAAAGATGGTCACCCATCTACGGACTAACCCCAGCAAGCGTAGCATAACCTAATGGATCGACCCGTGCGGCTGTTATTACTTAACCACAAGCTCCTCAAATCTGTAGAATACTACAACCAATTATTATACATATATCAATACCACAGATAAATACAGATGGGTGGGACACTGCAGTTTAGGTATGAAGCTACAAGTACGCGGCGGGCATATCTCACTGGGCCAATTCAGTAGGACTGCCGCGGTCAGAAGGTATAAGTGTTACGCGTTAGAAAGAGAGGCAACTTGTGAGTGAATATAACTGTAGGTAATAAGCGTTGTGCTACCTGAATTGCACCTTGTGTCGTACCAAGAGTCGCTTTTTATTTAAATGATATTGCGGAGTGTCCTATCTGTATTAATCTGTGCCGATAATACAAACCAAGACAGTAGAAATATCATGCAGTAATTTATTTATCTTCATAGAAACGGTCGGAACTTCCGTGGTCGGAACGCGAGTCATACCTACGCGGCTACACTCGGTTCGGTCTACACTCGGTTACCAAACAGTCGCAAACAAAGAGTAAAGTAATAATAGAGAGAAAGAGTAGCAACTCTGTTAGTAGGTTACCATAATGTAAAACTAACATTAATATTGTTTTATAGCCTCGTTTTGGAGAATTCTGCTAATTATTTTCAAAATTCTCTAGTTTTGTGATGAGAAGGTGGTCCCAGGTGCTCCATCATTCCCAAGTAGGCCGATTCCACTAACCTAACGCCTGTAGATAACGCGCGGACTCCGTATCCTCAACCGTATAGCGGAAGACATAGATATATTTTGTTGTACTTACTCTGGGTGGGTTCATAGTGAGAGCCCTCTTTGAAATAAGTTATGGTCCTACTGTGACATAGATAATATGGTGTTTGTAGTAGCAATAAGTACCTAAGTACTTTTTGAGTTTATCTTGGACATTACTGACAGCCGTGAAAGCTAACATTCTGAGGAAACCCGGACTTGTAGTCAATATAAGTCTGAAATCGTCCACCCGTCTTGAGCAGGCATGGTGATCAATGTTCTTGCCTTCTCTGTATGAGAATAAGCCTTTGCTCTGCAGTGGGACAGTTATAGGCTGGAAATAATAACAATTATTTGACAGCCTCCTTGGTCAAGTGGTCGTAAGCACTTGACCAAGGATCAAAAAAAAAAAAAAATGTCGAGCAGTGTTGTTGTGTTTTTCTATGAAGCCAATAGGATTGCCCCCTATTATAATTATGGGACTTAACTGGCAAAATGTGGGTGTACTGTACTGTCGCCCTAACGAAGAAGGACGTATCTACAGAAATATTGAAATGGAGAAAAAACAAATATTTTGTCCTGTTTAACTATAAGATTCAAAGTAACAATTATTAGGTTTTCGTTAAGTTTTATGCCAATATAAAATACTGGTAGATGCGTCTTTTTTTTTGCTGATTCCGAATCTTATCTTATCCTATCCTATCCTATTATAAATGCGAAAGTAAGTTTGTTTGTTAGTATGCATATACGTTGTCAGATGTACAGCCCGCGGCACGTAAGTTGGCAAGAGTCGTTAGATGCACAGAAGTCATTTTTTAGATCTCTTTGGTCGCGAGCGGGACGCGGGGAACGAGGTAGCATCGTTCCGAGCGCGCGATTGGTTGGTCAGTCGACCCTTGTCTCTCGCGTCGCGTCCACGTTCCATTCGCTCCCGAGTACACTTGCGTGCACTAAAATTGTAACATTTGTTTTTGTTGAGCTTTTGTTACAAGTTCATGTTATTGTTTTCTTTGAATTTTTAAATTTAGGTAATGCCACAAACAAATACCATTTTACGTAGACATGCCAGAAAATGGGTTTATGATGTGTACTGTTACATATTTTGACGAATTATGCGAACATAAATGTACTGAACTGCTGATTTTTTTTTTCGCGATTTCAGGTTTGGTCCCATAGTAAAAGTTGTTCATAATGATGAGTACAATGACCTCTTAAGACGTTGTTGGTGTTTTACAAATAACCCTGTATATTTTATTTATTACTCCTAATATACTTCACGAATTCTTCTCCTTTCTTTAACTTTCTTCTAAATAGTTATGTTTAAAAATAAATTATGGTAATAACCACAGAATAATGACAAGCAATAAAAGTGACCATTTTTTTGTTGCAATAAGTATAGCATGCGCGAACTTACCCCCACTACGCCAAAACCTTGCCAACTTACGTGCCGCGGGCTGTACAGAAATGGACATAGGGTGCCTTTCATCGCGAAAAAATGTACTGTTCCCGAGGAAAAGAACAATAACGTTCTTATGATAATAGATGGCGCCACGCGTCTTTTGAATCATGATTGAACTATTGTAATAGAAATTTTAGTAGTGTGTTACAAGTTTTTTTTATCCTAATACTTTTTGTTGTCTAGTGTCTGCCGATAGACCGGTTTTTCATCCTCATAACTATCCTAAGTAATATTATAAATGCGAAAGTGTGGTTTGTTTGTTTGTTGATTACGCTTTCACACTAAAACGGCTGGACGGATTTGGATGAAATTTGGCACATGGGTAGAAAATGACCTGGAGAAGCACATAGGCTATTATTCACCTCCTTTCATCCCGAAAAAAAGTATTGTTCCCGAGGAAAACAACAATAACGTTCTAATGATAATAGATGGCGCCACGTGTCCTTTGAATCATGATATTGTATTAAAGAAACTTTAGTAGTGTGTTACGAGTTTTTTTTTAAATTTAAGTACCTAATACATTTTGTGTGTCTAGTGTCTGTCGATAGACCAGTTTTTCATCCTCATAACTATCCTAATAATATTATAAATGCGAAAGTGTGTTTGTTTGTTTGTTGACTACGCTTTCACACTAAAACGGCTGGACGGATTTGGATGACTATTCACCTGCATCGCAGCCGAAGTCACGGGCAACAGCTAGTATGTAAATAACTCTATTTCGAAAAAAATTACAGATACGTCTTTTTTCCTTAAGACGGCAGTATAGTACCTACACCTCTGCCCAACATTTCGGGGAACCGTTATTTGCAATAAAAAAAAAAACATTTTTATTTTTGTCGTGTGTTTGAATAGATATACGAATCACGCCTGCGAAGTTTCGCTAGCTAATTTAATTTGACCCTGTATTTGCTAAATGAGTCCGCACAAAATGTGAGTAAGAAAATTTTTACAATACAGCCTGTTACTGAAAGTCATTATGCGCGCAAACAGATATAATGGCGAGTTTTAAAGATATCTAGCTATTATTATGTTGTAGTCAGAAAGATTAATTTAAAGAAAAAAGCATTCAAATCCTGGCAACAAAATGATGTCACCAAAACGATCAGAGATCTGCCTTCAAAAAGGTGGAATTTACGCCGAGTTTTGCTCGTCTGATCTCACGCTTTAGTGAAAACAATTTCGCCCCTAACCGAAAAGCCTGTCTAAAAAAAGTAAAAATCTTTCATCAAATACATAAGTATCTACTTCCCTCTACATACCGAACTAATTACCAAACGTTGTAGTGTGGCCAAAATTGGCTGTTTCAGGCGCCAATAGCCAAGCCACAGCCATACATTATCAGCTGATATATTATTTTGATAGATTAGCTATATAACGAGAAAAATACTTGGTTGGTAATGAAAGAGTCGCTGCGAAGGCCACACGGCTTGGTAACTCGGCACAAGAGTGACAATTGAGGAGAATATTTTTGTAGGATAAATATTAAACACATTGTTGAGAATCCTCTCAATCATCCGATTGAAAGGCGACTAACCAGAGGTATACAAGGCAGTTGTGAGTGGAAATACCGGGAGGGGACACCGTAGGAAGACATATAGTGATCTTATTGTTGATGTTCTTCAGAAAGGTCAGGTGCGTAGTACTCGCAACTTCGCAACCGGCGTGCGTGTATTACCAGATGTAAAGGAGTATGTAAGGATCGTAGCAGGTGGCGTTCTGTAGTTACGGCCTACCACCATGGGAAGAAGGCGTGAGTTTACCGTTAAGCTCAGAAAGAAGGACATTTTCAGGCTAATCCAACCCACATTAGGTGTAATGTAGGTTGGATCCGTTTAACTATGGACAATTGTAAAGTTGAGTTAGTTTTTCTTGTTTTGGGTTTTGTGAAATGGAACGTTATATATCTAATAATGTAGGTTTGAACGAAAACATTGCTATGGTTGTGCTCATTTAACGCAATTAAGTAATGAATAAATGGATGGATGGATGGACTATGTGAAAGATGATATGGATAGAATGGGGGTGACTCCCGGAAAAGATATGGCAGGAATGATTGCAGAAAAAGACATGTGGCGCCGACCCCAAATAAATTGGGATAAGGCCTCACTATAATATTTTGACCGTGCGTTGGCGTTCTTATTCAGATAAACTGAAAGACTTCGACAACTTTGACTTATTATGTGCTGGAGAATAGTTATTAGTATAGTTATAGTTCATAGCGGCCTCGATTTTCGCAATCTATTTATAAAAAGCCAATATTCCGAAGCAAGTTTTTCAAAAAAGGCGCGACAAAATTTTTTTGAGCTCGTGGATTGAACTACATACCTACATAAGAAAATGAAATGAAAAATATATAAGTAATAATATCTCTTAAATAGTGGTTTAGTCCATAGTGGCCTCAAAAAAATTGAAATATGTCTGAATTGTCTATAAAAAAATCCCATTTGCTCAGAATTAACTGTAGGTATATTTCTCTTTTTTTCTTTTTATGTTTTTGTTACTTATTTTTTTTGTGTTTTGTATTTTTTTTTCTTGTAATGGAAAAAAAAACATAAATAAAATCTGAAATGGCCATTTCGGTTATATCTTATTATTTATTACCTATTGGGCTATTCTGAAAAGTGCACTTCGACCCCACTCAAATCAAAAGCGAACTGATTTGGTTTTGTAAATCATCGCGTACATATATACCTCGACATCGTTGTACTCGTAATGAGTGAAGTGATGTTTAGAGAATGACTCTGTCACACCGGCTTATTTGCTGGCAGTTCCTAAATCCCATGTCATGTTTGATACCTAATCAAAGAAAGAAGGAATTCTGAGTAGTTCTCTAAACGTTTGTCAAGGAAAACCTCACAGCGATAATCCGGCCCTAGTTACGTAAGTTGGTACCTAACATCGTTTGTGCCGACACTGCCGATCGATCTGCGCCGTGGCCTCTATGCGAAGAGCCCTCATGTAAAAATTTTATCGTTTTCGTCACACTACATTGAATGGACAATAATATTTTTGTTTTTGCTACATGAGAAGTCTTCAGACTCCTAGCTACCTCTAATGAACTGTTTTCTCTTACAGTGAAAAGGAAAACTAGGCAAACAGCGGTCACCAAGTTTTCTTGTTTGAAAACAACAGTAAATTTCACAGTGAACAATTAGCTAAGTTATTAATTGTAACAAGAAAAAACGAACACAGCAGGTATTATGAAAAAGAATGGGCGTGGGAAACAAACAGCTTGCCTACTTTACAGAACAGATAAAACCTCTTTTACCTGTTCTGTGGCTTACTTGGATCAATCAGCTGTTATACAAATAAATTTACTATAAAAAAGTAAAAACCGACTTCAAAAACCTAAAACGAATAACTACTTTCATAAAAAACTTAACAGCTTCTGAAGTCGGTGTCTTCAATTCTTCAATCGCAATGCACCTTAGCTTGGCACCGACTTCAGAAGCTGTTAAGTTTTTTATGAAAGTTATTTTATTCGTTTTAGGTTTTTGAAGTCGGTTTTTACTTTTTAGGGTTCCATACCTCGAAAAGGAAAAAACGGAACCCTTATAGGATCACTCATGTGTCTGCCTGTCCGTCCGTCACAGCCAATTTGCTCCGAATCTTTGCCGCGGCGGGTTCGCGGTGAGTGCTAACGCGTGCCCGTGTTCCCGCCACAAGCGGCAGAGGAGGACACCGTGGAATTTTAGTGGGTTAGAGTCCCACATGGTAGTGCAGTATGCATGAGCATTTCTCCACGAACAAAAAAAAAGTGTAATGTGGGTTGGATCCTTTTTGTTTAACTATGGACATAAATTTGTAGTTGGAATGTATGGGAGAACATGTTTTTCAACTACAATGTTAAGTTTTTTCTTGGAATAAATTCATCCCAACTACGGAACCCTTCATTGTGTGTGGTCCGACACGCACTTGGCCGGTTTTTAATGTAAATTTTATATCTTCGAAACTATATTATGTCCAATTAACTGACATACTGTAAAGGGCAAATCCAGGGCTAAACCTCTGTCTGTTTGCGTCACTGGGCTGCAACTTTTTTACCGCAATAGATAGAAGTAGTTGAAGATTTTGACAGAATAATGATGATGATGACTTGTGATACTATGCGCATAGTAAATTATTAAAAGAGGGTACCCGAGTTCGTAATCTGCTAAATTCATAATGGTCGATCATTGGTAGGTCAGTGGTCTCGTAATAGTCGTAATAGAATCGTTGTACTGATCAAAGGAACTGTCAAAATTTTAACAGATTACCGCATACGTCAGTCGTTCATTTGTCATTATAGAATAGAATAAACTTTATTTCGAGCCAAAGACATTAAATTATACTAGCAATATAATTTTAATCTCTCTGTTTCGAGCCAACTTATATATGGTTAGTAACATTGTTTTTAACATTATGTAGGTAAGAGATTACCATTTTAAGCCATGTCTTTCAATGGAGTGTCAGTGGTTGACCATTGGAAAGTCATAATGACGTCATTATATTAGTAGATTACAAAACTTGTCAAAATCAACAATTATGAAATCAATGACAGACCATTCTGACACTATTGTAATAGCAGACTTGAGGCCCAGGTTGCCTTACATTGATTTCAATTTTAAGCAACTGTTTAGCAGCGCATGCAAATAGGTATTTAATTTAAAAAATATATACATATAAGTATATAAGAATGTAAAATATAATGTAATGAATTGGGTGAAGGCGCTGAAATCTGACATACAGGTTTTTACCTAGTTTGGGTTTCATACGTTTAGAGCCTTCATACGTTTTTGTAACTCTAATTTATTTCAATAAAGATTTATTATTATTATTTTCTTTACGACTTGCTAGACATAAATGGTGATAGCTCCGATAATGTGCATGATATAAATATAATTTATAGCTTGTAGCACTCAGGAATAATGTAGCTTTCTATCAGTGAAAACAATTTTAAAATTGGATCATACGTTCCGGAGATTACCCCCTACATACAAACTCACAAATTTACAAACAAATACCACTTTATATAATATTATAGTAAAATGTTGTGGGTAGTTACCTAGGCTGACGGGACTTAGCATCACTGATGAAACGTGGGTACCTATACTATAACATACTTAGATACCTAAGTAATTAGGTACATGTGGTATAGTATAGGTACCCACATTTCATCAGAGGTGTTGACCTCTGCTCACCCCTCTGTCGAATACTGGCGTGATGTTACGTTATGAATTATGATGAAGAATTCTGCAATGTACATAATTTAAAATAATTCACATAAGTAATAGAATTATTAGCCCATGGCATAAATCTGTTAAAATAATAATTTCAATTGTTTTCGAACAAAGTGATTCGCCAAAATTACTTCTTTCTTTAATAAAAACAGGTATTGGTGCCGATTCTCTTATTCAATAACTAAACCACAGATATTACAATACTACGTAACTAAACTAAAATTATATAATCGCTATCTTTTACTAACTTTATTTGTTCCCTCGTAACTCCTAAACGAATGAACGGATTTGGATAAATTATACGTCTTTAGATTTGTCTTGGTAGCGCAAGTGTTACATTACCGGCTACATTACCGGTTAAATTAAAAAAACAAAGTAAAATGGCGGATTTGGGGTTCCATTTAGTGGAGTTTGAATTTTTTTTTTCTTCTAATACCATCGAGTGGGGTATCAAAATGAAGGGTTTTAAAAGGTGAATACAAAAATAACTTATAATAACTTATATGGTTAACAGTAATTCGAAGTGACAAATCGTAAAAAAGCTTTTAAATAACCCTTACGACCAAAACTCCTTGCAAGAACTAAATCATCTGCGAAATCTCTCACATTTGTAAACTTCCAGCTTTTGGAAATAAAAAAAAGTAATTATAAAAACTAAAAAACCCGGCTGCGGTAAAACTGAAAAGCTAAAAACAAGCAGCCGCGTTTTTTTAGTTTTTTTTAATTACTTTTTTTTAGTCGACATGTATTTACGTCTCGTCTGAATTTCTATGGAAATATTACTTCCAACTAAATTTGACAGCATTAATTTACGTCCCTCTCTTTCTTCTTTTACTAGAGAGAAAAAGTTAGCAATAGCCTAAATTAAGTTTCGTTTGTGTACAACAGAATCGGCATCATTATCAGTTAGGACCTCAACCAAAATGGAGGCGCAGGATCGATCCCCGCACGAAGCATTTCTTTTTGTGTTTTTGTTGATTTGTGGATGCACACTAACAACAAATTATCGCTTTTGATAGTAATCTTAACAAAAATATAACATTAATAGATAGGTACATATTTATAATGGCATTTACTAGCATAGAAACGTCCCTATGACGCGACACGTCTACAAAATACCAAAGAGGTCCTGCATCGCGCAAGTAAAGTTTTCGCGCGACTTAGACTATGAGTCAAACGTGTGCATCAATTTCCGGGGTCCAGTGCCCGCGGAGGGAAGCCAGTTCTCGCCAAGCTGGTCTTAATTGGCGATCCTTTAGATGTACTCCCGACAGGGTAGTAAATTCCAGTCAGTCCCGCAGACGTAAGTCTCCTGACAGTCCGATTCCCTTCTCTAGAAGAAGCGCCCTCGCCAGGTTAACCTGTGCACTCTACCTCCAATCAGCACTACCAGTTGACCCTTTTTTTTAGCTGACATCAAATAAGAAAGAGGATCTCAATACGTCGCGTCGGTCGTTTTGTTTTTTGTTTTATTTAACCCTAGTTGGCTGGCTATATTATTTACTGTAATAAAAATATTGATAAGTACGTATTTTCTGAAACACTAATTTATTGTGCAAGATTACAAAATAACTATTGAAATAAGAAACAAATTGCAAATTGCAATTAAATTAAACGGCTCAATTCTTATAAAATCGAAATCTTCACTTGTTTTTTGTTTGATGATCGCGGGCCGGAGATGGCCCGCGGGCCATAGTTTCCCCATTCCTGGTCTAAAGCACTCCAAAGTTATTTTTTTAACACCTTTTATGGGGTGACTGGTAATATGTCTACTGCTGGTTTTGGCTATTGTCGCAAGTTTGCCGTAGGTTCGTGCGACTGCACGCCACATGGCCAAGGGCAGTCGACTGACTGCACTTGACTATGTGGCATTTGTCTCTATAGCGTTCTGCATAAGGGTACGGCCTGACTAAACGCTCGACTCGAGCGTCCGGCGGGGCGGGGCGTGCGACGTTCGTGATAAACACATCAAACACTCGCGAGTGTCCTGAGTGACGGCCGAGCGGCGCTCGTTGAACTTGCACGCAACGCTGAACGCCCCGCTGGACGCTTTTTCACTCGGGCCGTACACTCACTGAAATAGATTCATTTGATTTAGTAAGTCACTGCGTCGACTGTTGGAGAGCAGTGGTGGCCCAGTGGCGGCTTCGACCTGTGAGTGGTCGTGGGTTCGAACCCAGGCAGACGTTTTACTTCGTTTGGAAAAGTATAGCTTGATCCCATCAAAAACATAACATGTACGGTAAACTGGGGTTACTTTGATACCACGGGGTTACTTTGCTAACGTTTTTCGACATATGAAAAACTTATTTTAATAATACCTACAAAGCCATATTAAAAAGAAACTATCAGAAGTGCCAACTACCTACTGATAGTTTCTTTTTGGCGTTGTAGATTATATTGTTTTAAAAATAAGTTTTTCATATGTCGAAAGTTGTTAATCAATGTAACCCCATGGTATCAAAGTAACCCCAGTTTACGGTACACACAAAAATGCCAAGTCTCGCTACTAGTGTTGTAAATAAACCGTTTTAAACAAAAATCCGTGGTTTAAAACCCGTTTTAAATTTGTTTTTAAACAAAAAATAAAATTTTTATTAATTTTGAAGTCATATATCATACTTATCTACTTTTAGGGTTCCGTACCTCAAAAGGAAAAAACGGAACCCTTATAGGATCACTCATGTGTCTGTCTAGACGTCTGTCTGTCCGTCTGTCACAGCCAATTTGCTCCGAATCTAATGGACCGATTAAGACGCTACCGAGCGCGCAGTGGCGCCCTCATCGTTTGTTTTGTTATTTCTTTTAATTTGAAAAGAAAATGCAGTAAATAAGCACGTTAAGTTGTACTCCACAAGACTATACGTTATTATTATTATAAACAGTAGTTTTATATTGTTAAGTTTTATTGTAATCATTAAAACGGGAAATGGTGGCCACCATTTTCCGGTTTAATGATTACAATAAAACTAATCATAGAAAAATGTCGATGAAATTCAGTTACCTATATTATCTGCTCTTTCGTAAAGATTTTAATGACTGGGAAAATAAAATGATACAGGAGTTTCCCTCAATATACTTACTCTATACAAGTGAAGTTTGATCAGAATTGAAATATTAACTAACTAAAGTTAGTGTTTAATACAACTCGAATCTAGACAGAGAACACAGGTAAAACTTCAAGATTTTTATTGACATAGATTTTATTGGCCAGTAAAATGTAAATATTTATTTAAAACTTGCCGTTTAGAGAGTTTAGGTGTTGCGATCTTAGTTAAATAGTGTCATTTTACGTTTATATATTTTTCTATTACGGCTTTTATAAGTATTAATAAATGGTTATTCATTGGCCATTGATTGTATTGGTGAAAACTTGTTTTCAAAAAGATTCATACCTATAAAATGCGATAAGGATTTCGACATGAGCTCCTGTCTAATATTTTTAATGCAATTTTCGTGTTATCAGGTGAAATGATAAACAATTTTATGATTACTTCCATCGGTTTACCATATGTAAACCGATGGAAGTAATGATCATAAGCAGCGCAGCCGTCGCAAGTTGACATTCGGCAAATGACTGAAACTGGCGTCAAGCCACTTTGCGGCCAGATGCGTTCGCAAGCGCCACGCCTCCTTGCCATATCTCCTGTGTTTTTAAGATCTATGGTACAAACTTACATTTGTCCATAGTTGTCAGTAGTTGTTGAACTATGAACACTTGTAGTTGGAATGTAAATGAGTACATGTTTTTCAACTACAATGTTAAGTTTGTTCTTGGGATAAATTCATCCCAACTACGGAACCCTTCATTGTGCGTGGTCCAACACGCACTTGACCGGTTTTGTTTTAGGATTAGGCAGACTGAAACAAACATTATATGCGTATTTGTTAAAATATAACGGCAACGCCGCATTTTTAACACGAATGAGTTAACATGATTACATTCATGATAACTCGTTCATGCTTAGCCAAAATTCAACCATTAGTTCTGCCCATAAGGCTGGCATCGGTGGCATTGGCCGATGATGTTGCTCTTGTTGGTTTTTTTATCTGGTTGCCGATAAGGCAACAAGATCGAGGTGATCCGGCAGATCGTATGGTAGAGTGATTATTATTATCAGGGGAGTTTAAAGCTACAGGCTCAGCTACGCCACCAGCTGGCACTTCATACCCGAGCAAGGGACGGGGGAGGACGATTACTACGGGGTCGTCGCGAGAGGCCTCGGCGGCGAGGTCTCGGACACGATCCGGCACGCCGAGTTGGTAGAGCTTATATAATAAGCCGTTGTGCCAGACTTTGTCGAACGCTTTCGCTATATCAAAGAAGACAGCACCCGTCATCAAACCACGTTGGAAGCCAACGCTTATGTATTCGATGATGCGGTGGACCTGATGAACGCAGGAATGCTGCGTTCGGAAACCAAACTGCTCGTTAGTCGCTTGTAAATAAGCCTCTCATAGATTTTGCCGAGCACATTGAGCAGACTGATGGGGCGGTAGCTAGTGGGCTCAGCCTTGGGCTTACCATGCTTGAGGAAAGATGTTGTTGCTCATGGCACCATTGAAGATGGTGACCATGAGCATTATAAGGTGGGCAGGGAAGAGTTGGATCACCCTATTGGTAATTCCATCTGAGCCGGGGGCTTTACGGGGTTTAAGACCCTTGATTATGTCCTGCACCTCGTCTGGAGTGACGGGGGGCAGGGGACAATCAGGGTCTTCAAACGGGAGGGAGGGAGGCTCTACATTCGACTTCCGCGTCAACCTCAGAGAGGTGAGCTTGGTCTACAGGTGTCGGCTAGGCATTCAGCCTTGTCGACGACATCATCGAAAGCGATGGTCTTGTCAGGGCGGATAAATCAAAATCAAAATCAAAAGTCATTTATTCAAACTAGGCTGAGAATCAGTACTTTTTGAACGTCAAAATTACAAAAGACAGTCCCCATGTTCTTGGATCCCCGGTTTAAACTATATTATTGACTTTAAGTACCGTTTGCCCATAAAAAATGAAATATAATCCGTTCCACAATATTATATCAGAAACGGAATGTCCATACTCCATGCCGAATATTTCTTACCCAATCCACATACGATACTATCGGTAACAGGCCAGCGGCTTTATTGAATAAATATTCGGATTAGGTATCGTTTTTACCTAATCCGACCCATGTGATGTCTAGCCGCTGCGAGTGGCCATAGAGCTGGCATCGGTGGCATTGGCCAACTATGCTGCTCTTATCGGGCTTTTCGATCTGAATGCCTGTAAGTGTAAGGCAACAGACAGATCGATCTGACCGCGAAAATGGGATGGTGGCCCTCGGTGGGTGGACAGACCACGAGGACCATGTCGTATTTTGAACTGCCTCTGGCGCGGTGCATGCGGTGGACCTCGTGTGAAGTATTAAAAATTTCTAAACTACTTATACTTTCTCCGGTAACGAAACCATAGCGCGATCTAACTCGACGCCAACGCCATCTAGTTACGAAACGGGTACTAAATTTTGCACAATCTTACTTATTTTAACTAACAAGGAGACATTCCACCCTTCAGGTCACCGATTTGGCCGCAGCTCTACGTATTGAAAGAGACTTCCTAGTGTCGTATATTTCTAAAGTCCTAAGGTGCACAACTCAAAAATAAGGGCGAAATTCTTCTAAAAAGAGTCAGTCTCACCATTTGTACTAAGTTTCAAAAATACTAACTTGCGAAAATTGTTGTGTCGAAATATGTAGCTTGTAGGCTTCTATATTCATATTTTTATATTAATAATTTTAATATGATTTCGATTTTTTATAATAGTCACTATGATTCAACACAAAATTTTTTCGAAGAGTTATTAAATTGACTTACGTATTGTATTTATCGAGAGAACAAAAAGGTCAATGCGTTCGAACTATGCAACTTTTTTTATGTCACAGTTTCGTCACGGCATCTGGTGACGCATCTAGTCTGTTAAGAGGGTACCGAGCTCGCAGTGGCACCCTCAACATTTGTTTTGTTATTTCTTTTATTTTAGAATGAAAATACAGCAAACAAGTACGTTAAGTGGTGCTCCACAATACTATACGTTATTATTATTACAAACAGTAGTTTTATATTGAGTTTTATTGTAATCCATAAAGCGGAAAATAGCTGCCTATTTTAACCCAACAATTTTTGTAAGTTAGCATTTTTAGAACTTTGACAATGATGAGACTGACACTTTCGCAAAAAATTTCTCGCTTATTTTTGAGTTGTGCACCATACGACAATAAGAGGTCACTTTCAATACGTAGAGCTGCGGCCAAATCGGTGACCCGAAGCGTCTCCTTGTAAGAGCTAATTTTTCAATCATCAGATAACTTTTATTTATGAAATAAATATGACGGTTTCACAGTTTTTGTATAGAAAATATGTCAAACTAACATATTTATTCTACAGATAAGTTATCTGACTATTGAAAAATCAGCCCTAAAAATTATTAAATTAAATGTAATATGGTTTGACACTTGTAATGTTACTTAGGTATTATAAAGAATAGGTACATTGTGTATGAGTTAAGAAACAAATATAAATTTTTATTTTACATTTTTTAACGCATTACTTATTTTACAATTCATTATTATTATTATTATGTTACGTTTTATTATTCACGGAACGGAACACAAACTCGAAATGCGTCGTCTTCGAAAATGCCCGAAATGTTTAAATAATCTTTTCTTAGCAAACTGTTTGAATTCTCACTGAGGCGGGTTAGTACCTAAGTGCGATTTCTTGCTTGAATAAAGTACAACAAAAAAAAAAATATAAATGTTTTGTGGTTAGAAAAGAGATGTAAACAAAGCAGTACCTATGGTCAAATTATGGCGTCAATTTATGGCCGCGACAATAACGGATGTTTGAACTGTAGTAGAAAATTGTTGGAGTTTAATGATTGTTTTGAGCAACAACGTTATTAATACTTTTCTTGGGTTTATATTACAGTGCTTTATTGATTAAGAGGCTGCCGAGCGCACAGTGGCGCCCTCATCGTTTGTTTTGTTATTTCTTTTAATTTAAAAAGAAAATAAGCACGTTAAGTTGTACTCCACAAGACTATACGTTATTATTATTACAAACAGTAGTTTTATTGTAATCATTAAAACGGAAAAAAGAGGCCACCATTTCCCATTTTAATGATTCCAATAAAACAACAATATAAAACTACTGTTTATAATAATAATAATGTATTGTCTTGTGGAGCACAACTTGACGTGCTCATTTTCTGCATTTTCATTCTAAAATAAAAGAAATAACCAAACGATGAGGACGCCACTGCGCGCTCGGTGAGAAAAAAGAATACATGCATATTCCCTAGTAGAAAAAGAAAGAGTGCCAATATTTATGTCTTGACGGGCACCAAAGAGTAAAGTAAATACAGAGACCAGAGACGGGCACGTAGGTACAGGTGCTCGTCAAGATGGTGACATGGCCTCTTTTTTAACTCTATTGAGTGGTGTCGGGCTCTTTTTAACACGCTTATATCCCTTTAAGACCGGGAAAAAAAAGTCTTGCGTAGCTTGTTTTCGATCTTATATTCTAAGTACCCATGTCCAAAGTCATCCTAGAAAAATAATAAAAAAAATCCCGCCCCCTCCCCCCCTGAGAAAACGCCATGTCACGATAGTGCGATATCGGCGCGAAAATATTTTTGTAAAGTTGAACGCACGATCGTATAAGAGCGTCGTTAAAGGATTATATTAGCTTGGCTCTATCTATGTAATGGAATCTTTGAACGTAGGTAATTTTCACCCACTGCCAAACGTCGGATTGAAATGAAACTTTGTATGTATATGTAGTTCGGATGACAATACTATATTTTGGTATCTTGGAGCTGATCTGATGATGGAGCCAAGAGGTGGATAGTGGAACTCTTCAGTGGCTATTAGTAAACCCTTCGAGTTTCGGGCCTTATGATTCGTTTTGATGAGTCCGAGGAATGCCCCTTGGGCAGTGCAACGCCGTTGATCTCATCGTGGCGGTTGGTGCTACATATACTCGTACTCTCTCGCTTCCGGACATGGTCCAGGCCATGGTTGGAAGTGAGATCGCATGGGATCGGCAGGAGGCGGCGGAAAGTGAGAGGGAGGATACAACCTCCCTTCCAATCTGTAGCAGACGCACCGGGCGCCGGAGGTCGCGGAACGATCTCCAGCCCCTAGGGTGTGGCCTGCAGGCAACAGACTTGGGGAGTTTTTGCCTGAACAGTGAAAGGCCCGAGGCGGCGGCGCGCCTCTTTCTAGAGGAATTGTGGCCGTATATGACCGCTGAGGGTGACGGGGTCCGCATGAATTCGTGCAGGCCAACACCTAGCCGGGGGAGCGTGACGAAATGCCCAAGCAGTCCAGGTAGCAGCAGAACACCGTGTGGTTTTAGTCAGTAAGAGTCTGACAGACCTCTCCGGCTGCCCCAGGGTGTAGGAAATCCATGAGGGTTTCCACACGATAAAAAAGGCAGTTGCTCCATGTAAAATACTCGTAAGACTGGAAGCCGTGTCACTGACTCTGGCAGGGCCACCATCAGGGATTTTAATTTTGAAAACGCAAAAAATTAGTCGCTAATTAGTCGCCAAATATCAGAATTAGTCGTTCACTGGTTCAAAAGATATAAGGGTTTATAAATTTGGCCCTGCTGGGGAGACTCTCTCCAGCAGGGCCACCTATAAACCCTTATATCTTTTGAACCAGTGACCGACTAATTCCGACTAATTGGCGCCTAAATATGGGAGAAAACAGATCTTCGCTAGGTGCCCTAGTTTTTGAGATATAAATTTGGCCCTGCTGGGGAGAGTCTCTCCAGCAGGGCCACCTATAAACCCTTATATCTTTTGAACCAGTGACCGACTAATTCTGATATTTGGCGACTAATTTCGACTAATTAGCGACTAATTTTTTGCGTTTTCAAAATTAAAATCCCTGATGGTGGCCCTGCCAGAGTCAGTGACTCCTGGAAGCCGACCCTAATATAGTTGGAAAAAGGCAAGGCGGATGATGAGTTCAATAAATAAACTACATTTCGCCAGTAATTAGGTCATTATAAGTTCCTTGTCCCGATTTATTTTGGGGTCGCCGCAACATCTCTTTTTCTTCCTTACTTCTCTATTAGTCGTCATCTCGGTAGTCACTCACTCCCTTTCTATTGTTTCTAGGCCATATCATCTTTCACCAATGACTATAGGTTTAATTCTCTTTGTCTTTCACACAGTCCATCCATCGTTTCTTTGGTCTTCCACATTTATGCTCAAAACTTTCCTGATGACATTTTCCTCATTCGTCCACATCACATAACCATACAATGACAACCGATTTCCACACAACTTTTCAATCGCCGGTGCCACTTTCAGACTTCCTCCTAAATAGGTAGGTACTCATTTCTTATTCTATCCATTCGCGTAACACCACACATCCCTCTTAGCATTCTCATCTCAGCTGCATGCAATTGCCTCTTTTTGTGGCCCAGCATTCTGATCCATACAAGACAGCAGGGTCTAACCATTGTTTTATAAATCTTCCCCTTTTGTGCTATCAATCAGAATCCGAATCATTTTGAAGTTATTGCTAATCCATTACTTCATATGCTCGAAAAATTTGTCTCCTCGACAACGTAAATAATGCAATGAATGTTGCAATGAACTGTCAAAATGAAACAATTTTTATTGTGTTATTTTATCCTAACCCAGCGGGGCTAGGATGGTATGCGTTTTATCCCAGGAGCCAGGCAAAAGTTAGTATGAAATATTTCGGGTTCGTCTTGATCAACAGTTAATTTCGGTATTTTTATATTGCATAGCAGTTGTCCCACCACCGCCGGCGAGGAAGCGACTATCGGCCAATATCTCGCTCAAGAAACGTACAATAGATATACATTCCGTGTAAACACATGTATATGATAGATGTAGATGTCAAATGCATCCTCTACATATGTTTTTGTAAATAGATTTTATACATTTTTGGGCCCATTTCTGTACAACAAATTAAATAGAAAATTAAGTATGTATAAATTAAATAATTACGACTGCAAAGAGATTATTCTGAAATTTTTACTTAGCATATCATACAGTGAGACAGAGGATTTACTTGTTGTATGTAAATAAAACATGTTAGTCTTTTAAGTTAATATTTAGTTTCTATTTTAGTCTTCTCCGTTGTTAATTTTATATTTGAAAAAAAATTAAGCACCTTTCTAGCCAGAAACACAGGTTCTACCTAGTCCAGGCAAATGAGCAACTGCTGTGCCCTCTATAATTTTTAAGTTATGTTATTGTAAAACTGCACCATTTTTTATAAATAAACGATATTATTATTATATATATTAGTTGATCGCCGACTGTTCACATCACGCGCGAGTACTCGTTTGTCGCCGAGACCTTTAGCTATTCGTAGGCTGCGACAGAAGTATTTGGTCACCTTGTCTGCTACAATATAATTATCTGATGGCGACTGTACTTATACCAGCGAGTCGCTTGTCGCCGTCGTTTACTCACTGCTCGCCAACTCGTTTCTGGTTTCTAGCTCTACTCGCTTTTCGCTCATCGTTGGCGGTGGGACGAGTGCCTAACTATGAAGTAACAAGCTCCTTCATAAAGATCATTTTTAGGAAAAGCTACGAGATACATCCCCATTAAAACAAAACATGGATCTATCACTTTATTCATTACTAGCGTCATACATACAACAATAAATAATAACAGCCATCTCGATATGTACATAAAAGAAAAAAAAATAACAAAAAATATAAAAGAAAAATAACTTTTTTATTTCCAAAAAAATAATTTATTTAACATGATCATTTACTTATATAATATACTGTAACTTGGTAATATAAATCACAATTTACTACATAACATACTGTGTGGCGGCGTTTGGAAAGTGGAATACGTCGCGCGTAGGCCATATAGGACCCATTCGACCCATATGGCCCTAGACCATAATATCATGTCTCAATATCATTTAAAAATTATTCATACATAATGAAAGTTCTAGAATTGCTGTTAACATCATCACTTACTGTCAGCAATTATTTTTTTAATATAATTACGACATTTTTTCCTATTTAAATATTTTTGGCGGCCCACCACCGCCTATGGGTGTAATACCAGAGACAAAGTAGCATCGCCATACCTGAGACACCAAAATATCGCTATCTCACTCTTTCATCCTAACCAAGTCAAATATCATCCCATTTACAATAGTTTTAGGGACTCTGCCTACCCTTCAGGTAAAAACAGACGTGACGTTTCATTAAAATAATATTACCAGCAATCCTAGCCTATAGAACGCGCGACGCATAATAAACTACCTACAAATGTTCTAAGTTCACTTTTGTTTTGCTTCTTCGGCCTCCAGCCTCTTGCGCATGGATTCTGGCATCTCTGCGGGTGGGGGGCGGGGCATGCGGAGCCAGACCTGCGAGAAAGATGCACGAATAGTGAGTATGTATTTGTGGAATGGGTGTGGGGGGTAGGGAGGGTGTGTTCTCATTGAGGGTGTGTCTACATGGTTCTGTCAGTAGGAACAATTGGTAAATAGTTTATAATCATTGAGTTTTTGGTTTCGACAGTAGATTTCAAAAAGCAGCTAAGCAAAAATGATCTTTCGCAAACTAAGTCTTACATTTACGAGAAGTAGGCTTCAATGAATCAGTGTATACAAAGAGCAACTTTAAGGAGTAATGGTGCCAATTTTGTCGATAGTACCTCAACATAAGACTTAGCAGCGACTTAAAATTGACTTGCGTTTGACAATCCAGCCGTATCAATGATATAGATGTCTTTTTTAATTAACAAAAGTGAAGAAGCCTAAAAATTGCCACGTTATAAATGTTTTAAAATAACTGCTAGACAAAGACGGCACTATAACAGAAGTGATGTCACGATTATGTAACTTGCATACTAGTGCCATACGTACCGCGTACTGCGCGACAAGGACGGGAATAATCCCTTCCGAAAATTTAGTTTAGCTTCTCCATATTTCCATAGATTTTACTGAATGTTTCGATTCCCACATTTTATTTGTTCGAACATTTCTAATATTAGTATTAGTAATGCTAGTTGTGCCCAGTCTCCAACCAGGCCGTTTCCTCGGCCTCTATCAAAATTATCTTTAATATGTATTACCTTGACAGCATCATAGATGAACCATTGCAGGGCGGTGAGGGTACCGATCATAACGATCCTGGGGCCGAGACCCTTCCATACGCCGGCCATGCCGAGCTTGCCAACGATGCTTCCTACTGTGGCGGTCTTGTCCTGAAAATTAATAAAGATATCGTCAATATAAGTTTATAACGCGAAATTATTTCCAACCACTCCCGCCACAATCCGCGCTCTTCTTGTGGAAACGCCTCTCGTACTCCCGCTCGGCCAATAAGGGTGAGTAGTCGAAGCTTCTACAACATTCTAGAAGCTTCCTTAAAAACAGAAGACGATCAGCCTTCTATCCTATCTTTGATACAATTTACGAATCTTCTTCGCCCCGAATCTAATCCTACTAATACTATAAATGCGAAAGTTTGGATGTTTGTTACTCAATCACGCCAGAACCTCTGAACGGATCTGGATGAAATTTGGCACAGAGATAGATTATAGTCTGGAATAGCACATTGGATACTTTTTATCCCGGAAAAATGTACGGTTCCCGTGGGGTAATTTACAACATCCACGCGGGCGAATCCGCTGGCAAAAGCTAGTCCTTACTTTATATAATTTGGCATTAAAAACGAAAACAAAATTTTAAGATATAATATTGTTATCACCAAGATATTAAATTAGCAATTCCTACAATCATGGTTTCTAGGTCAAACAGTCGACAAAATAACTGAACCCTTTCCAGATATTTGAACTCCTTCGACGTTGAAAGTCTTTCTTTTCCGTTAGGATGGCCCGTAGTATACACACCTGGTTAAGCTTGGAGACCACGGTGTCGGCGGGATGGGACACGATGGCGCAGAACACACCAGCGATGTATCCGGCCGCGAATGTTACGATCAGCTGCTCGCCCTTCGAGCACTGGTCACGGGGCTTGGGGACGACGAACTGTTGGGAACAAGTTATAATGTTTTAATATTTAGTAGGTAATGTGTTATAGCTAGAGGAGCTCGTGGCTAAGTAATAACAGCCGCACGGGTCGATCCATCAGGTTAAGCTACGCTTGCCGGGGTTGGTCTGTGGATGGGTGACCATCTTTTCATACCGAGATTCCTCCGTGCCTCGGAAAGCACGTTAAGACGTTGGTCCCGGCTGTCATTCGTGGATCTTTGACAGTCGTTACGGGTCGTCAGAAGCCCGAAAGTCTGACAACCAGTCTTACCAAGGGGTATAGTGTTACCCAGTAACTGGGTTGTGGAGGTCAGATAGGCAGTCGCTCCATGTGAAATACTAGTATTCAGCTGCATCCGGTTAGACTGGAAGCAGACCTCAACATAGTTGGGAATAGGCTAGGCAGATTGATTGTGTTATAGCTATAGCCATACAACTGTCAAAGAATAACAATTATTATTGTAAATATGAACAAGTTGCTAGTCAATTTGATAAAGAATTAATTTCTCTGAATCTATGTAGCATTTACAGGGTTATTGGTTAAACACCAACAACCTCTTAAGGGGTCATTGTACTCATCGTTATGAACAATTTTTACTATGGGACCAAACCTGAAATCGCAAAAAAATCAGCTCTTCAGTACATTTTGACGAATTATGCGAACATAAATGTACTGAACAGCTGATTTTTTTTCGCGATTTACAGGTTTGGTCCCATAGTAAAAGTTGTTCATAATGATGAGTACAATGACCCCTTAAGAGGTTGTTGGTGTTTTACCAATAACCAGGGTTATAAGCATAATTAGACTATCTATAATGTTCCCACTGCTAGGCCTCCACTCTGGGAACGGGAGTGGGCTGTAATCCACCCATGTAATGGGGGGCCCAGTTTAGATTTACATGATTAGATAAAATTATAAATGTCTTTGTATATTTTTGTCTTCTAGGATATGCCGGTTTCGTCACGATGTATTCCTTCACCGTTTTGAGAGCAGTGGTGATGAAATTAATTACAATAAGTAATATGTCTGTCTGGGTTCCAACCCACAACCTGCAACTCAAAGGGAAGTCGGGGTCTATGCCACTGATGAAATTTGTAAAAATAAAGTGTGAAACTTACCTTGTACAACAGCTCAACGGTCTTTTCGAAGCAGGCGAACTTCATCATGGTGTAAGGGATCTGCCTACCCCATAGAGGCGCGAGTCCCTTGTACAGGGTGCCGTAGCCCTCATTCTGAACCATCTTGGGCCATGCCTCACGGAGTGTGCTGGCGAATCCAGGCATAGTCTGGATTCTGACCTGGGAAGAGGTTATGTGTGGTCAGTATTATGCTATTTTTTGAGGAAGGTAGAAATATCTTAAAAGTTACCTATTATATACATATTAGAAAACACTATTAAAAACCAATGATTGAACTATTTTGAAAAAAAAAATCTTAAGCCCTCAATACACTCGAGGGACGGAGGTTCTCGGTGACTAAGAGACTATGAGGTCTCTTAGTCACCGAGAACCTCCGTCCCTCGAGTGTATTTTTAAAAGTGTGCACTCTATGACACTAATAATAAAGTATGTTATTCCTAAGCCCTCAGATCTCATAATCTCATGGTCACCGGGCACCTCCGCCGAACGACCGGCCACGCAGCGCGAACGCTGAGTGACGTATGTGTGACGTCACAGACACGGCCGCGCGGCAGCATCCCTCGAGCGCGTTTTTTTCGTCATCGGGCAGTTTTTATTGTTAAAGTAATAATAAAACTTTGATATTTGCACTCAGCAGAGCGCCTTTTTGAAACTCCATAAAGCCATAATTTAAATAACTAGCAAAACTTTGCAGACATCGGTAAAGATACCCGTCATGACTGTGAAGTTTCGCTAATTAGTTTTATTCGACCCTGTATTGTATATCAATAAATTCTTACCTTAGCGGCCTCTAGAGGTGAAAGCGCGATATCAGCGAAGAACTCGGCAGTCGCAGACGCAGCGAGGTACACACCAGTACGGTAGGTATACGCGGTCTCTTCATCCAGAAGACCATTGTACGTCACTTTGAAGACTTCATATAAACCGAACTTGCAGAGACCCTGAGAGATGGAAATAGCGTTACGACACGTGTGTGTGAGAGAGGGAAAAGATGTGGGTCAATTGCAAGTCTCATAGGTTTTTTGTCTTCAGTTGATTCACTTTTCAGTAGGAACAATTGGATGTTTATTTTAATCATTGGTAAAGTAAAGGTGGTAAAGAGCATCTTTTATTATTTCCTCACTATTTGAGACAGACTGCCATAGAAACAAAAGCTTCTCAAATGACATAATCAGACCTCGTTATCGTCGGGGCAAAACAAAGAATACCCTGACACATACAGCTATTTTCAAGTTTAGTGCCTATCAAATTATACACTCCCAGAGACGTGCTTTATGAACATAAGAAATAAAAACTTTATTCACATTTTCGACAGTCAGAAACATGTAACAGTTGCCTGTTTTGAAATTGGAACACTACGAAATGTCATATGTACACTACTATCATATACTCAGAAAACCACAAAAGGATTCCTACGGTGGCGACAGCTCATTGGAAGACATGTCCGACTAGTTATTATAAGTAGGTACACTTATGTACTTATTAATGAAACAACATGGGAATTGGTTCATTATTTTCATTATGAAGGCAATGATCATGTAGGTAAAAACTAGTATCTACATATCGGAAAGTCTGTTTTTGTTTGATTGACACTTCGGTTTTTAGTCTATAAGTTCTTTATGCCCCGAAGATAACGAGGTCTGGTTATAATAATTAGGTAAGTACATAAATGTCTGGTCATTAACCTTTCGTGTGCCGTCATTACACACACAATTAAAAAGCCATTGTCTCTCGCGTGGATTTACGTTCGATTACGATACGAAGCGTTAATGGCCGGTGGGGAAAAGCTCAATGGCTGATACATTTCTGACCCCCCCCCCCACCCTCCCTCCCCCACAATACACATGCGACATGAAATACAAGACCCACTCATAAATATGGCACGCTTCTAGGCAAGTGTTTGACAAGCAATTTGGACCGTTTAGTGATCCCATTAGGACTTTGCGACCGAATTCGGTCGTAAAGCGATCGCTATCTGTGTCGAGACTGCAGCCCCTGAATCATGTTGAAGAAAATTGCTAATCCATTGCTTCATATGTTCGAAAATTTGTCTGCTTGACAACGTAAATAACGCAATGAATGTTGTTGAACAGACAAAATGAAACAGAATCCGATCGATAGTGTTACGTGATTAGGGTGCAGAAGTATGAACAAAAACGGAAGTAATAGAAGTATGCAAGGATCGTTGCAGTTTGCATTCTGTATTTTCTGCCTAACCCCATGGGAAGAAGGGGTGAGTATGTAAATATGGCACATCGTCTCTGTCACCTGTCTCTTTCTAAAGCATGAATTAACCCCTTCGGACTATACTAACTTATTCGGGTTTTGTGGAAACACTATACCTGTAGCGAGTATCCAATGAAGGTGGGTGCCCATCCCTTGGCGAGTCCCCTCATGCCCTCTTCGGCAACCGAGACCCTGAAGCCGTTGACGACATTCTTGTACTTGTCAGGGTCTACCTGAAGACGGCACTTCACCAGATCGAGGGGTACTACGGCTGTGTGGGTGATACCTGCAGGACAAAGGGTTCAGATTAGAAATAACAGCTCATACCATACTACCACTTAATTACCTAGCTATGTTTTACCGTTTCACTCATGTTTTACAAGTATTATTATTTATTCTGTGGCATTAACTCATTCGAACATACATTTAGACCGTTCTGACCGTGCGTTTGTGACACGCGTTCACTGACGCAGCCCTTAGGTCCAATGCATACAGGATAAGTTTAAAAGGAGTGCGGATAGTTTAGGAGGTAATCAGGTGCATAAAACTGAACAACTTTCCCCAAGAAATATAGGTCGACTACGACACGACTACTGAGCCGGTTTAGAAAGGTCCTGGCGAAACATCAATGTGCTATCGGGCGGGATGTCAGGTTATCTGGCTAGGTCGGCACAGCTAGTCAAGTCCAGAAGCAAGTTATTAAGGTTAGTAGTACTCAAGATATTAATAATTTAACGTATCATGATTTGTGCACGTGATTGCAATCACTCATTTTTATATCAAAATAAAGATTACGCAGTTACGTAACACTAAAAAATATGTCACTAAGTATATTACAAAATTATGTACTTTATCAGGTATTATCCTAACAGTTCTACTAAATTACGAGTAGGTAATTAACGATATCGAATGATTCGAATAACTGCATGATTAAAAAAAAAAAATAATATAATTAGTGACCGATACTTAAACACATGATTGTGATAACAAACAACTTTTACTATGGGACCAAACCTGAATTCTCGAAAAAAAAAATCAGCTGTCCCATACATTCATGTTCGCATAACTCGTCAAAATGTAGAGAGCAGCTGATTTTTTTTCGCGATTTCAGGTTTCATTCCGTAATAAAAGTTGTTCATAATGATGAGTACAATCATGTGTTTAAGTACCGGTCACTAATAACCAGTCACCCTATATATAAATTTTCTGTAAATATCTCACAGTGAATACTTCCGTGGAGTGAGCTGTCAATAGTATCGATCCCTAGCATCAGGTGGAATGACAGCTCACTTCACCTAACTGTTCACGAGTTGTTTTACAGAATAAACCGACAGTAGGCCGCAAATCACTGTTACCAAAACCAATATAAGCTGTCTGGGACTCTGGGTCTGCAGTCTCGACATGATAGCGATCGCTTTACGACCGAATTCGGTCGCAAAGTCCTAGTGGAGTACCTAGACAGTCAGATTTGCTTGACAAGCATGTGATTTTTTCGTGTTTGTTATGCAATTTTGACCGTCTAGGGCTAAGACATTTGTCGCAAAGCGATCGCATATCTAAGTCGAGACTGCAGCCCCTGATCTCGTTCTCGTTGTAACTCCGTACTACGCAACTCTGACCTTGAGCTGGCAAGGTCAGGGTTACCACTGTCATGTGGTCGACTGTACGACCAGACCCAATCAGCCCCGGTTTCACCTTGCTGGTTGGCCAATACTTTTAACACGACATGACCTATTGTACTATACGGAGAGCAGTTATGACCCAGTGGTATCAGTCCCTACTTACGAGTTGGTCGTGGGTTCGAACCCAAGCAGGCGCTTTACTTTGCGTAAATTATTTCATCACCACTGATCTCAAAACGGTGAAGGAAAACACGTGAGGAAACCGGCATGTCCTAGAACCGGAAATTCGAAGACATGTGACATCTACCAACCCTCACTGGGCCCGCGTGGTGGATTACAGCCCACTCCCTCTCGCAGAGAGGAGGCCGGTGTCCCAGCAGTGGGAACTTTATAGGCTAATTATGCTATGAGCTATTCTTTCTTTCAACAAATTCAATAATCTACGCTGCAGCATTGGTACCAAGGTTTAGTCAAACATTGGCCCAAGTCTCGTGATCAATACAAGCTTGTGAATTCATTGGCGTTGGCCCAAGATAGTGTGACGTAACATATATTTCGTAGTTCGGCAGTCGGGATCAACTCCGAGTTCTAGTCAGATCTCGATTCAACTTACTAGCATTTGCCTTTTCAATTGAAACCAATTTACTGTCGAGACATCATTCTTATGATTCTAATAGTGATCATCTGGCTAGCTTTTTCCAACTATATTATGGTCGGCTTCCAGTCTAACCGGATGCAGCTGGATACCAGTATTTTACATGCGTGCGTCTGCTTATTTGATCTCCACAACCGAGTTACTGTGCAACACGATACCCCTTGGTAAGACCGATTGACAAGACTGAGGCTTCCGACTACCCATAACGACACTCAAAGGTCTACGAATAACACAACCGTGACCGAGTGTAGAAGATTAATGGTCACCCAGCCACGGACCGATCGCTATTACCTTGTATTTACAAAAAAAATAGTAGTATTATGTAGTATATCAGTTATCTGGTTTCCATAGTACAAGCTCTGCTAGTTTGGGATCAGATGACCGTGTGTGAATAATGTCCCAGGTTATTATTATTATTATTACTAGCCACGAGCCCCTTGGCTGAGCTGATGATGAGTAAGATTTAAAATGATTGCCCCGTTGGTCCAGCCGTCGCAAAAGCTACTGCTGAGCATGAGGTCCTGGGTTCGATTCCCAGGTCGAGCAGTGCTATTGGATTTTTCCATCTGGAATTTCTCAGTGAGAGTCCTTTATGACAAACAATCTGCCTAGCCTTCTCCCAACTATGTTGGGGTCGTCTTCCAGTCTAACCGGATGCAGCTGATACCAGTATTTTACATGGAGCGACTGCCTATCTGACCTCCACAACCCAGTAACGATAAATACGATACTCCTTAGTAAGACTGGTTGTCAGACTTCCGGACTTCTGACGACCCGTAACGACTGTCAAAGATCCACGAATGACAGCCAGGACCAACGGCTTAACATGCTTTCCGAGGCACGGAGGAGTCTCGGTATATAAAGATGGTCACCCATCCACGGACCAACCCCGGCAAGCGTAGCTTAACCTGATGGATTAACCCGTGCGGCTGTTATTACTTAGCCACGAGCTCCATGGGACTCAAACACAACTGGCGATATGTGGGTGTACTATAGGTACTCCTCTGTCTAACCCTTCGGGGATTACAGACGTGCTGTGATCTTATTTTAAAATGTATAATAATTATGAGTGATGAAGACGAACCTTAGATTGCGTCCCCACGTGTGAAATATGACCTTTGACCTTACAGATATGAACGCGCCTGCGTATCAGTCGCGTAAAGAGCATGAATACCTGACACACGCAAAATTCAAAAGCGATTTTCTCGAGAAATACGATTCCAATTTTGAGAAAAGACTTATATAATAATAAACTAGCTTCTGCCCGCGACTTCGTCTGCGTGATATTTTTTGTTTAAGACAAAATTGCTTATGAATCTTGAGTCAGTGTAAGGTTTTATGCTCGTGACTGTACATATGTTATGTGTGTGTGTCCAGTGTGTGTATTGTGAAGATGTAACACTTATCATTTTACAACACTATACTATTATTCATCTAGCTCGAGTTATCAATGTGTCAATATTTGCAGAGTAAATGTAGTATTAGCGGCTATTAGCATGTTTTCAGTTTTCACTTAAATATACTGTCTTTATCAACGTTTTTTGGCATATGAAAAGTAGTGCAATAACCTCCTTCTATTGAAGTTGGTTCAAAAGTTATTATTTTATTAATTAGTAAGTTATTATATTATACAATAAAATTCCCCGCGAAATAAAGAATCTAAATTTAGTTATTTTAAAAAAAAAACGAATGAAATAATTTTTATGGAGGATTACTGTTGACAACGATGTTTTAAATTTTGACATAATTGTATTTGCATTTTTATTTTATGGTGTGACATTTTAAATATACCTACCGACATTTAAAGAATTCTATAATATTATATTTCATTGTTCTTGTATGTAAATATTTGTATGCTTGCGAGTAGAATGCAGCGCGCTAACAATATCATTATAGACCTAATATAAACTATGTACCTGCATTGTGACAAATAAAATGATTTGATTTGATTTAGAGACCAGTTGAAGAAAAAGTATTTTTATGAAAACAAGAATTTTTTTCTTAGGTCGGGTACGTAGTACTCGCAAAGAGCGTGCATGTAAAATTTATTTAATGACCAGTCGAAGTCAGTGAAGTTACCTTGAAGTGAGCTGTCACTCCATTGACATTATGTATTGTCAGCTCACCTAAGTTCTCACGGTGAGATTTGTACAGAATAGATCGACAGATGTATGAACGTAAAAGAAGCAAAAGAAGTATGCAAGGATCCTAGCAGGTGGCGTTCTGTAGTTTCTGCCTACCCCCATGAGAATAAGGCGTGGGTTTATGTATGTATATGTAAGAATTGCATCATTAGTTTTTCTTTGCAATTTCCAATCCATTTAATTATAATCTTACATAAACTTGTACTTAAATTATCTAAAGCTAGCCTTAACCGTGATTGAAGAGGTTTTGGCGCGAATCGCGGATAACGTCAAGCACAGATTATAAATAAATCAGCTGTTATCACTGCTCTACATTATCTTTGGGTTGGGCAAGGAGGATATAATAATGTAAATACGTTAATGTTAAAAGATAGGGCTGTGCTTCAGATAATAAGTTTTTTTTTTCTTTACTAAATTGAACACCAGAAGGTCAATTCCCATAGTAGGGAATATGCATGTGAATGTGATTATAATAAGGGTCAAATATTTTTTCTGTATTAGGTACTTCACAATTATACCTCCTTCCAATATTTTTGAAATTGTAATTTCTTTTTGAGCATGAAATTAATTTTTAAAAGACGCAAAAAATAACTGAGAATTTCAAATATTTGAAAAGCGACGCCATTGATCAGAGCGACATGTGACGTAAAAGTCTATGACCTAAGCAAGATTGTATGTCGATAGAAATTGGCAGGTACGGTGTTACTTCCCAGAACTCAGTATCAGTAACAATGTGCACCGTCTTGCGTCTTATCGATCATCATTATGGCCTTATGACACTCTCAAGTATATAAATCTCTCATGTATAATAATTATTTATGGCCCGACGACTCAGTTCGTAACGCAGCGACCATAGTATTTTAATATTTATTTCTAGCTTTATTATGAGTACCTATAGTTCAATGTACACACTGCATTTGTGTAGTACTGACCCTTGGCTTCCTGCCACATACAATAGCCATGACAGATGCTCTCTATTTAAAGATACAAACAAAAAATAAAACAAATGTTTAAATATTGTAATGAAATTTAAATAATTCCAATGACATTTGCAAGTTACAATGTCTGACTGATAAACTTATCTATGCGTTTCAAGGCGGCGCCACTTTCTGTGAGAAGCTGTCAAAAATCTGTCATATCCAATACATTTTATTTTAGTTCTATATTTCGCCACATGCACAAAAATGTTTGAGAATTAACAAGAATTGTGTAAATAATATGTGCGTTAAGTTTATCTAGTTAATTATAGTGTGGCTAATGATACCACGACACATTGAAGGCGAGGTCACTACTTGGCATTGGATCGATTCTCCCTGAAGAAAAGATAGGGCGTGGTCTTAAAGAAACAACAGTGTGTTTCTCCAAACATCACTTTGAAATTCGAACGTTGTCTCGTGAAACCGCGAGGATTTACTTTTAAAACAAATCAATTCGCTTTCGAAATTATTGTGTGCGGACACTTGAGTGAGGTTCGATTCGACGAATTCAGCTTGCGAACATAAAAATGTAGAGAACAGTTGATTTTTTTTGTTTTTCGCGATTTCATGTTTAGTCCCATAGGAAAAGTTGTCCATAATGATGAGTAGGTAGTGCGTTATTTAATTTATACCTTGTATTAGCTGACCTCTTATTCGAGTGGATCTCCACACTACGCTAGGCCAACTCAAGGTCTACGGTGCACGAGGTGGCCTGCTCTAAAAGAGCTTTGCTTTACGTGAAATTAATCTGTTAACGAAGCACTTAATCGGATCCTAATAATAATAGGATTGAGTATTGACCTTGTCGCCATGAAGTAACCGTTTAAGGCTCCTAGCAGACCGAAAGCAGGGCATAGGATTTTTTTAGACATTGAATAATACTTTGGTGTCATAAAGAGCACAGTTGTATGATCCACTGCGCTCTTATCGGGTATTGCTAATTCTTAGCCATGATATTTATTACAGTTCAGTTGCGTAAAGTAAGAAACTGACACATGGCACAAAAATGAGCCTAGGAGACCTATACTAGCTTTGGCTGGAACAAGGCTTCCAGTGAAGATGACTGACACACCAATGTGAAGTTAATTAGTACACTCTGGGAAATTAATAAAATTGATAAGCAAATTGACACCCTGCGGCAATTTGCCGTGTTACAACCATTTTATAAGTGTTTTAAACATACGGACAATGGTAGTCAATTTGTTAGAAGGGCTCATGGCTAATAACAGCCACACGGGTCGATCGATCAGGTTAAGCTACGCTTGCCGCGGCTGATCCGTGGATGGGTGACTTTTACATACCAAGACCCCTCCGTGCCTCGTAAAGCACGTTAAACCGTTGGTTTCGGCTATCCTTTGTAGATCTTTGACAGATATTATGGGGTCGTCAGAAGCCCGAAAGTCTGGCAACCATTCTTACCAAGGGGTAGTCCACAGATCTTGGGTAGTCGCACCATGTAAAATACTGGTATTCTGTTGCATCCGGTAAACTAGAAGCCGACCCCATTCTGCCTCACCTTTTCCCAACATAGTTGGGAGACAACATAGGTGAGGCCGAGGATGAGTTATTTTGTTAGACTAATTTGTCTGAATTTTCAATAGGAATTACTTTAAGCTATCCCTATTCTTGCAATAACACAGTATTGAACTTACCGCAAGACAGGACACCTCCAAGACCGCACAGGGCGAAGTATTTGGGGGAGGCGAACTCGCAGGAGTCGCCTTGCACCACAGCCGCGGCCGCCATGCCGCTCTGTATGGGAACAAAGATACAATCTCTATTAGTTATTTTTCACTAGCTTTTTGCCCGCGGCTGCACCTGTATCCAATATGGACGTCGGAAATTATCTTACGAGAACGTGCTATCGATCGGCATAAAAAGTATTCTATGTAGTAACCCAGGAGGTCTACTCCAAAGCGAAAATCCGAAGATAAGAAAAATGTTCGGACGTTTCATAATACACTTTTTTCCATTTCGTTCGGTCAGTTCGGATCCGATCGAACGTCAAAATGAAGTTCGTAAAACAAAACATCAAAATAAAATTCGGACTGAACGTAATAGAATGAAGTGTAGTAGGAAACGGCCGAACATTCGGCCGATACTTCGGATTATCGCTGCAGAGTAGGCTTCCAGGCCATGGTCGATCTATGTCCCTATTCCATTTAGACGTGAAAAGGTTACAGACAGACAATTATTCCGCATTTAATATTGAGTATTAATTTTTCATAATGAGAAAAAAAGCTGTGATAGTTACAGCTCCCACCAACTTAGTTCGTAATACATAACTTCGTCCATAAACAGATGCAATAGGTACCCCTATTGGATCTGTTTAAGGACAAAGTTAATAACAGAATATGAACCATATTTCCTTAAAAATAAGTTCCCTAGCCTAATAGCCTAAATCTAGATTTAACCAACAGTTTCGAGAAAGAATCAATGGAAATGTGACCACCACAAACCGGTATCATTTTATTCCATACGTAGAGCATAAGACTTCGAAAAGTTTTTATACTTTTCTTCAAACGTTTTCGTAGAGATGACGTAATCACAATCGTTCATGTATCCGTGATAAGAAAGAGTAGTTACTAAGTCAGGGACATACGAATGTACTTAATAAAAATCAATCGCAGCCTAAACCGCGCTACAAAAATGGCACAAGTTCCATGTTACGAAAATGAGCACTAAGGAGAGATTTTGTAAATAGGGATCAAATAGGGTATGAAAGTTTATATTCCAGATAGGCATTTATGGCGATAGGAAATTGGGCACACGGCTTGTCGAAAGGAAATAAACGAGTACGCGACATGCTTTATGAAGGAATCGAATAAGGAATCGCGGTAGCCTTCGACCGATCCACCGGCGAAACGTGGTCATTGCGGCTATAACCTCCCCAAGGTCGCCATTATACAGATTATTTAATTTTAGGTGAATCCTACAACACATTATAATTCTGTGTTTAAAATTAATAGGGAAGAACCTTGGAAATTAGCTTTAGGGTTCTATTCTCAGGGAGCGTATTGTCTTTAAGAAGAAATCGACTATGGTGGCCCTCGACCACTCCACCGGCGAAGCGTGGTTCTTGCGGCTTCCAAGGTTGTCATTATACAGATAATTAATTTTAGGTGAATCCTACAACACATTATAATTCTGTGTTTAAAATTAAGGCTTGTCCTCTCGTAAAATCGCGAGTACTTTCAGACATAGAAAAGAAAGAGGAGCGCGATCGATGACACAAGGCTGGTAATTTATTGTAAAATATGAAGCAATTATCTATTTACAAAAAATCTATTGATTGGACTAAAAAAGTAGCGACATGAAATCACTCCATAATATTTTGTACAGAACTGTATAATCAACACTTTTAATGAAAATTGTAGGAGTATGGAATATGGTAAAAACTGAAAAAAAATAGAACTGCGGGCCAAAGTAACATTGATTAGCAATGGCGCTAGTAGAAAAGTCAAAAATGTATAAGGGTTGACATAATAAGCTATGGAAATGTCACGAATTGACAGCGTCCAACGATGACTTCCCTATAGATGCGTCGAAAGCGATTGTAGAAATAGAATCGCTCCGAAGCGAATGCCATTTCTTTAGGCCTTTAGTTTTTTTTTCTAAAAGGTTTCAAGACAAATGAAACCACTTCTTATGTACTATGTAATAGACCAGCTGGCGTGGTTGGTTAAGATACCACCTATCATGCCGCAGGTCGTGGGTATTCCCATCCAGGACAACCATTTGTGTGCATGAACATGTATGTTTGTCCTGAGTCTGGGTGTAATTATCTATATAAGTATGTATTTACAAAAAAAAAAGTAATGTATGTAGTATATCAGTTATCTGGTTTCCATAGTACAAGCTCTGCTTAGTTTGGGATCAGATGACTGTGTGTGAAATGTCCTAGGATATTATTATTATTTATTTTTTCTATCAAAAAGATGCTATAGTTACTGTAAAAAACGGACACAAAGATACAATGTATTTTACAGAAGACAAGTCTTAATAGGGAAGAAAACTGTTGTAGTTTTACGGTTCTATTCTCAGCTTAGGTAGTGTTATTGGTTTTTTCAGTCAGGAATCTGTATTGGTACCCGGTTAATGGCATGGCAATAGGCTCGCCTCCTTTATTACATGGGACTTAACTGGCAAATGTGGGTGTACTATACGTACACCTCTGTCTAACTTCTTGTTCGGGGAAAACAAGGGTAATATTATGTGATCCATACTAAAACACTAATAGTAAAAATGCAGAAGTAATGTCTGTCTGCCAGTCATCGTATCACATCTAAACCACTGAACCCGTTATTAAATTTGACAGATAGCTAGCCTGAAACCTGGAGGACATAGCCACAGGCAACTTTACATCCAGAATCTAGTATTCTATGGTTTTATTTAAGCCCTCAGCTCTCATAATCTATGGTCATAGGGCAACTGCAGCCGCATCGCACGCGCCGGCCACGTTGTCAGTGTTGCCACGACAAGACGACACCAGTGCGACGTCGACGCGACAAGCACGACACGACTACCCCCCTCCGGCATTAGTTCTCATCATTGGGCAGATGACATAATAAGGCTGGGTTGCTGACTTAGGGTATATGAACACTGAGCAGCAAAATTCTGCAGCGTGTTCTTTGCAGACAAATTCCAAAAAGTACGGGATAACAATTTAGTCACCTCCCGGGTGGTTCTTCCTGTCCTACTGAATAACTTTTCCTATGAAATCCATAATCTGATTCGAAAATAAAAACTTTTTGTAACGGTGCACAAACATGCATGACGCCTCAAGTTCAAGGCGAAGAAGTGTTAATTATATTTATACTCTGTTCTTTTTATTATGATCAATATGACACTTCAAAAACAATATTTTCTGTTTCTATTAGGTAAACGAGATCTTATGTAATTAGATAATATTGAAAAACCAACATTCGATTTTTAGGAAAATGCATTGCTTCGCTTCATAAAAATAGAACTCGAGAATTAATCAATTGACTGTGTACCATTCTTCCAATATCTGTGAATGCAGTTAGCAGTTAACACTCAAAAAGTTAAGAACAGTCTTCCTGGAGCTACAACAGGAAGATACCACTCCCCCGTCGCAAAAATCCACCCTGTGTTATGTGTAGTCAAAGTGTTTTAGCATCATGTGTCATCTTGATATCACAAAATGAACAGAGTATAATCAACCACCTTTGTTGCCTTACCTGTTCGATGGCAGGTGTGAGTTCCGTAGCCTGACATTGTGCAGGTGTCAGGGGGCTGCGGAATGGCGAGTTCCGCGCCAGATCTGCTAGGGACGAGAACATTATTCTGAAACAACAAACATACTGTTAGGGGCAATCCATGTAAAATACTGGTATTCAGCTGCATCTGATTGGGCTGAAAACCAACAGCTGATGATGATGGCTGCCATGCCAGCTTGCTAATACAGTATCTTTGTAAAGAATGTGGGAGTAAATCCTAAAGATTTTATCACATTGACCGTTTGTGCATTTGCATATCGTCGGGGATAGTGCAAATCCGCAGAACTAGTATTGGATAATTCCACGTATCTGACAAATATAGCTAATTTCAAATTTCGCGGGCAATGCACACAAGATCCTAATTGGCAGATACCTCTTTGACGTGATTTTCTTGGATGAACACATGAATTACTCTCCATGTAAAAATGAGGTCAAAAGCCGTTGAAATAAAAAAATATATAAATTTACAACCTTCCCCTGTAAACCTACACGTAGTGCAGATACGCGCACTTTACGTATGGTAGATTCGCGGATTTGCACTATCCTGACGATATTCAGTCTTGCTGGAATGTTTACATTACATGCATGCTGAAATTCAGACCTGCAGTGTAACTATTTAGCAAAGCAGCAACATGGCGAGCTGGCAAGGCAGTAACATGACTAAGTGGCACGGAGGCAGTGCTGGGAGCTTTTAAATATAACCTAAAAGGTTGTGGAAAGACAAAGGTCTCTATGATTATTTTGTCATGTCATACTGAGTATTCACTATGATAGCCGGTGATCAGCCCAATTCTGGGCTATGACAATGACCACACTTGAGCAAATATTGGGCATTCTGGTGGATCGAAGTTTAGATCCAGTTGTTGTTGATGAACATGAAGTAAAGGCTTTGTGTAGAAGAGCTTCATGGTCAACTTAGTCTTTAACATCTACTGAGACAGCTTTAAACTGGGTCAATCAATAACTCCCATTAGGAAGAGAGTATTGACCCTTTGTCAATTTCACAGACAGAACATCTTTTTTTTAATTATCTTTCTTTGATCAATTTGTTTATTATAAGTCCATGGGTTTATATTTGATTATTAAAAAAAAATTATGAAAAAAAAAAATGTTTCAAAAACAAATAATAATGACTTTTCTTCATTGTCTTCAAGTTGAAATTATTTGCTAAGTAAAGTTTTTATAGCATTGAGAGAATTGAAGTGTTGTGTATGCCAGAAGAAAATTTTAATGTTGCTTATATAGATTATACAACATGCAAAGCCAACAATAACAACTATAATTTAGTAATTATAAAATTTGTAAAGTGCATTTCTGCATTATACAGGAAAGGCTGCAGATATAGTGATTCCTGTTTGAGGATTATTAGGTATTCAGTTACGAAATTCAACAAAATTATTTAATAATTTCGGTTCAGAAATCAGTACGTCACATTACAAGAATTACGAAACAGGCGAAAATCAATGCCAGTGTCATTTACAGCGAACAGATGAAGGTTAGGTAACGAAAATTTAAAATTTTCTTATGTTTTACTATTAAATCTCCAGAAATTGGTAAGAATGGAAATCATTTTCGCTGAAAAATCAAAAATAGTGTCAAAAATAAGTAAGGATACTGACAATCTTTTTTTAAAAATCAATAAGTACTGCTTATAACCGGGCGTATGTCAGTTTCAGCCGACGAGATTCGATTTTTTTTCAACACTTATGCTGCTTGATGTCAATGCAGATATTATTCCATAATTTGTTAATGGGAATATCAAAATAAGATATGGAGCAAGGTCACGTGCAAGCATAATTTCATTATCGTTACGTAAGGGAAACACCACCGAGATAATTTCCAGTACGCACTCTAAAATGCCTCTTGAAAAGATATTCTGAAATAAAATTCCTTGCTAGACGATATGAGAATAATAAAATAACAGTTTCCTTTACTTACATGTTTTAAATCCGATCGTAACTACTCAACACACCGTGAACACACCGCACCGCGCCTGACGCACAGTGTTAAAGGAAACAGCAGTGACAATGCCAGCGCACTAACGGATGTTACATAATCACGTGCACATTTTTTATAATGGCAGTACTATTCCTTTAATGTCAAAACGATCAATAATAATTCAATCAGTAGTGAGGCAATGGGAAAATAAATCGAATTTAGATAGAGAGACTGCTAGATTGACCCAAAAATTCCAAACTATATCTCTATCAGATTGACCGGACTGCCTTATTGATCGTCTAAGATCTCCCTTATGTAAAAAAAAACCTAATTATTTCCGCTTCATTCCACTCCGCCTCGGTGGAGTGACATATATAAAGTTTGTCGCCCAGTGCAAAGGACAGCTCTCCTTTGCACTGGGGTATTTCAATACGCGTCAACGAAAGAGCATGACATTTAGTGTATTTGGAACTAAAAAAGTGAAAATTGAAAAGGAGATGTTCCAGAAATGTATGGAGCCTGGACTAGCACTATGTACACTAAATGTAAATATGGGTATAAAATATAGTAACCGTTATTTAATGTTAATTTTCTATATTTTGACTTCGTTTTAATGTACAGACGCCAGCAGGTCAGGCTACCCGAAACTGCCTTTTCCCAATCAACCTTGAACCAAATGTTTTAGCGATAAAGTTGAAAATCTATTAAAGAAATTTGACAGATTGTAGTAGCTTGATGTGCTGGCATCTGTACATAAAAAAATAACTTGGTCAAGGCGAGCAACACAAATGAAATATGGTGGATCAGCAATATGTGAAATGTCATTATGACAATGACATTTGATTAATGTGTTTATGTAATAATAATAATAATAATAATAATGCTTTATTTCGGACAACATAAGATCCCTTGTGTTAGTAAATGGCTTATTAACTAATGTTAGTAAAGTAATAATAATAATAATAGTTTAAAAAACATGTTTACTTGAGATCGTTTCATGAGGGCGACACACAAGCGAAAGTAAACAACTTTACTCACTCATCACCCCCACAAAACGTCTCAGAATAGGAGAGTAGATGTTCTCCGCCACTGTCCTCAGAATACTGTTGTCACTGTCCCGCAGTCTTGTTATTAAAGACGAGATTTTTCGTCGAATGACCGCATAAAAGTCGTCAGTTCGATTCAGCGCAAACATCTCTGATGCGCTACAAAAACGGGGCAGTCCCAACAGCATTCTGAAAACGTTATTATATTGGATGCGCAGGACCTCCAGCGATCTTTTGGTAAAGCTGACCCACAGACTCCCCGTGTACATACCCTGACAGTAAGCTTTGAAAAGAGTTATTTTAACCTGATTAGTACAACGGTAGAACCTGCGCGCCAACATATTCCCTCTGACCGCCAGTGCCCTGCGCTCCCTCTCTATATCCACATTGTCCTTAAGGTCGTCGGTAAGTATATGCCCCAGATACTTAAAATTATTTACTCGCCTTATACTCAAGCCATTCAGAGTAAAGCTTGGTACATAATCGGGGGCCTTACCAGCGGCCTTAAAAACCATGTATTCACTCTTTTTGACATTATAAACGAGTCCGTGTGTAGCTGCATAGTTCTCGCATACTCTCAACATCTCCTTGATCGATCCCGCAGTCGGACCCAGCAGCACCATGTCGTCCGCGTAACTGATATTATTAATGGTCACACCACCCACTCGGCATCCGACTCGCATGCTACTGAGCTCGACCAGAAGATCATTCACATATAGGTTGAAGAGTCTAGGAGACGTCAGACCCCCCTGTCTCACACCGCACTCCAACCTATATGGATCAGAGAGTGTTGTTGACCATTTCACAATATTTGTTTGGTTTGCATACCAATACTGCATAATTCTGAGAACTCCCGGTGGTATACTCCTGTCCCCTAGCTTTCTCCAGAGCACATCATATGACACTAGGTCGAAAGCTCTGGAGAGATCCAGGAAACAGGCATACACCGTGGTTCTGCGGTCAGTATAGTATTGGACAGTATTCTTGAGACTTAAGATCGCACTCTCTGTCGACAATTTGGACTGGAAACCAAACTGTGCATCATGCATATGCAGGTATTCTTTTAAGCATGAATCAAGAATACTGTCCAAAACTTTGGCAATCGTAGTTGCGAGAGAGACAGGACGATAGTTGCCTTTATCAGAGATATCACCTGTTCGATTTTTAACAATGGGCACTACTATTGTCCTCATAAGCTCAGCGGGCAGATAGGCATGACTCATACACATTGTGTACAATAGAGACAGGACCCTCGGTAGATGCACCCCCGCATATTTGAAATGCTCAATGCTGAGTCCGTCATGCCCGGGGGATTTTCCTCTCTTCATATTTCTAATTACATTTCTCACTTGTTCAGCTGTAACATATACTAATGGTTGCACCCCCGGACTGGCGGACCCAGCACCTGACATCTCAACTGAGGGACCAAGGGGAGACTGCACCTCAAACAACTTAACGTAATATCTGCGAAAAAAAAAACAAAACACGAATTACAAATATACCCATCATTGCAACGTCCGCGCGAGAACGCAACAATAAAATTGCGCGTCTGGCTGCAAGATTATTATTTTTAGACAATCGTAAAGCTTGAATCCTGAGATTTTTTTTGATATATTACACTAGTACTTTAAATATAAACTCATAATTATATTGTAAACAACCACATTCCATACTGCGCGCCGACGTTACACCGATGACGTTCACCTTTTTCTTGTCAAAAACTCTATGCTTGAAACCACACTGTTTTACCCACGCAAAAAAGCAGAATTTAATACAGCGCCATTTCGAACCTTTTTAAGAAGCATTCATAGAGTTACCATAGTACTAAAACGGTATGAAGCGAAACAAGACGGCGAAGCTGCCATAGGAGCCGGGACGTGCAACCGGAAAAATTTTTCGGCTGCTATAGTAGTCGGGACAACTCAGTGGTTGGGTTTCGTTATGTCAAACAGAACTGTCATGGCTACCATAAAAATAGGGTTATCTTATTAAAAAAAAAACTTCCCAAATAATAATTTGCGTATGACTGTACTTTTCTTCAAATAAAGTTTGTATTTTTATGAAAATCGCTTATTTTTTTCTTATTTATCTATGTAGTATACATGGTGGTAGCCCAAAATCAAACATCTCCTTTTGTAGTTAGTACAACTTATTGTGAACTAAGGCATCGATATACACAAATAACATAAACGTAACTGGCGAAATGTGGGTGTAGTTTAGGTACATCTTTGCACAATGCTTCCGGGAATACAGGCGTGATGTTATGTTTATTAAACAAACGGTTGCTCGCTACTGCGACCAAAGTATGTAGCGTCGTCGTTGCCCAGTATGTACTACCTCTCAGCATTCGTGCAGTTTATAATAGGATATTCAACCTACATGAAGTTTTTACTAATAAGCGTTTTTATACTACTCTGTGACACAGAGTACTTTTTGACTCTTTGATTCAGTCCGTCACACATCTCAAGTATAAACAGGCGATAAAAAGTTTTTTAAATGTAAATACTCTTTTAAAACACCCAAAATGTTTAAACAATATCAAAAGTGTGGAAAATAAATAAGGACAGAAACCAAAAATATCAGTAATGGGCGAGTTTTGAAACGGTATCTATTTAATTCACATGTCCTGCAAGAAAAAGGAACAATCATCATGTCCGTCTACACCAAGGCGGATTTTAGAGAACCTCTCACTCAAAGATATGGTCCAACCCAGAGCCGACTGTTTTCCAAATTCGTTAAGTTCACAGAAGGATTCGGTAAGCCCTTCCATGTCTGGCCAATACGTAAGCGACCGAGATGATTGCAATGTAGGCGTATATAGCACTTCATATTGGAAGCGCTCTGTAAGCCCTTCCGTGTCTGGCCAGTACGTAAGTGACCGAGATGATTGCAATCTAGGTGTTTATCGCTCTTCACATCACCAATGGCCAGAAAGTAGTCGATCGCGTCCACAAAGTCGAAAGCAATCAAATACCTGTACACCACTATGCGCAGGAGTATCAGCAATATTTGATGAAATCCAACATTGCCGAGATGCAATCGGGGCGCTCGCCCAAGAAGCTCAAAGCATCATTTGTGCTGCATCGGGGCTTCTAAACGATTGCGTATGTAATAAATCCGATCAAACAAAAAAGAAACTTAATGCAAATCGTAAAAAGGTTAAAAAAGTAAACAATAAAAGCTGCTGTCGGCCAACATCCGGGGAAAAGGGTAGCAGTGAAGACATATGTTGTGGTTCATCATGGATGGACGATTGCGTCTGCGATGAAACAGAAACAAAAAAGAAAATTAGAGCAATTAAGGGAAATACAACAGAGAGTAAACAATCCCGCCAGGAAAATTGTGGGAAGAAAAGTAGCCACAAAGGCACCGGTAGTGATTGCACCTGTAATGAAAACAATAAAAAACAAACTAAAAAAAAAATCACGGTGGTCAGTAAAAGCTGCTGTCAGAAAAAAAGTAGTGACAAAGACTCATGCTTTGTTTGTATTGCACCCAAAGATCTTGACGATTGCGTCTGTGAAAAAGACATGAAAAAGGTCAAAAAGACAGGCAGTGAATGCAGCTGTCACAAAAAAATCGAGAAAAAAACTAGTGACAAGAACACCTGTTGTGTTCCTCCAATAGTTGTTGACGATTGTGCCTGTAACAAAGAAATGAAAAAACAAAATAAAAAGTTAGAAAAGACAGACAGCAACAACTGCTGTCAGAAAATGTTCGGGGATAAAGGTAGTGACAAGAACACCTGTTATGTTCCACCAATAATTGTTGACGATTGTACCTGTGACAAAGAAATGAAGAAACAAAATCAAATGTTAAAAAAGACAAACAGTAAGAACTTCTGTCAGAAAATGATTGGGAAAAAAGGTAGTGACAAGGATACCTGTTGGGTTCCACCAATAACTGGTGATGACTCCACCTGTGATGCAGAAATAAGCAAAAACTGCTGTTATAAAATGTTCGGAGAAAAAAGCAGTGAAAAAGACACACCCAAAGATCTTGATGATTGCGTCTTTGAGGAAGACATAAAAAAGCAAAATAATAAGCTAATTCAAACAGACAGTAAAATTACCTGTCAGAAAGTATTTGGGAAAAAAACTTGTGACAAGATCACCTCTTGTGTTAAACCAGTTTTTGACGATTGGGCCTGTGAAAGAGCAGAAAAGAACAACCAAAGTCCTAAAAAACTTAAGTCGGCCTCTGCAGCGATGTCGTGTGACATACCTTCGTGTGCCGAGAACACTTGTACGTGTCACTTCCCGCCGGCGTATAGCCATTATTTTGATTGCACTGGCCAAATTAGTGGCAGCTGCCAGTGTAATAAAAATCACTAATTTCAAATATGTTATGTAAATAGATGACCCAATTAATATAGACTATACATTTTATTTTAAAATTAAAATATAATTTACCTACATAATACTATAAGTACTGTGTTTTAATTAGAATTAGAATAGCTTTCGAACGCAGCATGCCGCCTCCATAAAGGCTACATATAGATTTTGAAATCACCAGTGACTAAAGTCGCTTCGTGTGTACACAGCATTATGGGGGAAGCTACACCAGGTAGCCCACGAAATTCAATTTTTCTTACGTCTTTTTGCAATTTACAAGTCGGTATTAGGTTGTATAGTGTGATTAAAGTATGATTCGCGATATATGTATTCCTACAAAATTACAATCATTAGAATCAGTAATACAACTCCCTAACCCTTTGACCGCCACGGACGTCTATCAGCGTCTGCTCATGACGCCTCTGACGGCATGTCGAAAATACTACTTTTTCAGTTTTGTTTTTTATTTTATTTTATTCATTAGGAACAAGAAACAGTTACATGCTGCAGATCACAGAGAAATACTTAAGCTAAGATTTAACAAACATGTAACCCACACCATTGTCCACATTTTAAATTTTAAATAAAAGTTAAAAGAAGTGCTGAAGACAAGTGATAAAAACAAAACAACAGTCGGTACCACAATAATGCTGTGTTGCTTAGATTAGTTTAACTTAACTTAACTTAAATTACTTCGCCAGATAAAACATCAAGAGCCCTTTTCTTAAATAATTGGTTAGATTGAGAAAATATATCCAGTTTCATAAAATACGTGTAAGTATCAACAAGGTGACTCGTTCCCCAGCGTTGGTCCTGCATATGTTTGTTCAAATGTTTGTAGTGTTTCTTTTTCCTATTATTATTCCTTAGACATATTTATTATACACAAAGATATATAACGATTAGCCACTCTGTAATGGGAAAGATCACAATGTAAGAACATCATGCAAAATGTATCATTTAGAGTGCAACTTCACGCCACGGACGTGAAGAGTCGTCAGCTAGTGATGGGTAAAGCAAACAATTACGACAGAAGCTTTATGAAATATTTTATGAAAACCAATTCACGACCATTTATAAGACGAAAGTTATTTCTCGTCTATTGTCGTCATTTCACATCAGATTAAATACAAAGCAAAATATAAAATAAAACTACCGTATATAGTGAAAAACACATGAGTAAATAAGTGCAAATCGATAATTTTGTGGCAACTAACGCGCATCCCTGTCAGCGGAATCCTTTACAGTATTTTGTGCGCCACAGACGGGATAAGACGGCGCGCTATGATGTCAACCACGCTGCCGGAAACTGATACTCTAGTGCAATATTTTAATAGGAAATAATACTTTGTCTTATATGTGTCGTTTAGTATCTATCCACAAAATAAAAATGTTCCAAGTGAAATGACATCACAACAGCTCCTTCGAGTGTTAGAAGGTGTAGAAGACAATGATACATTTTCTGAAGCAAAATCCTTAAACAGTGATGATTTTTAGTTTTATTACTTATGCATTTTAAAAATCAAATCCCAAATGAAAAACTACTTTCTTCAAATACTTTTGAATGTGTTTAGATTTTAAAATAATAACTTATTTATTAGAACTGGTTGGTTTAATGTAGGATTCACAAAAAAAAAAAACAGTTATTATTAAATAGTAAAACACTACACTGAAATAGTTAGTGATATAATAATCACGCGATTATAATAAATATTACATATCATGCAATAATATCGATGTCACACTGGTACATCTCTAACTCAGAGGCGGCTTTGTAAACACAGTGCTGGTCACGCCAGTGTCGGCTTCTAACGTCAGTGGAGGTCGTCACAAATGAGATCAGTGCTGTGACTTTGTTATGTAAAATATTTGAATTACCTTTTTATTATAAAATCTGCTCTTATCTAACGCTGTAACTTCTGAGTAATGATTACTAAATTGGGAAAAAAGGTGAAACATGGGTGAAATAATATAATTCAATTGTACTTACACGCAATTTTTAATCGTAAACCATGCACAAGTAAAATGTATCGATCTTTTATCGATATATACTTTTACTGTAACTATTATTTTGTAGGTATGAAAGAAGGAATTTGTCGCTTGCCGTAGAGAACACAGATTTTCGTTACTGACGTGGCGGTCAAAGGGTTAAGTTAGTATAATCCTAAATATCAAGATTTCACTAAATAGTCATTCTTTAGCATTACCTGGACTTAAAGAGTTGTATTTGAAAATTTTCAAGATTATAATCCTATAACTGCAGAATTTTTACGGTCGTGAAACATATTCAAATCAACATACAACCTGATACTGACCTACAAATTGAAAAAAAAAAACATAAGAAAATTTGAATTTCGCGGGCTACCTGGAGCTTTCGCCTTATGAGAAAAGGCATTTCTCATAACGCTAGGTACACAACGTACACATGAAGCGACTTAAGTCGCCGGCGATTTCGAAATCACACGTCAACACAAAGATTTTGAGAGCCGATTTATCACTAGCGATGTCAAAATCTGTGACGTGACGTGACGTGTGAGACGTGAAATTATTAAATCGTAGCTAGCAGAACTATTTATACAGGGTCAAATTAAATTAGTTAGCCTAACTCCGCAGACGTCATGGGTATCGAACACGACAAAATAAAAACAAAAAGATTTGATGATTTTTGTGAGGTCGGTGACCGCTGGTAGTGTTGTTACTTGAAGTGTGAGTTGATAAATCTGTTTTATCGTCTTGAGATATCGATACCCATCACGTCAGTGAATTATTACACGAAAAACTGATATTTTAAGTGACTACACTACCGGCGGTTGCTGAACCCAAAAAACATCATCAAGTTTAAATATCGATATCCATCACGTCTGCGGAGTTTAGCTAGCTAATGTAATTTGACCCTGTATAGCTTGCTCCATCTGTCGTACCTCGTGGACAAGATAACCTCATGCTCCAATTAACTCTTGAACTTAGTTTGAGCCCGAATGAAAAAAAAAGGAGAGAAAAACTAAAAGATAAAACTAAACGGACTCGCGATTGCAGTCAAATGAAAGAAACAGCTTGGGGAAAAAAATTGAAATATTTTTTGTGCCCTGGTAACATCGTATAAGAAAAATGCGAACAAAAGTAGAGTGCGTTTCATGTTTCACGAAAGAATTCCCTTCGCCGTAATTTTGGCACCATTGCTTTTCATTGATGGAATGTTTTATTCTCTTAGAGCATTTTTAATGCTCTAAGTTTTTTCTAGCAATTCTCCAATGAAAAGCAATGGTGCCAAAATTACGGCAAAGGGAACTCTTTCGTGAAACGCACTTTTTTATGACCATTCACTATATCTTGTCTTTTGCCGCCATGTTGTCACTATTGCTTAACCTGACAACAACAGCTTGACAAGCAATGGTGCCAATATGACGGAATGGATGAGTTTATACACTCCATTCACACTTATTTTTCCTCTGACAGCAGCAATCTAACAGCAACCTTATTGCAACGGACATAATTATCACTTTAATTTTGACAGACAACATTGTCAGCAACCCAACAGCAACCTAAACGTAAGAAATGAAATTATAAATCACTTTAATTTGTCAGTCAGTGCTATAGTCACTATAGCACTGACACTATAATATAGTGTATTATCTATGAGTCAGTGGCAGGTAGCAACCCAACAGCACCTTAACGTACGTAATGAAATTATAGATCACTTTTATTTTGACAATGATGCATGATCAGTAGTAAAATAACTGTGAACCTGCTGTAGTGAACGGTCTGTAGCACAGAACATAATGTACCCTGACGGGGTCTGTAGTGTTCGAAGTTGTTAACCTCGAAGGTCGTTGTAGACAGTTTTTTCTGTTTTTTCTTACATGCTTTTTAATATTAGTCTGCGTCTAGATCTGCCAACATTTGTCACCACCTAGTGTCAAATACCTAAATAAACAAACTGAACACCTAAGTAAAGAAATGCTCCATAATTAAATATCAAAAGTGTGCAAAATTATTAGTAGGAGCCAAATGCAATAGTAATGGTTTAGTTTTGTCTCATTGTCCATTTTACTCCCATGCCTAGCAAGAAAAAGAAACAACCCCTGCCAAAGCCAAAATGCACGCTATCATCACAGCGGCTCGAGACCGTGCCAATCCAAGATTTACGCCAATCTGCTGTCGTTTGTATTCCGAGTTCAAAACAGGTCAACGAGCCAAGCCCTCCCGAATCTGGTTTGTGCTGTTGTGACGAAGATGTTTACGCTCCAGGTACATATTGCGCTTTAGATCCCCGATGCGAAGATAGCGATAGATTGCGTCTAGAACAAGAGATGAAATCAAAACCCTGTGTACCAAACTGCCAAGGTACAGAAGTAAAAGCTATGATTGATGAAATACGAAATTGTCGAGAAATTATTCGGACACTAGCCCTAGAAGCAATGGACATCCTCCACCCGGAAAATTCGCAGCAATACCAACAGAAAGTGCAAGCCCAGCAAGTTCCGATAGCCAATGGGAAGGTGTCTGGTTCCGAAAATTACGACGACTCGGAAGCAAATCCAGTCGAACCAGCCTCCCAAGCAAAGCCAATAGATTTAAGACAAAGAACAGATTGGTCTAAAAAAAGAAACGAAATATCTGAACCTAGAAATTGTTCAGGTTCAGAAGTACAGTGCACGACTCGATTATTTGCAATACCTCCCACGCTGCCGAAGTCACATCCACTTTCAATAAAATCATCGGGCCCTATAGCCCAATGTCAGCCAGCTTGTCAGATAAAAGACAAGAGATTAGGTCAAAATGTTGTCAGAAAGAAACCTAGTAACTGTAGCTGCGACGGAGAGAAAAAGCAAAACATTGACTGCAGCTGTGACGAGACAATGAACAAAATAACATTAGGAAAGAAACCCAGTGAGTGCAGCTGCGACGGAGAGAAGAGAAAGCCTGACTGCAGTTGCGACAAAAAACCAGAAAGTAAAACAGACTGCAAGACTTTAATTCTGAAAACATTCGGGAAGAAACCCAGTGAGTGCAGCTGCGACGGAGAGAAAAAGATAAAACCTGACTGTAGGTGCGACAAAAAAACAGAAAGTAAAACAGACTGCAAGACTTCAATTGAGAAAACATTCGGGAAGAAAACCAGTGAGTGCCACTGCGACGGAGAGAAAAAGAAAAAACCTAATTGTACGTGTGACAAAACAGAAAGTAGAACAGACTGCAAGACTTCAATTGAGAAAACATTCGGGAAGAAACCCAGTGAGTGCAGCTGCGACGGAGAGAAAAAGAAAAAACCTAATTGTAGGCGCGACAAAACAGAAAGTAAAACAGACTGCAAGACTTCAATTGAAAAAACATTCGGGAAGAAACCCAGTGAGTGCAGCTGCGACGGAGAGAAAAAGATAAAACCTGACTGCAGGTGCGATAAGGCAATGAATAAGCAAAATAAAGAAAACGAAAAAAGAGCAACTAAAATAGACTCCAAGACCTGCGTACAGAAAATATTCGGATGTATAAATAATGACACCGCTCCTGTTGTCATAGACGATTGCGTCTGTGATGATGAAGTGCAAAAGCAAAATAAAGATAATAGTCTAAAAGAAAAACGTAAAGTGGCCGCTGTAGCGGTGGCGTGTGGCATGTCGAAGTGTGCGGCGAATACTTGTACGTGCCATTTTCCGCCTGCGTATAGCCAATATTTTAATTGCACTGGCCATGTGAGTGGCAATTGCCATTGTGATAAAAATGCCTAGTTCAAATATATGCAAAAACGTATTACAATGTACAGACGCCAGCAGGTCAAGCTACCCGAAACTGTCAAATTTTCTAATCAACCTTGAACCTTTAGCGATAACGTTGAAAATCTATTAGAGAAATTTGACAGATTGTAGTAGATTGATGTGCTGGCATCTGTACATTGTGTGTTTTATTTAGGACTAACTACAGTGTAAAGTGAAGATAGGTAGAATATAGATTTATTCTCACAATATGAACTACCTAACCACATTACCTAACCTACAAATATATACTAGCCTTTGTTCATTCCAAAAGTCCAGGCTACCTACGTATCAAAGAATTCTTCTCAACCAGTTGTGTAATGGTAGTGGCCACACGTGCGAGCCCTTTCCTTCTTGGTAACTTTACTGGACAATTTGTCTCGTATGGTAGCACAGCCACACTGAGGATAATGTTTGTTGATTTGTTGGAATTTCATAAACCAATTAAATACAAAGTGAATAAAAACTTTGTAGCAAAAAATAAAACCGACATCCAGAACAAAACACTACAAGTCAGTGTCTTTGGTTTTGTATTTTCGTTTTTTGCCACCGACTTCCGAAATTAAAGATATTTTTCACTTTACAAAGTGAAAAATATCTTTAATTCCGGAAATAAATGTTTTGGAAGTCGGTTTCATTTTTTGTTAAGAAGTTTTTATTTTTCACTTTTTAGTTGGGTACATACCTACCCCACAAAAATTCGAATACCACTACCTGCTATGTAAATAACAGTGATAGGAATTTATTAAAATATAATCCGCATAGATTAAAACATCATCCACTTATATACTAAGTGGAAAAAATACGCATTATTGAAGCTAACTCAAAAGCTACCCCCCAAGCAAAGTTAATAAAATTTATATGGGTGGTCCCAAATAAATTTTATTAATTTTGCTCCTTTCAAACAAAAAAGAATTTTCCAAATCGGTCCATCCGTCTTTGAGTAATCGCGTAACGAACATATAAAAAAAATGCAATCGAATTGAGAACCCCTCCTTTTTGAAGTCGGTTAAAAATAACTTTAATTTTGGAAGTCGATGGCAAAAAACGATAATAGAAAACTAAAGACACCGATTTCCGAAGGCGGGAAAAACTGCTAAGCTCATTTCACACTAGGAAGTGGTGAAGGGCGAGCGTTTTGGGGGACTGTCTTATGTAATTTTGACGTTCAAAAACTGCTGATTCTCAGCCTAGTTTGAATAAATGACATTTGATTTTGATTTTGATTTGCACACGTTACTTCTTTTTTTATCTTTCGATATTGATCGGTAACATTGTTCATTGTATGCGATAGTGGCGCCACATTTTCATTCTTATATCTTCGTAATAAAAAAATATCAAACAACACCGAAGCCTTATTTCGTTTATTTTTTACATTAGCATGATCATTTTATAAAATTCATTTTTCTTGGTCGAACGTCATTTTTTCTTGCCTACTTTCTTGCCCTTCCTTCTTGGTGACACTAATCTAACTTTCTTATCTCTGGTTACAGGCGGTTCAGGACTTGGATCACTTTGTATTCTCACTTTACGGAAACGAGTACGAGACGAGCGCGTCCCAGAATAACTCATGGCTGTAAAATTAAAATTATTTCGTTCAATCCGTTATCATCACCCTATGTAATTGCGTAACACACATTTAATCACAATCTGAATGATTTTGAAGGATATTGCTAATCCATTGCTTCAAATGCTCGAAAAAATTGTCTGCTCAGCAACGTAAATAACGCAATGAATGTTGTTGAACTGTCAAAATGAAAGCCATTGATACTGTAAATGTATTACGCAATTACCCCGCAGCGCAAGCCTGCTGATTGATTTACAACATAGCCATCTATTTTCAATCATGGTTTGTCTGAACATAGGCTTTCCGAACTTTTGCGCATGTACACTCATTCATACTCGCCTCATATAGCCACTATTTGGTTCCTAAAAAATGTTACTGCACAGCTGACTGCGCAAAGTTTGGTCCGGCCATTACTCATCGGCCGTATTGTCTAAATAAATATCTATGCTAATTGTTTACCTACGCAATGGCTTAAAAGATAATATTTGAATTTCACGGGCTGCCTTAGCGCATGATGAGCAGAATAGCGTCCACAAACCAGATTTTAGAGTACATGTCGTCGGTTTCCGTTCTGTTGGGCTAACAACCTCAAGAGTCTTGGTTTGTGAAGAGGGAAGCGAAGGTTTGCGGTGTTTTACCGACGTGGGTTTTACTGCAAAATAAAGATTACAATCACTAATGTATGATCTTCATTTTTTTGTTCGATTTTTTTTTTTAATAGAGGCCTCAGTTCGAGTCCGCACCGTTTGTTTTCGTGAAAACATATTGAAAACTACGGTTTCCAATACTGCCGCAGCCATTGTATTCGTTCAACACTATTATGTAGGCTCATTGCATTCTAAAGTAAGCTTAGACCGACTATGATATTTTTCAGTTCTGAGCAGATTTGAGACAACATCTTGAACTTTTTTGCTATTTCAACAGATTCTCTTACGGGTTCTGATTGCCATAGCTGTTGTATTTGCTCGGCACTACACTTTTTAGGCTCATTGCAATTCCTTTGATGCAAGCTTTCTTCTATTGGTTTTTTCATTTCTGAGAAGGTTTTACGGCCGATAAGAGACGAAATCGGACATTATTTTGCTATCGTCAACTTCATATTATTTTTTTAACCCTGTTTGGGCCAATATTTCTGTTTCTCTTTAGGTCCTGGTAGTGCTTTGTCAACTCTTGACAAAGACACTATAATAACTTATATAGCAAAACACGTTTATTCGCTAAACGAATTGATATTTCGATACACAGTGAAAGTAGAGGGTCGCGCGCATGCACATGCAATCGCTGTGTGACGTCATACGCAAATTATATCCGGCCTTAAAATTGTTATAAATATGAACTATCTTTTAAATGCTCACCCATTACTCTAGCATTAAAAGTCTCGTAGTTATTAGCGGTTGAAATCTTACATGTTTTTATCCGTCAGAAATATTGATCTTACCACCAGCACACCGAGCGAAAAGACGTTTTCACGTCAAAACGGAATTTTATATAATTTTAGTGTTCAACAACGAATTAACGCCTTATCTTAACGAATTTCCTTTCATTAATCAAAATCGACAACCACAAACAAATTAAATATGCCTAAAAAAACAAATTACGATCATCATCATCAATCATCTCAGACTAAAGCAATTCCCAGCTGGAGTGGATATAGGTCTCCCCAAGCATAATTACAATGCACGCCTGCACGGTATAAGCTTTCCGGAATTCCCGGGACCTCAGGTCATCGTTGTTCTCCTTGTGGGTCTTTCTTCACTTTGCCTGAAACTTTTCGCTTTTCGCCAAGCCTCCTGTCATCGTTCTGCACCACAATAAAATATTCCTGTGTAAAACCCACCGCAAATCTTTTCCAGCTGTTCTCTCAGTGGTTTTATCATATAGTTCACAGGATTTACTTTACTATCATTTATGAATCCAAACTGGGTCATATCTATTGAGGCGGTTTTTCTATAGCAAATCTTTTGAATAAAGTCTTTAGTATCTTGTGACATAGTATTGTTTTTAGAAGCATGACGCTCTTTTGATTTCACAGAGTTGGCGCGACCGCGTGTAATGGCTTCACCAGCTTCGGACAAAGATTTCATTTTCTTATTGTTTATCAGAAATGGTACGCCTCCCATACATTAGACCGGTGTCCTGGCGAAAGATGCGGGAATTCGCTGGATGCGAGTACGGAACCGATCGATGTGGCGACGCTTGAGGTAGGCCTACGCCCAGCAGTGGACGCACAGACCACTATTACTGAGTGGACGCCTTTCGGCTGAAATTAGTATTTTATTTAACTAATGCAAGCTGAATACAACATGGGATTTTGTGTCATTTTGAAGTTTCAGAAAATGAAAGCTTACAAAAGACAGGTGTTTGTGAAATCTCTTTATATAAAATAAACTTTTCTGTGAGAAAATTAAAAAAAAAAAACAGTGAAAGAACTTTTCACTATATCGTTTGCGTTGCTTATTTATACAGGGCCGGAATATTGACGTCAATTTTTTTTTTATTGGTCCCTCGTATTGTGGGGTAGGTATCCGAGTCACCCCCGTGTATAATTATGTTCTGCGACTTTTGCAGCTATCATCGTTTTACTTGTTCTACTTATTTTTGTGTTATTGTTCCAAAATAAACTTTTTTTTTATTAAGTATGGACGGCAGTCAGAATGTAGGCAGCGGGGTCCGTGGGCAAAGCGAGTGTTGTAAAGACAGAATTGATTTTGTTTTGTGTTGGCGTCGGTTTCGCGCCGCCCCTCTCGCCACCGAGAGTGAGAGAGATAGCAATATTTCGGTCTCTTATCCTCTCGGCCCATGGTTATTGAAGGTAAAAGACAAAAAGTAAAAGAGTTGCACCCACGTTTACAACCCATGATCTGCGAGAACGGATCGCGCAAAACTCATTAAACTTAAATTGAACTCATCATCATCTGCCTAGCCTTTTCCCAACTATGTTGGGGTCAGCTTCCAGTCTATCCAGATGCAGCTGAATACCAGTATTTTACATGGAGCGACTGCCTATCTGACCTCCACCACCCAGTAACTGGGTAATACGATACCTCTTGGTAAAACTGCTTGTCAGACTTTCGGGCTTCTGACGACCCGTAACGACTGTCAAAGGTCCACGAATGACAGCTGGAACCAATGGCTTGACGTGCTTTCCGAGGCCCGGAGGGGTCTTGGCATGTAAAGTTGGTCACCCATCCACGGACCAACCACCGCAAGCGTAGCTTGGTCTGATCGATCGACCCGTGCGGCTGTTATTACTTAGCCACAGACCCCTTTAAACTTAAATTAAACTAAAAAAAAAATCCAAAAGTTTTTTTAATCAGTTGGCTAATTTTAAGAACTTGCCACCTCGCTGTCTGTGCAGGCCGATTTTAGCCAAAGTAACTACTACTTTTTTTAATGATAATGAAAGCTGAGAGTCTGGCCCATTCGCCAGGCCTACTTAGGAACCATCATGCTGTCACCCGTTTAGATTTTTAATTTAAAGTTGAAAAAAAGTCATAATTCATTGAACGTAATTTTTTCACTTTAGACCAACATTTTTACAACTTTCATCACAGTTGCGAAGCGGATTATTTTATGCATATAAGTACTACCCATGAAGATTGAGGTGCTAAAAAAAATCTCGACTTTCTTCTACTTTTGTTTTGAATTTTTTTAAGTTGGTCAGGTCGAAAATTCTCAAAACTCTAAAACTATGAAAAGTCGTGGAACATGGGGTATTTCCACGACTTTTCAACATCCATACAACCCCATGGGTGATCACCCGGATACCCCCCGATACGATGGACCTAAATTTATTTTTTTGGACGTCAATGTTCCGGCCACCTGTATAAAGTGAAAATTGTAGTGCAGTCTTTCACCATCAACAAAGAAGTTTCGTAGCCAAATGGAAAAAAAAAATCAGCCAACACTGGCAATTCTATCACACATGATGACTGACATGCATCTGTCATGAGAGATTTGATAATTTTGACACTGACATTTAAATTTATCTCTTCTCCTGTTGTGTGAAAGAATTACCTACTGAATTACTCGACTTCATTTTTAAAAGTTGCAAGAAAAGTTTAAAAATAATTATGTCTACTGTACATGAAGTTTTGATGCCCATTTCATGGCTGGCAGGACGCTGGGCTACTGAGGAGGGTCGGGGCACGTACCCTAACATCCCTGATTTCCAATACCATGAAGAATTAGAATTTTCTTGCATTGGTGCGTAAGTGAAAAATGATTTAATTTCTACCTACGTTTTTAATTTCAATAGGAAAATCGCCATGAGTCGCTTTAATGATTCATTATACTTTTATCAAAATCTTGGTAAGATAAGCTGCCATTTTGGTAGAAAAAACAGTTATGTAAACTAAACTTCGCAAATTTTATTTGCACAAATGCTGTACATTTATGAATGAATTATATCATTTCATGAATTGGTAGTATAGACAGCAATTACCTACATATAAAAACGGGGGCAGGCATGGAGGGGTATATCTCAGAAAGCATATTAAGACGTTGGTCCTTCGACAGTCGTGTCAGAAGCCCTAAAGTCTGAAAACCAGTCTTATCAAGGGTATTGTATTACCCAGTAACTGGATTGTGGTGGTCAGATAGGCAGTCACTCCATGTAAAATACTGGTATTCAGCTGCATTCGGTTAGGCTGGCAGCCGATCCTAACATAGTTGGAAAAAAAGCTAGGCAGGTGATTATGACAATACTATCTTTAATTTCATGGAAGAATAGATAGAACTACATACATTTTATTTCTATAATTCCAGGTCAACCGATGTTCAACTTCATATCAAAATCAAAGCATCCTGAGAAGCAGACACCAATGCACCAAGAACGTGGCTTCTTACGCATCAAGCCTGGCACCAACGAGCTGGCATTCACGGTCAGCCACAACTTCGGCCTCACTTCCCTTGAAGAAGGCACATGCGATGTAGAAAACAAACAATTAACTCTTGAAACTGTAAGCTTAGCACGGATTTCATTTGCAAAGCCACCATTTGTAAAGAAAATTAAGCGTAACATTAAATTGTTGGCGCCTGATACATTGGAAATTGTGTTGTTTATGGAGACCGATAATACTACAATGACTGAGCATTTGAAAGCGGTTTATAAGAAAGTCGAGGGCTAATTAAATATTGTCTATGGCAGGTCTATGCTTAGCCCAGGGTGTCAATTTATGTTGCCATATGGCATTTATGGTGCATTTAACTGTCTACCTACCTTCATCTAGATCTAGAGCTGACCCCACCATAGTTGGAGAAAAGCCTAGGCTTTTCTCCAACTATGGTGGGGTCAGCTTCCAGTCGTAACTAGTTGCGCTTGAATACCAGTATTTCACATGGAGAAAGTGCCTGTCTGATCTCAACAACTCAGTTACTTGGTAACATGATGATAACGCACTTTATAATTCTGCCCGCAACTTTGTCCGCATAAAATTTCTTGTACCAACAACCCAACCTGTCGCATCGTATCACATCGCCTGCCCACGCTATTACTTCGTTATTGCTTAGCGTTCTGACTTTTTTTTTTTTTGCTTGGATGCTATGTGTTCTAGCGTGATGTTAAATAGCCTATAGGCATCCTCAAGAATTGGTCTATCAAATGCAAAAAGAATTTTTCAAATTCGACTGGTAGTTCCAGAGATTAGCATGTTCAAACAAACTCTTCAGCTTTATTGTTACTATAGATAGATATAGATTGACCCCCTAGCGTAAGAACATCGAATTTTCATGTGCTAATTTTATTATTTATTTATTTAAGTGGACTTAGGTGTGTTTGTTGTGAGATTCTTTTAATACTGATTTCTTAGTGATATTTAATTTCTTAGTGATATTTAATTTCTTAGTTCCTATTTACGACATTATTATACTCAATAAAATTATACTATACTGTAAAATAAAGACTGAACTAACACAGGTTTTAGCTTTGTATAGCCTAATAATAAAACTAATTTTCATCAGCTTTTAAACAAACAGTGAAGGAAAGACATATTGCAAACGCAAGTTTTGTGGCTAAATAAAGCCACAAAAGTCAAAGTCAAGCGGTTTATAGTGTGGGGAAGAAAACTGTCAATTTAGTTCCGCGTAGATGGCGCTGTGTGTTACAAACTAACTGTCAAACTCCAAAGAAATTAAACTATTTTATGTTTTTGTGTAGTATATATAAATATAGTGGGTCGCTGTGTAGCCTATGGTTGCAAACAAGCAGGCATTGACAAATTCCCAATTATTCACATAAATAGAAAGTGGGAAAAGGCACTGAAATATAATAAACTTCAAATCAAGTGATTTTTCGAGGCTATGTGGGAAACTTTTCAAAGAAACAGACTACGAGACCACTTCTAAGGCGATAGACTTTTTTATTAATAATATTAAAAAAGCTTCCAACCTGTGAAAAAAACGTTTTGTAACAAGTAACTTAACATCTTGTTTATCATATTAGTATCATTAAAAAGAAAAAAATTAACGAGTTAAGTACTGCCGTCATAAGGATAAAAGACGTACCTATCTGACATTTTTTTCGAAACAGTTATTTATACAGGGTTATTGGTAAAACACCAACAACTTCTTAAAGGGTCATTGTACTCATCATTATGAACAACTTTTACTATAGGACCAAACCAGAAATCGCGAAAAAAATCGGCTGTTCAGTACATTTATGTTCGCATAATCCGTCAAAATGTACTGAAAAGCTGATTTTTTTTCGCGATTTCAGGTTTGGTCCTATAGTAAAAGTTGTTCAGAATGATGAGTACAATGACCCCTTAAGAGGTTGTTGATGTTTTACCAATAACCCTGTATATTCGGAATCAGCAAAAAAGATGCATCTAGAGTGCGTTTCATCAAATAGTTCCTATGCCGTAATGTTGGCTCCATTGTTGTAGGATGAACACGATAGGCTATCGTTGTTAAAGCATGGACCTAATTGGTCCATGTCTTAAAGTTTAACAGTGGAGCCAACATTACGGCAAAGGAACTATTTGATGAAACTCACTATACCTACCAGTATTTTTATATTGGCGTAAACTTAACGAAAACCTAATAATTCTTACTATTAAAAGACTCATTTACCTTTGTATTTAGTATTAAAAACAAGACAAAATATTGTTTTTCTCCATTTCAATATATCTGTAGACACGTGCGTTTTCATTACGGCGGCAGAGTAAGTACTTAAGTTTATTTTATAACTTATATATATACCATAATATTGTCCAGAATACGGCTAAAAGTCGCTGAAATGTTAAATTTACTGTACCTTACGACAAACTTGTATTTCCTTCCTTGTAGCGATAGGTACTCCTCTTTTTTTTAACTTCTCCTTCAACTGGGCGACACGCCAGGTAGAATACATTGTGTAGCAACACAAATAGATAAAAAAAATCGCAAATACTTAAAAATCGTGCACACAACGTTTTTATCAGACTTTTGACATGTAGTAATATACAGCGATTAGCGAAAAGTACTGAAAGGAGTCTCTGGCTTGATTTTGATGAAAACTAAAACAGCATCATTGGATTTTTGAAAAGTTAATATTTCTAGTCAGAAATCGAACCCGTTGATTTTGAAGAGAAAAAAAAAACCACTGTATTATTACACCATTCGAAAGAGTCGCTAATAAGGATCGAATTCTGGGAGTAATGACATAATATGGCAAACTAAAGGAAAGAGCTCGTTTTTAACAAAATAGGTACTTTTTTAAAATTATTCTTATGTTACCTACCTATTAAACCTGCATATTGATTTTTCAAAAATACAATGATGCCGTTTTAGTTCTCATAAAAATCGAGCCCGAGACTCCTTTCGAGTACTTTTCGCTATACCTCATATTTGGCCATCCACGCCCACTTGAAAAATTCATCCTGTTTAATAGTCAATGCATGTAACAAACTCACAGCGCTCTCTTGCGGCGAAGCTTCCGGGAAACAACTCCATTTCACCAGTATTTGACATAAAGGTCAGAAAACGCTCTGTACTTGGACAGCCGTTATTGTATGACCGTTCATCATTTTGTTATGAAATCTAAGTATAAGACTTATTATTTACGAAAGTAAATTGTCTTTCCTTTTTCGGCTTATCTTATTTGTTAAGTAACCATTTGGTTTACCATTTTTACCCGACTGCAAAGGGTTATGTTTGGTGCAGCAGAATTTGATTATAATAACTTTATCCCCTATTGTAACTTTTTGTCTAATAAAGTATATGTTTCTTCAGGATTTCCGAATTTTATTTAACTTTTACCGTTTTCCTAAGTCTAGAAAGCAAAAAAGGTTCAAAAGATACAGCCCTAATAGGGTCCGCTGCCCTTTAGGTAACCCTAAAAAGGAGAACAGTCTCCATAGACGTCCGTGGCGGTCAAAGGGTTAAAAGTTCACCATCTCAGCATACTCTTGCTGATGGACACAGGTACAATTCCCAGTTCCCACATTAATCATCTAATATACTTTAAATCTGAAAGGGATCGGCAGAGGTCTCATGTAAAGGCCCCGCTGACAGACGTAACGCGACGGTGCGACGCTATTATGCTAGAACAATTACCATGAAGATTTCGTAAAAAAAAAAAATTTTAGCAAAAAATAAAACCGACTTCTAAAACAAAACACTACAAAGTGAAAAATAACTTTAATTTCGGAAGTCGGTGTCTTTGGTTTTGTATTTTCGTTTTTTGCCACCAAAAAAAGTTTTTATTTTTCACTTTTTAGTTGTGGAACCTACCCCACACAAATTCGAATACATAATTGAGCACAATAATTGTAGATATAGCCATGTAAATAACAGTGATAAGAAGTTATTAAAACATCATCACATCATCCATATAAAATAAGTGGGGGAAATATACACATTATTGAAGCTAACTCAAAAACTCCCCAAGCAAAGTTAATAAAATTTATATGGGACCACCTCGGAAGTATACCCTTTCAAACAAAAAAAGAATTTTCCAAATCGGTCCATCCGTCTTTGAGTAATCGCGTAACAAACATACAAAAAAAAACAGACGAATTGAGAACCTCCTCCTTTTGGAAGTCGGTTAATTATTCTACTAGAGTCGTGTCGCGGCTGTCTTAGGGAGCCTTTATAAGGATCGAGGGGTTCCAAAACATCGAGATTCCTTAGGGATGAAAATCGAATAACACTGCCCGAACCCAGGACGCGCTTTGCTCAACTGTCGAGCTTTTGGACACTGGACCAGCGAGGCGAGGCAGACTGGGCGAAAGAAATTCTTATCACTACGAGCTACGCTAAGAACAAGTAATAGCAGTGTATGTGTAATGCTTCATGGAGCGCGGTTGTCACGGCCAAACAAATATCAACCTTACACTAGTTGAAAATAAATCAACATTCATTAGCCCGAGAGCGCGTCTTATGTCAGGTTATTTATCGCATTTCCGACTTTATTTTAAGGACAGCAATGTTAATATTTGTTTGGCAACCGCGCTGTGTGGCGGCCTCACAGAAATCTAAACAATATTTCGATTACTGTGGGCACAGTTAGGCTAGCATAATTTGCCTAGCCTTCTCCCAACTACATATTATGGGATCCAACTTCCAGTCTATGGCAGGCACCTGTCCCACTGCGCCGCGCGTCGACGAGGAAGCGACTATCAACAGTTTTCTCACTCAAGTGATGACAATGGGACCAACTAGAAAGTATAATACAAACAAAAAAAGATTTTTTTCAAATTAGTTCGACGGCTGTAATATAATATCTACAGGGTAACGACAACGACGCACATTCTGTTACCATGGATTCAGTATTTGGACTCCCTGCCTTGAAATTTTTCGTCGGTCAGGTATTTAAACAAAACCAGCTGTTTCCTACAAAAGTGCAATCAATACCTACGCGGTCAAATGTATGGAAAAGCTATTTTTATTTTTTTATTAACCGATGAAAACAACGCAGGGGGTCCAGAAATGTTTCGGGAGGTTCCTGTTTCGCATAAGGCGGGAGGAAACGCCTGGGTGTCACCATTGTGTGGATCGCCCAGAGGACACGGTGGAGCATACAGTGGAGGTCTGCCCGGCTTGGGCAGAGCACCGCCGTGTTCTCACGGAGGCGATCTCTCGCGTCCGAGGCTGGTCCAGGCCATGGTGCGGAGCGAGAGTGCATGGGAGGCCGTCACCTCCTTCTGCGAAGCGGTAATGCTGGAGGAGGCGGAACGCGTGAGGGAGAGGCAGCCTCACGCCCTCAGTCGCCGCAGGAGACGTCCTGGGCGGCGGGAATCGATAGCCGATTCCCAGCCACCGTAGGCGCGGGCTTGCGGACGGTGAGTAGTGGGTAGCTCGCCGTCCGGTGAGGACCAGGCCCGGGTCGACGGCGCGTTGTGTTCCACGCGCGCCTCAAAGAGATGTCAGCAAAAGATGGGGTCCAATAGGGCCGATGCCGCTGGGGTCGCGGGTTGTTTGAAAAAGATACCGTGGCCCTGGCATAGGCAACTGAAGGAACACGGGTGGGTTTTAGTCAGTAAAAGTCTGACACGCCCTTCCGCTCCACCCAGAGCGGGAGAAGTTATTTGATGATTTCCCATCCACAAAAAAAAAGGGGGTCCAGAAACATGTACAGAAACCATGGTATTTATAACAGGTGGCGCATCGAAGTCCCTGCCACACTTGAAGATAAGTAAGTAACACGGGACCTACAATCTTTCGTAAAGACGCCAGCACATCAAGCTACTACAATCTGTCAAATTTCTTTAATAGATTTTCAACTGTATCGCTAAAGAATTACGTTCAAGGTTGATTGGAAAAGTTTGACAGTTTCGGGTAGCTTGACCTGCTGGCGTCTACATAGAACCTCCTCCCTTTTTGAAGTCGGTTAAAAACGGCACGCCCCTACACTGCTTGTTGCATACACATTTCATATGTTTGTATAAAAAGAAATTTTAGTAGCGGGGAGTGCAATTTTAAATTAGATGAGAGGAGCTCGTGGCTAAGTAATAACAGCCATCCATCCACAGTCAATCCATCAGGTTAAGCTACGCTTGCCTCGGTTGGTCTGTGGATGGGTGACCATCTTTTCATACCGAGACTCCTGCGTGCCTCGGAAAGCACGTTAAGGCGATACCAAATTAAGTTGGGGGCTTTTTCGTCACCATTTATTTCACTATTACAGAATGTATGGATTTAATTTTTGGATATCTGTTTATTGACTATTTGATCAATACTCTGACTGAAGGAAAACACAATTGGGTTAAATTTCCTCGATAGAATTTAATTTCGAAAATACCTCGACTTTTTGATGTTTTTTTCTGTAATTCTAAAATCCTAAGTAGTTTCATTGCAAAATTGCATTCAAAATGTGCGTATTAGGTAATTGAAAACTCTGGCTGAACATATTTTTGATAGATAGCTTAATTGATTTTTAAACAATTTTATTTCGTTTGGCGCTTTTATTTTGGTTCCAGTGCATTGTTGCGCTCTTTTTTTCGCATGTGGATGTAATTGACTCTCGTCACTTTCTTATTGCCGCTCAGTTAGCTTTTTACATATCGCCTTAAGCCGTTAGTCCCGGCTGTCATTCGTGGATCTTTGGCAGTCGTTACGGGTCGTCAGAAGCCCGAAAGTCTGACAACCAGTCTTACCAAGGGGTATCTAGTTTAACGGATTTGACACATGGATAGACCATGGTTAGGAGTAGACATAGGATATGTTTTCATCCCATTAGTGTATTAGTATGTAGGTATGTAGACCCGAAACTGTCAAATATTCCCAATCAACCTTGAACGATACATTGCTTTAGCGATAAAGTTAAAAATCTATAAAGAAATACAGATTGTAGTAGCTTGATGTGTTGACGTCTGTACTTTCCCAAGGGATATTTTCCGACTCTCAAGCCGCGACCAAAAGCTAGTACATATACCACCTAAATAATAATACAAATAACTGTGTTTGATTAGTCTTTATTTCAAATACCCTTAGCACTAATGATTGTCCTATTTCGTGATAACGAAAATATCGACTTGTGTTGATCACAAATAAAAAAACAACAAAATTAAACTTAAAAATATAAGTATTAAATATTTTAAGGCGAAAGCCTCAGGGTAGCCCGCGAAAATCAAATTTTCTTCCGTTTTTTGCAATTTACAAGTCAGTATGGTTGTATGTTGATCAAAATGTAATTCGCGGCCGTAACAAGTATATATTTACATAATTATAATCATTAAAGAGATCAATACAACTCTTTAAGACTGGGCAATCCTAATGAATGACTATTTCATGAAACCTTGACATTTGAGGATTATACTAACTTAAGGAGTTGTATTACTGATTTTAATGATTATAATTCTGTAAATACATACATGTTACGGCCGCAAATCATACTTTATTTAACATACTACTTAATATTGACTTGCAAATAAAAATAAAGAAAATTTGAATTTCGCGGGCTACCCTGACGCTTCCTCCTTAATAGTTTCGACTACCCTACTTTATCATGTCGCTACAATGAATAGGTTCTTACTAAATATAAATAAAATAGTTTTTATTCGTAAATTTAGCCAAAAGAATTGTCAAAAAAAAATGGAGAAAAATTCTGCAACATTAATTTTTTTTTTATGATCAAATGTAGGTAGGTACAGTCTGGGATATTAGTTGTGGAGCAAATTGACACACTTCGTCAATTTGCCGTGTTATATATGAATGCTAGAAGATTGAGTAAACCATGGTATACCCGGGTTGACTGTTTTTTTTTTAAACCTATACTGTCTCCCCCATACTTTTCCATTCATCTTTATCTGTTGCCTTCTCAGTCAAGAACGAGTCTAGGTCGTCACGCCAGCGTTTCTTAGGCCTGCCTCGGTGACGAGGCCCATCTTTAGACACCCACTGCGTGACGACCCTGGCCCATCTGTCCTGATGCATTCTGTAGGTGGCCCGCCCACTCCCATTTCAGCCTCGCGTTCTTATCGCCAACAGTGGCAATGCCTGTCTTCGAGCATATTTTTGTGTTGCGAATTCTATCCGATAGTTTAATTTTCAAAATGCTACGCTGCATCGCTCTTTGGCAAACCTTAAGTTTGGATTTCTGAGCCTCAGTCAAGTTTTTTGGGTAAAGTCCGAATAATACTTGGGTAATTACATTCTCTTGTGCCTAACCGGACCGTGTCACTCGCAGATCTAACCTAACGTAACCTACCTTTCAACCAACACCTAAGTTTAACCATTCTAACTTTACCCAGCAAGCATTGGGTAGACCTAAATGAGTATAGTATGGGTAAATCCCGAATTACAATTTATTTTAATTATTACCCAAACTCCTTGGGTGACGCTAAGTAAACCCGGGTAATCCTAGGTTTACTCAATCATTTAGCACACACAACATACACATTTAATTCAACTGTCAAAAAAAAAATGACAGTTGAATTTATAGTGATGATTAAATAGTCAATTTGCTTAGCAACTAATTTCCGTGAGTTTTACATTGTTAATTTTCGTGACACATAGATACGTGTTTTCTCACGATATGTTTCGGGATTCCTCGATTGGGTTCAATCGAGTGATCAGCTCATGAACCTCTCATAAGCCGCTAAGCAGCCGATGGACATTTTGTCCGCGGACACATCGTCCACGACAATAGAATAGTATGGAAAGCTATGCAATAACGCACACGTGGAACAACTATTCTGTCAACATCGAGATTTTTATACGTTCTAACGTCGCGAACAAATGAGGGTTTTCATGAAAAATCACAAGACAAGAAAAACATTCACTTTGACAATAAGTCTTCCATTTCTATTCTATTCTATTATTTTAGAATGACAAACAAAGCTGAAGTCGATCACTCTGCCAATGTCCAAGAAAAGCAAGATGACGTTCATAATTTATTTCATTCATTCATCATTCAGTCACGACTAAAGAAAACCTATGTTTTGTGACAATTTTGACAGGTGTCCGGACCTGACGTCTCAGTGCTGCCACCTAGTGAACGTTATTTTAGAAAACTCTCATTGTCCCTCGTCTGCTCAGCGCATTAGTTGATCAATTTATAAGCTCCCTTTGACTCCGAAATACGAATAGCCCGTGAACCCTCGATATTAAAATAGTATGAGTGTTAGCATGTAAGGATATAGATACTAACTGTTCGGGCTCAAAATCGCAACAATACATAGCCATAAACGTATGATCGACCTCATATTTGCTTTACCACCCTAAAGTTTAATGTCAAAAGGGATAATACAATTACGTTACGACACACGACATCTCACGAAGCGACACGTGCTTTACTAGTGGTAACCAAGTATACAAACGCACATACCCCACGGTATGTGCTGACGCTACTCGTCTTCACGCACACTTTCACAGAACACGGGCAAAGTCTGAAGTGTGTGTGGTACCGACCGAGAGATCCTGCGCTTACACACACATTCACAGTGTGTTTGTACATTTGTTTACCACAAGTAAAGCGCGCGACATTTCGTGAGATAAAAATACTATACGGGATCGAGTGTAAAATTATTTTGAAAATTTTCAATGAGATTAACAATTTATTTAACATATCCTAAATATTTATTAGTATTATTATTGCTTCCACACTTGGCATCATGCAAAAAATAATGTTTACAAATTAGATAAGTAAGTAATGGAGTTTTAAATACTTCAATGAGTTTGTGGCTAAAAATTATTTGACATTGGTCACATGTCATCCATAAGTTAAAAAATCTTAAGGGGAAAAAAATACAGAGGGAGAGGATTTTTTGTTCAACAACTAAACTTACATAAGAATATTGCTATCGTCTACTAACAGGCAGCGCGAGAAAAGGACAGCAACACTTTAGAGCTGTCAAACTAGTCAAAGTAAAAGCGCGTAGTTGGATTTTCAACGCTCGGCTCAGTGCCGAAAGTTGAAAATCCAACAGTCCACTTTTACTTAGTCACTAATTTGGGTTTCGCCAACTGTTAGTGAAAACCGGGATAATTTTAGTTCAGAATCAGCACCATTATAAAATTTACTACTTATGAATATTTTATTTCTATTGAAAATCTAATCTGCAGTGCTATTCTGTACAAATCAAACAAACACAGGTGAGTGTGGAGTGACCTGTCAATCCCTAACACCATGTGGAATGACGGTTCACTTCACTTGTTTTCACGGTGAAATTTTTACAGAATAGACCGGCTGTACGGAATTATTAATCAATTCTAATTTCCGTTAGTTCTAAATTGCTTTCTGTTACACTTATGGAAGACCAGTCAATCTGGAAGAGCCCACGCAACTATCCGGCGCGTGTCACAATTATGCGGAAAAAATGTAAATTAATAACAACCTTCGTCAGTTGTAATAAGTCGTAATTTAGTGTGAACAACAGATAAGCTTTTCGTCAAAGTTGAATTTGTTGTTCATACAAAATTAAGACTTATTACATCTGACGAAGATTGTTATTATTTTACATATATTTCCGCATAATTGCGACACGCGCCAGATAGCTGCGTGAGCACTTCCCCTTGTTTTGTTCTATTCCGTGGGTAGGCCGCACGACCGTAGTAAAAAAAAAAAAAAAAAACAGCATAAGCTGACCTCTTAGCCCAGGTACGCACGGGCGATTTTTTTGTCGGTTGATTATTATTTTACACTGAGCGCGTTAGTTCTCATTTAAAAAAGAAGTTAAATAAAAATCAACCTTATTTCAATGTCCCAAAACTCGATAAAAATGTACTCTCCGAGCCGGTCTATGTGAACGGACACTGACCCTTCGAGAAGAATATAAGTGTAATGTTTGGAGAACATTTTTACGCGCCCACCTCGCACACACAGCTACAATGATTTAGAGTAGTGTAAAGAATAGCTGTATATTTTTTTATATAATTAAACTTTAGGTTTTAGTTACATTGTCATCACCATCGATATACATTAGGTACATAATAAGATAAACATTTCTTTTAGCTTCGGTATGTGGTAGAAGCATCAAGGTGCTCTTCCCAAGACGACCGCAACTGCAAACCGCAGCGGCAACACTGCCTAGTCTAATGAAATAATAGAACGCAGCCCCGCAGCGATGCCGGGCAGTGGCGTGTCTAAGCACCCTTGCTCCCCCCTGCGACCGGTCAGATCAGTGGATCTGACCGGTCGCAGGGGGGAGCAAGGGTACCTAGACACGGGGTAGTCTAGCGCCCATGTGCTGGTTTGGTCCCAGGGATGGTTCTGGTGCGCCGGTACTCCCCAGAGGAGGGTCCGGTGACGGACAGCCGCGGCGGGGTTCACGTGAGTGCTAACGCGTGCCCGTGTTCCCGCCACAAGCGGCAGAGGAGAACACCGTGGAGTTTTAGTTGGTTGGAGTCCAACATAATCGCACTATCTCCCCGTGGTAGTGCAGTATGCATGAGCATTTCTCCACGCAAAAAAAAGCTCCGCAGCGACACGACTGATTTCTATGTAACTCTATGAAAATGGTAACAGGCGGTATTGTTGCAATCCTAGGAAGCGTTTTCATAGTTACAGAGAAACCAGTTGTGTCGCTGCGGTCTGCCTTTGCAGTTTGCGGTTGCGGTCGCCTTCGCTAGAGCAACACCACAGTTACGAGATTTCAATCTTAACAGGCCCCCGGAGCATGCGTAGTTCATACAAACGAAATACCAAAATAATTTGTAAATCAAACATATTCTTAAGGTAGTGTGTATTTATTCCGATTGGATTACATAATATCTAGGTTCCCAAACATATATTTTGAAGGGACACTGATTTGAAGACGAGATATGAGGAATTTCAAATTTCTATAGAAAACTTATATTTCTCATATTTCATGTTATAATCAATGTTCTTATTTAATATATATTTGGGAACCTAGATATTCTGTAATCCAATTGGAATAATAATAATAATAATATTCCACAACTATCACACAACGCCGTCTAGCCTCAAGCTAAGCAGAGCTTGTGTTATGAGTACTAGACAACTGATAAACATACTTATATATTTCTAAATACATACATATATAGATAAATTACACCCAGACACAGAACAAATGATCATGCTCATCACACAAACATTTGTCCTGGGTGGGAATCGAACCCACGACCTCCGGCATAGCAGTCAGGGCCACTAACCACTAGACCAACAGGCCAGTCAATAAATAATAAAAATAAATAAATAAACAATAAATAAATAAATGAATAAATACACACTACCTTTATAATATGTTTGATTTACAAATTATTTTGGTATTTCGTTTGTATGAACTACGCATGGTCCAGGGGTGTCTTAAGACACCATTCATGGTGAGATCATATATTTTATGAACACAAACTCCGAACTGACGAATTATTGTCGCTTCAGTCCTCGGTAAGTGGTACACGGTATAGATTTTTCTCAGATCTGACCATGTATGGTGGCCTTTAGAACTGGCCGGTATTTAAAAAAATATCCAAAGACATGGCAATCATTTTCAACCCGCGTAAAAGACACTGATAATCAAAGAAAATACTTATAAATAATGAGGTTGCATTAAAAAAGTCTACATGTCCTACAATCTCCCAACAGTATTTAAAATGTGTCAAAGTGTTTCATATAATATGCTCTACAATATTAATTTTTTGCTTGACTTCTTTTTTTATTAAGCTCAAGTAGTGCACTGAGATAATTTCCTTTGTCTATGCTAATTGATTGATCAGTAAAATAGATACAAATTCTTATATTATAGTTCTTCTCACTGAATTTCAAGCTGTTTGAGGACTAAGCACATATTTTGCCAATACCAAATTTTGCTAGTGCACTTATGTGCCACATTCCTATAACCTCAACACTTCGTTCGTTTGGATAAACAGGGTATTAACACAAAATTTACTTAATAATTAATATTTAATTCTATTTTTTCTCATTAATAGCAAAATTGAGAGTCATGAAGTGAACAAAAACGTTACCAATAAAGTAAGTTAAAAAACTATATAGGTGAGGTTAACCAATTATTTATAGAAATGGAAATATACAGTTTTGAAAACTTGAAATCACTCTCCTGAAAAATAGGCTTTTTTGAGTTAATACCCTGTTCATCTGGACCAATGCCTTGTTGCTTAAAAGTATCCCTCTTATATCTATGCCTAAATCTTCATAGCATTGCGAGACTAAGATCCTTTATGAAGTTTTAAAGGTTAAATTGCTTTCTGTGTTTACAAACTGGCAAGCAATACAATCTTATTACAGATATAGGAATGAGGCAGTAAAGAGTGTATCATTCTGAACAGAATTAGAATATAATTACACTATTTGGGCTACAAAATTAGTAGCTGTATTAACAAGCCTTTTGCAAATACAATTTGTTACTAAATATAATAAATTATATTGTAACAATGTCAAAAATAGACAGCAATATATGTGCCAAACATTAACATACTCACTTAAAAGTTACTCTATTATCATGCAAACGAAGAAGATGAACTCCATACAAATTGTTAGCAGACGAGATCTCCTATCCTCAAAGCAGACACTAATAAAACAGTGTCTACATTTGTGACTGTATCAAACAAAGTAGTGAGGCTTCCTTGCAACAATTCCATACTCTTGTAATGCTGGAGCTAAGTCCTCCATGGTCATTACGTACTTCTTTTCTTTTGGTCCCTTCTGGTTTTTGGAGGTCTGCGTTATTTGGCTCGAGGTCCGCATCTTGCAGTGTTGGAGGGCGTCGTTGGCGATGTCCGACAGGAATTTCTGTGATGCCAGCGCTATGAGACGGATCAATCTGGAATGTTATGACCGATATATGTTAGTTTTTGTGTAATAGTAAGAGACAGTGTTGACACTAAGTATGTTTTTTAATAGATAGATGGATAAAGCATTTATTTAGTGCACACAAAAGACATACCACGACACAAAAGTATGATGATCACAAATGACATGGTTGGCACCAAATAAAAAAAAAAGAAAGACATATATGTATAGGGTAACTGGTAATTAGTGACCGATACTTAAACACATGATTGTACTCATGATAACAAAGAACTTTTACTATGGGATCAAACCTGAAATCGCGAAAAAAAAATCAGCTGCTCCCTACATTTTGACGAGTTATGCAAACACAAATGTATGGGACAGCAGATTTTTTTTCGCGAATTTGGGCTTGATCCCATACTAAAAGTTGTTTGTTACCATGAGTACAATCATGTGTTTAGGTATCGGTCACTAATTACCAGTCACCCAATATACATTGCTGCTTTGCATGAATACCCGCACAAACCAAAATTTTGTAATTACTAGTTTATAACACAGCTAAATGCAAAATAGTCCTTATTTCATGGAAGTAAGACTGACATTCATAACGGCAAAACCGCCGATTATGCCGTTATGAATGTGAGTCTTACTGACCATGAAATAAGGACTATTTTGCATTTGACTGTGTTATAAACCAGTCATTTCAAAATTTTGGTTTATGCGGGTATTTATGCAAAGCAGCGACATATAGAAAGTAGTGACACTATGACAAACTTAAATCAAATTAATAACGACTATACACCGCACTGGAATGCATCTCAAGGTTGCACCAAATGGGAGTAAAGCTCAGAATGTTTCAGGCAAATATTCCTGACGGTGACATTCTGCTGGGTCCCTGCAGAGACATCTGGACGTTGATCAGGCAATATAAATTGGAGTTGTGACAAAGTGTTATGAGCTGAGTGAAATTATGTAAACAAGTATACCCGACACTTTAATTAAGTATACAGTAAAGTTTTGCTTTGGGAAACATTTTTGTTCATAGGTGTGTTGATTGTGATATGATTACTTGATTAGTTTAATTATAAAGTTACTAGCAGCGCCCAGCAGTTTCACCCGCGTAAGTCTCGAACCCGTTAGAATATGGTAATAAAAAGTATCCTATGTGTTAATCCAGGTTATAAACTATCTGTGTGCCAAATTTCATCAAAATCCGTTCAGTAGTTTTTGCATGAAAGAGTAACAAATATCCATCCATCATCACAAACTTTCACATTTATAGTATTAGTAGGAAAGTAGGATATGTAGGTATAAAATATATTAATAAAATTATAGAGGCGTAGGTGCAAATAAAATAAAACAAAATAATATATTGGTAGTCTTAGAATATACTGGAAAGCCATATTATAGTTACCGAGTTGCTGAAGGCTCATAAAATCATAGAATAATATTCTTTCAAATGGAAGATTTCAAAAGTTCTGTAAAGGAGATGGTGTCATAACTCACCCAAAAATCTAAGTGCAATTGATACAGTCAAACTGTGTGCACAATAATTCCTTAGAACTATCTAAATAAACATACCCAAGTTGCAATTTCCTAATCCGTTGGATATTGGAGCTATGGGCTGTCAAAGTATTCAAAGAATGAATTTTTTGACTTAGGATTTTCACAGCTGTGGTGCCAAAATAGTCATGCTGTCGATTGTATTATGTACCAACAACGTCATAGATGCTACTAACGTTATAACACTAATAATAATATTGATGTATAGTTGGCAAAATAATAATAAAGTAAGTAAAAACTAGTTGTAGCTCCCATTGATGGTATTGTATTGTCATTGACAGTATTATTAAGGTATTCCTTTAATCTAAATTTTACTCTGCAATTCAAAATACCTTTTCCAAGCAACCTAGATTGCCAGGTTTAGTTAATGTTGATAGAAGAAATCCTGTTTCTTTCTATCATATCAATAAATTGTTCTGTAACGCGGCTGTCTTCGTAGGGTAATTGAGTAGCATTGACTAGCGCTGCGGCAATTCTGGAGTCTGTCGTTGCACTCTTCAGTGATATATTAAAAGTTCTATTACGGAATAGTTTGCAGTCTCTTTTCATTCTACCATTGTTTACTGTATATTGATATTATTCTTAGTGTAATAACGTTAATAGCATCTATGATATCGTTGGTACATAATACAATCAAGAGCATGACTATTTTAGCACCACAGCTGTGAAAATCCCAAGTCAAAAGTTGTTTTTTTGCATACTTTGACAGCCCATAGCTCCGATATCCCACGGATTAGGATATTGCAACTTGGGTATGTTTATTTACTTTTTTTTTTTTCTAGGGAATTATTGTGCGCGCAGTTAGACCATATTGATTACATTTCGATTTTGGGTTTTTGGTCCATACATTTTGGTCCATGTCCTTTCCTATTTTTATAATAGCTCAATTTGAATTACTTAATCAATAGTTATGCCATTATCCATGTCAAAACATAATTTGAAATGACCTACATAAAGTAATTCAGTTTTCTAACTATTATTGCTGTGTTCTAAAATGTATGGACATGGATAAAGCTCTTGGGAGAAGCATGAAGTACCTAGGTGGAGTTAGCGTGTTTTTTATTAAAAAAAAAAAAACAAGATTGTTTATCTATAACCATGTCTGTGTCAGACTATCACCAATAAATAATTAAGTATCCAAATGAAGTAATCTTTACCTGATTTTCTAGAAGTAATTTATGTAATTCTCTGAATGCAAGCCTGCATTGACTAGAAAAGTGGGGACAAGTTTGCAAAGAAAAAATAACTTTGAAGGTACAAGTATGTGATTTTCAATGATCTGTGTATTTTCTGGTGATTAGAGAAATCATATAAACAGTTACCTAGGATCCTGGGACTCGAAACCAGACATATTCAGGTAATGTGCAACCACTGAGTCAGGTATTGACGGATTGTAGTTTTCAAGTTGGAGGAGAAAGTCGCTCAGAGCGTGGCCTACGCCTGTGTCGTCGTCCATAATGACCGACGGAGAGCCCATGCGACTCATCTGCATGGCGCTGTCAACAATTACATCCGAAAAATTAATAAATAAACAAAAACTAAACTTCAGGAACACACATTTTTACTTACTCAGCACAGATAATGTAGAAATTTTTCAACAGTTCAATGTCATTGAAGTTGAGGTTGGTCAGCCTGATTACGTTTTGTTTTTGTGATAATTTCTCATTTTTATTTGATCAAGTTATAATGGTTAATAAATTAGGTACAGGTTAGAATATGATAAAAAATCTCCAAATTAGTAGAAAAAGTAGAAAGAAACAAGTCTAAATTTTCTAAAATTTTATTAAATGAAACGCCTTGCATTTGATTCACAGCAGTAATTAAACGCAAATTGTGCACGTCATTCAAGTGTTTCTACAATTTTATGGTTTACCCTAATATTGTAATTATTCAAAAAATAAGGGTAAGAATTTTAGCGATCAAAATGTTTAAAATACTATTTTAGGTTAATATACAGATCAAATTCATTTCAAAATCTTATTCATGTTTGGTTCTTCATCATTTCGTAATTTTACATAGTTTCTTACTCAACAAAATCCCACATCATACCCCCTAATGATTTTGTTAATAATGCATTTGTAATATATTTTTGCAAAATCATTTTTAGAATGATAATCTTGTAGTAATTGCAAGGATAACATTAAAATACGGCCTATTTATTTTTAGAAATCAGTGGAAATTAGATAAATTGCACTAACCACCCTGACCTCGTGGTGCTTTTCCGTGTGGTTGGCAACATCTGCCCCTTCCTGCCTTCTTTTACGCCGCTCCTCTGGGCAGAACTGCGAGAGAACGTGATCGATCGAATTTCAAAAAAGGCACACGCCTACCCCCTGTGCTCCCGAGATCACGAAATAACTCTAAATCTCCTGATTTTAAATTCAGGGGTTCGTGTTTCGTGATTTATTCCATTCCGTGTGTGTAGATTCCACCCGACCCGCGAGGTAATTACCAAGTGAGCACCCACCTAATCGTACAAAATGTCGAACCTCGCTGATCCGGTCGCGTTCGCGAAAGATTTCATCGCTGGAGGTGTCTCCGCCGCAGTCTCCAAGACCGCCGTCGCGCCCATCGAGCGCGTCAAGCTGCTGCTCCAGGTCCAGCATGTCAGCAAGCAGATCACGGCTGACCAGCGCTACAAGGGTATCGTCGATGCCTTCGTCCGCATTCCCAAGGAGCAGGGCCCCCTGTCCTTCTGGCGTGGTAACATGGCCAACGTCATCAGGTACTTCCCCACCCAGGCGCTGAACTTCGCCTTCAAGGACAAGTACAAGCAGGTGTTCCTCGGAGGCGTAGACAAGAACACGCAGTTCTGGCGCTACTTCGCGGGTAACCTGGCGTCCGGTGGTGCCGCCGGCGCTACCTCCCTGTGTTTCGTGTACCCGCTCGACTTCGCGCGTACCCGTCTGGCTGCCGACGTGGGCAAGGCCGACGCACGCGAGTACAAGGGCCTGTTCGACTGCATTGGCAAGATCTTCAAGTCCGACGGTCTCGGCGGTCTCTACAGAGGCTTCGGCGTGTCCGTACAGGGTATCATCATCTATCGCGCCTCATACTTCGGCTTCTACGACACAGCCCGTGGCATGCTGCCCGATCCCAAGAACACACCTCTCGTCATCAGCTGGGCCATCGCGCAGACTGTCACCACCGTCGCGGGTATCATCTCGTATCCCTTCGACACGGTTCGTAGGCGCATGATGATGCAGTCTGGCCGTGCCAAGAGCGACATCCTGTACAAGAGCACCATCCACTGCTGGGCCACCATCGCCAAGTCAGAGGGCACTGGCGCCTTCTTCAAGGGAGCCTTCTCCAACGTGCTCAGAGGAACTGGAGGCGCTTTCGTGCTTGTCTTATACGATGAGATCAAGAAGCTTCTCTAAATCTAATGTAAGAATAATTGTTACCATAATTACAATTAATTGTGATTCCAAATCACCTCTGATAGCCACTCCCTTAAATCATGTATTATTAGACGCGGAATTAACCTAGTAACTTATTTTAGTTAAATAAAAGCGTTATACACCAATTCCAACATGTATTTTGTTTTATTAAATTATTAGGTATTACATAATGCTTAGCTTGCACCTCTGAAAAGTTACATAATAACATTCATGTAGATCTTGTTTTGAGTTCTGAAGTTTCTTCTAAATATAATTTGCCTCTGATCATCACTCATTCAGCCAGTGTTTGTTATGTAACAACCTCATTTCATTCAATGTTTGAGGTCAAGGTTAAAAGTGTACCTTTAGTAATGATAATGTCCTATTAATTAAATTAACTGTTGGAATAGACTTCATTTACCTAGTGAATATATTGTGAAAATTTTAGATTTTCACTTGTTATGTGGTTATTTAATCAATACTTAACCTATGTGGCATTGGGAGTGAGACCTTGTATGTTGTAAAGAAGTGATCCATGCAGAACCCTGTGAAAAATCATGTTTAACAGCTGTGGAATCCAAAATCATGTGATTGAGAGCTGTTATGTAACAATGCAGTATGAATATGTGCTATGAGTGTGCATTGTGACCTAGTAGGAATTTAATTTTAGTTCACTTTTAAAAAGTGCTATGCAATGTAGTTAAATCCACATGTATAACATCATTATGTAACATTGTGTTACTATGAGCAGGTTCACGGTAACAACGGACCTGCCGGACATCTTTCTTGCTCGGTGTGAGTTTTTTGGTGTGAAAAACTGACATTCGAGTTATTATTCTAGAAAATAAATGTTAAATAAATATTTATTGCCTTTTATTGTTATTTTACCTATTAGCCATTTTAAAATCTTTAGAACACAAGCTTATAGATTAAAAATTGTACACCTGCATCTTACACATTCTGAATAACTTTCTTTGACAGAAAATTAATTTCATTCACAAATTACTAAGTACATTTTCTAAATGGAAGTCTCCTCCCATTGATTTGAAGTATTGAAACCACCAATAGTGATCAGCTGATTTGGGCATTTCCTAATAAAATTCAAATAAGAAAAACAAATTCTAATTCTGCATAGGTACACATTTTTAATTAATGAATTATGTATATAGAGGATAATATAAATCTGGTGATATACTTAGAAGAACTTCCAATAATTACTCCCTTAAGGGAAATAGTGTTCTCATTCAGTACTGTAGAGGAAAAAGCGGCAAGCAGGGATTTCACGATCCACTAAAATTACTACTTATCTACACACGTTAATTTTGTGATGACGTACACCACGTCAAATTAGTGATGTCATTTTACAGCTGATGTAAAGTAGCGATCACGAGCTAATGTAGTGACTGATTTTAGGTACATCCATTTAAGTTGAAGTATGTACATTACATTTAAAACGCAGCTGTGATTGACCCGCAGACTGTAGCACGTGAATGGATCAATGCACAACATGAGAACTACACCAAAAGTAAGTCAATCTGCCTAGCCTTTTCCCAACTTTTTTGGGGTCGGCTTCCAGCCTAACCGGATGCAGCTGATTATCAGTATTTTTCTATCAAAAGTAAGTCTAGTATGTAAATAGGCAGGTAGGTATTGTAAGATAATAAGAAGAACGTTCCAAGCAAGTCGACAATCGTTAGTCAATAACAGACCAGACATTTTCGTTGGTTAAGTTACGTAATCTTCTACTTATTATTCCGCGAACTAAGTTCAAGGATACGGTCGTTATCCATCTCCATATTATAATTTTGGCTATTATTGATCGCCTGAACGATACTTCATTAATCCTTTGCGCTTTAATTACCTACCAAGTACCTTAAGTACCTTTGCCAAGTACAGTCATCAGTTTTTTTTTTAATTTTTAATATTGAAGTGTTGCTAGTTATTGTTCTAATATAAAAAAAAAACTGAAAAAATAAGGTTTGTCATGTTGGCATCCGGTAGGTATACCTAGGTATGTAACAATCACGAACCGGGAATGTTGAGCCACTAGCTTATCATCTTAACTTGGTTGTGTTACACGAATGCCGCCCGTTTCTCGTTATTGAAATGTCACATGTTAAATTTCACGGGCGGCATTCGTGTAACACAACCAAGTTAAGAAGTGGCTCAACAATCCCGGTTTGTGACTGTACATTTTTAGGTTAAGTTTAATTTAATTGTTGATGATGATGAAACGAGATAACGAAATCGAGCTCATAAAGCTTCATCGTATTCTCACATAAGGGTAAATATAAATAATAAAACTCCTCATTGGCTAAACACATTTTTATTGACGTAGGTATTGTAATTGAGTATGATGCATGCAGATATGTAACTGTTATAATATGAACATGGAGCTCTGGAAAACCGCAGTAAGTACCTAAAATACTTTCTTTAGCTATAAAAAAAGTATGTTGCTACTAATTTTTGTTCTAAATATATACATCTGAAAGAAAGACCACCAGAGATTTCATAAATCAATAACCAGACTTAATGACAGTTAGTGAAATTTAAACTAAAATCGACCTAATCTGTAGAGAGTTAAGTTCAAAATTCAATGACTAGTTACAACCGGTAGAAATGAGTGCTACACTTCTTGTAGACTATTACTGATTCATCGCGTATATTCAACGCGTGTAATGATGAGTAACACGTGTTATCATGTATGTACTACTAGAACATAACAATATCACGTGTAATCATAGTTCAGTTGGCTCCATTTTGACATAGTAGGTAGCTATATACCTATTGTAAATCAATTAGATGGCCATCTTAGATTTGGCAAAATGGCGGTTTGTACTTTTGGTTATGTGTTATTATTATTATCAGCCGTTTGTGTCCCACTCCCTCTGCAGGACAAAGAACTCTCTACCCTCCTTCCCTATCTACAATATATCTACCTACTGCTGCTTGTTGCCTACACTTGTGAAAAAAAAAAGTCGAGATCGTCCCGACGATGGCGCTGGGCGGGACGAACTCGACTTTTTTGCATCGCCATCTCCTCCGGGGCCTGCCGCGTTGCCGTTTGCTTGAATGTGTGTTATCTTTAGGTAATAAAGCCTGTGATAAAGCTCAGTCAAGAGTTGGTTTTTATGTTCGTTTGTTTGTATGTTTGAACGCGCTAATCTCTAGAATTAGGTAAGTACCAGTCGGATTTGAAAAAATCTTTTTGCATTTGATAGCCCTTATATACCTACCTACCCAATATTAATTCTTGAGGAATGCTATAGGCTGTTTAACATCACGCTTTGACCCTTAAGAGCCGAGCAAAAAGAGAGAAAGAACGCAAAGCAATAACGAAGTAATAGCGCGAGCAGGCGATTAGGTTGCAATGGGGTGGGTCGGAAGTCGCGGGCAGAAAGAAACTTCTAAATAAACGAAGTTATAAATACGTTGTATAATCTAAGCTCTTAATGTCTGTTGGCATGTGCTAAATACATCTAGCTCTCAGATAAACTCCAAAAGAATTTTTGGACATCGATAAATGATAAACCTATCATTTGCCAAAGACAATTTTGCTATATTTTACTAGGCAGGCACTGATCGGTCCAAGTATTTAGCCGTCATAAGCAAAAAGGACGAATCTACAGAAATATTGAAATGGAGAATAAATATTTTGTCCTTTTTATTATACAATATACAAAAGCAGATGCGTCATAATTTAATAGTAAGTTATTAGGTTTTCTGGTAGATGCGTTTTTTCGCTGATTCCGAAAAAATAAATAAATAACTCTATTTCAAAGAAAATGTCAAATACGTCTTTTTTCCTTATGACGCTGACGGCGGTATTGATTAGGTAGGTAGGTACACTTTCTAGGTCAAATCGTGTAGTCTATAGCTGTTGTAAGCTAGTATTCTAGGTAACTATTAAACCTGAGATTATGTAGGAACAGAGCAGTTCCTTACGGATACTTACTACCTAGATATTGTCGCTTAACTTCAAACTCGGATAAATCCAATTCTAAGATTTTTTAAGATTTTCTTGTCAAAAGAAACGGAAAAAGAAATGCTTTTAAACAATTTTATCAGTTGTGTGGTTTCGCATGGTTCTTGAGAAATAAACCGTTAAAATCATAATATTTTATCTAAGTCAGATAGATCCATGAGACAGTTTTTTTCAAATGTAGTTAAGTCCATGAGAGCCAATCAGGTAATTGCGTTTGTTCAACATGGCCGTCAGTCCACGTAAACTCTGCGACAGTAACACCGTTCACTCCTGCTTTTTATTGTTTCTTTTTATTATTTGGACAGTTCCCATGGATAATTCCATTAAAATTGTGTCACCAAGTAAGGCCCGCAAGCGACCTAATATAAAACTTCGCCGTAAGAAAGTGGAAAGAGCGAAAATTCGGTAAGTTTAAAATACCTATACCTATGCGTCGTTTGGAATCTTGGGTTGGCACTAGTGTTGTGTTAACCATAACCATTATCGATTATTATTATTTTGTTGTTCTACTGTTACAGAATGATTTGGATATAATAATAAGTATGTAAGGATATAATATTGAGTACATTAATTATATTCTCCGATCAGATTTATGTAGGTATATAGGATCATGTAAGTTTTAAAATATAAGTGGTTTGTGGAGTTGGTCGTTGATATGTTTTGCAATTTTGCTTATTTTTTATATGCACGTTATATAATTAAAAATATAATTGTTAACGTCCGAGAATATTTATTTATTTAAATGATATAATAAACTAACATTAATATTTGTATTAAATTTTAACTCTGGGGCAAATAATCTCACTGAACTTCATTTTCAAAACAGTCTCTCGCATCGCATTTAGCTTCGTTTTAAATTATTTCTGTCTTATAAATAAACTCCTTTTACTTTTGTTTGCATTATTTTTGGTTGGTCTTGCCTGGTCGCATTTTGCGTTACGTAATAAATTTTAAAACTAAAGCTTTGATGTATTTTTAGTTATTCAACCAATCAACCACCAATAAAACCGACATGCGGACATAAAACCAAAGCTTATCAATGTAGCAAACTTAACTCAAACGATATCTTATTCTTTATAAAATTGAAATATTATAAAAAAGTGCTTAACAGTGAGAACGTGATAGGGCGACCAATGCACGAAGAAGAAATTGAAGAAGATGACTCGGAAGAAATATCGAATTTTGTTTAAAATGATTAAATTAGATATCTCCTATTATTGTAAAATAAAACTAGATTTCCTTATTTTGTTTGTATTATTTTAGTTTTATTCAGTTAGCTGCTACAAATTATTTGTCGATAGTATACCGTGACTTCGCCACTACCACATCCCTAGTTCTAATCGTGTTTTTTCAAATCCAGATAAATCCGAATCCATTAAATCAAAATTCTATAAATCCACACTGAGTTTTTTCAAAGATAGATAAATTGCATTCCATTATATCAAATGAAGGTAAATCCAACCTAAATATTAAATTTTTGAAAGAATGAGTGATTTAAATACTGAATTGGCTAAACAGGATCGTTTTCTTCAATAATGTTGCCATAATAAAAAAATACTATGTTTTAATTCATGAAATTAAGACTATTAACACTTTTTTTTAAATATCTCCTAACAGGGTAGAGTGGATTTATACGAGTTTGAAGTTAAGCGACACATAGTATACAGAGTCTAGACTATAAAACAAAGGATGTTGCTAGCCAGTATTACTTAGACCCTGTCCTTCAACGTGAATTGAAGTTCACGGCCAATAGCCATCGTCATGTAAGCAAAATGTACAGTCAACCGCATATCATATTCGCTCATACATATATAATATATATCGCAATAAATAAATATCAGTGGTAACAATTTGCCATTGATATCGTAGATGTAAGGACGATTTTCGTAGAGCAAGTGTTACCATTGATGTGTAGGTGACGTTATCTGTCGGGAATTCAGCCCGTTGTCGTGGTTGTAACTGCGACGCCAGCTATCTTCAAATTCGTCATCTTGGTGACATATTTTGATTACTTTTTTCTTCTAATAATTCAGCAATAGTGAGATCACAGAGGGCAATAACCTCCAAATTATCGATTAACCTTACTCAGCGTTATTATTATTTTATGGCTTGGTACAGGAGAGTAATTTTTATACGAAACGTCACAAATCGTGACAAAAATGAGTAACATGAACTTGGTTATGTAACAATAGTATGGCGGGCTCAAATTAACTTTATCGTTCGTAACAGCGCTAGTTATTTGTAAGGCAAAAAGCTTCGATGTTTTAAATTCAGTACTTAAAAAAATACTTCCTTTTATCCGTGTGCCAAGATTAGCGAGACTATAAATTATTCTGCCAAATCCAGTATAGGTTAGATCACTCTTGACCGCGCGACAAGGCTTGCATTGGTGACTTTGACAGAGCTTTTATGTCGTTGCAATAAGGACGATTTTCCTGTTGTGTCGTTGACCGTTCCACAGTTGTAGAGAATCTGCTTAGGTACGGCTTACACTCGAGCGATCCGCCACCAACCGATTTAATCAAGGTGTCCATTTGCTTTATTCGTTAAATCAGCGGACGTTAAAGTAGTTGGGTTGTTCTAGTCATAACGTATGAGCAAATCTAAAACTTATCGATTATAGGAATAAGGCGGTTGATTCAGTGAATATTTTTTTTGTAAGGCGAGTTCTACCTGCCTTCTACAAAGGTTTTGGTAGGTAGGAACGGTTCAATGTTCCTTCATGCATAGACGTAAATATCCGGTGATAATATTTAGTAATGATGATTTGGCTGTTTGGAGTAGGTAGTAGGTATCTGAAACCATATTATGTATTAAAAGCGCTTTTATGTAGTTTTGTGCCAGCTGTTTATCTTTTTTAACTTAAATCTTGCACGCAATAGGACTAATTGCGTAACGCACTATCAATCAGAATCTGAATCATTTTGAAGCAAATTGCTAATCCATTGCTTTATATGTTCGAAAAATAGGTCTGATCGACAACGTAAATAACACAATGAATGTTTTTTGTTGAACTGTCAAAATGAAACCCATTCCGATCGATAGTGTGTGTTATGCATTTAGGGTGCAGGAGGATACACGGAGCAGGAAGGGAGTGGGCAAGTATGCTTGGTCACAGTTTTACCCAAGTGTGGTTCATGCTCCCCGTGACTCCCTCACGGGGTTTATGAACTCGTGACCCCCCAAATCATCTAAGCTGATGGTAGACATTATAGACAACCCGATTTACTTGTTTTTTTTTGTATTGGCCCTTGAAATTGAAGGTACTTGAGACAAATTAATAGGGGATCAACCTGATATTTAAGAGATTGATCTCCCGTTACCATTTTTATCCTCCCAAACCTTGTAACCTCCCCGACCCCTAATCGTGGCCCGAGGGCTGTCAGTGCTCCGACCACTCCTGGGTTTTGTTGATCTGAGCCTATAACTTTTATGTAAGTCCTTTGTAACGTTGTAATTTGAGCCTCGGGTTCCGTGACGTCACGCCACAGCTGTTCGAGGCATGCACGGCAGCTGGAATGTGAACGAACATAGTTCACCTTTTTTTTAAGGCAGAGAACCTTTTTTTCTTTTGCTGTGTTGAAGAGCAACTTGAGATAAGTTTTGCCCTGCTAGGTTTTAGCCTACAGTTATACATCAACTAGCTGTTGGCCGCGGCTTCGTCTGCGATCCAGGATGAATAGTAGCCTATGTCTTTCTCCAGGTCATGGTCTACCCAAGTACCAAATTTCATCCAAATCCGTTCAGTCGTTTAAGCGTGAAAGCGTAGTCAACAAACAAACTCTTTCGCATTTATATTATTACGTAGTTAGGATAGCTAGGAAGATGAAAAACCGCTCTATCGACACACAAAATGTATTAGGTACTTAAATAAATAAAAATATAAATAAACTCTTCACACATTACTAAAGTTTCTATATTAATATAATTCAAACATGATTCGAAAGACACGTGGCGCCATCTATTATCGTTATTGTTGTTTTCCTCGAGAACAGTACTTTTTTTCGGGATGAAAGTTACCCTATGTCCGTGTCTGTACACCTGACAACGTATATGCAAAATTTCAGTATGATAGGTTCAGTGGTTTAGGCGTGAAAAGGTAGCAAACAAACAAACAAACTTACTTTCGCATTTATAATATTAATAATAAAGTTAGGATGCCTACAGTCCTTTTATTTGTACCTAAGCCTGAAAAGAGGAAGTCTCGATTATCTCGAATACAAAATAGCTCAAGGCCCGCGTTTAGCAATGATGTACTACCAGTACTAAATGATGTTCTAAATTTAAAGACGACTTGGCGCCAATCTCAGCTGGGACTTGCTTGTTGGGAAAAAAACATGAGGAAGTCTATAGACTTCCTCATGTTTTTTTTTTTATCGCGGCACGTGCAATTTCAGTGCTGCCGATGATCGAAAAGGTGACACTTTAATTTCTGAAACAGGGTGCGATTTTTCATCCGTTTATTTTATATTCTTGGGTGAGTAGGTATTGATAGGCATCGACCTGCACCGTAATTACGTAACACACTATCGATCGCAATCTGAATCATTTTGAAGCAAATTGCTAATCCATTGCTTCATATGTTCGAAAAATTAGTCTGCTTAACAACGTAAATAACGCAATGAATGTTGTTAAACTGTCAAAATGAAACCGATTCCGATTGTTAGTGTATTACGCAATTAGCGTGCTGAGTTCGATTCCCGGGTCGGGCACAGTGCTATTAGGTATTTCCATCTGGAATTTCTCAGTAGCAGCCTCGAGTCTGGATTTGTGCCTGGCTGATGGCAATGGGATCGCCCCACAGATAATTATGTTACTACCGCGCGTTTTGTGAAGACTCGAAAGCGTCGCAATTGGGGCACATTGGGGTACTGTCTTTAGTCCTCGTCAAGCAAAGTGTAATAATAAAAAAACACGACCCTAATTTTTTGAGACATAGTTCACGACCAGATTTTAAACGTTGGTTTCTATGAACGTAACACATCTTGTGTATAATATCATTGGCTCGCCCTCTGTTACAATAACTGGCGATAATGTGGATGTATATAGCTACCCTACAGTACCGTAGTACACCTCTGTCTTTCCCTTTATTTATTTGTTAATGGCACATAACTAAATGTGTTATTTTTTTGATAATGTTACCATTCAGAGATAAGCAGCTCATTTATAATAGACATAATGATAGATTATACGTTGATTAAAGTAATTTTCGAAGCGTTGTCATTATTCAAATAAAATATATAAAGAATTTCTTTTTTTGTTTCATTTAAACTGCTCTCTTGAAAAAAGTAAATTTTCGAGATCTGTCAGTATCAAATTAAGAACGATGTCATCAGTGAATCAGCAAAGAAAAAGTTTCAGTGATATAAGAATCGGCTGGAAAATAAAAAGTAATTGCCTAACCTCCTTGAAATTAGGCTACCTAGGTACTCAAAATTAATTTAATGCTTCTCTCGATTTCATTCATAAAATTAATGTAATGGAGCCTCTTCATAATTGGCAACCATACAATTTTATCCCTTTTATCACCCCCCTTTAGGATTATTTTTGAGACAAAAAGTAGCCTACGTCCTTCCCCAGGATGCCATCTATCTCCATGACAAATTTTATCGAAATTCGTTCAGTGGTTTAGTTTAGTTTTTCAGGTTATCGTCTGTGATCGTCGATTGTGAAGAGGCGCCATTATACGCCCCCTCGGAATCTCGTCTAGACTTTGAATGCCGGAAATGCGGCATCTTTCAGTTACGTAACGTGTTACGTAAAGTTACTGCGGAAGTGCGGACTTTGCCCTTTCTGCCGTAGTAAATAGGTACTCGAATGAAGTTATTAGTTTTATGTCTACAATCACTTTGATGTAACCGTAAAGTTTTTGCCAAAAAAACAACTGAATGTGCCGTTATGCTTTGATTGTTCTGTCAACCGGACTTTTAAATATTTTTGTTGCATAACAAACACTTTTTTCCTTCCTGAGGTCGGTCTGTAGATGGGTGACCACTGACCATCCATTACATATCGAAACCCCCTCATGCCTTTTGATCCCGGCTGTCATTCATAGATCTTTGACCGTCCTTACGGGTCGTCAGAAGCCCGAAAGTCTGAAAACTATAGTCTTACCATGGGATATCGTATTAACAAGTAACTGGTTTGTGGAGGTCAGATGGGCAGTCGCTCCATGTAAAATACTGGTATTCAGCTGCATACGGTTAGACTTGAAGCCGACCCCAACATAGTTGACAAGACTAGACAGATTCTATTTCCATCTTCTCAAGAATGTCCCATGTAATCATTCAGAATTCGTTTAATCATGACAAGTGACGTCACATGAAACTAGAATTTATGTAAGGTTAGGTAACAAGACAACGCCGGGCGCCGCGCCGCCATTCGTTGTCAGCTTATCTTCAACATTGAGCCTCGGAATTTGTACAAAGATTTGATAATTAACTAGACAGCTGTGATAACGTGAAACGTGACTAAATCGCTGTTATAAGTTTGTAGGTATGAGGGAAGCGCTAAAATAACCCGCGAAATTCAAATTTTCTTACGAATTTTGGAATTTGCAGCTCAGTGTCTGGGTGTATGTTGATTAAAGTATCATTTGCGATCGTAACAAATATGTATTTACAGAATTATAATCATAAGAATCAGTAATGTTAGTACAATCCTCAAATTTCTAGATTTCATGCAGTAGTTATTCATTAGGATTATTTGAACCTAGTGACTTGTATTGATGATTTTAATGAGTACAATTCTATAAATACAGATGTGTTACGGACGCGAATCATATTCAGATCAACATACAACTTTTCAACAGTGTCCATAGATGCAGCACTCGCTGCATATCACGGATACGTATCGTCTGTGCTGTCATATGGTCTGATACTATGGGGCAATTCAGTTGAAATTTTAAGGGCATTTCGGGTACAAAAAGTGCGTTAGGGCAATAGCCTGGCGTCTGGTTCTTGGACAGTTGTAAAACTTTATTTAAAAAACTTCACATTTTACCCTTACCCGTTTTTTCCGTGGAGAAATGCTCATGCATACTGCACTACCACGGGGAGATAGTGCAGTTATGTGGTGCTGGTCATGGTCTACTCATGTGCTAAATTTCATCTAAATCCGTTTAGCCGTTTTAGCGTGAAAGCGTAACATTTATAATATTAATTAGGATTACGATTATTATAGTTAGGATTAGTATTATCATTGTTTCGAGTATGGGCGCCGGCGCGGTCTAAACGATGTGACTTCTCATGATTATCCATGCACAATATTGTCTCCACGAGTCAATCAATCTACTCAGCCGAAGGGGTCTTGCATTTAGCAGTGAATTTTCCGGTACAAATGTTGCAGGTTCATGTACTGAAAGGAACAAAGTTTTCAACTCAATTCAATTCAAATATTTTATTTCAGAAAAAAAAACTTTGTAAGGTATAACTTAACCTAATGTTAGTATTAACTTGAATTAATAATAATAAACAACTAATGAACCATTGTTCACCAGTTTTTTAGGGTAAGTGTGTCTGAAAGATTACCCACCTTCGTAACAGGGGAGAGTTCCACCGGTCTGAAAACACATTCAGGATGCCATTGGAGGAGCAGCGCAAGCGCGCCATCATGGAAGCGCATCGCTTCCGCATGATCGTGGAGAACCCGTCGACGGACGCTTCCGCGACCATCCCTGACGCGCTACATCACCACGGCAACCCCAACAGCACCCTGAATGCGTTATTGCACTGTTCGCGCAGGTCGCTGTATACTTTGCCAAAGGCTGGGTATACTTTGTCCACAGGCTGCACGTGTGAAACGACTGGTAGAAGCTCAAGGCGTTATCTTAACAGAATCAGTACAGCGTGCAAACCTGCGGGCCAGAATGTTGCAACGGACAGCCAGCGACCTGTTTCTTTTACGTGATTGCTAATACACATTGATGCGCAAATTGATTGTCTACCAAGAGCAATTGAAGCGATTGACAAATTACTACAACAGAAATTGATGACAATTGATCAGTTGCAAGTGGCTAAGTAGCCGCACGGGTCGATCCATGCATCCAGTTAAAGGTTCCTGTTTCTGCAGCCCTAACCACCGGTAGCTTGGACCCTGCTCCCGACACCGGCGGACCTATATTTTATTTTATGGTCCAAGAAGACTTCATCCAACGCTTTCCTTCAGGAGATCAGGCGTTGCGTTGGAACGAAGAACCTTTCATCTTCACCGTAAATTAAATGAGTTCCAAATTAAATGAGTTTTGACCAGAATTCAGCTACGTCGAATGCATTAGCACTGGCCTCGCAAAGGTTTTTCATAGTGCAGGTTTTATTGCACAGAGAGCGCGACAAAAGCAGAGGCATCTTTCGTGGTGTAACTCCTCGTTGGAGTAAGTAAACACACTCTGGTAAGGAGTTTCATACTTTGCGGCTATCACGCATATGAATGTCGAATGTTCTGTAGAGTGGTTTACACTGTGCGTTGTCTGACAGTCACACACGGAACAATATTAAACCACAGATAACTCTCTTACATAATCCTGGCTTGTATGACGGATAGCCCCGATTTCCGTAACATTCAGACTTTATCTCGTATATATCAATAAGAGTCGTAGATATACGTTGAGGACATCGCTTGTCTCCGCTGACACTGACTGCCAGTTATTTTTATCTGTAGGGCCGAGTTAAAATTGTACGATCAGCTGATTGGAGAGCTACCGACATTGGGTTTAGAATAGATAGACAGACGTGTTTTTTAGCTGTTATTTTTGAAAATATGACCGTGTGGCCGTCCTCAAATATTAAAAATAAAATAATGGTGTAAAAAAAAATACCTCCTTAATTACCTATTAGTTTTCGTTAACACTAAATTTATCTTGGATTTTCGGTGCGTGGTGGTACACAGCTCCAGCTCCAGTTATCTAAAGAAACCAAACTCTAGGATTAATTAGAGCTAGGTAGTAGGTACTGTAAAGGCTCCATGTACTGGCTGACATTTTATCACGCACGCCGTTAAAGAACTCCCTTTTTTTAAATAAATAAAAAAGGTAAGTATTATATATAGTTCGTCTTTTGATTTTAGGCAGGAGTTTGGCTTGAGCTAGGGCGTTAGGCGGCTTAGGCGGTGTAGTTTAAGAAGTGCGCGATTTCTTCCGAATTCTTCCGAATATATCGTTTCATTATAAATTATAGAATTCGTCATTGCGTCTCCGTCTGTTATTTCTTATTTAGATATATATTCTTATTCCTATTCCTGATATATTCTTATTCCTGTGGAGTCTAAACTTCAACAGTACCCTCACGCCTGGTATCTGATTTGAGAATTTGAAGTTGATAACATGTCTTCCTTAATGCTAACATTACTTAAGATGACTACTTCACTGTAGACCGCAAAATTTAAAAAAAATATGCCGGGTGTTATGGCTGGTTTACTCAGTGCGAGCTGCTAACTAGACAGTAGACAGCTTCTCGCACTGTGTACTCGCATGTCAGTAGCTCAGCATGCCTTGGCTGTTTACGCAGTGTAAGTTGCTTACAGTGCGAGTTGTAGCACTGCAGCTTCTCGGTAGACCGACTCGCACGCTAGCTCGCATGAAATAAATAAATGTTGAAGTTACTCGTCTGCGAGCTACTGTCCAACTCGCAAGTGCGAGTAACTCGTATTATACATCCACACAGTGCGAGTTACTGCACTACAGCTATTCGGTAGGCTGAATCGCACGCTAGCTTGCACGCTAGCTCGCACTGTGTAAACTAGCCATAAGAAAGTCTAATAGAATACCTAGCGAAATGGAATCCTAAAAAGGTCTAGATAGAACGAGCGTATTTTAATATTAGTTCGCCGAGCTGAATCGATCCGATATCACGGGCCGTGTGGTGGTCGTGACCTATCGGCCCACGAGGAAGCTACATCACAGATAATACACACTAAGCGTACGGTAGGTATACTTAGAACCTCTTTGCTGATCTCTGCAGTAAATCGCTGTTTAACCCTGTGGGTTGAAGAGGATTTAACTGATTTTGTCCTGTTTGGTCAAAGACTCTTTGGAGAAATTGAAAGAATGAACTGGCCGCATTGATGATATTAAGCTTTGGTGTGGGGTGCTGGGCAAATCAGTGGGCGTATGGATGCCAAATGTACATGTATCTAGCGAGATCTTTCAGTACTTAAAGGTCAAAATAAGTATACGAAGGCAGTAAGAACTGACTTGAACCGGCTAAACTCTGAAAACGCCAACCCGTCTTGAGAAAGCATGGTGATCAATGCTCGTGCCTTCTCATTATGAGAAGAGGCTTGCCCAATAGTGGGACACTAATATGCTGGTATTATTAATCATTATGATCAACAACACTCATGGGCCAAGGTGGCAATTGGCCTTCAATGTATGACAATGTTTGTTTACTACAAAAAGACCTTGATAAAACTTAACGTCTGAAAAAAGATTCTTAACTCAATTGTCTAAAAAAACGCCGGAATATACACCCAATCAAGACCCACTTTAACGGAGATTTTCACTTACAGCAAACATTTTCACGGGCAAAATGAACAGTGACATTTTCGTAAATTTTCACGATCAAAAATGCTCATACACAGCGCCGAGGTCACAACAGCTGATAAAATATAACTAAATAATGATAAAAAGTTAACTAATCTTGAAACAGATGAGTGAAGATGACCTAGATAACGTTCCGCATTGCGCCAGAATATTTGGCAGACTGTATTAGGAACCATTGTATCTTATATAACCTCTTTACGTACAGACATGACAATTTAAAAATAAAAGATGGCGGAAATGCGAGGTCGTTAGCATGTGCGTCATGGGTTTCGACGTTTGAATTTCTTTTTTTCTTTTCATCTTTTTGAACACGAAGCTGGCAGGTGGATGGAAGAACTGAGTACCCCCAGGTTCTTTCACTGACAGACAAAACGCGCAGCCTAAAGCACCCTAAAGGCCTAAACCGCTGTGTCTAGAAGCATGTTTTGCACATAACAAGATTTCGAAAGAAAGCACTAAGGAAGGATTTTGGAAAATTCATCTCCTATAGGGGTAAATAGAACATGAAAGTTTGTATGGTAGTTGGTAATTTTGGGCGACGGGGTTTCCCATCAGCCATACGGCTCGTAAAATAAATTACCTCCACGAACAGCGAATATTTTCTGGTTCTTACACCCGGCACGGCACTACCTTCGCAAGCCCTCCCTGCTGGGAGCTACCATCTTGCTGACTCACTGACTGGCTAATATTTTGCTAGCAGTTATTAGCCAGTCAGCGTGAATTTTGTATTTTTAATACAAACGTCCAAGACGAAAAGTAGCATACCTAATATCCTTCGCCAGGTCCCAGCATGGTCTCATAGAGTATCCGTCAAATTTCATAACAATCGGTTCAATGGGTTGGCGTGAAAAGGTAACAGACAGAGTTACTTTGGAATTTATAATATTGGTATAATGTAAGAAGGGCTCGTGGCTAAGAAATAACAGCCGCACGGGTCGATCGATCAGGTTAAACTACGCTTGCCGCGGTTGGTCTGTGAATGGGTGGATCTTTGACAGTCGTTACTGGTCGTCAGAACCCTGAAAGTCTGAAGGGGTATTGTTACCAAGGGGTATTGTTATTACCCAGTAACTGGTTTGTGGAGGTCAGATAGGCAGTCGCTCAATGTAAAATACTGGTATTCAACTGCATCCGGTTGGACTGGAAGCCAACCCCAAAATCGTTGGGAAAAGGCTAGGCAGATGTTGATGATTATAATATTAGTATTCATAGTAACTATGGATTTTACTTCGGGGCGGGTGTGGGTTATTCTGACCTAGTCCGTGCAGATACGAGAGAGAGAAGACAATATTTTATAATACTGTCTCTCTCTCGTATCTGCCATGGGGAATACCTATCTTTAAAGATAGCGGTCACACGATGTCATTAGCACTAGGTAACAGCGTCATAGACTCATAGTTTCTGGAAAATTATTGACGTAACACCGCGGAACACATAACTCGGTAGTCAAGGCCGTTTCGAGTAAGTCAACATAATTATTATCACCTTTGTCAAAGATGTCATTATCAGGGTCTTTAGCTAGATTCACTGCTAGGGTGAATATAGCCGCTGTCTTGTCGGTGTCTGTATTTCCGGCTACAGCAGAGTATGACGGAGTCTTCAAGTGTCGAGTGAATACAGGTAAGTAGGAGGCCACATTGCTTACCATCAAATGAGAATCTGTGGTCAATAGAAGGCCCGGTCTCATAAAAGAAATGCTTTTATGTTTGAGAGTGATTTCGATTTAAAACCATTTTCACTAGACCTTATTAATATTATTTTATAGTAATTGTTAATTATTTATTTATTAACTTCGGTCTAAAGTAAACCAGAACTACAGATCGCATCATCATACGCCATTTTATTATAAAGGTGAAATTGAATTCATGGGCTTTTCAGGAGTCATTGTACTCATCATTAAGAACAACTTTTAATATGGGACCAAACCCGAATTCGCGAAAAAAATAAGCTGTTCGCTATATTTATGTTCGCATAACTCGTCAAAATGTAGGGAACAGTAGAAGGGCTGAAGGAGAGAGAGTTCAGAGAAAGAAGTTCAAGTGAGGGAGAAGCTTAAGAGCCCAATTAGCTGGGTAGAAGAAGTGGCGCAACAAACTCCCCAGCAGCACAGCTGTCTGTTCAGTTAAAAAAACTTGAATCTATACAACACTGCGCATAATAATTTAGGTACCTACATTACGCAACACAAAACATTAAATTAAATTATTTGCTATAGGTAAGCTATCACACGCCAAAATACAAAAAAAAATCGAAAACTATTCTCAAGCAGAAATAAAAACACAAAACTATAAACGTAAGCAGAATTTTATACTTACCTAAATAAAAGCTTCCAGCAATAAAGGGCGTACCCACTTACATACATATCCGTATATGAAGCCGTAATTCGAAGTCATAAATGATAAACTAGGACCATCGAAGTAAAATAAACAAAGAGTTAACCCTACTAGTAGTTACAACTCTACTGCTGAGACACAGGCCTCATCTCGGTGAGAGGGAGCTGGCCGTGGTCCACCACACGGGCCCAGTGCGGGTTGGTGGATGTCACACATGTCTTCGAAGTTTTATAGGACATGGCTGTTTCTTCACGATGTATTCCTTCACCGTTTTGAGAGCAGTAGTGCAGTGGTCAATTGGTCACACTGGTGAAAAGTTGTGTGAAGATCGGTTGTCATTTGTCGTGGTGTATAGTGACTTGTAATTTGACATATTCCTGACGTGGTAGTGTCATTTGCATCCCATTTGCAACAATTAAGCACTGCATAAAGCCTACTTAGGTGAAAATTCATGGCCTTAGCAAATCTTCGCCGCGGAACCGCATGAAGTTTCGCTGATGTTCCGCTACTGGAGCAGCGGAACTTCATGCGAGTCAGTTGAATTGAACCATCTGCAGTTTCACTGCTATGGATTCGCGGCCGAGGTGTGTTAAGGGCTTCATGGGATTCGAGAAGACCCAGGTAGTTATTTTCGAAAGTTTCTCAGAATTCGTCACTAGATATCACTTTTCACTAAACTCTCAAATTTAATGACCTTCATTGATATTCCGTTGGGTACCTAAACCTTTCGATGTAACCAAATCAAAAACATCAAACCGGTTTATTAACATTCTACGTACCTACATGAACTTAGGCACTAGTTATCTCAAAAACTATGGAAAATTACGGGAAAGACTCAGCTATCTATCGAGGTATAAAAGTTGATGGCCAGATGGCGCGGTTGGTTAAGATACCACCTGCCATGCCGCAGGTCGTGGGTTCGATTCCCATCCAGGACAAACATTTGTGTGCATGGACATGTCTATTTGTCCTGAGTCTGGGTGTAATTATCTATATAAGTATGTATTTACAATAAAAAAAAAGTAGTGTATGTAGTTTATCAGTTATCCGGTTTCCATAGTACAAGCTCAGCTTAGTTTGGGATCAGATGACCGTGTGTGAACAATGTCCTAAGATATTATTATTATTTCAACAATTTGCAAATTCATTCTTTGCCCTGCATTATCGACTGTTTCATCGGCATCTCTAAATATAGTTTTAAGCTTTGTACCTTGTTTGGAGTCTTCCCTTGAGAAAACTGGTGCCAAAGTTCACATACCTACGTAGATTTTTTGTTATATGTATGATGTTACTTCAACTGTTTCGTGTTTGAGAAAATTTGGTTACCTACATCCAAAGGTATAATAAAGTATTAGGTATCCAATGGACACCCGTCGCGTCGCGTGTCGGCCAAAATTATTCCTTCATGAAAGTCTCCAAGGTCGGATGAGTCGGAAACTCGGAACCCGCATCATAAAAGATTTGAAATAAACTTCTCAACTCTCGAGGTGAACTTGGTCTTTATCTTGATGTACTCCACGACCTCCTCTACCTTCGTGGAGTGATGTAAACGTGACACGGGCAGCTACTTCGATGGAATAGGGGCAAGCTGCAACGTGAGGATCAGTCAATGCGGTATCGCACTGATTGCGACAAGCAGGCTTCTTTTACTCTATGTGAATGAAGCCAGCTTCTTCATCAGCCGACCTTGGCTTGTTACCTGCGGTAACGAACTTCGAACTACTTCGCGGGATCTTTGGGATCTTTCGTATTGCCGAAAATAAGACTAAGGAAACCCCAAAGAAACGATGGATGGACTGTGTGAAAGACGATATGGCTAGAAATGGGGTGACTTCTGAATGACGAGTAAAATAGAGAAGTGGGCGAGATTATCTCTGCCAGCAGTAGTTGGGTCTATGCTGGTGGAGTCGGAGCACTGAAGGGAAATGGCCTCCTTCTGTGAGACGGTGATGGTGCAGAAGGAGGCTGCTGAGCGGGATCGTGGAGTGCTGATCTCGCTCGGGGATGAAGGCCCTCCCCTCGATGTCTAACATGCCAAAACCCCACCTGCATCCTTTAAGGCAGGCGGGAATTTGGCCTCAGGGAAGATGGCGCACAGTATTCACGTGTTGCCTTGCATATTTCAGTTTCGGGAGACCCCTTTATATAGTCTCCTCAGAGATGTGCTCAAACAGGCATTGCACAGAGGGGTTCCGGATCGGTCTTTTGAGAGGTTTCGGAGGTAAAAACTTTCAGGGTTTTCCCCCGAAAACAAAAGAAAAAAGAAGCTGGCAGAAGAAGAACGATGATGGTAACTGGTAGTGGTACCAATGCCCCATCACTTCGCTGGCTTGAACATCTTAATAACACGACTTGCTACGATGACCGATGAACGAAGAGTTACGTCATCTAAACTTGTATCTGCTACATTGAATAAGGAGAAAATGTCTACGTTTATAGTTCTATAAATAAATAGTTGCTTCGATATTTTCCCGCAAGGTGACTGAAATCAAGGCGAGCGTATCTAATCGTAAATGATATAGAAAACTGTAGTGGGTACAGTGGATTATATAATCAATTTATTGTGTCGTTGGCGAGGTAAACGTTTCATTGACTAAGTATATCGCCTATCCATATAACTTGCGAACTATCCGGTAAGTAAGTTTAGGCGATGCTATTCTATTTAGCCAGTGCTATTCTGTAAAGTTCACTTCGTACCTCATAAATGATAAGTAATTACTTATTCCCTTTTCATAGGCTTTTTGAATGCAGTGTGACTGGAATCTTGTCTATTTTTGGGCGATTCGTTGTTATCCTAACGGGCGGGAAAATGTATAATTATTTCCCATAACAAAACCAAATATTCTCAGTTTCAAGACCCGTCTTTTAAACCTATTATTTGGGCTCATTGACCCCCACCGCGAATTTAACCCGTATTCTGCCAGCACGCCTTTACCCGTCGTGTTACGTCACATAGCTAGGTCTGTATATGACGTAATATTATTGATTTTCTTATGTACGTCACACGTAAGTAGGTTACAGAGAAAAGTCAGGAACAAAGTAAAGGAACCTTTAGGAAATAAATATCGAATCGAATAGTTTAACGAATAGAATAAGTCCGACCGACTCTTAGGCATATTGTTACTAAAACGGCGATCGGAGGTCATGTTTTAAAGTGGACTATGATAGACTTGACCGATGCGATTGATGAATTTATTGACGAAATACTAGAATTTCAATAATAATTTTACTACTCACTTTATAGGCTCTGTGATTTTTTTTTTATTGCATTCACACATGAAAAAGAGCAACTAACGCCGATGTCGTGTGAAGAAATGAAACGGAACGATGAGATTTTTTGTTTCACGGCGCGTGTCGCGGTTTTCAAGGTTTAGCATAGTTTATTTATTTATTATACAAATCAAATCAAAACTCATTCATTCAAACACAGGTAGGTAGGTGTTGCAACCAGCACCCTTACTAAGTTATAAAATAACTTGTATTAAGGGCAGTATATACAAGCTATACAAGCTATACAAGCTATATATACAAGCTAACACTAAAATGCATATACCTTTTCAAGGCATTATGGTCATTCCGTCTGGCCTCTTTCCACCGTCGTGTGCCAAGCAATTGGGTTCTAAAACTGCTGGCACCCCGGCGGTGACAAGAGCCCGACGGATGATGTCGTTAATGCTAGCGTGCCGTGCCATCCGACCAGCGCTCTTGCTGCATGATAGACAAATGATAGGCCATGGTGTCCGATGCAGTTGACTCCTTCACCGCGTTGACAGCAATGTGGAGCCCCGTAAGGAGCACCCACGCGCAAACATGTATCGAGCCGGAATGTGGTGTCACTCAGCATAATGCCCATATTGGGTGACGGTAGCGCCTGAAGCCAGAGGCCTAACTCCCATTCACCCACAGCCAACAGGCGGGCACGCTCAGCAGTATTGGTGGATGTATGAATAAGTTTATTCTGTACCCACCTGCAGAGCGGCTCATCCCACTGTCTCTTGAAAGACGGTTTCTCGGGCTGAACCGTATCCGGGCAAGCCACTTTCCAGGTCAAAATCAAAATCAAAAGTCATTTATTCAAACTAGGCTGAGAATCAGCACTTTTTGAACGTTAAAATTACATAAGACAGTCCCCCAAAACGCCCGCCCTTCACCACTTCCTAGTGCTTTAGGTATTCACCGCATCGGTCAAACACGGCACTTCAGAGTCAACCTGAGAAGGGGCTAAGATTCTTGTGTGCTGTGGACCGAGGACAGGAACGCCAGTAGGCTTACACTAGTTTTACGGACGCCCGCGCCGAGCCCACGAATTGGTAGTGTGGCTTTTAGCTACGCGCGGTCGTCCAATGCCACATTTAAAATTGATGGTACGGTACTTCGAATAATAAGGATCAGTATTGTCTAAAAGGTATGGCTGCGTCCATAAAGAAGAAGAGCAGAGAAAATACATAGGACCAAAACAGAAATATCTGATAAGGATGAATTTTTATATTTTACCAGCCATTATTGTACAGACGCCAGCACATCAAGCTACTACAATCTGTCAGATTTCTTTAATAGAATTTCGACTTTATTGCTAGAGCATTAGGTTCAAGGTTGATTGGGAAAATCTGACAGTTTCGGGTAGGTTGACCTGCTGGCGTCTGTACCACTGCTGGGCAAAGAGTTGCCAAGGGCCAATCTTTATTAAAGGAGTCCAGGGGCGGCACCCTCGTAAAAAAAAATAACGATATTTCCGAGAGACTTTCTAAAATTAATTTATATTCGGCGTTTACCCTTATGAGCTGGGGCGGCAGTCTCGACACTCGTAACGATAGCTTTACGAATGAAATCGCTCGCTAAGTCCTAATGGAATAGGTACTCAATCTGCAATCTGCCTAGCCTTTTCCCAAATATGTTGGGGTCGGCTTTCAGTCTAACCGGACGCAGCTGAATACCAGTATTTCACATGGAGCGACTGCCTATCTGACCTCCACAACCCAGTTACTGGGTAATACGATACCCCTTGGTAAGACTGGTTGTCAGACTTTCGGGCTTCTGACGACCCGTAACGACTGTCAAAGATCCACGAATGACAGCCGGGACCAACGGCTTAACGTGCTTTCCGAGGCACGGAGGAATCTCGGTATGAAAAGACGGTCACCCATCCACAGACCAACCCCGGCAAGCGTAGCTTAACCTGATGGATCGACCCGTGCGGCTGTTATTACTTAGCCACGAGCTCCTCTAAGACTGAGTAAGTAAATAGAACAAGAGTCACACCATCACTGATGAAATGTGGGTACCTATATTATAACATACTTACTTAGGTACCTAAGTGATTAGGTATACTTATGGTATAGTATACCCACATTTCATCAGAGGTGTTGACCTCTGGTCACCCCTCTGGCGAATACCGGCGTGATGTTACGTTATGATGAAGAATTCTGCTATGTACAGACGCCAGCACATCAAGCTACCCGAAACTGTCAAATTTTCCCAATCAACCTTGAACCTAATCAATCAATCATCATTTTTATTTCAGAAATAATCCATATTGTATTAGTACTAGAACTTACAAGCTATGTTAGCGCTAATGCTTTAGTGATAAAGTTGAAAATCTATTAAAGAAATTTGACAGATTGTAGTAGCTTGATGTGCTGGCGTCTGTACATTATTTAAAATAATTTTAAGTAACAGAATTATTAGCCCATAGCAAATAATAATTTCAGTTGTTTTCGAACACAGCGATTCGCCAAAATTACTTTTTTCTAGGTGACCTACAACAAAGTCAACCAAAATGGGGGCGCAGGATCGATCGCCGCACGAAGCATTTCTTTTTGAGTTTTTGTTGATGTGTGGATGCACACTAACAACAAAATATCGCTTTTGATAGTAATCTTAACAAAATATAACATTAATAGATAGGTACATATTTTTAATGGCGTTTACTAGCACAGAAACGTCCCTATGACGCGATACGTCTACAAAATATCAAAGAGGTCCTGCATCGCGCAATCAAAGTATTCTCGTGACTTAGAATATGAATCAAACGTGTACTATGATCACCGGGGTTCAGTGCCCTCGGCGGGAAGCCAGTTCCGCCAAGCTGGTCTAATTTGGCGGTCCTTTAGGGTGTACTCCCGACATGGTAGTAAAGTGTAATAGTCAGTCTCACAGACGTTAATAAGTCTGCTGACAGACCGATTCCTTTCTCTAGAAGGAGTCACTAGCCAGGTTCTTCTCTCTACCTGTGCACTTTACCTCCGATCAAGCACTAACCAGATGACCCTTTTTTTTAACTGACATCTAAAAAGAAAGAGGATCTCAATACGTCGCGTCGGCCGTTTTCTTTTTTATTTTGTTTAATCCTAACGAGCTTCTAGTTGGCTTATTATTTACTGAAATAAAAATATTGATAGGTAAGTATGTATTTTCTGAAACACTAATTTATTGTGCAAGATTACAAAATAACTATTGAAATAAGAAACAAATTGCAAATTGCAATTAAACGGCTAATTAAAGGGCTTCATTAAGCGGCTCCATTAAGCGGCTCAATTCCCAAAACTTACTTGATTTTTGTTTGATGGTCGTGGGCCGAATTTCAACGCTTCGCGGGCGGGAGATGACTCGCGGACCGTAGTTTCCTGCTTCCTGGTCTGTGTTTTAGAAAATACATACCTACCTATCAATATTTTTATTTCAGTAAATAATAAGCCAACTAGAAGATCGTTAGGATTAAATAAAATAAAAATAATAAATAATATAGCCAACTATTATATATTATACAGTATGTTAACCAACAGAGGGCGTTCCCGTGCAACTGCATAAAGTAAAAAAATCACTTGCTAACGTTTAATGACGTCATTATCATTTAAATCCTAGCCTAACTGTCTAATACTATGTATTTTAATTTTAATATTATTGAAACGTGGCTTAGATAGGTAGGTACAGACGCCAGCAGGTCAACCTACCCGAAACTGTCAGATTTTCCCAATCAACCTTGAACCTAATGCTTTAGCAATAAAGTCGAAAATCTATTAAAGAAATCTGACAGATTGTAGTAGCTTGATGTGCTGGCATGAATTTATGTTTTTTTATTTACCTAAAAAAAAATAAAAACCATTTTGTTTTCGAATGGTAATATTTTGTTTAGCATGTATGGATGCTATACTATTGCGGGTTAACGGGAACGCCCTCTGTTGGTTAACATACTGTATATAAATAGCTATATAAATAAAACAAAAAAGAAAACGACCGACGCGACGTATTGAGATCCTCTTTCTTTTTGGATGTCAGTTAAAAAAAAAAAGGGTCAACTGGGCAATGCATGATCGGAGGTAGAGTGCACAGGTAGAGACACCTGGCTAGGGGGAACACCTTCTAGAGAAGGGAATCGGACTGTCAGCAGACTTACGCCTGTGGGACTGACTATGAGACATTACTACCCTGTCGGGAGTACATCTAAAGGACCGCCATTTAGACCAGCTGGCGAGAACTGGCTTCCCTCCGAGGGCACCGGACCCCGGAAATTGTAGCACTCGTTTGACTCATATTCTAAATCGCGCGAAAACTTTGCTTGCGCGATGCAGGACCTCTTTGGTATTTTGTAGACGTATCGCGTCAAAGGGACGTTTCTGTGCTAGTAAATGCCATTATAAATATGTACCTATCTATTAATGTTATATTTTTTGTTAAGATTACTATCAAAAGCGATATTTTGTTGTTAGTGTGCATCCACACATCAACAAAAACACAAAAAGAAATGCTCCGTGCGGGGATCGATCCTGCGCCCCCATTTTGGCTGATTTTGTTGTAGATCCTAACTAATAATACCTGTTTTTTTTAAAGTAATTTTGGCGAATCGTTATGTTCGAAAACAACTGAATTTATTATTTTAACAGATTTATGCCATGGTCTAATAATTCTATTACTTATATGAATTATTTTTAATTATATACATACATAGCAGAATTCTTCATTATAATTCATAACGTAACATCACGCCGGTATTCGCCAGAGGGGTGAGCAGAGGTCAACACCTCTGATGAAATGTGGGTATACTATACCACATGTACCTAATTACTTAGGTATCTAAGTATGTTATAGTATAGGTACCCACATTTCATCAGTGATGCTAAGTCCCGTCAGCCTAGGTAACTACCCACAAAATTTTACTATAATATTATATAAAGTGGTATTTGTTAGTTTTGTAAGTTTGTATGTAGGGGGTAATCTCCGGAACGTGTGATCCAATTTTAAAATTGTTTTCACTGATAGAAAGCTACATTATTCCTGAGTGCTACAGGCTATAAATTATATTTATATCATGCACATTAGCGGAGCTGTCACCATTTATGCCTAGCAAGTCTTAAAGAAATACCTATTTGTATGCGCTGCTAAACAGGCGAAAGCGTCAAGGTAGCCCGCGAAATTCAAATTTTCTTACGTTTTACACAATTTACAAGCCGGTATAAGATTGTACGTTGGTCAAAACATAATTTGCGGTCGTAACAAGTATCTATTTACATAATTAGAATCATTAAAGTGATCAATACAACTCTTTAAGACCAGGTAATCCTAATGAATGACTATTTCATGAAATCGTGACATTTGAGGATTATACTAACTTAAGGAGTTGTATTACTGATTCTAATGATTATAATTCTGTAAATATATATATGTTACGGCGGCAAATCATACTTTATTTAACATACAACTTAATACTGACTTGCAAATTGCAAAAAACGTAAGAAAATTTGAATTTCACGGGCTAGACGCTTCCTCCTTAAAATGGAAATCAATGTAAGGCAACGTCAATTGGTCATATTGGTTTCGGAGATATAAAATTTACTTTAAAAAACTAAAAACCGACTTCAAAAACCTAAAACAAATAAAATAACTTAAGAGCTTCTAATGTCGGTGCCAAGATAAGGTGCATTGACATTGGAGAATTTATTGAAGACACCGACTTCCGAAGCTGTTAAGTTTTTTATGAAAGTATTAGTAATAATATAATAATAGTATTAAGTAGTACTTTATTCGTTTTAGGTTTTTGAAGTCAGGTTTTACTTTTTTAAAGTAAATTTATTTGTGTAACAGCTGATTGATCCAAGTCAGCTGTTTGTTTTCCCACGCCCATACTTTTTCATAATACCTGCATAGCGTTCGTTTTTTCTTGTTACAATTAATAACTTAGCTAATTTAATGACAGACATATTGTTCACTGTGAAATTTACTGTCGTTTTGACACAAGAAATCTTGGAGACCGCTGTTTGCCTAATTTTCCTTTTAAAACGTTCACAGTAAGCTAGGAGTATATAGGAGTTGTCTCTAACATGTATCTAGAAGTCTATTAAGACTTCTCATGTAGCAAAAACAAAAATATTATTGTCCATTCAATGTAGTGTGACGAAAACGATAAAATTTTAACACGAGGGCTCTTCGCATAGAGGCCACGGCGCAGATCGATCGGCAGTGTCGGCACAAACGATGTTACCCGCCTTACGTAACTAGGGCCGGATTACCGCTGTGAGGTTTTCCTTGACAAACGTTTAGAGAACTACTCAGAATTCCTTCTTTCTTTGATTAGGTATCAAACATGACATGGGATTTAGGAACTGCCAGCAAATAAGCCGCTGTGACGGTGTCATTCTCTAAACATCACTTCGCCATTACAACGATGTCGAGGTTATGAATCCGCGATGATTTACAAAACCAAATTGCTTTCGATTTGAGTGGGGTCGAAGTGAACTATTCAGAATAGCCCAATAAGTAATAAAACTATTATACTTAGATATAACCGAATGGCCATTTCAAATTTTTTTGATGTTTTTATTTTTCATTACAAGAAAAAAGAAACAAAACTTAAAAAAAGAAAAAAAGAGAAATATACAGTTAATTCTGAGCGTTTTTAGTCGTTTTATGTTTTTAAATGGGATTTTTTTAGATATTCCATACGTATCTCAAAATTCTGAGGCTATTAAGAACTAAACCACTATTTAAGAGATATTATTACCTATACCTATCTATTTCCTTGAACTATTAGATTAAGTATTTAAGGTACCTATATATTTTTCATTTTATTTTCTTATGTAAGTAGGTACCTACATAGTACAATCCACGAGCTCAAAAAATTGTCTCGCGCATTTTAGAAAAACTTGCTTCGGAATTTACCTTTATACAGGGTTATTGGTAAAACACCAACAACCTCTTAAGGGGTCATTGTACTCAACATTATGAACCACTTTTACTATGGGACAAACCTAAAATCGCGAAAAAAGAAACATCAGCTGTTCAGTACATTTATGTTCGCATAATTCGTCAAAAAATGTAGGTACTGAACAGCCGATTTTTTTTCGCGATTTCAGGTTTGGTGCCATAGTAAAAGTTCTTCATAATGATGAGTACAATGACCCTTTAAGAGGTTGTTGGTGTTTTACCAATAACCCTGTATAAATAGATAAGAAATAATTGCGAAAAGCGAGGCCGCTATGTACTAATAACTATTCTCCAGCACTCAATCAGACAAAGTTGTCGAAGTCTTTCAGTTTATCTGAATAAGAACGCCAACGCACGGTCAAAATATTATAGTGAGGCCTTATCCCAATTTATTTGGGGTCGGCGCCACATGTCTTTTTCTGCAATCATTCCCGCCATATGTTTTCCTTCTATTAATCGTCATCTCGGGAGCCACCTCCTTTCTATCCATATCGTCTTTCACACAGTCCATCCATCCGTCCATTCATTCATTACCTAATTGCGTTAAATGAGCACTACCATGGCAAATTGGCAACGTTTTAGTTCAAACCTACATTATTAGCTATATAACGCTCCATTTCCCAAAACCCAAAAGCAAGAAAAACTAAATCAACTTTACAATTAGCCTGAAAATGCCCTTCTTTCTGAGCTAAACACGCCTTCTTCTCATGGTGTTAGGCAGTAACTAGAGAACGCCCCTGCTGCGATCCATACATACTCCTTTTGCCTCGTTTACATTTGATCATACACGCACGCCGATTGCGAGTACTACGCACCTGACCTTTCTGAAGAACATCACCAAGGAGGTCACCATATCATGTCTTCCTAGGGCGTTCCCTCCCGGTGTATCCACTCACATCTGCCTTGTATACGTCTTGTTAGTCGCCTTTCAATCATCCTCTCAACTATGTGTTTAATATTACCTACAAAAATATTCTCCTCAATTTAAAACGTAACTTGTCACACTTGCGCCGAGTTACCAAGCCGTGTGGCCTTCGCAGCGACTCTCTCATTACCTACCAAGTATTTTTCTCGTTACATAACTAATATAGATATATCAGCTGGTATGTATTGGCTGTGGCTTGGCTATTGGCGCCTGAAACAGCCAATATTGGCCACATTTCAACGTTTGGTAATTAGGTATGTAGGGGGAAGTACTATATGTTTTTGATGAAAGATTTTACTTTTTTTAGACAGGCTTTTCAGTTAGGCGAGATTGTTTTCACTAAAGGGTGAGATCAGACGAGCAAAACTCAGCGTAAATTCCACCTTTTTGAAGATATCTGATCGTTTTGGTAACATCATTTTGTTGTCAGGTAAAATGAATCTTTCTGACTACAACATAAAAATAGCTATATCTCGAAAACTCGCCATTAGTTCTGTTTGCATCCCATAATGACTTTCAGTCAGCATTATATTAAATTTTCTTACTCGCATTTTGTGCGGAATCCTTTAGCAAATACAGGGTCAACCTAAATTAGCTAGCGAAACTCCGCAGACATCACGTCTGCGGTATCGATATCTATTCAAAACACGACAAAATAAAAATGATTTGATGTTTTTTTTTTGGGTCCATGACCGCTGGTAGTTTTGTTACTTGAAGTGCGAGTTGATAAAATCTGTTTTATCGTTTTGAGATATCGATAACCATCACGTCTGTGAAGTTTACAAAAAACAAGATTTTTAAATTGATATTTTAAGTTACTACATTACCGGCGGCGGGCGGTTGATAACCCCAAAAATAACATCATCAAATTAATTTCTTTTTTGTTTTATCATGTTAATGATACCCATCACGTCAGCGGAGTTTCGCTAGCTAATTTAATTGTACCATATAGAATCCACTAGTACAGAAAATATTGTTTTTAACCAACTTTTAATTATGCACTTTAAATAATAAACATCAATAAAACCGGTCAATAGCGAGTCGGACTCGCGCACCGAGGGTTCCATACCATCATAATATATTTAAAAAAAAACTGTGCTATTTAGAGACATCGTTTTATTTTTCCTGTAATCTTTACATAAACTTCTATCACACAGAACAATTTCAGATTTTTCTCTATGCAAACTTCGGAGATAAGGGGGGCGGGGGACGGGATTTTTTTTACATTTTTCATCAAAAGTCGAAAACTATGCGACCTAATAAAAAGAAAAGATGTTTGAGAATTTGCAAACAGCGCTCTTTCATATGATACCCCACATGCCCGAAATTTTGATGTCAAAGATGCACGTCGCTCTGGTCGCCCTATTACGGATAAAATGGATGCCATTTTTGAAAAAGTGGAGCAAGATCGGCATATCAGTAGTTACGACGTAGCTGAAGAACTGGAAATTGACCACAAAACAGTTTTGGCGCATTTGAAAAAAACTGGGTACACAAAAAAGCTCGACATTTGGGTACCTCACGAGCTCACTGAAAGAAACCTAATGAACCGTGTACTCATTTGTGATTCGTTATTACGACGTAATGAAACCGAACCATTTTTGAAGAAGCTGATAACTGGTGATGAAAAGTGGATCACGTATGACAAGAACGTGCGAAAAAGGTCGTGGTCAAAGGCCGGTCAGGCTTCACAGACTGTGGCGAAACCCGGGTTAACTCGCAACAAGGTGATGCTGTGTGTGTGGTGGGATTGGAAGGGCATTATTGAACTCTACTGCGAACAACTGATGAGATTAAAGCAAGAAGTTGAGAGAAAGCGGCCGGAATTAATCAACAGAAGGGGTGTGGTTTTTCATCATGATAACGCTAGACCTCATACATCTTTAGCCACTCAGCAAAAATTAAGAGAGTTTGGCTGGGAGGTGTTAATGCATCCGCCGTATAGTCCTGACCTTGCACCTTCAGATTTCCACCTGTTTCGGTCTCTTCAGAATTCTTTAGGCAGTGTCAGGTTAACATCACGGGAGGACTGCCAAAACCACTTGTCGCGGTATTTTGACCAGAAGTCCCAAAATTTCTATAGCAATGGGATCATGTCCCCACCTACAAGATGGCAAAAAGTTATCGAACAAAATGATACCTACATACTTTAGTTAAATGTAAATAAACTATATTAAAAAATGTTTTGGATTTTCTTAAAAAATGCGAAGAAACTTTTTCCCCAACCTATTATATACCATGATATGAGCGTGGGGCCAGTAGCATTTGCTATCCAGCCCAGTCAGGCAGACAAACTACCTAGTCGGGGTAGCTTTGGGGCCCTTAGGCTGGCTGGGTCCACTAGGCTGGGGTCTTGTAGGCGTAAATCCTGGCTGGTGGCTGGTAAAAGCTGGGTGAGGGTAGTTGCCTACCATCACCCAGCTTTTACCAGCCACGATGATCGAGTTAATTGTCGTGCTAGTGGAGAGGCCAATGACCAGCACGTGTTATTGTGTGGAGACCATGAATCAACAAACGCAGGGTAGGTAGGTACTAGGTAGGCTTTTAGGAAGATGGTTGATGGAATACGAATGCCATGCGAAGTTCACAAGGTAGACCTTGGAGAGAGTAGCCAATGCTCTAGTTCTAATTAAAGTCGTGCGATTGAAGAGGTCCGTATGTCTTTAGCTGTGAATAACTATAGACATGATCGTGATCATGTTGGCCTAGATGTGTTCTTGAGTGGATACAAATCGGCAAAGTAGAGGTGCCTTCAAGATACTAGGGGGGCTGAAAAGTTTTGAGCCTAAGTACCTATAAGTGTCATTATTGTCTCGCGTGTCTCAGATTTGTTATAGGGTAAAACTTAGTGTACCCGGGGGCTGAAAGTTTTGAGCCTAGGGATGGGCCGCGGATCACTGAGACATATGATGTTTACGGATTAATTACTAAAAGCGTAAAGGCCTATTCAAACCTAAGCGGTATTCGCTGCCGCTATGGGTAGAGGTACATACCGCGCGGGTTTCGCTTAGGTATTTAGTATTATGTTTCGCGGCAAGAGCGGTACAGATGAATGAACAGTAATATTACCGCATACCCACTCGGTTTTCTCTACCGCAGACGGTAGCGAATACCGCTTAGGTTTGAATAGGCCTTAATGATGCTAATGACATGGAACTCTGTATTTATACTAAAGAGGGTATTCGCAAATTAGTAATATGCAGCGTGACATAATAATGACACTTGAAGGTAGGTAATTAGGCTCTAAACTTTTCAGCCCCGCTGGTAGGTGGACTGACGATCTTCATATATAACTCGCAGTTCTACTAGAGGCGGCGTGCGATTGTAGTCTACACTGTCTTCGTATCGTAGATATACAACCATTTATTTTACTTTGGTGTCCATGAAGTATTGCATTTTTCGCCTATGGTTGCCTGTCAAATAATTAAATTAAATTAAAATTCATTTATTTCGGGTAACTACGCCCATAGAAGAAAATTACAAATCATTTCACACTCATAATATAATAAAATAATAAATATAAAAAATTCAAAATAAAATAAGATACTTAGAGTAGAGTATTAATAACGCTTGCTAAACGGCCTTGCTTGAACATGTTTGCTGCAGCAATGCAGCATGTAGGGGCAGTCAGCCTGTCAGCAATCATCGCCAGGATTGCGTTGGAGCTGGCCCGTACTCTACGCATCAGAGAGATGCTCCGCCTGCGCATAGTCGCGTGAAAACAGGCGGTGCGCTCCTCCGCGAACATGCCCGAGGCGGTGCTAATAAGGATCATCATAGGCGTAAAATAAAACGTTACCAACAGCGCCCCCTTGTCAACGTCGTAAAGGTCCTCGTAGCAGTGTAGTTGAAGATCGCTGATGATGATGATGAGGAGAACTTTACAATCAAAATCCGCTTTTCCCCTGAACTTACATAACCAAACGCTTTTTATTTTAAATTTCGAGTTTGACCCACCACGTGACCTTGAGCTACATTAGAACCCAAAGCTACGCCGCTCCGCGTAGAATAGTTGGCATACGTCCAAACGAACGCGCGTGCAGCTCTAGGACACAATTCGACTTGCCCTTTCTTATGTAAGAGGCGACGTGTGATTTGTTCTTGACATCCCGAATAGTTTCAAGTGCGCAGACGCTTGCCAACGGGCACGGGGCAGTGTTCCGTTTGAAAGTCCTTGAAGGAGTTGGGTTTGTGATGTTGGTAGTATGAAGGTTGTTCCTAGTGTTTCAGTGAACCGCTACTAGCTGTCTATGGCAGTGGGGAACGACTGTAGAAAAAGAACGATGTCAAATGTCGGGACCATAGGGCAACACGGGCCCCGGCGGGCGGGGCCCGTGTTGCTCTATGGTTGGGACAGTCTGCCTGTCTAAAGAGGGGTAAGTTTTCGGGAGGCTGAGAATTTCCGGTGAGTATCTCCTTTTAACCCAGGTTTAAAAGTAAGTTTTTTTCACTCACGATCTAGATAACTAGGCCAGACATCTATTGTTATTTTGTATCATTATTTCAATTAGATCGCGATGTAAACTCTTCTTAATTAAAATACGTACCTACTAAGATTATTATACTACTGCCTATCCGTATCGTAACAATTTATCTATATATCCACGTGTATCGATGAGATAATAAACATAAATTGCTCACGTGACGCTATAAATTTTCATTGTAGTAAGTAGGTAGATGCCAAATTAATAATAGTGACTAGAGTCGACATTTTTTATTACACTCTTAGGTATTGAGTAAAAATAAAAACTGGTTTTACAATGATCTTGCGTTATTATTGCACTTAGGTAAGTACTGTTTTTGATTGCTGAATGAACGATGATATAGCTAGAAAGGATAACTACTGAAATAATGACTAATATTTCAGTAGTTATCCTAACAATCTCTATCCTAAGGTATGGAAGAAAAATACATGTTGCCCCAAAGAAATTGGGATAAAAGCAAGAGAAAATTATATTTTTGATTGCTCTGGGCTTTGATTGGGTCTGGGTTCGATTCCCGGATCGGGCATCAGGATTTTTTTTTATTTGAGATGGGTTTGCTCTGGGCTATAGTCTAGGTCAGAGATGACAGAGACAAAGTCTACGATGGAGTGAGCTTACCCAGAAGAAGTCTGTTCACTCTAACTTTGAAGAAGATTCGAGTTGTATACGTTCGGGAACACAGACGCAGGTAGTGAGATCACTCTTTTGCTGTGCGCATTATGAAAAATGTTTGAAAGCGCTTAGTGCGAATTGGTGGAATGGCAACTAGGTATGGATGGTAACTTGCAGTGCATCTAGATGTTCGATGGTAGAAGAGGGCCGGTGGGATGAGGTTGTGGAGTTTCTGAGCACACTTACCGAAGTACAGTCTATAGAAGACCGACAAGCAGGCAACCTTGCGGCGATGAGCCAAGCTATAAAGCTTGGCATCCACCAGTTTTACGTCGCCAATGAGCCTCTTAGTTCTGTGTTCCACTGAGTCAAGCGCAGCGAGTTAGTATTTAGCTGAGCCATCCCAAAGGTGGCTGCAATACTCTATGCAGGATCGTACTTGCGCTTTATAAAACGAATTTCTCAGTATCAGTTCAGAGTCTGGATTTACGCCCGCTTTCTAGCTATAGACTCACATTTTACACTGGAATAACGTAAGTAGGATAGGTACTTACTATACCTACATCTCTGTCTACTCCTTTGAGGAATTCAGCGTGATGTTGCTTTGTTTATGTCTACAGTAGAATTTGAGACGTAAATGACAGCTATAATAATGAATGGAAGGGATCAGTTATAATTATCACTTTTATAGGTAATTGGATCGTTGGTATGCGATGAATAGACGAACGGGTAAGGCGCAGACTGAATAATGGCAAGCGGAAGTTTGTGGGTTAAATCCGCAGTATTGCACTATTGACATGAAGTCATGAACCCCGGTAGACATAGGTGTAGGTCCTCCAGACCGAATTTCGTCCATGGCGACCAATCTCAGCGGAGACCTGCCTTCGGCGCGGGAGATATAGTGCACAAGTGTGTGCGCAGACACAGGTGCATTTACTCTTCCCTCACTCTCATAGTCCGATGGGACGGCAATCCGACACGACCAGAGAGAGATCAGGCGCAGGACCAACGGCTTTACGTGATTTCCAAGGCACGGGAGAATCAAACCGCGAGATCATGGGGGTGCTACTGAGAAATTCCTAATGTAAAAACCCAATAAAACTTTGCCCGACCTGGGAATCGAATCAAGGAACCTCAGCAGTTGCGCTTGCGACCACGGGGGCAGTTAAAATCTTTGCTAATAGGTAAGTACTTAAATAGTTCGCGTCATGTGCTTGCCGTTCTGAAGTAGGCTACAAATGACTGCGCAGTAGTCAATATCTATACTAAATCAGCAGCGCGCCAAGCCATGCGCATCGGAAAGCAGGCACCCTAATTGCGTAACGCACTATCGATCGGAATTTGAATCATTTTGAAGCAAATTGCATGCTGATCCATTAGTTTATATGTTCGAAAAATTTGTCTTCTCAACACCGTACATAACGCAATGAATGTTGTTGAACTGTCAAAATGAAACCGATTCCGATTGATAGTGTGTTACGCAATTAGAGCGCTGGTTTCAGAGCGGCAAACTTTTTTTGACGCGATACTTTATCAAGAGACCGCTGCTGTCATCCAAGTCTTCTAAAAATGCCAAACAAAAGCCAATCTATTCTCTAAAAATATCACAGTCAAAACTTAGGGTGTATTCATGTAGAAAACTGGTAACCAGCGACGATATGCCAGCACTTCTCGGTGCCGACAAGCGCTGGTTGTAACGCTGGTCGGAACAGGCAGTTTTCATATTTAGATCGGCGCTGGTTCGCGCTGATTTGGAAAAAAACTATGAGAACTGCCTGCTCCGACCAGCGTTGACAACCAGCGCTTGTCGGCACCGAGAAGTGCTGGCATATCGGGGTTGGTTACCAGCGTTCTACATGAATACGCCCTTAGGTAGTTGAAGTGAGCTGTCAATTCAATAGTGTCAATCGTTAGCATCAGGATCACTTCACCGAAGTTTTCGTGGTCAGATTTTTACGACAAATCATTTATACTTACCTACCTACTGAAACTTTGACCACCAACAGCAACACTGCCTTCATAACAAAATACACAATAACTTCACTTACCTACCTACTGTTTAGGTAAACTGAAATTAAGTTGTGCTTTTTATTACAAGGCTGTTCAGCCAATATGTGAACTTGTATTCTGCTTCAGGAATTCTACCCTAATTTCCCGATTCAGCAGCTAACTTCCCGGTTTCCTGCCTGTATCTACTGATGACGTAAGGCGTCCATCCACTCGTGCCAAGCCGCAACCTAATTGCGTAATACACTATCAATCCGAATCGATTTCATTTTGACAGTTCTACAACATTTATTGCGATATTTACGTTGTAAAGTGTAAAGCATACTCATTTTTCGAACATAGTATGAAGCAATTTGCTTCAAAATGATTCAGATTCCGATTGATAGTGTGTTACGCAATTAGGGTCTATTCTGTAAAAATTTTACCGCGAAAACTTAGCTCAAATGAACTAGAAGTGAGCTGTCATTCCGTTCGTCCCCCTGGTGGTACGAACGGGAAATTAATAAATAATATTAAATTCATTCCCTAATTTATTCTTGTTGGTCCCACTGATTTTGTCAGTGGGACGAACGGGAATAAATTATTATTTTTTAAATTCCTGGACGACGGCTGGGGGACGAACGGGAATACACCGTCATTCCACCTGATGGTAGGGAGGGATAGACACTATTGACAAATCACTTCACTTAAATTTTTACAGAATAGATCGGCAGTGCTTTACTGCTTACGACTTCAAAATAAACCATTACTAACGATTGTCAGGTGTACTACGGTCTACTACATATAATTAACCTAGTGACGTCGACACGGGACCTAATTTACGATCTTCTCTAAAATGTCAGAAGTCTTTGAACTTTGCGTTGCGTGCAGTTGTGTTATTTATTATCAAAACAATATAATTATACTGTTGTAATCAAACTCGCTTCAGAGGTCTAATTACTCTTCCTCATAACCGATTTAGGGATATTAAAGAGAGCGTCTTCAGACCGAAGTTTCCAAGCAAGACAAAGTTGGAAATACATCCTTACAAGTAAAGAAGTAAGTTTGACGAAAAGAGTAACCTTTGGTGGAGTGGAGTAGTGGACATAGGCTTTAAAAGCGTTTTATGTAAGCTAAGCACAGGCGACTCTTTTCTCGGGGAAGTGTCTCGTCATCAAATTCGCGAAGAGGCAATAACCTCTTGATACCAAACCTTGCGCTTGGGCAGCGTAGAGAAGCAGGTAGGTACTATCGCAGACAACACAGCGCAGACCTACTCTCTACGTCCGTTAAAGAATATACGGCCCGTCCGAAAGTAGTTCGGAACTTCGGAATGAACACCTACACCCGAATTAGCTTTTAGACAAAAACGTCGGGAGTGGGGACAACTGTCAAATCGTGATGTCATTCATTCTTAGGTCGGGCCTCAAACTAATCTTGTGTCCGTAGGTTATACGGAGTAGGAATCGCCCGTAACATCGGAATTCCTGCTTAGGGAGTAGACCTCCAGGTACAGTACACATAGGTGGGATTTAAGTCTTCTCTGATGCCTTGCTTGGATGCTTCACATAAGCCACAGCATAGGTTTGCATAGGATACTAAAAAAACATTTAACGGCCTCGCCATTAAATGTTTTACCGCTACGAGGCCTATAAATATCACTGACAACATATATCTACTCTCTCTGTCAAAATTAAGTCATTTATGTCCATAGTTAAACGAAAAGAATCCAACCCACATTAGATGTAACGTGGGTTGGATGTTTTTCGTTTAACTATGGACATTTATTCAAACTAGGCTGAGAATCAGCACTATTCGGACGTCAAAATTACGTAAGACCGTCCCCCAAAATGCCCGTCCTTCACCACTTCCTAGTGCTTTAGCTGGGAAGAAGTGGCGCAACAAACACCCCAGCAGCGCAGCTGTCTGATCAGTAAAAAAAATTGATTCTATACAACAGTGCACAAAATAATTTTGGTATGTGTACATTGCTCAATACAAAACATTAAATTAAATTATTTGCCATAAGTCAGCTAGCACACGCCAAATAAACAAAAAAAAAAAAAATTGGAAACTAAACTCAAGCAGTTAATAAAAATACAAAACTAAAAACATAAGCCCGCAACTTACGTAAATGATGTATCCTAGTTACCATATCGCAGCAGTCTATTTTTACTACAAAGCACGTGATTATAAATAATCGTTTTTTTTTAGTACGGTTGCCCAGTCGTCTTGTGACGCAAAAAACTTTCGGGGTGACAAATATAACTTGACTGTCCCAATGGCGCTGCACGTCAATAAAACTGTCAAGAATTATGTCAAAATTAGTATATTTTTATATTTAGTTCCATTTTTCGCCGCATCTCAAGATAATCTGGGGAGTGTATTTAGTTTTTGTGACTAAATTAGATCGGAATGTATACGGTGAAGATTCTATAAACGTGCTATGGACGGTCAAGGACGCCTTTCCCTAAATACACCGTCCATGGGCTATTTTTAATATATGGGTCTGTTGTACAAACCGACTCATATTATGTGGTCCCTGTCCCAGTGAGCTTTTCACCTTGATGTTTATTATTTGAGCTATTGTTTTGGTTTTTTTATGGACGATAGGTACCAGTCTTACCAAGTAATTAGGTTGTGGAGGTCAGATGGCAGTCGCTCCATGTAAAATACCTACTGGTATTCCGCAGCATCTGGTAAGACTGGAGCCGACCCCTGCATATGTATGTAAAGGCTAGGTAGAATTGATGATAGTCGATAGGTATACAATTAACAGCCTAGATAAGCATATAAGGCTCATTTACACGATTGAATTTGATTGCATTTTAAGATTCTTGATTGCATTCATCGGGATCGGGCGAGCAATTAAATTGAATGTGCTTAAGAATATGGTATTATTCGTGATATAATTTACTGGTCGAGATTATGTGAGCCAGTCATTCTGTAAGTGAAGAAAACAAATGAATTAAACTGAAATAAATTTATTTATCTACAATAAAATTAGAGGATTTTTATACACAAGTTTAAATAGGTACAGAATTATTCATTGGAATGATAGACCATAGAACATAGACAAGCGTTCATATTTTATTTCACAAGATAGTTTTTAATACTGGCAATAAATGATTTCAACCAGTTTTTTTTTACTTCGCACATTTTATTTTATTCATGATTGAATTGATAAAGGTATACATAAATAGTTTAAAAGTTTAGTTAAATAGCATGTTTTAGATTAAAGCACGACACAAACTTTCAACACTTATTCTAAGGGATGAGGGATGCTCTCTGTAATTTTACGCGCCCATTTTGTTGCCCTGTAACAAAAAAAAAAAACATTGTGAATATTTAAAATTGGAGTGTCTTTTTGGCAGCGTTTGGTCTAGTGGCCGCCAAAGCGACTTTGAGTTCGAATTCGATTTTCGAATTTAGAAATATTGTAAAAGTCAATTATTTTTAAACGAGTTTCTTGCCGGCTCTTCTTCTTAGAAAACGGCCAATTGGAACTGCACACCTAGCTTGTTTCCTAAGTCAATTAAAATATATCTTGATTTTAAATCCATAGGTGGAGCTGAGTTATTGGGTTTTTGTATTATATGGCACTGTAATACAAGGTACCGAACGTAAAGTTTCTTATATAATTTTATTAAATAACAACATTTCAGGTTATACCAGGACACACCTCTGCCTAACCCTACGGGAAAAACAGGCATGATGATATAGTTATATCAGGTTCTAAAAAAAAAAAAAAATAAGTATCCAGAATTTTGGCGCATTCTATCGCAGTATCAAATCTATTCTACGCGATTTTGCATATGCGTCTGTCAACGTCAAAATATTACAGTCTATGCATTTAAAATAACAATAATATTATACAGGGTTATTTGTAAAACATCAACAACCTATTAAGGGGTCATTGTGCTCATCGTTATGAACAACTTTTACTATGGGAACAAACCTGAAATCGCAAAAAAATATGAGCTGTTCAGTACATTTTGACGAATTATGCGAACATTTGTAAAACACCAACAACCTATTAAGGGGTCATTGTGCTCATCGTTATGAACAACTTTTACTATGGGAACAAACCTGAAATCGCAAAAAAAAATATGAGCTGTTCAGTACATTTTGACGAATTATGCGAACATAAATGTACTGAACAGCTGATTTTTTTTCGCGATTTCAAGTTTGGTCCCTTAGTAAAAGTTGTTCATAATGATGTGTACAATGACCCCTTAAGAGGTTGTTGGTGTTTTACCAATAACCCTGTAGAACTAGAACTACGCAGACGACAGGAGTGTGTATTTAGACCGTAGAGAGGCGTCGGCGGTTCGTTGAGGTAAGCTGGCGCTGGATTCAATCATAATCTAACCTAACCTAACGATTTTGACAGCTCCAAGCGCACAGTTAGAAAAATCCAGTTATGGAATAACAAACATACATCTAAAATCTACACAGACCTCAAAATTCGTCATATTAGCATGAAGATGTAAAATATATCCGCAAATACACGACACACGAAACACATTTACATTGACCGAATAATCGTGATCTTCAAGAGTGGCGCTAGTGGCGAAGAAAACTGTCGTCGAAACGTCAAATTCAGTACATTTTTGAACTTAGTTCCACATTTCGCCGCAGTCAAGATAAAATGGGAGGTGCACCACGTGACAATATTTTAATGTGATATGCCAGACATGTACGTGATATTTGACCTTGGCCTTAGAGATAGGGGCGATAGCAAGATATAGGTCTCGAGTTGCTAATATGGAACAGTGTAAGATGCGTTAAATGGCGTTTTATTTGTTATTTGTATGTAGTATACTAAAATAGTAGTGTACTAAAATCTGCCAAACAGGACAAGTGTGAAAACCCCGGATTTTTGAGCTTTAAACCCGGACATATCAAAAGTGTTTTTTTTAAAGCTACTCAGTAAAACAAAAAATAGTTTTAATTACTTATTATAAATCAACTATTTATTTATTTTCAAACAATTTTAAATTAAATTTATTCTTCTAAACAAGCTAAACAGAATCTTCTTAAAGTTTTAACAAACAATTAGCTTAGTTTAATTTCGCTAGATGTGTCATCAATTCATCACTCATCAGCCTAAAACCCGGACTACAAATGAAACCCCGCCCGGACGCCCTCTAAACTAGGACAAATACGGGAAAACCCGGACGGATGGCAACCCTTTTTATGTGATACATATTACGGAGTGAAGACAATTTGCTTTAGTTTTGCACTTTTTTGTATCTGTAGTGCTACACACTTGTTCGTGTTCGGCAGTATTTGTTGAACAACAAAGCAAACCTGAAACAATACTATACATATTAGGCCTTCATTCGGCTTGTGCCGATCGCGGAACTCTGTTCGGCATCATTCTCGTTGAAGGGTGAATATTCGAGCGTTTTAACCGCCGTCATTACCTTCCGCCAAATGTTGATGAAAGAGAATATATTTAATGAAATATTTCAGCAATTCCTGATTCTGGTCCTTAAGCAGATTCTGGGAATTGATGAAATATTTCATTAACTATATTCTCTTTCATCAACATTTGGCGGAAGGTAATGACGGCGGTTAAAACGCTCGAATATTCACCCTGAATCATGTTTGGCACCCTAATTGTGTCTGAATCATTTTGAAGCAAATTGTTAATCCATTGCTTCATATGTTCGAAAATTTTGTCTGTTCAACAACGTAAATAACGCAATGAATGTTTTTGAACTGTCAAAATGGAAACCGATTCCGATTGACAGTGTCACGCAATTAAGGTACCTACTGTTCTGAAAAGTCTTACTGTGAAAACTAAGGTAGAGTGAGCTTGAAGTGAGCTGTCATTCCACTTGATGCTAGGGATGGACACTATTGACAGCTCACTTCACCTAAGTTTTTGGACGCCCCTCAACGCCTGCGTGGAGGCCGAAATACACAGCGGTGGCCGCTACTAGATATTATTAATAAGTATATCAAAACTTTCCATAAAAAGTAAACCTATCACTGAGCGTTACCATTTACTCATACAAACTGACAACCCCGTGCCGTGTGACAACTGACAATGCCTATGACAGTCGAAACTTGCGCTCAACGCTGCGAGCACGAATATTTTTAGTAATGGCGTCTCGTCTGTTAATGGTACACCATAGACTACCCGCAGTATTGCCTCTACTAAACTTTTGCCTTTACAAGGGCTGTCTTTAAAAGACTGCTTTTAGCGACAAGACCGCCGACTGTGTTACCCTTTTGTAAATTTTCTATATTTATATCTGTAATTCATATTGTGTACATAGTAAAGATTCATCTATTATATTTTCTAGTCGCTGCCGGCGCAGGCGCAGCGATTCCGTGCTCTGTGCCGAAATAGTCAAATCGTAGTACTTCTCGGACGAGCTCTTTTACAAAGAGTCTACTACGACGAGAGTAAGTATGGAGAAATCAGGGAAATGAAGGCACGAGTAATAATAGCTAATTAGTAGGTCGTTGAGATAAAGGCATGCAATATATTGCGATGCGCAGTGACACATTGAACACGCCCATTATAATGCTATCTACTGCAGACAGAGCCGGATCTGCACATGTAATTTATTCTGGGTGCAAAGACTACATGTCTGCCCTCTTGCTCTTTAGTACATACATAAAGGTACTCGTGAGAATGATTTGCCATTCCATTAGATTTGACCGATTGGTTCACTTTTCCTTCCGGTAATAAAGCTTAAAGAGAGAGCAGAGGTGGGGCACTAAGTGCAATTTATTACTCTGGTCTAAAAAGTTGAAGGACAACATCGTGGGAGAATTTTTGCTGTAAGACATGTCAAGAGCTAAAATTGAAAGACATTGTGACGTCCACCAAACTGCACTGGGCCCGCGTGGTAGATTCGGCCAAACCCCTTTCACAGAGAGGAGACCTGTGTCCTGTGTCCCGGCGGACTAGGTCTGTTAAAGCTTACACGCGGGCAGAGCCTTTTTAACCCAGTAAATTTTCTGTATCTTATACAAAAATTGTGAAGACCGCAGGGATCCGCTGGATGCGAGAAGCACAGAAGCGGTCGACGTGGTGATGCTAGGGGGGGCCTATGGCCAGCTGTGAACGTCTTTCAGCTAAAATGACGATGATACATAGATTCCGGCACAATAAAACCTTTGACATTATCGAGAATTTGGCAAACTGTTCTGACAAGTCCAGTCCTTCAACAAATTGACAAGAAACATTTCCAAGCAATGCAATATTCCCTCCATCCGTCAATTTAGTAGAAATTTACCGTTCTGATACGCGTAATGGTCGAGAAAATAAGTGGTCACCGTGTTAATAGGTTATTACGATAAACGATAATGTGTGTGTAAGTACTCAGTTTATCTAAAAGTTGACGCAATACACTTGACTTTTAATTGTGTAATTCAGGTAAATGATAAGGGGTTATTTGCCCATTCAACTCTTTTTAAATAAATATAAACACCACCACGAGTGGTCCTTCACAGTCTAACCAGATGCTGCTGGAAACATACCAGTATTTTATGAGGAGCGACTGCCTCCGTCATCCACAATCCACTGGGTAACACGATACCCATTGGCAAGACTGGTTATCAGACTTTCGCGCTTCTGACGACCCGTAACGACTGTCAAAGGTCTACGAATGACAGCCGGGACTAACGGCTTAACGTGCTTTCCGAGGCACGGAAGGGGGCCGGCTACCACTTCACTGACTGACAATTTATATACCATGGCAACTGAAGTAAGTAGCAGAAGGCGGGGCTCATTACTCGTAGAACGGGTTGCTGAAAGAGCCAGAAACTTCTGAGTAGTGATTCCTACTGGAAGTAGGTAGTTTCCTCAAGGTGGACTGACAACCTGGTACGTCGCGGGAATCTGCTGAATGTGGGAAGCAGACAGATCGTTGTGAAGATGCTTGGGGAGGCCTGTGTTCAGCAGTAGACCAGCCGATCTGTCTTGGCCGAGTGACATGATAATACAATTCCCGTGGAGGCTATTTTAACGTACTCTTATCACGAATCTTATTGAAATTGAAAAAAGAAAAAGAAAAATTATTTATTGAAATAAACAAAATTATAGAAATTCTCCGACTCCAGCGCTAGTTACAACTGAGCAGGAGCCAGTTTATTTCCGTAATACAAAGACACAAATTTCGTTTTATGACAAAACAAAAAAAAAAATTAAACAGAGACTATACATAGATAAACTAGCTGCGCCCCGCGGTGTTACTCACGGTACGACGGACCACTACATTTTTTCGAGATAAAAAGTAGCCTATGTGTAAATCCAGGGTGTCAGCTACGTCCATACCAAATTTCATCAAAATTGGTCCAGCCGTTTGAGCGTGAAGAAGTAACAAACACACTCACAAACTTACGCCTTTATAATATTAGTGTGATACATTCACTCGAACTGCTATATAAACATGGAAGTACACCAACTTACCAACGATACGATAGCGAGAGAAATAAACGTAATCTATACACTAATTATAAAGCTGAAGTTTGTGTTTTTGTTTGTATGTTTGAACACGCTAATCTCTTGGAACTGCCGGTCGGATTTGAATAATTCTTTTTGCTTTTGATAGCTCAATTCTTGAGGAAGGATATAGGCTATTTAACATCACGCTACGACCCAAAGGAGTCGAGCAAAAATAAAAGTCAGAAAGAACGCCAAGCGAAAACGAAGTAATTGCGTGGACGGGCGATGCGATGCGACGGGGTGAGACGGAGGAACAAGAAATTTCACGCGGACAACAAAGTCGCGGGCAGAATTTAGTAATGACATAAACATGTAACAACAACAAGTGCTTGCGTCAATGCGCACGCGGCGACCAACCACGTGAGGCTATTCGCGAGCAAATATAAGTTTCCGTTGCCAAGTGGAATGCAAAAAAATTAAAATAAAAAAAGTTACTGATTCTTACAAGAATAATTTCAGAGGCTGCTGTCAAAACTGGAAAGGGAATTCCAACCACCTACGATAAAATATTTAAAAAAAGCCGACTTCCAAAAAAAAAACTACAAAGTGAAAAATAACTTTAATTTCGGAAGCCGGTGTCTTTGGAACTGTATTTTACTTTTTTGCCACCGACGTCCTAAATTAAAGTTATTTGTCACTTTTAGTGGGTCAGTTTATAATTTATATAAGTTACAATAGCCTAATATCAACTGCTCATCACCTTAAACAAAATATTACTTTTTTCTCCTAGTAAAAACCAGGAGAACTGGAGCTGATGGTGAAGTCACCATCAGCGTATGCTATAAAGTTTAAATTTTAAAGAACATAATTCCAAATTCAAATTAGGAAAATGTGTGATTTTCATTTGTTTTTCGTACCGTCAAGATGAGTGAATCTAATGAAGAAATTCGATACATTTTAAAATTTTACTACAAAAAAAGGTAAAAATGCAACGCAAGCCGCGAAAAAAATTTGCGATGTTTTGATGATGCGAGAGTAGCACAAATTTGGTTTAAGCGTTTTCAATCCGGAAATTTTGATATCAAAGATGCACGTCGCTCTGGTCGCCCTATTACGGATAAAATGGATGCCATTTTTGAAAAAGTGGAGCAAGATCGGCATATCAGTAGTTACGACGTAGCTGAAGAACTGGAAATTGACCACAAAACAGTTTTGGCGCATTTGAAAAAAACTGGGTACACAAAAAAGCTCGACATTTGGGTACCTCACGAGCTCACTGAAAGAAACCTAATGAACCGTGTACTCATTTGTGATTCTTTATTACGACGTAATGAAACCGAACCATTTTTGAAGAAGCTGATAACTGGTGATGAAAAGTGGATCACGTATGACAAGAACGTGCGAAAAAGGTCGTGGTCAAAGGCCGGTCAGGCTTCACAGACTGTGGCGAAACCCGGGTTAACTCGCAACAAGGTGATGCTGTGTGTGTGGTGGGATTGGAAAGGCATTATTCATTATGAGCTGTTACCACCAGGCAGGACCATCGATTCTGAACTCTACTGCGAACAACTGATGAGATTAAAGCAAGAAGTTGAGAGAAAGCGGCCGGAATTAATCAACAGAAGGGGTGTGGTTTTTCATCATGATAACGCTAGACCTCACACATCTTTAGCCACTCAGCAAAAATTAAGAGAGTTTGGCTGGGAGGTGTTAATGCATCCGCCGTATAGTCCTGACCTTGCACCTTCAGATTTCCACCTGTTTCGGTCTCGAAACAGGTGGAAATCTGAACGAGAGGACGAGAGGACTGCCAAAACCACTTGTCGCGGTATTTTGACCAGAAGTCCCAAAATTTCTATAGCAATGGGATCATGTCCCTACCTACAAGATGGCAAAAAGTTATCGAACAAACTGGTACCTACATACTTTAGTTAAATGTAAATAAACTATATTAAAAAATGTTTTGAATTTTCTTAAAAAAAATGCGAAGAAACTTTTTCCCCAACCTATTATATTATTATAAAGATATTTTTTTAAAGCTTGTTACGCTTAATGTGTTAAAAAAAGTGTACGTAATAAAACACATTTTATTCTCTTCTTTGGTGTATATGTGTAATCATTATATTATTACCTGATTGGATCGATCACTAATAAAGAACTAGATACACAATCAGCGCAAAAAAAGTCCTTACCGAATGAATGCCCACTTGGACGGGTACGTTTGAATTACATTAGCGTATATTTATTTCAACTACAATTACGTAAACACAATTGGCGACGAGAACTTTTGCATAGGATTGTGTTACTATAATATTTATAGAAACAGTAAACAAGTCTCATTAAACAAAAAAATCATAAGTAACTTTAATAATAATAAAAAAAGAAACAATAGCGTCTCTACAAATGGAACAGAATCAACGCACATAACCCGAACAATTTAAGCGGGCATGCGATAGTATGATTACTACGTTTACTGAGAGTCTTTACAATTGAGATGCTTTATAACTCCTCCTGTTTATTACGACTTAATTAAAAAAATGTTTTTACGACGATTTCCTGAGAAAATATTAGTATTTACAATACAGTGATAACAATTATATATTGATAATATTAATAGTTACCGAAAATATGAAACTCCATCTTTTTTTTGCGTCCTGGAAGTGTGATTTTCGCACTTTTTAAACGAGCACTGTGTCATGCTTACTGTCGGATCGTTCAAATGCTACTAGAGTAAAAGTAAACCAAAATGTTAAATTTGGTGGACTTTCGGTGAGGACATTTTTTGCCGCTGATTGTGTATCTAGTTGTTTATTAGAGATCGATGGTTTCCCTCGATTGGACCATCTCGAGACCCTTTCAAACAAAAAAATAATTTTGCAAATCCGTCTATATAGTGTGACTGGTAATTAGTGACCGATACTTAACACATGACTGGAGGAGCTCGTGGCTAAGTAATAACAGCCGCACGGGTCGATCCATCAGGTTAAGCTACGCTTGCCAGGGTTGGTCTGTGGATGGGTGACCATCTTTACATACCGAGACTCCGCCGTGCCTCGGAAAGCACGTTAAGCCGTTGGTCCCGGCTGTCAATCATGGATCTTTGACAGTCGTTACGGGTCGTCAGAAGCCCGAAAGTCTGACAACCAGTCTTACCAAGGGGTATCGTATTACCCAGTAACTGGGTTGTGGAGGTCAGATAGGCAGATACCGAGACTCCGCCGTGCCTCGGAAAGCACGTTAAGCCGTTGGTCCCGGCTGTCAATCGTGGATCTTTGACAGTGGTTACGGGTCGTCAGAAGCCCGAAAGTCTGACAACCAGTCTTACCAAGGGGTATCGTATTACCCAGTAACTGGGTTGTGGAGGTCAGATAGGCAGTCGCTCCATGTAAAATACTGGTATTCAGCTGCATCTGGTTAGACTGGAAGCCGACCCCAACACAGTTGGGAAAAGGCTAGGCAGATTGATTGACTTAACACATGACTGTACTCTTAATAACAAACAACTGTTACTATGGGACCAAACCTGAAATCGCGATAAAAAAGATCAACTACTCCCCACACTTTGACAAGTTACATGATCATGAATGTATGGGACAGCTGATTTTTTTTCCGCGAATATTGAGTTGTTCCCATAGTAAAAGTAGATTGTTATCGTGAGTACCATCATGTGTTTAAGTATCTCAATTGAGAACTCCTTTGGAAGTCGGTTCAAAAGTGCTAGATGAGTTTGACACAGGACAGTTTTGAAAAATGATGCTAAAAAAACTGAAACCAAACGAAAAGGTATCGATTTCTGAAATAGGGCAAAACTTGAAGACAGTTTTGCCCTATTATGTTTCAAATAACAAATATGCACGTAGTACACCATAGATCAGACTATGTACGTATGTATATCGAGAGACGATACATTGATACCGTCATTCTATTCAGCATCTAAGACTTCTTGCCTACGATCCGGCAAAAGTTTGGATGCCTTTCGCTGTGAAGAACTGTGATGGCTGTGCCTCGAAAAAGTTGTTACAGGGCTCTAAAGAAATTATAGTCTGATGGTGCGAGGTCTGGGGAATAAGGTGGGTGGGGTATCGTCTCCCAGCCCAAATTCTCCAACTTTTGGCGAACGGCAGATGCGACTTGAAGTCGAGCGTTATCGTGTAGATAGTAAAACTACATTGACTCGTCTTCGTCGTTTTTTCTTGATAGCAGCAGATAGTTTGGTGAACTGGGTGGAATATTTGTCAGCGTTTATAGTTTCATTGTGTAATAGTTCATAAAACAGCATGCCTTGCGCGTCCCAGAAACAGCAAGGCAGAACTTTTAAACGGTTCTTTTGACTCAGCTTCGATTGAGTTGTTGGCGTTTCTTCTGGAGGCAGCCAAAAAGCACGACGTGTATCGTTCTCGTAATGAATCCATGATTCATCTCCAGTAACCAGATCAGACAAAAACTCTTTACGTCAGAGTCGCAGCAAAAATGATTGACAGATAGCGTTCGTCTGTAAGGTTGTGCGGTACCCACAGAGCTAAAACTTTTCGATACCCAAACTCTTGCAGATGGTTTTCCACGGCGTAGTGACTGCAGTAAGTGCTTCCGCTAATTCACGAGTGGTAGCATTCGGATTCGACTGTAGTTCGCGGCGTAAATCGTCATCATTCACTGCGGGTGGTCGTCCAGAGCGTGGCTGACTTTCAAGTCTCCTGTCTCCTGATTTAAAACGGTCAAACCATCGGGACATCGTCGCATGGCTTGTCCAGAGCCCAATGCAGTGTTGATATTGTCAGCCGCAGCCCGCGCACTGTGGCCTAACAAGTACTCGTATAAGTATAGTGTTCGAACTTGTCACTCGTCCATTCTTCTTCAAACTGACTAAACCGATCGCGAGGGCGGCTTTATATACCCCTACATCACAAGTACCTGGAATGTTCTACAACATTCTAGAATATTATAGAAAACAATTAACTTGAAAAAGGAAATGTATAAAGTTTTGTAGGGTCTCATTACTTTTGTGCCGACCCAGGACCAAACAGGATCTTAAGGAAAGGATAGGTTGGTCAATGGGTTGTGGAGTTCAGATAGGCTATCTGAACACAACCCAGTTACCAACCTATGACCGTTACCACGGGGCTACCACTGCTCTCTCTTCCCAGTTGCAGCCAATTGCCTTTCATTCTCACCTTTAGTGGCTCGAAATTCTGATCCATACAAGACAGCAGGTCTCACCATTGTTTTATAAATCTTTCCCGTATGTCGCAGATTGGTATCAAAATTCTGAGCTTAACACGTTCCCTGTGCGTGCACCACATGTGGGTCACTGTGAGGTCACTCTGACACGTGCGTGCACCACATTTGGGTCACGACTCCATACAAATTTGAAGCCTTTTTATAGTTTACACGTGTGATTTATTTTAATTTTTTTGCATACACGTGTGAACAATAAACTATAAAAAAAGTTTGCTCAAAAACCGGGCAACATTTTTATAGGGTTGTCAGGAAATAAAAGCCTAAAGTTACTAAAAATAAATGAATGTTTTTTTTTTGTAATATAGGATAGAAACAAACAAACAAATGTTTTGTATTAAAAAAAAATTAATAATAAAGATTAATGACAAATAATAAACAAAGAAAGTAAGATTGGTACTTTTAATGAGACACATTGTAACATGAAAGGCAGAAGGCTTTCTTGCATTGGATGCATTCCGTATCAGACTTTGACAATTAGATTTAGTTGTTCACAGTTGTAATGAATGCGTTCAGTAAAAAATAATTTATTTTTACTCTTATACCGTGTGTTGTACACATATGAGGCAATAAACGTATAGTTCGTACGTGGGTGCACCACATGTGGGTCAATGAATCTATAGCTAGTACGTGAGTGTACCACATGTGGGTCACAAGTTTTTTTTTAATTTTTAAGCAATTAGAGGGTTTATATTTATATAATTTATTCAAAATTATCATTACATAAGCCTCTCTTTACATATTTCCACAAAACGTGTTTGCACGTGAGGGGCTCCTCTCACATTTAGTAGCTGCACTGTTAACGTGTTAACAGTCCTATCTACTTTTCCATCGCACGAGTGAACTGAGTTACCGCAAGTCGGAGATGACCGGGAGAAGTGCGCCATCAAGCGCTTTGCCTCCAGAACTGGAGGGAGCGCCGAGATCGCAGAACATATTATTATATATTTAGTTTTAGTTCTGCTCATTCTCAAGCTTCTGTTGCCATTTCTCTAATTTGCTCTGGATATCAAGTTCGTCTCCACCGGCATGAACAATGTCGTCAGCGAACAGCATGCACCCTCTGCCTATACGTCTGACGTCAGAGCGTCCATAATCAACAGGAAGAGGTGAGGACTTTAAGCCAACCCTACAGCCATACTGAACTCGTCGGTGTTGCCAGCAGCCGACCGTAATACCACTACAACTAAAAGGACACTAATTAAAATTCAATTATTGTCATTAATAATGCAATATCACGATTTGACCGTGATGGCAAGGTCAAGGCAAAACGTACAACATCCGCAAGGAAAAGTATTCCGTATTTCTTATTAGTGTACTCCCTGAGGGGCTCGTGGCTAATTGATAGCCGCACGGGTCGATCGGAGGTTAACCTACGCTTGCCGCGGTCGGTCCGTGGATGGGTCCATTACATTTCGAGACTCTCTGTGCCTCGGAAAGCACGTTAAGCCGCTGGTCCCAGCTGTCATTCGAAGATATTTGACAGTCGTTACGGGTCGTCAGAAGCCCGAAAGTCTAACAACCAGTGTATCGTGTAACGAGTAACTGGGTTGTGGAGGTCAGCTGGTATTCAGCTGCATCTGGTTAGACTGGAAGCTGAACAACCAACAAGTTTCCAGTGTTGTCTACGGTTCTTATTGACCTTTAATCCATCATTCCATTAACACATTCTCTGCTGAATTCTTTATGCAAACGCTTCTTTATGCTACACCCTTACCGACCCTTTTTTTTACGATGTTTTCGAAACAATAGAGATGCACGACGAACACACATGTGCGCCGCGCCGCACTCGAAGAAAGTTATGAAAACGCGCATGTGTGTCTGCCGCACCGAATGTGTTAATCTGGGAAGAAAGAGGCGGCGAACCGTAACTACGTAACTGAAGTTCCAGCCATCCTATAGAGGGGGACTGGTAATTGTTACATTGTACTCATGATAATTAACAATTTTTACGATTTCAGGTTTGCTAAACCTAAAATCGCGAACAAAAATCAGCTGTCCCATACATTTATGTTCGTATAACTCGTCAAAATGTAGGGAGCAGCAGATTTTTTTTTTTCGCGATATCAGGTTTGGTCTCATAATAAAAATTGTTTGTTAGCACGAGTAAAGCGAACAAACAAGTAAAGCTTGAGGCGTGAACGTCCTTCTTACAGTTAAAGATAAGCCTCAAGCTTTTAAGAAAATATTAAAGGTTTACGTAAGTTTTATTTGACAGACCAGCTGGCGTGGTTGGTTAAGATACCGCCTATCATGTCGCAGGTCGTGGGTTCCATTCCTATCCAGGACAAACAGTTGTGTGCATGAACATGTCTGTTTGTCCTGAGTCTGGGTGTAATTGTCTATATAAGTATGTATTTACAAAAAAAAAAAGTAGTGTATGTAGTTTATCAGTTATCTGGTTTCCATAGTACAAGCTCTGCTTAGTTTGGGATCAGATGACCGTGTGTGAAATGTCCCAGGATATTATTATTATTTAGTACTTTTAGTTCAACAAAAGCTTGTTTTTAAAAAGATTTCTTTTTGTTTTTAAAAAGGTAGTCTTCTCAGCAAACCCTGTCATTTGATACCCATATCATGGGAGTGCACAAAAAATAATTAGTCCGCCATTTTGGATTTAGAATGACGTCACTTAGCTTACCATGCATTGTCATCCAAACTAAACGTGTATGCAAAATTTCATCTCAATCGGTTGAGGATAACTGCTTTAAAATTTAGTAGCAAGATTTGAGACGAACATACATACATGGCCTACCTACCTACCTATGTATGTATACCTGGTGACCTGTATTACAGGTGTTCCTACCTACCACAGGCACCAGTAATCCACAACCAAAAATTGTTAGCTGTTTCTCGTGTGTAAAATATTGTTTGTATTTTTTGGCTTGTAGTGAGAAATAAACACATATTATTATTATAATAGGTTGGGGAAAAAGTTCCTTCGAATTTTCGCGCCTAGAGCGTCATACTCAAGGCCAGACTTCCGTGTTTAACGCCTCTTGCTAACATTACACTGCGCTGACCTACATACAAACCGTTGATTTGGTTGATGTCTAAGCATAATCACCCACTGCAAAAATTTAATATAGCCTCGAACGTGATTTGTGCAACATCGAAATCATATCATAGTGTGTATCCAAATCCATTTAAATTTTGTAGGTAGAAACTATTATATGCAGATAAAACCTGTTTAAGATATTTATTTTTGTTATTTGAATTTTTAAGTTATAAAATAATAAGGAATTTTTAAGTAATTATGCCCTTAAAAAAAAAAAGTTAAGAATTTTACTGTCCAAGCTCTTGCCGCCGGTGATACAGGTTTATCCTAACACAGGCATGTAAACATAGCAATACCTTTGCAAAAAAAAAAACTATATATAACATTTAGAATTTATTTTGTTTTTATCTCCTTTTCGTCCTGCAAGCTGTCTTGTCGACATTAAGCTGGATTTTACGTATTTTGAAAATATGGCGTGCATGATACAGTATCGAATGATATGTCCATCTGATATGGTTTTTTTATATTTGGGTTAGAGAAGATCTTGAGGAGCATGTCTCTTAAGTCTTTTAAAAGTGTGGTTTGGTTGTTCCTCCATTAAACTTCTTGCCAATTGGTTTGGATGGTTTTCTATTCTTTTGCTATTGCAGTAAGTATGGGTAGTAAAGAGTCCTTTATTATAAGAAATATATTATTAGAAATTATTTCTAAGTTCACATTTTACCAAATATAATTCAATTAAAATAAATATTTATTACTAGCTTTTGAAGCCGCTGGGCTTCACCCGCATTGATGTTGGAAATTACCCCACAGGAACGGTGCATTGTTTTTGGATAAAAAGTATGCTATGTACTATTCCAGACTATAATCTATCTGTGTGCCAAATTTCATCCAGATCCGTTCAGCGGTTCTGGCGTGATTGAGTAACAAACATCCAAACTTTAGTATTTAGTAGGATATAGAGATACTATTGCATAGTACCATAATCTCTTCAAAGTAAGAGTGAACAGGCTTCTTCTGGGTAAGCTCACTCCATCGTCGACTTTGTCTCTGTCACCTCTGGCTTAGACTACAGTCAAGAGCAAACCCATTGCAAATAAAAAAATAAAAAAAAAATTGTATTGATTCAGCATAGTTCTCATTCATTGGTGCAAATGTGCAACTGTATTGTTTTGATTATTTTGTGTGAATATTGTGTGCTTAAGGCACATAATATTCACATAAAATAATAATCAATACTTAGCTTCGTGTCAAATAAATTAATTTTCTTTATCATTTTTTTTTTTTATGTTAGCCTACGTTGTCCCACTGCTGACATAAGGCCTTCCCAAATCCGTTCTATTTACAAATTTTAAAACAAATTTTTGTATACTCACCCAAGTACGTGACATCCAGATGAGCGTTTCATTGTCAAGTCTGGGTCCGATGAGGGGGTTCATTTGCGCCATGTACGCACACAGCCAGCTGGAATACACAAGTAGGAAACGGTTAAAATTGGAATGATAAGCAAGCGCAGTGCAGCTAGCCTTTTGTGCATATTCTTTCTATATATTTAATTTGAAAAGGACAAAACTTTTTTCTGACACTATAATAGATTTATTAGAGGTTGTGAGAGTGTACTGGAACTTGTACTGTCCCAGCATTGGGGCAGTACAGGTAGCCCAGTAGTGATATTTTTTTAGCTTTCTATAAATCCAGTTAATAAATATAGGTACTAGGTTGTTTGATAAGAACAAAGTGAACTTGTTCTTACTGTATTTCGCTTCTTAGAACTGATTAGAAAAGTAATTTCTCTATTCTGTGATCGTAGATAATTTCTGTGCAACCCAAATCACGAGGGCACTCACTGAAGGCAATCAAGTGCCTACAAGTAGGTTTTTATGTCCACGACTCATTTTGGTCTGAAAAACCTAGTAAAAAGACAAAATACTTACAATAACCAGCATGTAGCAGCAGTTAGCATCAAAACCACCTGGATAATCCTGGAATAGAGCATCGAAATACAGATGTTAGTCTTAGAAATGGCAAAAAGATTTTTGGGAGGAAGGCGCAATAACTTACCCTCTGTTTGGTCCTTTAGGGGCGAAGAAGGGGCAAACAATGCCCACAATACCCCACAGCACGGTGAATACGGTGATGGGAACGAAGGAGGCACCCATTTTGAGATATTATTTAGATAGAATTCTAAAATATAAAATCTCTAACAAACATCAGCTGCGTAAAAATGGTGGACACGCTGATTATGTTGGTAGCACTGACGGCGATAGTCATATGACATTACAACGTTTCGTTTTAAGTTATTTGTAGACATTTTCTTGTAAAAAGCAGCATGTGAAAATAAGTGAAAAGTATTTGAAATCTGAAATTCATATATTTAATAAGTTACAGACGTAAAATAATTACAGTATGTTTTTTTTTACACTTTCGAAGAACAGAAAGAGAAAAGATGAACCCATAAGGCATTTAGGGCCATTGCACACCTATATGTATGTACGATTTAAATACATGGGTACGTGTTGTAACAACACGTACCTATGTATTTAAAAATGTACTTGATCCCTAGACACTTGATGTATGTCTAACAACACTGTTGTTAGACATACATCAAGTGTCTAGGGATCAACATGCATGTCTAACAACAGTGTTGTTAGACATACATCAAGTGTCTAGGGATCAAGTACATTTTTAACAATAAATAATTATCCAATTACTATTTACCAAATCTAGTCTTCCAGATTGGCTTCTTACTTTAATTCATATGTATATATTAACATCTTAAGTATCCCTATATTTTGGAAAAATTAAGAAAAATTGCAATTTTTGCAAATTGTGGGAAGTTACCTAAGTTAATATCGTCATTTAGGCAAGAAAAAGGCAAAAATAAGGATTTTTAAAAATTGTATCGTACTTGAAAGATAAAAAAAATCTGTGTTTCCACCATTGACACGAATCACACAATCAAAGCGATTTGGTATGCTTAAAATCAGTTCATCATAATCACTTTGAGGACAACGTTCTTTCTAACAAATCAAAAAGTTCTTGTGGGTATGCACGGCATCCATACTCGGCAGAGCTCTTCTTTGGAGCATATCCTATGCGTGCTCAATTGGGTTGACGTCTGGCAATTGAGCAGGCCACGGTAGAAAGTTCATGCGAACATCGGTAAGAGTGCGTGTTACGACTCTAGCCGTGCATTAGTCGAAACGAATCACCCAACCGGCTTTGCAAAGGGATGATCACGTCTGAAACAATCCTCTCTGCATAAATCTAAGCATTGAGGTTGCCCCTGATCCAAATGAGATCGGTTCTTCCACCGATCCAAATACCGGCCCAAACCATTATTGTTCCCCCTCCATATGAATGAACTTCCTGACAAAATTTCAAAAGTTCTTGACGTCCAGAGGTCTTCCAAACTTAAGTATGTCTTGTATCCGGCCTCAAGCCGAAACTATATTCATTGGAAAAGCAAACACAACGCCAGTCTTCATCCTCCCAATTTCAGTGTTCGCGAGCCCATTTGATTGTAGGCGCGCCCTACGATTGTGGGGTGCTATAGGTGGAACTCTCAGCAGCCTTCGGGAACGCAGACCCACTTCTCGTAAACGATTTCGGGTGGTTTGGTCACTTAACAGCATGTCTGAAGAGCTATGGAGCCTCGTAGCCAACATCATGGCGGTCATGGTTCGATACCGTCGAGCAGTATTTTGGATGTACCGATCCTGTCTGCGAGTGGTGATGCGAGTTTATCCTCCATGTCGCTCGGCCACGCTGCTCGTGATACGATAGCGTGTCCAGAGGCGGCTTATAACGCTCTGTGTAGTGCCAAGAGCGCGCATAGTTCATTACCTAGAACCAGCTTGTAATATTCCGACAGCTCTCACAATCTCTTCTCGTGTCAAATGATGTCGCTCCATACCGGCGCAATTTTTTTCAGTTCCAATGCAGAAATTGTAATGGTTTTGTAAAAACACTTTTATGAGAACCCTCGATTGATAGTCGATTTTCTATTTTTAATCAAAATTTAATCTTTATTCAAATAATGAAATTCATTAAAAAGAAACAATAAAGATCCAAAAAAGTTAAAATAATAATCTTCAATGGGGTTGTTTCCCGAAAGCTTCACCGCAAGAGAGCGCAGTCTGTCAGCTACCTGTCAAAAGTTTTGATAAAAACATTTGCATAGTGCGAACGATTTTTTAGGTATTTGCGTGTTTTTTTTTTCGTCTATTTGTGTTGCATCACAATGTATGTATTCTACATGGAGTATCGCCCAGTTGAAGGAGGAGTTGAAAAAAGAGGAGCATCGCAACAAGGGAAAAAAGTGAAGCTTGTTGTAAGGTAGGTACTTATGGATATTAATTATGGATATAATAACTTATGGATATAATAAATAAAATAAACTTACTATTTTTTTTTTTTGCTTTTTAATGATACTAATGATAAACAACATGTAAAGTTACTTGTAACAAAATGTACCGTACATTTTGTTACAAGTAACTTTACATCTTGTATTTGAAAAGAAACCAATTTTTCTTCGCAGGTTGGAAGTTTTTTTTAAAATTATGAATAAAAAGTCATCATTAATAATAGGTATCGTACCAACCTATCCTCTTAAAAGAGGTCTAGTGGTCTCGTAGTCTGTTTATTTGAAAAGTTTCCCACATAGCCTAGAAAAATCACTCGATTTTAAGTTTATTAATTTCAGTGCCTTTCCCACTTTCTCTTCATGTGAACATTACTTAGGAGTTTGTCAATGCCTATTTGTTTGCATCCAAAGGCTACAAAACGACCCATTATATTGATATGACACAAAAAATAAAACATTGTTTAATTGTAACAAACACTTAGCGCCATCTACGCGGAAATAATTTGACAGTTTTGTTCCACAATGCGGCGATACTCTTATTTGATCCCTAGCCACTTTTGATGTGTGTAATAATTTTAAACGCGCGACGCCAATGCTTATATGTAAGTAACCTGGTTAGAATATTAAAATTTGATGTTTTACTAAAAGTAGTTTTATAATCATTTAATCATAGACTACGACGAAACACAACCAACAAAAAACAGATATGACACTTTTTCTATTTGTCTACGAATCGAAATTTTTACTATAAGTATCGTATTTTATATTTTAGAAACCCAAAAATGAGATCCGTTAAACGACCAAAAACCCACAAAAAGCCACGCTCTATACACGAACAAACAAGGAAGAAAAGATATAAAAATACATCAAACAGAAGTTGGACTTGGAAAGATAAATTGTCCGGACTATTTATTGATGATATTAATGAAGCCATTCGTACAAAAGTTAGTAATGTAATAAGATGACTCCTACTCCATCTCGATGACGCTGTGCTCCGATATTATACAGTTTACATTAGATTGTCTTGCCTTTTTTGTTCCGGGGGGAAAATCCTCATGGATATTTCCGGCTGAGGCGGGCGGAGGGGTCTGTCAGACTCTTACTGAAAGAAAAAATCAGCTGTTCAGTGTGTTCAGTACATTTTGACGAATTATGCGAACATAAATGTACTGAACAGCTGATTCTTTTTTCGCGATTTCAGGTTCGGTCCCATAGTAAAAGTTGTTCATAATGATGAGTACAATGACCCCTTAAGAGGTTGCTCGTGTTTTACAAATAACTCTGTGGAAACGTACGAACGTACTTCGAAGCCTACGACATCACACAACACTTTCAAAATGTTTACTTTTTTGTTTGACTCTGAAGAAATCTCGGCAAACAGAAGGAAAAGGATGTTGGAAACTCGTGCCTAAAGACTCCTGCGAAGTTTACAAGGATCGCAAAAAACGTTCAGCGACTCGTAAAAGGACAGAATTGAGTTCTGAAGAAACGTCAAGTGATACCGAAAGTCCCATGGAGGAAGATAAAAAGGAAAATAAGGAAAAGCTCCGTAAGACGCACAAGAAGAAAAATATTCAAGGCAAAAAGTCCCAGTCGAAAAACAAGGGCAGAAAAAGGTTAGATTGGTAGCGGTAGCGGGTTGATATGAAATGTTCTTATAATCTCGCTTGTAGCAGGTCGCAGGCTCGCAGCCTTCGCAAGTAAGGATGTTTGTGGCTACTTTTTCATTTTCATATCTTTAGTTGCATTCCGTTGCATAAACCGAATATAAACCTCCGGTCTATGGCCACGAGTAATATAATACGACGACGCCCGAAGGCTCCGCGATAAGCATGGCGTCAGCGCGTCGCGTCGATACCACAGAACATCATTATACCTATACCCTAAACAGGGTCGTACCTAACTTAAGTCGAGGCGAGGATACACCGTTACGAATGCGTTACGATGATAATTAGTGTACGTTGTAGTAACTACCGTGTTTCAAGGAATGCTAAACAGCTTTGATTCAATGCAGAGATTATACGTCAGTGTGCATTGAGCTACAAGCGAGACTACAGCCTTAGATAATGTGTACAAGCCGTGGCTGGAGGCCTTAATTTAATTAGGCATCCACAGGATCAGACAGGATGACCCAGTTAAGCGGCAGACAACCTCCTTGGTTGACCTGCGAGATGCGAAACGAAAAAAAAATTTAAATGCTACCTCGCCTGTTAATTAATAAAAAAAATATTTTAAAAAACAAAAAACCCGACTGCAAAAACACATAACTGAAAAGAGAAAAACAAGCATATTTATAACCTAAAGAAAATTTTGGTACTGCAGGCGGGGACAAACAAAAGTTACACCATATTTCAGGTTATTGGTTTGTCCCCGCCTGCAGTACCAAAGTTCTATAGATTATAATGTTGTTTTTCTCTTTTCAGTTTTTTTTTTTAATACTTTTTTATTTCAATCTTTTTAGTTTTATTAATATATGTATATTTGGAATTGAGTCATTATTACTAGTATTCATTTGATACCAATAATGTTAGTAATCTATTTATAAAAAAAACATTCCTCTCCTTTTTTTTATATTTCCAGATGTAATATATAAATATTATATAGCCTATGTCACTTTTTATTTAGTAGTAACAATTATGACGAATCTAACGACACCTCATATTTATGTTAAAATCCATCAAGCCGATTAGGCTACAGAGCGTGCTAGAGAAATAGACATACATACATACATACTCTCGAAAAACATTACCCTCCTTCTGGGGCAGTCGGGTAAAAAAGGACCTTTCTATTTGCAGATCCAAGTCGTATTCTGTGTCATCGTACTCGTCAACATCGCAATCGACTTGCTACACCGATAAATAATAATAATAATAATAATAACCTGGGACATTATTCACACACGGTTATCTGATCCCAAACTAAGCAGAGCTTGTACTATAGAAACCAGATAACTGATATACTACATACACTCCTTTTTTTTGTAAATACATACTTAAATATATAAATCTCATAAGGATAATTATTATGATTAAATTAACTGTCTAAAGTTATTATAATTGTTTAATTTTATTATCGTTTTTTTAAGCTTCGTTGTTTGGGATATCAGTTACGAGTATTATGCCAAGTATATGAGGGCAACACTGGACGTGGTATAAAAATGAAGATGTCAAACACAGAGATTCATGATGGACGATACTTGCTTGTTTCATTTTTGGTACAAAGTATAAAGTACATGTTTTGATACAAAGCCATAACAATTTTGTGTCATTTGTTTCCCAATGCCTACGAGTGTTTGGGATGTCAGTTATTATGACAAGTATGTGAGGGCAACACTGGACGTGGTATAAAAATGAAACAAGCAAGCATCGTCCATCATTTCGATTCAGCTACTACACACACTAACCCACTAGTTACAGCAGTCACTCGATACACACCGTCATGCATCTTCCGCATACGGCGCCCCAAACACGCTATGTTAGATCCAGACGACGACATCACTCTCTACCAAGAGAGTATGAAGTCGGTCCGTAACACTCTAAACACTACACATGACAGACGTCCTAACTTCCGTACCCGCCGGCGAGTACCACCGCGGCATAGTATGTCAATCCCCCCGACCCTTGCACCCGCCCGCCCGTGCGGAGCAAGTAGCTTTAAACGCCCCTAATAATAATTACATACCGATGGAACAAGTCTCCACTTGCTCAGTAGACAGTAGCGCCCTAAGCCTAGGTTCGAGTCCCACTATGGGACGCCCTTAGCTGCGCTACTTAGAGTTTAATTTCTAACCCGGCGAGAGGCCCTTCTGGCCCCGCCAACGCTCGGTTAAGCAGCCAATGCTCCCGGAGTAAACTGCGATAGGTCCGTATTAAAAAAAAAAACCTCGTCCATCATGAATCTCTATAGTTGACATCTTCATTTTTACACACACATTCACACTGAGTTGAACAAAAGCAACATTAGTTTAACGGAGACTTTAAATTCCTACAATCCCTTATATTTTGTATCAAAAAGAAAGTGACAGCATCAATTTAAATTCTCCATTAAACTAATGTTGGTTTTGTGTAACTCACCGTCATGCACATACATTTTTCTCTATGTCTATGGGTGAAACACATGTCAAGTGATATGAAACGTCAAACATATTTCGCGATATAATTTTATTAGCATTTCGCCAGCTTTGGTCACAGAACATAATATTAGCACAGTCTAAATATGATTTTTATACTGTGATATTAGGTTGGGGAAAAAGTCTTATCGCATTATAGTATGTATGAACTTGTAATAAAATCTCTTTGGCTATACTATTTGTATCTGGCTGGTTTTGGTATCATTGAAAGTTTAAATTTTAAAGAACATAATTCCAAATTCAAATTAGGAAAATGTGTGATTTTCATTTGTTTTTCCTACCGTCAAGATGAGTGAATCTAATCTAGTTCATTCTCTATCTACGGTAGAAACTATTGACTGTTATGAAACGCTTCTAGATAAAGATTCCTACGTAATAAGCCTGCGGAACACGGTCCCATGAAGGTCCGCAGGCTTATTACGTATCTTGCATAAGGCTAGCGATAACAAAATTTGCGCAATAATTGCTTTTCAATCGCTTGAAAAGCAAATTTTGTTATCGCAAGGCTTCTGCAAGATACGTAATACGGGTCCGCTCCCCTCAGCTCCGCTCCACTCCGCACTTCTCCGCTCCACTCCACCACGACAAATACTTACCCGGTTTCTGCAATAGAAACGGGGTTTGTAGAAATCTTTCTACAATCTTGTCATTTTGTCCTGTCTTAAACTTCCGAAGTAACAAGTTCAATAAGAGCTCACAATCAAAGCGAGCAAAACAACACATTGATTCTGATGATCGGATAATTGAAGCACAAATGCAATTTACATAAGGAGAAAATTGTACTGGCCACTTTTTAGAGAAATTTCGTTAGTTCGCATATAAACGTTGTTATTTTATTTTTCCTTTGGCCGAAAGGTAACTTTGTTTTTTGTTTACTTTTGTTTTGCAATTAAAATGATAATATATATATAGGTATATATTAATTTCTATAAGGGATGTTCTTGGCGAAATTAGTGAACACACGCACAGGCTCGGTGAAAGAATATATATTTGTAGAATCACACACACAATCAGCTCAACAAACATGTAAAGTATATTTATTGCCCGGCGCACGATCGCAGCGTGCGCGGACTGTCTCGAGCGTAGCGGGCGGCCGACTGGCCACGCGAGCGACTAGCGAGCCTCAGCGACGGACAGCGAGGCAAGTACATCCTTTTAATGGCGGGTTCCGCGAGACTTTATTTTGTCTCGGCGGCGCGGACGCAACACGACGCTACACACTCCCCCTCTAGTTCGAACATAGCGCCCTCGCGTTCGGGCTAGCAATCAAACCTACGTGGTCGACCGCGCTTGCGTTTCTCTCTAACCGGAGCCTCGACATTACCGATGAAAGGAGTCAAATCAGAGACGTGGTAACGTCCTACATGCTCACCTCTAGTAACTCCCTCCACTAGGTAAGTAGTAGGGCTTACTACTTCACGGATGCGATAGGGGCCATCCCTCCGAGGTATAAATTTCGCTGACTGTCCGGGGCCGACATCGTTCAACCCTTGCGTTTTTAACAGAATGAGATCACCTACCTTATATTCTGGAGGGGTGCGTCTGCCTTCGTCTGCGTACTTCTTCTGCAGAGACTGGTTACGTTCGTGGACATCGCGGGCATCAAGCAGCACCGTCGACAACTTACGAAGGTAAGGAGTGATATTGTGGACGAAATTATCGCTGTCCACAATGGTCTTCATGTCTGCCACGACGTCAGATGGCGCGCGCAGCTCTCTCCCGAAGGTAAGGAAGGCTGGTGAAAATCCAGTGCTCGCTGTAACAGCGGAGTTCATCGCGAACCTTATGGCCGCGAGGTGAATATCCCACGATGCGTGATCCTTTCCTACCAGTATTGCTAACTGTGGTTTAAGGTCACGGTTTTTTCGCTCAACTGGGTTCGCTTCCGGGTGATACAACGGCGTCAAAGACTGTTTGATACCCATCACATGGCAGGCCTGCTGCATCACCTCAGCAACGAACTGAACTCCGTTGTCGCTGATCATCCTGCGCGGGACTCCATATCTCAGGAAGACCTCGGATATTAAAATCTCAGCGCATTCTACACTGGTGGCCTTCTCCAGCGCAAATAGCTCAACCCAATGGGAACACGTGTCTTCTAGGATTAAAATCCAACGGTTACCCTTTGAAGTCTTTGGTAGGGGTCCAAACAAGTCGACCGATACCACTTCGAATCGCCGGGTGGGTGCAGGAGTCTGGAGTAGTCCTGCAGGCTTCCTGTTATCTATCTTGTATCGCTGGCAAGCTATACAGCGCCTAATATAGTCTGTGACAAAAGACTTCATACCTGGCCAAAAGTATCGCTTTCTGATACGTTGCAGGGTACGTTCAGCACCGAAATGGCCTGCCGTGGGAGCGTCGTGGAACTCTACGAGGATGGCTTCTCTCTCGTGTATGGGGACCACGAGGCAGGCGGACTCTGCGTCTTCCGATTCGGGTGCGCACCTATATAATACGCTATCAGACATCAGATATCCCCTCTCTGACCACCCCTTTCCCCTGAAGGGATCATCGGTAGTCTCTAGGTCCTCAACGATACACTTCAGCTCTGGGTCCTTGAGTTGGTTTGAACGCACATCCTCAGGTGTCCTATGTGGCATATCAATGGTCACTAAGCATACCTCGCAACCAGCTGGGTTTTCCTCGCAACAAGCTGGGCGGCTTAGCGCATCTGCAATCACATTCACCTTTCCAGGAGTGTACTGTATCTGCAGGTTATAGGCCTGCAGGGTCATTGCCCATCTGGCAAGACGACCACTGGGAGACTTGAGGCTCATCAGCCAACGCAGCGGCTGATGGTCGGACTTAACCACTACCTCCGAGCCTTCCACGTAACCTCTGAATTTCGTGACCGCCCAAACGACGGCAAGGGCTTCGCGCTCGGTAGTGGTGTAGTTGCGCTCGGCTGGCGAGAGTAGGCGACTAGCGTACTCTATGGGCCTTTCGTCGGGGCCCTCCCCCTGCATCAAAACTGCGCCGAGACAGTAGCCACTGCTATCTGTCCGGAGGGAGAAAGGCTTAGACTCGTCAGCCTGGCGGAGAATAGGAGCGGTAACCAGAAGCTCCTTGATGTGCTCGAAAGCGGCCTGCTGCTCATCATGCCATCTCCAAATGCTATTCTTCTTGAGCAGGTCAGTCAAAGGCTTGGCGATTGTAGCATAATTCGGTACAAACCGTCGAAACCAGCTGGACGTGGCCAGGAAACCTTTGAGCTGTCTTTCGTTCTTCGGGGCAGGCATGTCGGCAATGGCTGACGTTTTCTCTGGGTCTACTTGTAGGCCTCCAGGTACAATTACGTGACCAAGGAATTTCACGGAGTCACGGGCGAAACAACTTTTCTTTCGATTGACTCGAAGGTCGAACTTCTCGAATCTGTCGAAAACCGCTTCGAGATCTTCAATATGATCTTCGAAACTCGGTGACAAGATTATTAGATCGTCTAGATATCCAAGAATAGTCACAGGCCTACTTCCTTGGGGGTCTGGTGGGATATCGGGACAGTCACTTATCTTGCGTCCTCGAATAGGCACACTCAAGTTAGACTTGAAACGATCTATTAATCTCTGAAACGTGGCGCCAGAGTTGCGAAGGCCCATCGGCATTCTCTTAAACCTATAGGTGCCGGAGGGTGTAACAAACGCGGTTTTGTCGCGGTCCTCTTCTGCGACACAAACCTGAAAGTAACCGGAGTGGAGATCTAGTGTCGTCATGTAGCTGGTAGTCTTTGCTGCATGAAGCACGTCTTCCATGCGCGGGAGCGGGTATCTATCCGGCTCAGTCACGGCGTTGAGCTTACGGTAGTCCACACATAGGCGGACACCGCCATCCTTCTTTGCGACTAAGACGACGTTGGCAGCCCACGGTGACTCGCACTCCTCTATTACATCTGCGCGCAACAGCTTCTCAAGCTCACCGTCCAACAAATCTCTCTTACCTTGCGACATCCTATAGGGTGGTGAAGCGGTCGGTTCCTGCTTCTCAGCGACCCGGATGTGATGAGTGGCGTAAGTTGTAGGAGGTCCTTGGGTGGCGAAGCACTCAACTCTCTTGGTTATGAGCTGGTTGAGTTGCGTCCTTTGATCAGGTGACAGCTTCGTCCCTTCATCCTCTCTCAGCGCCAAGCCGGTGGTATCAACCTGCATCAGCTCTGCATCGCTGGTGGATGTAAGGCTAAAAGACTGCACAAAAATAAACTTCTGCTCAGGGGAAATACTAAAATGCCAACTGTTATGTTGGAGGTCCACTAATATACCTGCTCTAGCGATAAAGTCCTGTCCTAGAAGCGTCCTATTTTCTGCTTCCGGTATCACTAGGAAAGTGGTGGGGATAACGCGTCCCTGGATGGTGACGTTCGTGTCACATGATAATAATTCACGTACCTGCTGCGTTCCATCGGCGAGGCCGAGGTTGCGACGTGTTTTCGTGAAAGTGGCCCCACTGTCTAATAATATTTTATAAAGTCCGGGACTAGCGAGACTCTCAGTAGCACCCGTATCCAGCACTGCAACACCTACTAAAGACGCAACTTCTATCTTAACCGTAGGGTGTGACAGGTCAGAGTCATGGGTGACAGCGCTTTGGAAACTCACCTTATCGGCAGAGGGCGTGCCTTTACACGTCGGACACTTGGAGCGTATTACTCCTTGTCGACCGCAGCCGTAACAAGACAGCGGTACATTATTATCTTGGTCACCCGATTTAATTTTTATTTTACATTCATCTATCGAATGACCAAACCGTTTACAGAAAGCGCAGCGCGGTCGAACACGTTTCGTATTGGAATTCGTATCGTTACAAATATTCGAACTAGAGTCGGACACAGCGCGCGAAGGGTTACTTTGATCAACCGTCGCCATCGGAGGGTTAATGTTTACATTTCGAAATTTCGCGGAACTTGCAGTGTTATTATTACTGTTATTAGTCGAGCTACTCGCGTTATGAGACGGAATTAATCGTTTAGTATGACTTACCTCGCCTAGCGTCTCCTCAACATACCTTGCTCGCTCGAGTAGACAGTCGACACTACTTATACTATCGCGTGACACTCTTTTACGAAACTTACGATGTAAAAGGCCGTAAACTACGTCTACTTGCATAACATCTGGTAGCTTATATGGTAAACGTGACATTTCTGCCCGCACTCGCGATATAAAGGAGTCGACACTATCGTTTTCACTTTGTTCGCGCGCAAATATTTCTCGAAGCACCCGGTGGGCGGGGCGCGGCGCGCCGTACATGAATCGGAGGCGGCGTATCGCGTCGTCCCAGGTCTTCACAGTAGATTTCACGCCTTGCCACCACACTGCAGCGTCCCCGGTCAGCAGCATAGGTATACCTCGAAGGGCGTGTTCGTCGGATACACTTGCGCACTCTTTATATATGAGCACGCTCTCGACAAATGCTTCTAGGGCTTCGGTACTGCGGGCGGCTCCGTCAAAGCGGGCCGTGCACCGGGTAAAGTTGTTGTGCATGCCATGCACGGCCGGTCCAGTGTGTGCAGCGGTAGTTTGAGTCGGTCCTGTAGGGTTGCTACTCGTTGACACTGGTGTCGACGTGGCGACGCTTCTCATAACGTTGGATAACAATCGTGAAAGCTGTTCTTCGGATATGGAAATCATGTTACCACATGTCGCTGTCAGGATTGGTGTAGCCGTTACCGTGGTGTTCACATTCGCGGGGTCAGCTACCGCGTGGAATTCCTCATCGCTACTGGAGCCATCGTTTTCGTCCTCGTTTGCGTGCGCGCGGCGTGTTTTCGGCGGCATTTTCTCGACGGTAACACTCGGTGATGAACGCAAACGGTAAAAACGGCAATATAGTCCAGTAAAATAGCAGATTACTTGATCCGTGACTGGGTAGAACACTGTTTGCGTGGATTTCGTTCGCACTCGCGTCTGTTATTTTTCCATTTCGTAGGTACTGCCGTACGGAGCACGTGCCACGAGTTGGGCGCAATTTATAAGGGATGTTCTTGGCGAAATTAGTGAACACACGCACAGGCTCGGTGAAAGAATATATATTTGTAGAATCACACACACAATCAGCTCAACAAACATGTAAAGTATATTTATTGCCCGGCGCACGATCGCAGCGTGCGCGGACTGTCTCGAGCGTAGCGGGCGGCCGACTGGCCACGCGAGCGACTAGCGAGCCTCAGCGACGGACAGCGAGGCAAGTACATCCTTTTAATGGCGGGTTCCGCGAGACTTTATTTTGTCTCGGCGGCGCGGACGCAACACGACGCTACATTTCTTTATTATAGTGCAGCTGCTATCTCTACAGGTAGGTAAGTATAGTTTGACCAAGACCGCTATACCGCGCCGTAGGTATGTGGGCGGCGAGACGGGGGGCAGTGCAGGCCGCTCATTCGTCAACGCTCACGGCCTCACCGCTCATTCGCCAGCGCTACACCTCGCCTCGCCGCGCATTCCTAAGGCGCGGTATAGCGGTCTTGATCAAACTATAGTACTATTGGGAACAAACAGTCTCACTAGTAGGAATCATTGGAATCAGTAATACAACTCATTAAGTTAGTATAATCTCCAAATGTTAAAATTTCATGAAATAGTCATTCATAAGGATTACCTGGTTTTAAAGAGTTGTATTGATCACTTTAATGATTATAATTATGTAAATACATACTTGTTACGGCCGCGAATTACATTTTGATCAACGTACAACCTAATACTGACTTGTGAATTGCAAAAAACGTAAGAAAATTTGTATTTCGCGGGCTACCCTGACGCTTTCGGCTTAACACATATCTTCAAGAGATAGTCACGATAGAATATTCATGTCTAACTGAATCTGGAGTACGTTACTGCAGGAGATGCCTAAATTATCTCGTTTATTTTGTAGTGACCCATTTTTATTATAAGTACAACAGAAAGAAGAGCTTTAGACAAAGACCTAATTACTTTCTCTATTCAAAATTACTAACAGCACTATCATTCCATTGTATCAAACATCGGGTGAGCCAAAAAGCGATTAATCTATATAGGTACTTACCTACTTTCTACCTGACTATGGACAATTTCATCAGAGATAGCTCCAGGCCAGGCTACAGTTTACTATGACAGCTGCATCTGCTTCTGGAGAATTTAAAATGTGGTAACACACTCTTCTACTTCATTTTCGTCTGTTTACAAAGGTTTAAGCGTTTTCAATCCGGAAATTTTGATGTCAAAGATGCACGTCGCTCTGGTTGCCCTATTACGGATAAAATGGATGCCATTTTTGAAAAAGTGGAGCAAGATCGGCATATCAGTAGTTACGACGTAGCTGAAGAACTGGAAATTGACCACAAAACAGTTTTGGCGCATTTGAAAAAAACTGGGTACACAAAAAAGCTCGACATTTGGGTACCTCACGAGCTCACTGAAAGAAACCTAATGAACCGTGTACTCATTTGTGATTCTTTATTACGACGTAATGAAACCGAACCATTTTTGAAGAAGCTGATAACTGGTGATGAAAAGTAGATCACGTATGACAAGAACGTGCGAAAAAGGTCGTGGTCAAAGGCCAGTCAGGCTTCACAGACTGTGGCGAAACCCGGGTTAACTCGCAACAAGGTGATGCTGTGTGTGTGGTGGGATTGGAAGGGCATTATTCATTATGAGCTGTTACCACCAGGCAGGACCATCGATTCAGAACTCTACTGCGAACAACTGATGAGATTAAAGCAAGAAGTTGAGAGAAAGCGGCCGGAATTAATCAACAGAAGGGGTGTGGTTTTTCATCATGATAACGCTAGACCTCACACATCTTTAGCCACTCAGCAAAAATTAAGAGAGTTTGGCTGGGAGGTGTTAATGCATCCGCCGTATAGTCCTGACCTTGCACCTTCAGATTTCCACCTGTTTCGGTCTCTTCAGAATTCTTTAGGCAGTGTCAGGTTAACATCACGAGAGGACTGCCAAAACCACTTCTCGCGGTATTTTGACCAGAAGTCCCAAAATTTCTATAGCAATGGGATCATGTCCCTTCCTACAAGATGGCAAAAAGTTATCGAACAAAATGGTACCTTTTTGAATTTTCTTAAAAAATGCGAAGAAACTTTGTCCCCAACCTATTATATACCTTGGATCTTTGTTATCTAAATAAATGAATTATTAATTATACAGGGTGATTTTTAAAACATGCGACAAAATTTAAGGGGGTGTTCTACCCATCAATATGAACAACTTTTACTATGGGACCAACTAAGAATTCGCAAAAAAAAAAATTACCTTCCCACGTAAAAGCACATACCCGATTGGACCATTTTGTATAAAAAGGTCGAAATTTTTTTGCGAATTCCGAGTTGGTCCCATAGTAAAAGTTGTTCATATTGATGGGTAGAACACCCCCTTCAATGTTGTCGCATGTTTTAAAAATCATCCTGTATACCCTAAACGGGGCTTTAAATTGTAAACGCCAGACTCGCGTAGTATCTCTATGTAGTCTGTGCAGACTCGGTCCCAAATTACCAATCTTTAAAAATACTCTATGCTCGGGACTGCCGCTGACAAATTAATTATGGTAACACCCAATAACACAGCAAGTCTTTTGTGTTTTTTAGGGACAGCACGGCTCGAACCCAGTAACCCACGGTAAGCAGTTCTGCTTGCAATTACGAGACCAACGGGCTACGAATAATAAAAGTCAATGGGGCAGTAAAAAAAGTCTGTAAAATCTGACTGTAAAAGACTTTTTACATCCAACGCCAATAAAAATCTGACCTCCAGTCAGTATGCTAGACTAGATGAAAAAAAAAAATCATTATTGTCAACATGACATGTTTGGACATGTTAGCAAAATTTTAAAGTAAAATTAATATAAAAATTATTCAGTTATTATTACAGAAGCAATGTAGTGTTATTTGCAATGCTTTCTAAATGTCTGATTCAGTGAGTGTAGATTACGCCTTCATTCTTATTTGGCTGGCGATTTGTTCCTTGTATACAACTCTATTGACGGTCACTGCTCTCAGTGTAGTGTGGATCCTGTAAGTAATATTTGATTTACTACACATTCATGAACTCATGGGCTTATCAGATGTGGCTAGGCAGAAACTACAGAACGCCATACACTCGGTGCTGCAATCCAAAGCCGATAAGATAGTCTGATGTGTGTGTAATCAGAAGGCAAATGAAAGAAGGTGTTTGAAGGTTTACTGAACGACTGGCGTTGTATACAGAGGTTGAGAGGACTTAGAATTTATTTAAGAGGTACGTCATAAAATATTGCCTAAGACTAAATATATTTAATATGACGTCTACGCACTGCACATACATAGTTTTACTTCGTCTATAGTCTCCAATGCCCACCGGTTGCACAGAGTAGTAACTTATTTAGCTGGTCGCGAGTAAGTAAAGGCTAGTGCAAATTGCAGCCACATCGAACCGCAGCACATTGTACTGCAAAACAAAAAGGGTGAGATGCGGGCCGCGTGTAGTTTACATAGGATCATATCATACAAAATGTGTGAAAGAGATAGGGATTTGATGCGTTGCGGTACGTTCCGCCTTAATTTGCGCTAGCCTGTACTTGCATCGCATCTGAAGTTTTTGAAGTTTAATCCCAAACGACTTTTGCTGATTATTAAATATAAATATTCGATTTAAACCGTATTAACAGCGGGATATTCCCGGTTACATACATTTCTCTCCGTATAAAACGAATAGCCGCAGTAATACCACATAGCCACAGCCACACACAGACCGAATACAGTTCATTCGGTTGCTTGACAACTCAATCCGTTACCTATCTTAGATTCAGGCAGTTGGATCTAGCAAGCGGTAAAGTGCCGTATTCTCGCAATGGTAAATAAAAGTTGCACAACTTTTGTTTACCAGCACGAATACGAGGTCCTAGTTCCGTGTGAATATCCGGGAGAGGAAATGTGCTATAATGAAACTTTTTATACGAAAAAGACATTGTTATTTGTTGGTTCCTACTGTCTGTACGGTAGGGTGAATTTACGGAACAAGATCTTTGCATCACCAATTCACAAGTGACAAGCAGCGTGTTTTAATACCGGTTCAGTACTTTTTTTATCTGTCTTCACGACGTGTTACGTGGTAAAATCAGAATAAAATAAAAATATTTTGCAACACTGCTAGACTAAAAAGCCTTGTAGGCAGTCTTCAGGAAAGACACATTTAAAAAATGTCCATTTTAAATTTAAATACTGTCAAAGTCAAATTTTGAAATTTGAACCAAGCGCAGCCGTTGTGGCTTTTTGTGTTGGTGTTGAAATGTATTGTCTGAAAATATAAACAATAATATATACACGCTGTGTGAAGTGATGAGTTAAATGCGGTTTATAGTTAGTTAGCCATTGGTAACGAACTAAGTGATAAAATGGATGAATCGCAACAAAGCAGGGTGTCTGATGCTGCGGCAGCGGCAACGTAAGTTTGAACTTGACTCAACTTGATTGATAGAATAGATGAAAAAATGATGTGGTGTTTCATAGGACAGGACTGTAGAAGGGTGGCCTAAATCATCAATCAGAGTTTAATGAAGCTAGAAGTTTCATAACTTTAGTTTTAATTTCAAAGACTAGTTGCTAACAAAGTAACTAATGCATCTAAAGGTTTATACACCAGGGTTATAGCTCCTTCTGCGTGTCGTTAGGGGTGGCGGTCAGTGGGTCGTCTTAGGGGCGATTAATACAGATGGGACACTCCGCAAAATCATTTGAATAAAAAGTGACTCTTGCTACAACACAATAAAGTGCAATTCAGGTCGCACAACGTTAGTACCTACAGTTCTATTCACCTACAAGTTGCCCCTCTAACGCGTAATTCTTATACCTTCTGGTCGTGGCTGTCCTACTGAATTGGCCCAGTGACATAGGCCCGCCGCATACTTGTAGCTTCAAACCTAAACTGTCCCATCTGTATTAATCTGTGGTAGTGCGTAATCTCTGGAACTACCAAATACTATTTGATAGTCCAATTTTTGAGGAAGGACTATTGAACATCACACTATGACCCTTATGAGGCAAGCAAAAAAAAAAAAGAAAGAATGCTAAGCGAAAACAAATTAATAGTACGGGCGAGCAGTGCGAGTGGCTAATTGTTTTAAACTCAGTTTGAGCTATTTTACGCTTTTATTTAGTTGCAACTGCCCCATTGTCTGTCAGTAATCTAATCTTGCAAGTTACATGAGACTCACTTCCCGGCTTCCAATTGAGCTGAAATTTTACTTGCATATGCAAAATGGATGACAGTGCAATACTATTGACATGGAGCTGATCTGATGATGGAGCCGGAAGGTGGCCATGAGAACTCAGTAATAAAACGATGCAACCCTAAGTTTGGGCTTGTTTGATATTGCTGCTTTGCATGAATACCCGCACAAAACAAAACACAGCCAAATGCAAAATAGTCCTTATTTCACGGTCAGTAAGACTCACATTCATAACGGCATAGTCGGCAGTTTGTGCGGGTATTCATGCAAAGCAGCGATATGTCTTGTCAAAATCCTTACTTTGCCCCTAGATGATATCCAGACTATTTAAAACTGTTTTTAAATAATACACTTTTATACTGATAATTATAATACCTAACCTAATTGTGTTTTTGATATTATATGAGAGAAGAAAACACAGCTAGAATCTAAATCTATACTAATAATAAATCTGAAGAGTTTGCTTTTTTGTTTGTATGTTTGAATGTGCCAATCTCTGGAACTACCAGTCGGATTTGAAAAATTCTTTTTGCATTTTATAGCCCAATTCTTAAGGAAGGCTATAGACTATGTAACATCATACTAGGACCCGCAGAAGCCGAGAAAAATGTCAAAAAGAATGCTTGGCAAAAACAAAGTTATAGCGCGGAGGCGAGGCGATGCAAAGCGACAGGGTGATTTTTCACATGGATGAAGTCGCGGGCAGGAGTTAATCATAGATAATTCATAAAAAAGAGAATGTGGAAAGATTACTTAAGGTGAAAGCGTCAGGGTAACCTGCGAAATTCAATTTTTTTTACGTTTTTTGTAATTTACATGTCAGTATTAGGTTTTACGTTGATCAAAATATAATTCGCGACCGTAAAGAGTATGTATTTAGATAATTATAATAATTAAAGTGATCGATAAAACTCTTTAAGACTAGGTAATCTTAACAAATGAGTATTTCATTAAATCTTGACATTTGAAGTCTTTTCTAACTTATGAAGTTGTATGATTCTAATGATTATAGTTATGTAAATATATGTTTGTTATGGTCGCGAATTATATTTAAATTAACATACAGCCTAATACTGACCTGCAAATTTCAAAAACATAAGAATATTTGAATTTCGAGGGCTACCCTGACGCTTCCTCTTAACATAATTTTTTACAAAGTCCATATAGAGTGGAACTCACTACCTGCATTTGTGTTTCCGAGCGCATACAACCCTAATCTTTTTAAAGTGAGAGTGAACAGGCTTCTTCTGGGTAAGCTCACTCCATCTTCGAATCTGTTTATGTCGCCGACCTAGACTAGAGAGCAAGAGCAAATCCATCTTAAATTTAAAAAAAAATAAGTACCAATTACATTAATTATATAGAATGATGTTGAAAATAGTTCACTTACATCCTCACCTTGTAGCGACTCCTTCTGATGGATCATACCATGGGAGTAGGTAGAAATTACAAAATACCACATACTTGTTGGTTGTTCTACTGTGTGGTAGGTTTTCCATCAGGAATTCCTCAGTAGCATCCCAGAGTCTGGACTTGTGCCCGTTTGATGGCAATAGGCTCGCTATTACATGGGGACTTAAGAGGCCTATCACATAATTGCGTTTTGTCGGATTAGGTATTATATTGAAGCACGGCGACGCATCGCATTATGTTGCAATTTGGCAGTTGGACTGGTAATTAGTGACCGATAATTAAACACATAATTGTACTCATGATTACAAACAACTTTTACTATAGGAACAAACCTGAATTCGCGAAAAAAAAAATCAGCTGTCCCATACACTTACGTTCGCGTAATTCGTCAAAATGTAGGAAGCAGCTGATTTTTTTTCGCGATTTCAGGTTGGTCCTATAGTAAAAGTAGTTTGTTATCATGAGTACAATCATGTGCATCGGTCACTAATTACCAGCCACCCTGTATACACCCTGTGGCTGGTAAAACGTCAACAACCTCTTAAGGGGTCATTGTACTCATCAGCTGCTAATTATGCGAACATAAATTGTACTGAATAGCTGAATTTTTTTTCGCGATTTCAGGCTTGGTCCCATAGTAAAAGTTGTTCATAATGATGAGTACAATGACCCCTTAAGAGGTTGTTGGTGTTTTACTAATAACCCTGTATACAATATTTTTTTTAAGTACTCATGTTTTCATTTCTTATGTCAACTAACGTTTAATCCAGTATAAATTTTACGTAATAATATTAATAGAAAGGAGAAATTTAGAGTTAATCCTGTGCTTTTTTAGTAGTTTTATAGTTTTAAATAGGATTTATTTCCTAGATGTTCCATACATATTTTACAATTCTGAGGCTGCTATTACCTAAACCACTATTTAAGAGATATTATTATATTTTTTTTTTCATTTCATTTGCATAAGTATTTCAATCCACGAGCTCGAATAAATGCAGTAGTGCATTTGATGAAAAACTTGCTTCGGAATTTTGGATTTATCTATTAGGTTGGGGAAAAAGTATTTTCGCATTATAGTATGTATGAACTTGTAATAAAATCTCTTTGGCTATACTATTTGTATCTGGCTGGTTTTGGTATCATTGAAAGTTTAAATTTTAAAGAACATAAGTCCAAATTCAAATTAGGAAAATGTGTGATTTTCATTTGTTTTTCGTACCGTCAAGATGAGTGAATCTAATGAAGAAATTCGATACATTTTAAAATTTTACTACAAAAAAGGTAAAAATGCAACGCAAGCCGCGAAAAAAATTCGCGATGTTTATGGACCTAGTGTAGTGTCTGTGAGAGTAGCACAAATTTGGTTTAAGCGTTTTCAATCCGGAAATTTTGATGTCAAAGATGCACGTCGCTCTGGTCGCCCTATTACGGATAAAACGGATGCCATTTTTGAAAAAGTGGAGCAAGATCGGCATTTCAGTAGTTACGACGTAGCTGAAGAACTGGAAATTGACCACAAAACAGTTTTGGCGCATTTGAAAAAAACTGGGTACACAAAAAAGCTCGACATTTGGGTACCACACGAGCTCACTGAAAGAAACCTAATGAACAGTGTACTCATTTGTGATTCTTTATTACGACGTAATGAAACCGAACCATTTTTGAAGAAGCTGATAACTGGTGATGAAAAGTGGATCACGTATGACAAGAACGTGCGAAAAAGGTCGTGGTCAAAGGCCGGTCAGGCTTCACAGACTGTGGCGAAACCCGGGTTAACTCGCAACAAGGTGATGCTGTATGTGTGGTGGGATTGGAAGGGCATTATTCATTATGAGCTGTTACCACCAGGCAGGACCATCGATTCTGAACTCTACTGCGAACAACTGATGAGATTAAAGCAAGAAGTTGAGAGAAAGCGGCCGGAATTAATCAACAGAAGGGGTGTGGTTTTTCATCATGATAACGCTAGACCTCACACATCTTTAGTCACTCAGCAAAAATTAAGAGAGTTTGGCTGGGAGGTGTTAATGCATCCGCCGTATAGTCCTGACCTTGCACCTTCAGATTTCCACCTGTTTCGGTCTCTTCAGAATTCTTTAGGCAGTGTCAGGTTAACATCACGAGAGGACTGCCAAAACCACTTGTCGCGGTATTTTGACCAGAAGTCCCAAAATTTCTATAGCAATGGGATCATGTCCCTACCTACAAGATGGCAAAAAGTTATCGAACAAAATGGTACCTACATACTTTAGTTAAATGTAAATAAACTATATTAAAAAATCTTTTGAATTTTCTTAAAAAATCCGAAGAAACTTTTTCCCCAACCTATTATACAACATGTTCCTTTCGACATACCATAACTCTCGGGTATTAATGAGACCATAATTTGAACAACTTTTACTATAGGACCAAACCTGAAATCGCGAAAAAATATATCAGCTATTCCCTACATTTATGTTCGCAAAACTCGTTAAAATGTACTGCTGATTTTTTTTTCGGGATTTTAGGTTTGGTCCTATAGTAAAAGTTGTTCAAAATGATGGTTTCATTAATATCCTAGAGTTATATCAAAAGGAACACGCGGTAGATAGAAAAAAAATTGGTAAAGCGAGGCTGCTGTGAATAAACCATTATTCTCCACCACCTAATAAGTCAAAGTTATCGAAGTCTTTCAGTTTCTCAGAATAAGAACGCCAAAGTTGGCCATTTAACGCAAAAATCACGGTCGCTATGTAATAGGCCTCTTAAGCATAACTGGTGAAACCGGTTGGATGTATGTACAGTTGTCGTCAGATATATTGTAGCAGACAAGGTTACCAAATACTTCTGAACAATTTAAAGTTCTATACACTCCAAGTTACCATTAATATCTGAGCAGATGCTTGTCAATAATTTCACAACTAACCAAAAATATCTGAACACATACAACGTCAAGTGGTTTATTCCCTTTTCATCGCATTTATACCACAGAGAGTTAGTGTTTGTTTTTGGTTCATCATTTATATTATGCAATAACGAATTAGGTAAGCTCAGTGTTTGTCTGCATAGACACACTTAATGTTGTAAGTGTTCAGATATTTTTGGTTAGTTGTGTGTGTAGAAATTATTGACAAGCATCTGCTCAGATATTAATAAAGTAATTAATGTTCAGATATTAATGGTAACTTGTAGTGAATGGAAGTTATTGACATTTTAAATTGTGTAGAAGTATTTGGTCACCTTGTCTGCTACAATATATCTGACGGCCACTGTACATTGTACTATAGGTACACACGGCTACAAATCAAGCTATACAGAAGGCAGTTGTCCCACCGCCGCCGGCGAGGAAGCGACTAACTATCGGCTAATTTCTCGCCCAAAAAACGTACAATAGATATACATTCAGTGTAAACAAAAGAGATGTATATATTAATAGTTGATCGCTGACTGTTCACACTGCCGGCGAGGAGTCGCTCCACTAGTTTGTCGCTGAGCCACAAGAGCTATCAAAGATCAACCGCGGGCATAGGTCAGCAGGCCAGTGGCCCCGATCGAGTGGTGCGAGTAATAGCCCGTCGCACTCGCACACGCGCTTATAGCACAGCGACAAAACTATCGGAACTACACCGTGTCTAGTTTCTAGCTCTACTCGCTTCTCGCTTCTCGCTCATTGTTGGCGGTGGGACAAGTGCTTTAGCAGTGTAAGCTGATCTCACATTGTATGTGACTTCCGTACAATGAGAGGCCAGCTCAGGACATCTCTGCCTAGCCCTTCGGGGATTACTACAGGTGTGACGTCATGGTTGTCCTACATATTATCCTCTTTTTGCTGTATGCACTTCCTCTGTTGTTCTTAACAATATTATATTTATGTATACAGTAGGAAGCGCCGGTCTTCAATACTAAAAAGTCAACGGCCTTCCCGCACACCCTTCTCGGAGCTGGAGTTCAATGTGGCCACCCCCACAGATACAGCTAAGAGTCGACGAGTCAGTTTCTCACGAAGGACTGCTGTTGCGTAAGTGTATTGTGTGTTTAATCATTTGTCTTTACTAATTTTATAAATGCGCAAGTAACTTTTGTTTTTATCCCGGTAGTACAGACGCCAGCACATCAAGCTACTACAATCTGTCAGATTTCTTTAATAGATTTTCGACTGTATTGTTAAGGCATTAGGTTCAAGGTTGATTAGGAAAATCTGACAGTTTCGGGTAGGTTGACCTGCTGGCGTCTGTACCTACCCGTGGGTTAATTTTTTACCTCTACGCGGGCGAAACTGCGAGCGTAACTAGTTTAAGTTCAGTTTTGAGGAGAAACAATAAACTAACCTGCCACATTACATTACAATTTACAGATTTGTTTATTGTTCCCCACTGCTGGGACTCGGGTCTCTTCTCTGCGAGCCCCGGGGGCCCCGGTAGTTGACTTAAATAAATGGTTTTTAAAATAAAACAATATGAAGTATACTTCCTCTTAAGTTGGTCCCTCAAGGATTGTGGCTCTTTTTTCTTCTTTTTTAAGATTCTTCATTTATAAAAAAAAAAAAAAACAAAGTCATGACTGTGTTAGACTATTCAATTGTTTCCTCCCCATAATTTGCTAACATTTCTGTCCACAGCGAATTTGTAACGAACGAAGCGACAACTACGTGGAAAAACGTCTACGAAGAACACAATAAATCTCTGGAATCGTCGAGCAACGATTCCGAAGGAAACGCGTCCCGGCAGCCAGTCGGCCATCTTGGCAAAAGAATCTTCGACCAACAATTCGAGGAAGTCGAGGCTATTGAATTTATCAGTTGTCTCGCCAATAGGTCACTGAACAATGTTAATTTTTCCCAGCAACTGGCTTCCCTCGAGTGCACAGGTGAGGGCAAATTAACGGCACCACACATCAAATGCGAATTAAGTGCCTTCACAGAACAGAGCAAACTGTTCGGCAATGATTTCACCACCCCATCGATCGGTGAAAATTCTGGTCGGATCGAAGTCAATTTCTCAGCGATACAGCAGGTTGAGATAGACGATTTAGACGAAATTGAAAAGGATTTGGGAAGAGGATCGAATAACATGAGCTGTCATGGGCCGTTCAGTGATGGACAGAGCATATCGGAGTATATAGAGGTTGATTTGAACATGACGCATGTCGTCAAAAATGATGAAGACATGTCTATAACGGATACAGTACATAGCCCTGTACATGATGTGTCTAAAAGTGCATCCATAGACAAGAAAATTAGCCTAAACAAAGATTGGGCGGCTGATAAAGAAAACATAGCTGTCAACCCTTACGCTGCCCCCAGCGAGTCCAATTTCGCTGTGAACGAAGAAGCCGATCAAGTTTTAGTATTCGATGGCAAACGGTTAACTTTACAGCCCGATATTCCGGAAAAAGATAAAAATTATAGACAGACTCTTTTGCCTGATTATTCAGCAGAAACTCCACAAAGGAAAACTATTGTTTTAAACGTTAACGATGATTTACCGAACTTTATCGACGTTAAGCAAAACTCTAAAATTAAAAGCGAAAATTTTGTCTTCAATGGTTTTCAAGAAATTAAAACGGATGATGATGAAATATCAGATACTATACCTGATATTAAACATAAAAGAAAGACTATTCACGATAACACAGGGAATATATCTATGACACAGGCTTTACCCTCGAATATTATTTGTCAAACTACTGCCATAAGCCATGATGTCAATGCTAGTAAGAGAACGATTGTTTTTAACGAAAGCACAAGTAACATATCAGTGACCGAAGTAGTACCAGTGAAACTCTTGAGCATTAGTGGAACTATGCCTGAACACCGTCCTACTTTAGTCTACGAGGACGATACCTGCAATATTTCAGTCACAGAGGCAGTACCTTCAAACATACTGGTGAACGAAGATACAGAAACCACCAACAAACGCAAAACTATAGTATTTGATAGTGATGAAGACAATATATCCGTCACACAAGCTATATCATCGAATATCTTGGATGAAGCAAGTAAAAGAAAAACTATAGTTTTCGATGATGATGTGGGCAATGTGTCTTTTACCCAAGCGTTGCCTGCTAACATAATGCTCCCAGACAAGCAGACACAGGAAAAACGGCGAACTATAATATATGAAAATGATACTGGGGACATTTCAGTCACACAGGCGATTCGTACTAACGTTATTCTGCAGAATAATGAACCAAATCCCGAAAGACGACGAACGTGTGTTTATGAAGACGATACTGGTAATATTTCTGTTACACAAGCGTTGCCAACGAATATTTTACAGGAAAGAGTACAATTATATGACAACAAAGAAAATAATGAAGCTAACGTGCCCACTACACAATCTTTACCTAATAATATCACTGCCAAAGACAATGCTTCTAGACGTAGAACTATTGTCTATGAAAATGATACAGGGAATATATCTATAACGCAAGCCATACCTACTCAACTTATACCCGGATGTTGCGAAGATAAATCTTTCAATGACTTTAACACATCTAGAAAACTGAGAAATAGAAAACGAACAACAATTGTCTATGATAATGATGAAAACGATATATCTATGACTGAAGCTATATCCGCTAACATAATAGAAGAGGCAACAAATAAAAGAAAAACCATTATCTTTGATGAGAACGAAGCTAACATTACTACGAGTCTAGCTATATCTACAAATGTTTTTCTTTTAGACAAACTAGATTCTGCAGTAGACTGTGTTAACAGAAACCTTGAAGAAAAGGAGAAAGTTGTTGATTATAAAGTGTATGAACAAGATGGTCCGAATCCAACGGGAGACGGCTCACAAGATGATCAAAAGCCATTTGTGTTGAATGCGAACGACTGCAATTCTGATAATATGTCAATCACCATGGCAATACCAAAAGTTCAGAGTATACGAGAAACAGAAAAACGAAAAACAGTCATTTTTGATAATGAAAACTGTGATATTTCAATGACAAAACCGATTCCATCCGAATTAATAATAGTTGGAGCTGAACTCTTGAATAAAGCCAATCCGCAGTCAGCTGTGATCGTGCTGCAAGCCTCAACAACCAATAGCAAGCCTTCTCTGCATCCCAGCACAGCCGAACATGGTGATTTGAAGAAAGCGGCAGATATATACAGAAAAATGGCCAGTGACTCGAAAGAGGCGTCATCAATCAACACCGTTACCGACGACATTATACCTTCGCCTGTAGAAGACGTCAGTGCAAGCGCGTCGCTATTACATCCTAGATTAGAACAGAAATTAAATCAATTGAATTTAATGATTTCTAGTTCCGAGTTGAATGTAGACAAAGTCTCTGAGGGTGAAGATGATGTTCTAATACAGACAGATACTGAAGAAAAAAATACATCAATTGAGCACCCTTCTCTAGTCACCATGTCTTCCACTAGCGTAGTCAGCGGTATGGAAGATAAATACTTTATGGCTCGTATAAAATCAAATCCTTCTTCTGAAAATTTAAAGCAGGGCGCTGATGGCAATACTTCTAACGAAAGTATGTTTTATATTATGAAAGACAGTGATTATGATACACAGTCAGACACAGAGGCGCACAATGAGGGAAAGAGCGCAAAGCCCAAAGAACTAACATGCGCTCATTCGCCTACACTACAAGTAGATTACAACGAAGAGGAACCAGTACAAATCGACAATCGCCAAATGAAGCTAGCAGAACTTCAGTCTGCTGTGGCAGAAAAGAATGACTTTTCTAACAGGATGTTTGAAGACGTCGATAGTTCTGACTTGGAAGATGTTGTAGAAAAAGAAGAGAATGATAAGAATAGAAAGGAAGTTTCCTCCAAAAAAGCTAACGATACTAAAGAATTGCTTGATATGATTACCAATTTCACTAATAGTGATGACGATGTAGAGCCGGATGTCAACGTAAAAGGTCATAGCGGTGTGGCTGAGCATAAGCGACTCAGCTTTCCAACTAACAGACGATCCATAGCTTTGAGTAGAGAAGATTTATTAAATAACATTTCAATGGCGCAAGCAGCGTTACAGAAGTCCAGACTAGCGCTAGATGACAGTGACTGTCCCGAAGAAGATACAAGAGATGAGTCCGTAGAAATATCTAAGTCCGGCCGAATGAGCAATGTAGTCGTCAAAACATTGCAATTTGACGACGAATCGATCAGCGAGACGAGCCTCAAATTCGATACGAAATATACCCCGCTGAAGAAAACAGCGTTCGGTGAAACTTCGTACATGAACGAAACCAAAGGAAAAGTTATTCCGACATACTTGAAAGATGTTTCCGATGGAATCAAAGAACTAATGCTAGATCTGATAAAGCCGAGGAACGACACTCTGCCTTTTGACAGTGCAGAGTTCGATAAAGGTATAGCAAAGATCCCGTCTACGCAAAGCACGCAGATACAGGCTAACTTAGTCACATCCAGCCAGGTAGACTTAGATGGCGAGTTATTGTGCAACACTGATACAAATACCGATACATGTAATAAAGAGAGTTTTTCAACCGCTACCCTTAATAAGTCCAGATCTCGATCTTTGCGAAGCCCGGTCAAGTTTTCTGGAGATAACACGAGAATCTCGTCAGAATTTGACGAGCCTGATCCAAAGCCGCCCCCACACACTCCCGTTGAACCAGCTCCAACGGACGTGCTAGTTTTCGACCACCTGAATCCTTTAAACAATATTCTGCTAGCGCCAATTAATTATTCTGGCGTGCATAGGTATAATCCGAATAAATCCGAAGACGCTCTCTGTGGTAATGAGCCCTGTCACTCTACTGGGATTCACTTAAATAAATCGTCTAAAGAGAATGATTATGACGTGGCAACTGTGACCACCGCGCAGTTCCGCATGGCGACAAACACGAAAGCAATGCAAGAGGATGTGTATGTCTACAAAGAGCAAGACAACCAACTCAGCATACAATCTTCATCATCATCAAGCAGACCTATTTCGATAGACCAATCAATAGATGCTTTTCCAATACAACTAAGGGACGATCAAGTCAACACTATGATTGCTATGAAAGGGAACAAAGAGTTGCTTGAAACAAGTTCTTCGCTGACACTAGTTGATGACGCCTTAGACGGTGAAGGTAGACCATTGTCGCCGGACAACAACTATGAGAAGCACAGGATTAAATTTTCGAGATCTAATCTAGTTGACGTAGAGGAACAAGCAGGAGCTATCGATAATGTTGCCATAGACGCTGATGATAAGTCACCAGAAAGCGTGTTGATTGAGCGCATCAATATCACAAACTCGCAAGCATGTAAAACCAAAGGCAAGAAACGGATTTATAGTCCGATGAAAGACAATTACAAACAATATCAGAAGACCATAGAAGTGACTCCGAAACCTATTACGAAAATTCAGAAAATGTCGAGCAGCCCAAATCCAAAAGAAACCATAGTGAGCAAAGTAAGCAGCAAACATATCGAACTACCTTTGATTTCTATTGATGAATCAACACATAACATGGCGCCTGAGAAAGACGTTTCGGAAATTAGCGAGCAGAATGCTCACACATCGAAAATCAGCGAAAAGAAGTCACCAATAGCTAAAGAGACAAAACAAGGGCAAACTATAACTGTGCAACACTTACTAACTGATTACCACAACTTGGACAGTGACTTCAAACATATTTCAGAGAAGCAGATGTTGAAGGATTTAAATTTGAACCCAAAATCTGAAAGTTCTATGACATGCTCACAATCTGAGGAATCATTCACGAGTAGTAAGAACTTAAACTCGATGAAGGATGTCAACAGTACTTCGACGACGGACTGTCAGCCGCCCCATCAGTGTCCGCCCACGATGCAGATGCACTGGCATTCAGAACTGATGTGTGAAACTAGCTCAAAGCTATGCGGTTCTGATTCTGGTGTCAACGTGGTCGCCCAGATTGATATGTTGCATTTTATGGGGTGAGTGACGTCTTTTATTTATATACAAAACTCACACCTTCCCATGGCGGTAGGCAGAAACTACAGAACGCCACCTGCTATGATTCTTACATCTGGTCATAACTGGTACACGTACTCCGGTTGCGATTACTACGCACCTGACGTTTCAAAAGAACATCACCAATAAGGTCACCCCCCCACCCCCCTTTCCGGCGTTTCCACTCACATCTGCCTTGTAAATACCTTTTGTTGGTCACCTCTCATTCATCCTCTCAACATGACCAAACCGTCTAAGCATACTCTTTTCAATTTTTGTCACTACATCTTCTTTTAAAGCACACCATTGCCTTATCACACCATTCCTCAGCCTATCATTTGCAAGGCACGCATTTCAACAGCATTTATTCTACTTTCATGCTTCTTTTGCCACACCCAACATTCACTTCCATACATAAGCGTAGGTACCAACCACAGACATATAAAGAGTAGCAGACCAAACTTTTGCCAAAAATTGCGTTGCCATTACGCACACATAAAAAGTGTTGTCAATACAGAGCAGGATTAGGGCCGTTGGCCGGTATTATCTAACGATATTGAAACAACCGATATATTGAAAATCCGCGAAAATTGATATTCTCTGGGTATAAAAAGTGTAGATTACTTATCAATAAAGTCTTAACGAATATAACTACCCATCTATTCCCGCGCTTATTGTAAAAGGCGATTAAGGGTGTATTGTAAGAGAACGATGGGCAGCAGTCCACTCTCCTCCTTTTGACGACCGGCTTGACGGTTTATATTTTACATACAACCAAAAATTTCGTCTTTGTTGCCAAATCCGTCCCTGGCTAATTAATGTTGCTTATCAATATGGCGGCGCGGGATAAACAAGCTGCGCGTCAAAGTTTGTCATTTACGACTTGTCGCTTAGCAAAAAAGGATGGAAGGAGGAAGGAAAGGAAGGAAGGAAAGGAAAGGAAAGGAAGAATATGTCCATCTATACTGGGTGACTTTTTTACCGTCTTGAAAAGAATAGGGTACGTGAACGGAGTAGAAGCCTATGGCTTACCTAGTTTTTTTTTTTTGGAGAAAAAGAATTTCCAAATTCAAATCATACGCACTACGCAGGGTGCCTATGATTTGAATTTCGATATTTTTATAACGATCTAAAAAGTTTTTTCAAAATTTCTGTTTTTATTGTTCTAGTTTACTTCAAATGTGTAGTGTTTATTGATAGAGCAATTTCTGTCTAAGCTATTGAAAAAACAAAAAGAAACTAGGTATGCCATAGGCTTCTACTCCGTTCACCTATAATTGTACCCATTTTTTTCAAGACGGTAAATAATCATCCAGTGTAAATATAACTATGCTTTAATGCTTGGTCTGCTACTTTTTTGGACATCAACTGTTTGGCCACAATCGAATGTATCACTCACTCACTGTGTGTGTCCATTCAATTTCCCGCATTTGCTCTCCTTTCCACATCTTGATCAATCTTTCCATTCATAGTAAACAGACTCCCCAAATATAAAAACTCACTTACTTGCTCAACACTTTTATCATTTACTGTCACATTACACACCAATACATCCTCATCTTTTTCAAACACCATGACCTCTGTCTTATTCACATTTTTATTCATCCCTTTCCTCTTATATGCTTCACCCATGACAGTCACCATGTCTTGCAACTGTTCTGCTGACGATGCAAGTAGAACTTGATCATCTGCGTAGAGAAGACATTTGACAGGCGACTCAGTCATCCTCTTTCAAATCTGTCAGACAACTGTCCATGTACAAGTTGAACAGCCACGGTGACGGTTGGCAACCCTGTCTAACACCTCTCAAGATGCAGAACCAGTTCGTGTGTGCCCCATTTATCCTAACACAAGCACTGGAATCCTTGTATAAAGATTCCGGCGCCCGTTCCAAGCGCCAGTCCACATCGTACATGCACAGTGTCGACCAGTTCTTCCCTCCACACACTGTCATAGGCCTTCTCCAAGTCAACGAAAGCACTTTCTTGTGCTTTGCCAGATGTTTTTCGTCTATGCACCTTCGGGGAGAAGATCTGAGTCATACAGCCCATTCCCTATCTAAATCCTGCCTGTACATGGGTCCTCAATCATAAGCTGAACCAATTGTGTCAACCTCAGGCACAACAGGGACACTACAAGCCAGGTCATGCTCAACAGGGGACTCTGTGGTCTCAGCATAGACATATTGCACATCACAACAAGCGTAATGGTGCATGGAAAACTATCTTTCTTAGAGTAGAGAGAGCGCAAAGAGCAATTCTATTTCGGATATCTACTCCGACTGTATGGTTCTAACGGTCCGACAGCTCTTTGTGCTACGATCGGTTCTAAGGAAAGATGCCTGCCTACCACCCTATGATAGCAATAAACGGACACTTCGTCTCCCACGCACTCAGCACAAAACCAGTTTTGCTAAACACCAATACTACATCTTAAGCACTCACTTATATCAAAAAATTCACCAACTTAGACCTAAATACACAAATGGTAAAATCAAAAGTAACAGAGTGGCTTCTACAGAAGGACTATGCTTTTACAGAGTCCTTACTCTCCTTCATCGCCTAATTCGTCGTCCATTTATACTTTATACTTTACACGCAATACGCTCACATTTACATAACAAAAATACGTTTACTCAACAAACATAACCCTCACAACACATTCATACATATCAACTGCTCACTGCTCATCAACTTTATCATTATATCACTATTCAAATTCAAATTCAAATTCAAATATTCTTTATTGTGGTACATAGGTAAGCAATAAGTTGTTACATGTTTCCGAAATTGTACACAGCTATGACCCGCCATAATGGCATACAATAATTTTAAAGTAGGTAACATTTTAACAGCATAATTAAATAGAAAATTAAAATAATAACAATTTAAATATGCAGCACTTTAGAATTAACGAATATTTTTACATGTCAAGGCAACAATTAAAATAACGAGACATAAATTATAAATTCAGTTAGAATTAAATAATAGATACAAATTAAGAAATATACACATTTTACTTATCAGGGGAATAATTAAAATTAAATAACATCGTCGAGATAATCTTTTAAAGTATAGTAACATTTGTCTAACAGCAATTGAAATAATTTCTTTTTATAATTATGCAAATCTAAATCTCTAATTGTCTTTGGCAATTTATTATATATGTCAGGTATTAGATAAAAAACACTTTTGTGAAAAAGAGCAGTTTTGTGGGGTTCAGGTGTCATTTTGTCTTTATGTCTGGCTCTATTACTAAATTTGAAACGATGCATATTTAATTTTGCGAAAATGGCACATTCGTAAATAAACATACAGGGAAGTGGTAGTATTTTTAGTTTCTTAAAATGTGGAACACAGGAGTCGGTTGAATCAATGTTTATGATTGATCGGATACACCGCTTTTGCGCCTTAAAAGCTAGGTTTTTGTTGGTTGAATTGCCCCAGAACATAAGACCGTACCTTAAAATGGAAGAGACATAACCATGATACGCACTAAGAACAGCAGATTTGTCTGCTATTTTACTTAATTTGTAAAGGGCATATGACTGTTGATTCAAGCGTTTACAGACATAATCTATGTGATTTTTCCAGTTAAGTCTTCTGTCAATACGTAGCCCCAAAAACTTAATTATTATTAAATAAGCTAGTTTTTATTATTATTATTAGTTTTATTTTTTTTCTGTTTCCATGGAATACTAAGATTTCATTGTAAAGAATGAATCGACACACATCTATTTTTGTCATTAACTTATTAATTAACTATGGTTAAGACACCATGGCTGATCACTGTCTCTTAAGATACAGGTTTACCTAGTTTAAGAGGCAGGGTTGCAATACTTGAGTACAGAATTCAACAAAGAACCAGATGTACCTAAGTTCCTATTTGTACTTTTTTTTTTTGTGGCAAATAAATTTATTTATTATGTCCTTTATTCATTTTAAAAACTTATTAAATACATTTTTAAATATTTTTTATAAAAAACATAAAAAAAAAACATTTAAAAATATAAAAAATAGTGATCCGCCAGTAGCGGGAGCAAAGTCCAAGCTACCGGTGGTTAGGGTTGCAGAGACAGGAACCTCCTCACAATGCGAGCCGTATCAAGAAGTACTGCCTTCTGAATCTGGCCCTTGATCCAACCGCCTAACGAGAGCCTCGAAAGATGTTGATCGAGACTTTCGGCCATCAGGCCATTGGCCGTTACGACAATCGGCACAATGACAGCCGAGCTCACATTCCACATGTCAACAACCTCGTGTGCTAAGTCGAGATATTTTATTTGTTTCTCTTTCTCAGCTTTCACGAGGTTCTCGTCATGTGGAATGGTAACATCGACTATCATTGCGCGGCGCGCTAATCTATCTATCACTACTATGTCAGGCTTATTGGCGACAATAGTCCTGTCAGTAATGATAGACCGATCCCAGTACAACGTCACATGGTCATTTTCGAGAACTGGGTCGGGCACATACTTGTAATATGGTACCTCAGATTCCACAAGTTTATATTTCAAAGCAAGTTGCTGGTGAATAATCCTGGCGACTTGGTTATGCCTGTGCAAGTACTCGCCGTTAGCCAGACGAGAACAACCAGAGATAATATGTCTGATGGACTCACCCGGACGGTGACATGCCCGACACACGTCTACCGTCCCGTCCCTCATAATATGTTTCCGGTAGTTATTCGTTAAGATAACTTCGTCCATAATTGCACAGACGAAACCTTCAGTTTCCCCGAAAAGGTCACCAAAACGTAGCCAGGATACGGACGCTAAGAAATTTACACCGGGCTCATGAAGAGCCCGATAGAAGCGCCCGTGAAGTTCCTTGCTTTGCCATATCCCCTTGCGGTCATCGGTAGTAAGTACTACAGGTTTGCGCCAGTTCTCTTTAGCCATGGAGAGCGGGGTGAGCCCCTTGTCTACTGCGACCACATCACGGTGCATACACACTTCGGCTTTTAAAAAATATTCCCTGAGGCTGCACATTTCGCGGTTGTGTAGGGTCTTCGCATTTAAAAAGCCTCGACCCCCGCACTTCCGCGGAATGTACAGTCTCATTACCGATGATCGTGGGTGATGCATCCGGTTTGCGGTCAGCAGTGTACGGACCCTCCTATCCAGGGCGTCGAGTTCGGTCTGAGTCCATTTGAGTATGCCGAAAGAGTACATCAAGACCGGCATGACCCAACCGTTGAAGGCGCGCACCTTGTTTCCACCTGAAAGAAGACTACCTAATACCTTCTTCAGGCGGCCAAAGAAGCGCTCCTTCAACGATTGTTTCATGTCAGCAACGTTGATACCTAATGCTTCCGACATACCCAAATACTTATAGCTTTCCGATGAAGAGAGGGATCTAAGGTTTATGGAATCCGAGAGTTGAATTCCCTCGGATTCCACAATCTCCCCTCGCTTTACATGCATGACTGCACACCTGTCCACACCAAATTCCATACTGATAGCGCTACTGAAAGTTTCAGTTACCTTCAGTAGCTCCATCAGTCGCAATTTGTTGGGGGCAAAGAGTTTCAAGTCATCCATGTAGAGGAGGTGAGATATGACCTGACCGCCTCTCCTCAACCGATAGCCTAGACCTGAATCCTCTAGCAGTGTACTTAGGGGATTCAGGGCTAAGCAGAACCAGAGTGGACTCAAACTGTCGCCCTGAAATATTCCCCGTTTAATCCATACAGGCTCATCACTCCCCTGGATCTGTTGACACCCAGGATAGCGAAGGACTGTCCTCCATTGTCCCATACACGACTCAAGGAAGGTGCGTAGAGTTGCATCTATCTTGTACAACTCCAGCACCCTCATTAGCCATGTATGTGGCACCGAGTCGTAGGCCTTCTTATAATCTATCCAGCATGTCGACAGATCCTTGCGGGATCGACGAACCTGTTGGCTTATGGCCATGTCGATGAGGAGTAGCTCCTTAGTACCACGGGACCCGTTCCTACATCCATTTTGAGAGGCAGACATAATCAAGTTACTCTCAATGTGAGTATTTATTTTCGCTCTCAAAATGGATGTAAGAAGTTTATAGATCGTCGACAAACATGTGATCGGTCTATAATTCTTGGGTTCCGCGGGACTACCTGACTTATGGAGCAGGTGGGTAACGCCTGTTGTTAGAAACTGCGGTAGCGACCCAGACTCTAAGGATGACTGGAATTGAGATGCCAGGCGAGTGTGTGAACTAATTAGCCATTTCAACCAAAAGTTGTGTAGTCCGTCCGGTCCCGGGGATTTCCAATTCGGTAACGGACGGACTGCTCTGGCTACGTCTAATGGCGTAATGAAAACTGCTTCCATTTCTGGTATAGTTCCACACACTCGCTCGATATCCTGCATCCAGCCAGCCTCGGCGTGACGGGTACCGACCAGATGCTGCGCCAGAATGAATTATTTATTATTATTATTATTTATATTAATAACATGTAAATTTTGATTGTAAACAGAGATTAGAACAATATACCAGTTTCAATTGAATTAAAAAATATCAATTGATTAATAATATGATAAATATGACATCACACCTCTGCCTGCCCCCTTCATTATCGTAACCTTCACACATTACAGGAGCCACGAATGTGAATGGGAGTCATCATCAGCCGATACATGGTCATTCCGTCTGCTACACGGCCGGCTAAGACTGACGGCTCGACTCGAGCACAGACACGACAACGCGACGAGGACGCGAGTTCGCGGTGACACTCCGGTGCTGGATATAACGGTGGAGACAGTGCAGCATGGTATGTAACTCAGTTTTTGGGCTTGTGGTAGGACTTTGGAATAAATTGGCAAACACTGTCACGTAACCAAAAAGGGTTATGCCGTCAGTTTCAAGAGTCCTCTCTCTTTTTCGCGGGCACTGTATTAAAAAACAAAAAACAAATCTTTTGACTCTTGAAACATGAGACCGAACTAGATGGCTCTGTATTATAGTGTGCGCGCAAGTGCTAGTCACCGTCTGAGGTATGTGAGCGGTGAGACGGGAGAGGGCGCGTTTGACAAGATTGGCAGTCTTTGTTAGCTTCACGTTTGTCTACCTCCCCCGTCTTACCGCTCACTATCACCCGTGCGCCTGATCGCGGTGATTTGCGCACACTATTACTTATTATTGTTATAATCCTGTCTCGTCCCACTGTAGGGCAAAGGTCTGCCTTCCCTCTCTCTTCCAGGTCTACTTATTGATCGGTTCAGGTAGTATTAACTATTAGTTCAGGTTTCCGCACGATGTTCTTCTTCACCGATGTCAGTAATGTCAAAGATGAACTCGGAAAGTACAGACGCCAGCAGGTCATGCTACCCGAAACTGTCAAATTTTCCCAATCAACCTTTAGTGATAAAGTTGAAAATCTATTAAAGAAATTTGACAGATTGTAGTAGCTTGATGTGCTGGCGTCTGTACATATGAATTGAACCTACAACCTCGTGCATGAGGCCGCGTCCTGCTTAAAGGCCCTATTACATTTTGACCGTGATTTTAGCGTTAAATGGCCAACTTTGGTTTACTGAAAGACTTTGACAACTTGTACCTAATTATTGAGTGGTGGAGAATAGTTATTAGTATAGTAGTTCATAGCGGCCTCGCTTTTCACATTTTTTCTTATCTATTTATGTAATGTCAAAATTTCGAAGCAAGTTTTCATGAAATGCGCGACAGAATTTTTTGAGCATAAGAATATGAAATACACACAGTCCGCAGTTTTGGTATGAAGCTACAAGTACGCAGGGGGCTCGACTTCTATGTTCTATGTATGGGTTTGGTTTCCGCACTTAATCCTTCAAGTGGACCATTGTGCGTGAGCCATAGCGGCCGTCGGGGTTTATTCCAACCAGCCCACCTCCCTCCAGAAGTTGGTCACGGCTTCTGGTCTGTTCAGAACATCTGTTAAAGATTTGGGTGTCCCGAGGGTTTCTGTTCTAATCTGGGCAACGCCTGTGCACTCGAAGAGCACATGCGGAACGGTTTCCTCAGCCTCCATGCAAGCTCTGCACAGAGGGCTGTCCGTTATGCCCATTGTGTAAAAGTGTTTGTTCAGCGAGCAGTGTCCTGTGATGGTCCCCGTCATCAGGCGCAGGCCATTCCTATCCAGGCGTAAGAGTCGCCTGGTTAGTTTGCCATCCAGGCTTGGCATAGCCTCCCTGGACTGCCTGCACCCTGGTGCCGAGGACCACCATTCCTCTGCTTTTGTTTGGGTGATCTCTTGCAGCCATCTGCGTAATTGGTTGAAGGGGATGGGTATGATTGGTTCGGGCCCATAGACTGACGCACTGGATGCCCTCCTAGCAAGTTCGTCCGCTGCGTCGTTACCCAAAGACCCACTGTGTCCTTTTATCCATTGCAGTGTCACTGTGTTGCGGTTAGATACCGTTGCTCGTTCTAACGCATTGTGACATTCTAGTATTAATCTTGAAGTAATATATTTTTTCTCTAAGGTTTGGAGTACTGAGGCACTGTCGGAGAGTATACGTATATGGGTATCCGTAACTCTCGTGGCCTCTATGGCATACGCCGCTTGAATAATGCCCACACATTCTGCCTGGTAGACAGTGTTGAACATTCCCAGCGGGCTGGATATGTTTATGTTGATGTCGTGTGAGAAAACTTCGACTCCAGTTCCTGAGTCGGTCTTTGACCCGTCGGTGTAAACTCTCAGCTCTTTCGAGCCCGAGTAGTCACACTTTTCTTCCGTGAGTATTATGTTGTAATGCTTTTGGAAGTAGTGTTGTTTCGGGGCTCTGTCGCAGGCTGATGCCATCATTGGCCGTTTTTTGGTCGCATCCTCCCTAATGCGTATGTGTTTAACCCTGGAGTCTTTGCTCAGGGTTCCGGTTATATTGAGCCTAAAGGCGGCCAAGGCTGCCTCCTCCCTCACAATGAGATGTAGTGGAGGCAGTCCAAGCATTGCCTGTAGTGCGGCCGTAGGTGCGGTTCTCATGCAGCCAGTGATTGCCACACAGGCTAATCGCTGTAGTTTTTCGAGATCTTTCCGGGTTGTGCTCAGGTCTGTCCTGGGCCACCAGACTAGTGAGCCATAAGTAATGATCGGTCTGATAACTGCGGTGTATAGCCAGTAAGTGACCTTGGGGTTAATCCCCCAGTTCCTGCCAAGCAGTCTCTTACACTGCCACAGGGCTATGCTGGCTTTTGTGGTGATGTAATTAGTATGTCTAGCCCAGTTCAACTGTTTGTCCAAAAAGATGCCCAGGTATTTGGTTTCAGTCGATAGGCTTAGGGTAGTTCCAAAGAATCGTGGTAGTTGTAGTGTTGTCAGCTTCCTCTTTTTTGTAAAAAGAATCAGCTCGGTTTTGGTAGGGTTCACTGATAGTGTATGTTTATTGCACCAGTCCTCTACTATCTTCAAGGCCTGACGCATGAGATTACATAGAGTGTTTTCGTGGGTGCCGTTTATTATTATGGCTATGTCATCAGCGTAGCCAACAGTGAAATATCCTTTATCATTGAGTGTCTTAATAAGGCTGTCTACGACCAGGTTCCATAGCATCGGAGAAAGGACGCCCCCTTGCGGGCAGCCCTTTGCTACAATGGCCCTTGTAGTGTCGTCGTTCACTGTCACTTGTACAGCTCTCAGTTTGAGCATGTTTGTGATCCAGCCACTCAGGGTTGAGTCTATGCCGTGTTTATCTAGGGCCATGCCAATACTGTTGAACATGGTCGTGTCGAAGGCACCCTCAATGTCAATGAAGGTGGCCAGTGCTGAGCATTTGTGGTCCACTGCGCACTCAATCTTGGAAACCACAGTGTGTAGTGCAGATTCCGTTGATCTGCCAGTGCAGTACGCATGCTGTTGTTTATGTAGTGGTTTTATCCTAAGAGGTCCATCTCGGATGTATCTATCACATAGTCTCTCGAGGGTTTTCAGTAAGAAGGATGTGAGGCTTATAGGCCTGTAAGACTTGGGTTGTGTATAGTCAGTCTTTCCAGGTTTGGGTATGAAAATGACCTTCACTTCGCGCCATGCGAGGGGTATATATCTAAATGCTAAGCAGGCGCGGTAGATTTCCACCAGCCATGGCATCAGATGATCTACCCCCCACTGCAGTAAGGCTGGGAAGATGCCATCCAGTCCTGCGGACTTGTATGGCTGGAAGGTATTTATGGCCCACTTTATTCGGTCTTTTGTTACTATATTGTGGGCTCTAGTCCAATCGTGATCTGTTGGGGTCCATTCTGATTCAGCCCCCCACGTCCTGTCCTCCAAGAGTTTACAGTTTGGGAAGTGAGTCTCCAGAAGGACCTTACTGGTTTCTTGGAATATATGAATTATCGGGTTTTTTCAGCGCGCCAAGGGTTCGGTCCTGATCGGTTGATAGGATCTTCCTTACCCTCGCAGCTTCGTTGTTCGTCTCAATGGATTCGCAGAATTTACGCCACGCAGTTCTCCTGGCGGTTCTGATCTGCTTTTTGTATGTGTATTGGGTTTCTTTATATATTTCCCAGTCATCCGGGAGTCTAGTGTTTTTAGCTCTGTTGAATTGCTTACGTAGTGAATTTCTGAGTTTGCTAAGTTCAGCGTTCCACCAAGGGTTTCTCTCGCCCTTGAGTTGTGGCGCTCTTAGCTTGCAGCATGCATAGTAAGCTTCGGTTAGATATTCTGATAATTTTGTCACGGTATATTCTAATTGTGCTTGGTCTTTTATGGTTATTTGTGATAGGTGCCTAGCTAGTAGTGAGGCTAGTAGGCGTTTGTACCCTGGAACATTGGTGCGCCGTGGGTTGCGTCTCGGTTCTAGTTTCCTTGTGTTGGCTGTTAGTGTAAATCGGATCCTTCTATGGTCTGAGCAAGAGGGCTCGTCTGATACGTGCCAATTTGTGATAAGGTTAGTCGCGTTTTCTGTAGCAAGTGTCAGGTCTATGATTGTTTGACCTCGAACTGTGACCCAAGTGGGTTCTGAGCCGCGGTTAACAATGTTAAGGTTAGTAGAGAATAAATATGTGGATAATACCTCTCCTCTGGGGTTCGGTGCGTCGCTGCCCCAGAGCGGGTGATGGGCGTTCGAGTCAGTGCAGATGATTAGGTCAAGTTTGGCGTGCTCGCAGTGCTGCACCAGGTCGGCCATCTCCTTCGGAGGGCAGTCTGCGTCCTCCCCCGGCATGTATACCGAGGCCAGTACTATGTCTGGGATGTCACCTGCAGTCTGGAGCCTGACAGCTGTCAAGTCTCTGGAACAGAATTGGGTGAGTGGTGTGCTGGGAATATGTTTGGGTATGTATGCGCATGTTCTTGGTTTGTCTGAGCCGTGTGTGTTGAGGATTAGCTTACCTCCGATGTTACCGAGGCCACATATTGTTGTTCCTGATCCATGGCTCCTGGATCAGTGCAATGGTTTGGGGCTTTACCTCCAGTGCCCTGCGTAAGCTAGCTGTGGCAGTTTGGCTGTGCTGGAGGTTGGTTTGGATAATATTGAGGGGTGATGACGGCGGTGGGGTAGAGTTAGTCGCAGCTGGAACCATCGAACGATTTTCCCTCTAACTCTACCCTGTTCTGGTCTTCATGTGGGTCACCCGGCGACGAGGCTAAGAGCTGCTCGCTCCAGTCGGGTGATGCAGTCGGTGTGGGGTCTATGTCGGCCATTGCCGCTCTGGCCATGTCCTCCTCAAGTTGGGCAATGGCCGCGTCATTCGTCTTTGTCGTCGGTTGTGGCGTCTGTATGTCCGTGCTGTCAGTCTGGATGTCAGAGGGTTGGGTCGTGGGCCAGAAGCGTACGTATATCGACCCGAGTAGGTACGATATTCGTCGCTCCCGGGCCAAAACCCTTTCAACCTAGTAGAGAAATAGAAAAAATCCGATCTAAAAGTAAAAAAACCAACGCTTCCATCCCCCAAGGAAGTGTCATAGGTTGCCTATTATTCCTTGTTTACATCAACGACTTACCGAAAACTATAGAGGGACCATGTGTTTTATTCGCAGATGACATATCTATATTAGTCTCATGTCAAAACAACACAAACATAGAAGAAAAACTAAGTTCCACACTCACAAAAACATGTAACTGGCTGACCTCACATAATTTAGAAATTAACTATACTAAAACTAAATTAATGATTTTCCACCCTTATCAAAAAGCTGCTCTACACTTAAACTTCATATTTAACGGCTCAAAATTGGAAACTGTTGATGAATTTACATTACTTGGACTTACAATAGATAAATATATTAATTGGAAAACACAAATACAAAAAACCCGTTCAAAAATTTCAAAATTTTCATACGCTCTCCGCAAAATTAAAAAGACAACCGATCTACAAACTGCTCTCACCACCTATTATGCGTGTGCCAATGCATGGCTTAGCTACGGCGTAACCCTCTGGGGAAATAGTACAGATGCAATGACACTCTTTACCCTACAAAAGAAATTAATTAGAATCTTGGTAAATATTGATAAAACTGACAGCTGCAAACCCTATTTTCTAAAACATAATATTCTAACCCTCCCAAGTATTTACATTCTAGAATTATGTAAATTTGTCCGTAAGCATCAAGAGTTCTACACAAAACGCGAAGACATCCAATCACAGTACACACTTAGGCACGGATCTAGGCTAAACATACCAACATCCAGGCTAAAAAGTCCCTACGTAATGTCTATAAAAATATACAACAAGCTACCAGACATAATAAAGAAAGAAGAAAATTTCAATATATTTATAATAAAACTTAAAAAAATACTGATAAACAAATGCTATTATTCCTTAGATGAATATTTAAACGATAAACATACATAATAGAAAAAAGTAAAAAAGAAAGTAAGATAGTATAATAAATGTTAAGGAAATTACTAATAATATAATAATAATAATTGTTAACAATAATTAATGACAATCACGCAATTTATAGTTATGTTTGAAATATATTAATGATATGGTAATTATTAATAAATAATAACAAATAATACATTAAAAAATACTTAAATAAAATAGCAATAATAATAAATTAAAAAAAAATAGCAATAATTCATAAAAATTCAATAATTCATGATCTCCTAAAACAGGGCTTCCTCTCTCCTACCCTTTTGCTGTGCCCTACAGGGTCCATAATGATCTTATTTATATTATAGAACTTACCACCTATGTACACATTATGGAAAAGCAATAAAGATATTGAGTATTGAGTATTGAGTAACCTCCTCCGGTGGCACACCCAGGGTCAAAAATGTCCCATAGTTGTCACCACCGACGGCTGTTGCCCTGTAGAGTGACCATCTGGCGATGTCGTACCAAGTATTCTGGCGAACCAGAATATTCTGGAGTCGAGCTACGTCACCTCGGTATCGAGGGACGAAAAGCGAGGCTCGGGCACGAGTGGGTACGTCAGACTGTTTCAGTACTGTCAGTGTAAGGTCAGTGTCAGGTAGTCTAATCTTGGGTACATTCTGGGTCAACCATGCTAGGGCATTGTCGTCCTCGCACCACATCTGCACCGTGCCCTCCGCTACCCGCGAAAGGCCGGGAGTGGTGTGGTCGCGTCAGTGTCCATCAGCATGTTCTCGAGGTTAGTCTTTATGTAATCGGCTTCCTCTTTTGTTAGGTCTTTGGAGGGGGGAGGAAAGCAGATTGCTACGGCCAGCCTCGCAGGGATATCCTTCGTGGCCCGCGCGTAGGTTCTCCGCTCTCCCTGAGCAGAGTGGACCCTCACACGTTTTGCGTCCCCTTGGATCGTGCTCGGAGAAGCCGTGTCGTCGGGGCGCTCCCTCTTTACCGGCCCCGGACCGCTTGGTCCTGGCTGCGGCTTTGAGGTGCCTGGCAAGGTGTTGGCTGCCAAAAAACTCCTCCAGCCCGCCTTTTCCTCCTATGTCTGGGTCGAGTTCGGTCTTGGGTTCTGTCAGGGTCCTGAGGTCGGCTGGCTACCCCGGCATGCTCTGTCATCGGGGACTTTTCGCGCCGGGTATTCCCTACACGGACTTGTCCCCGCCCACGTGTTTCCGCGTCCGGCCGCTTTTCGCGCTGGGTGTCCCCTTCGCGTACTTGCGGCTGGTCGCGTACTTCCCCTACGGCGTCCGATCGCGCTCCGCGCCGGCTAGTGCCTACGCAGATTTTGCGCTTTCGGTCGCCTAATTCTCTCTCCCGGGCCCTGATTTTTTCGCGCTTTTGTCGCAGCAGGCGTACTTCATCAGTCGGGAGCGTGGTACAGCTGCCAGGCTCGTCCTCCTTCCCCGACCCTTTCTGTGCGTGTGTTAGGTCGTCTAGCCTGACCTCGATCCTCTCACGTTGGGATGCCAACGTGCGAAGCTCGCTGTCCAGGCTCGTAATGGGTGCTTGGTCTTGGTCATTGTCAGGGTTATATGTTACACTCTTCCTCACGATACTCTGTTGCCAGAGGCTCGTGGACGGCGCGTGAGTCGCAGCCGGAGTAGGGTCTATTGGCGCGGTAGTCGCAGCCGTGGTCTGGGTTATTGGCGCTTGTTCAGCAGCCTGGGTTGTTGGCGCTTGTTCAGCAGCCGGCCGCGCTGAAGCGCGCGGCACCAATTTGCAGTGGGGTGCCCCCCCCAGATTACGTTGGGGGCTGACCGCCGAAGCGATGTGGGATTCCCCGGCTTGGCCGGGACCCACCTGGGTAAAAACTTTGTCCTGCTGCTTCATGGTAATAGGTGGTGGGCTTTTTTGGAATGGAGGTTGCCCCTCCTCTGGGAACGACGGGATATAGGGATGGGAGGGAAGATGTCTTGTGGATAAGGTCCAGGGTTTTGAAAGGTTACCCAGGTCTGGGAATTGGCCTGGGATTTAGGATCTACGGGATAATAAGGATAGGAAGGAAACGGCTTATTTGGATCATGGATACATGGGAAAAGGTTCATGGGTTACCCTAAGCCTGGGTTTTGGCCTTCGGGAACTTCTCTTGTCCGGGATCTCTAACGAGATGCTCCGGGCGCGGGGTCGATGTTATCCGCCGATCCCGCCCCCGGAGTTGGGCTATCCGCAACCTGCCCACCCGCTCGGTTGCAAGAGAAGAAGTGCCTGGCAGTCCGGGTCGTCTCACCGCTGATGTACCTATACATAAGCGTTGAGACGATCCAGGCTCCCCCGAGCGGGCTCGACTTGTTGGGCAAATTCAGTGCGGCCGACTCGCACGGTCAGTTCGATACTCACACGCCGCGTCGTAAAAGAAGACAACCCTAACTAGTCAGAAGGTATAAGAGTTACGCGATAGAAAGAGAGGCAACTTGTAGGTGAATATAACTGTAGGTAATAAGCGTTGTGCGACCTGAATTGCACTTTATTGTGTCGTAGCAAGAGTCGCTTTTTATTGAAATAATTTTGCGGAGTGTCCTATCTGTATTAATCTGTGATACAGAATACAAAAATAGTTGTATCGAGAAAATGGTAACTTTAATAGTTTTTTGTTCATCTAGACGTCACTAATTTAAAAACTATAATAGTCAAATTTGCTGAAATATGCTATTGCCAAATTTTGTTTTGTTTTTGTATTCGGACACTTTTTTTGCCGGGAAGCGATATGATCAATATACAATGCGTAACTGAATGAATGCACATTATGAAAGTAGCTTCATAATCGTTAACTGAATCAATTTCTGTCATTTTTTAAATATTATGTCTGTATTTATCCCAAAAATAATTAAAACTGTGTAAATTACAGTCACACTTCCGCTGTACTGTCAAAATAAACCAAAATGGACGAAGTACCTACGTCGTAGATAGAGAATGAACTATAGATTCGCTATCAGCGTGCACCGACATGAGATGGCTGTAGTCTCATGACATTAAATGGAGGTGGCCAACTGAATAATTTTACCCATATTTATGTGTAGTCGACCTTTTACCCATGATCATATAAAACGATCTGTATGTATATTAAAAAAAAAAAACGACTTTTATGCTTTGACGCAATTGCGTAAAAATAAAATAAGACAGTTGAAAGAAAAAACGTTTATTCAAAATACATAGTTACTGGCCCTTAAATAAAACTAATTTAGTATAAAAATTTCGGACCTTGACATCCTCTTCACACATTTCTTTTGTTGCGAAATGCATCCTAACTTTCAAGTATTTCATGCAGATTGCTGTAATTAGAAGTGGAAAATGGCAATCCAGGAAAGATTGATTTTGGAAACGTTGGGCAATTTGACAAAATAATCTGACGGACAAGCAATTCTTCAGACATTTTTGCAAAATATTGTGAAAAATGTTATTCTCGCTAAAGCTTTTGTTTTGACGGAATATTTTTTCACATATTTCGCAAATTGTTACAACATCTTTGCACTATGCAAGCACCCTTTATCTCTTTTTATTGTAAGCTCGTGTACAGACGCCAGCAGGTCAAGCTACCCGAAACTGTCAAATTTTCCCAATCAACATTGAACCTAATGCTTTAGCGATAAAGTTGAAAATCTATTGAAGAAATTTGACAGATTGTAGTAGCTTGATGTGCTGGCGTCTGTACATTTCTTCTGAAATTAAGGCAGACAAACATTCTTGGCATTTTAAATCTTTTTCGAGTTTTTGGACAACAAAACCGCCAATATAGTCCACGACTTGTTTAGAAAACTCAGTGAGTCTTCTTGGATCTGCCAAATAATCATGATCCTTCATAATTTTTATTAAATCAATTTCTCCGCTGTGGTATTCCACAAAGTTATCATCGAAATCCTGAATTGATATATTCCGATCGACTGTTTTATTGATTGCCACTTCAGGTTTGGTATAGGTTAAAATATTTGTTTCCTGTAAAGGAATACAATTTCCTGTCGTAATATGCTTAAGCTCCCCATGTACTAGCATCCTTTTGAAGGCAGAGCTAAATTGCCTTGCCGTGGGGTTGTTATTAAAACCGCCCTTAGCTCGTATAGCACTAAAAAATATTCCAGATGATCCTGGCTGAATTTGTAAGTACAGAGAAAGGTAAGATAGTTACTTTTAACATAGTTCTCATACAAATACAAAACCCTTTTTATACATATTAGGAAACGCAAAATCCAGTTTTCCTATTAGCATCTAGGATATTTCTTCCATTTATTTTCAGTTCACCATGTTTAGTAAAAAAAAAAATTATGTCTGGAAAAATTTCCATTAAATAAGGGTTTTTTGTAGATATAGGCATTCATATTACGTGTATTCAAAACATCAAATAAATTATTTATTTTCGGAATGAAATCAATAGTTGCATCACAATTTCGAAAGCTAACAACGGGTTACGGGATTTCCATATGATATCAATCGAACCATTTCAAATTTCAAAAAGCCAATCTCAGTTTAGGCCCTTTTTGTGATGAGATGAAGGCACATAATAAATGACAAGTTATTTAAAACTATTCCAAATACGAAGTAGGTACAGCAGCATTATTAGCTGCTGAAATAAGCACATGACTGTACTCAATATAATATTATAATTATGTATATGTTACTTACATATTAATTATATTACATACACAAAAAGTGTTGGAATTGAATCCAGGTTCAAGTAAGTCAAATTGTTTTTTGTCTTGAGAAAGCAAGAAGATTCAAAATGTTTGGAACATATCCGAGCACTTTGGTTTGGCTGTGAATTTTTTCGTCCAGTAAGGAGAATCCACAGATTTCGTATTCTTGGTTTTTTTGGGAAACTGGTAAAAAAGAAATAGCGTTATTATAATAAAAATATGATAGGAATTTGGATTTATGGGTAAACTTGCCGAGCTCTGGTATCCCTTAAACTGGTATCCCTCAAACAGTACAAGAATATAACTACACAACAAATGAAATAAAACAGTTTAAAACACGTTTAATTGTTCATTACTTCTGATAATTACGTGTTAATATAATGAATGACAAATTCTATAAACGTTTTAAATCGTAAATACTACTATTTTATCAGATAAACTAACTCACTTACCGATGAAAGGTTATGTCTGCATTTTTTGTTCTGGTCGATTTGTACAACATAATACACTACAGCGCCCCATATTAAAAGTAATTTAAATTATGTTCTGCAATTACACATTCACACAAATAAAAAGAAAGCGTCGAAAACACAGTTTTCTAAAGAATATTTATCACTATAGCACTGACAGTTGACAGCTGTTGTTTGTTGGGAGTCAAACTAAACTGGCTCCAAGCAAAAAAAGGTGAGTCGCAAAAAGGGATAGAAAATCCCTATATCTGTCTTGCTTACTCTTATTACTGGTTTAATAAATGTGTCCCGCTCTGATTTATTATTGTTATTTAGTGACCAATCTATAGTTCATTCTCTATCTACGACCTACGTACTACGCTAGACCCTTAGGCAGTTGTCTCACCGCTGGCGATGAACGAGTAGCGAGTAGAACCAGCAACTGAAAACGAGTTGGCTAACAGCGAGCAGCGAGTGCGTAGTTCCGATAGTTTTGTCGCTGGGCTCAGCGAGTGTCCGAGTGCGACGGGCGGTTACTCGCACCATTCGCTCGGGGCGGTTAGTCCCACAGGGGTTTCAATCGACTAAAGCGTGTAAATATTCAAACTCATCTCTACAAAAACAATGATAGTTCTAGGATTTTTTTTTTAATTCATAATATGTGCACTCAGATCCGCACTCTAGGTAGAAATGATCGCTGGTTGGTCTCTCGGCGTGCAAGCGAGCATCGCTGAGCTAGTGTTATCATTGATAGCGCTTGTCGCTTTTTTTTTTACTGGAACGAGTGCTCGCCGATAGTGTGAACAGTCAGCGATCAACTATTGATATATGTATGTTTCTTGAGCGAGAAAATAGCCGATAGTTAGTCGCTTCCTCGCCGGCGGTGGACAACTGCCGTATACGTATGCGACAGTGTGCGTGCGGAGATTTGTAATGTGACCACAATTTTGTCCCATATATATATTTTAATAATAGTAATATCCTGGGACATTTCACACACGGTCATCTGATCCCAAACTAAGCAGAGCTTGTACTATAGAAACCAGATAACTGATATACTACATACACTACTTTTTTTTTGTAATTATATACTTATATAGATAATTACACCCAGACTCAGAACAAACAGACATGTTCATGCACACAAATGTTTGTCCTGGATGGGAATCGAACCAACCACGCCAGCTGGCCTGTCAATTTACAATATAATATTACATAATATTCTAATTGGGTGTTTGGTGGTGTGCGTTTAATTCCGGGACATTTGTACATATACTATTTTTTCCGATCTCAGAGCGCAAGAATCCCGCCGCCACAATGACCGTCCGCTTCGCATGTGAGACCATGTGTTACCTGGTGTCGCCATCGATGCGTACTTCGTGTTACGCGAGCGACATACCGCTGCTGTTGCGACGTTGCGCGGCTGTTGCGCGCGTCGCCTTGCGTTGGGGACGCGCGATGCATGACGCGAAGCTGCATCTAGCTTATACGCTGGATAATGATGGAAATCTTTCGTTGAAGGTATGTAAATCTTAAGTATATACAGGGTTATTGTTGTACGCATTATTATGAACAACTTTTACTATGGGACCAAACCCGAAATCGCGAAAAAAAAAAATCAGCTATTCAGTACATTTATGTTCGCATAATTCGTCAAAATTTATAAGGTCTATCATACACGAAAGCTCTTTAGGGGTCATTGTACTTATCATTATGAACAACTTACACTACGGGAACAAACATGAAATCGCGAAAAAAAAATCAGCTGTTCATTTTGAAGAATTATGCGAACATAAATGTACTGAACAGCAGATTTTTTTTTTATTAAGAGGTTGCTGGTGTTTTACCAATAACCCTGTATACAGGGTGTAAGTGTAAACACTGGCAACCTTTTAAGGGGTCATTGTACTCATAATTATGAACAACTTATACTACGGGACCAAACATGAAATCGCGAAAAAAATAATCAGCTGTTCAGTACATTTATGTTTGCATAATTCGTCAAAATGTACTGAACAGCTGATTTTTTTTTTTGCGATTTCAGGTTTGGTCCCGTATAGTGTTGGGTTAATAGCCGGATGCTTGGAGTTATTATCGATTATAATCCATAAGTGTCCATTAATAGCCTTGCAATGGATGATATCCGTGCTATTAATGTATTGTTAAAAAAATAAATGCTTTTTTTTGTATTATTGTAAAATCTGTGGGTGTGAACATAAATTGGGTGCGTGTACGCAGTGTGATTCAATGTATTGTTATTCTTTTTATTTATTTTCACTTTTTGTATGTGAAAAAGTGTAAATTATGAAATAAATATACATTTTTCGGGAAATTCAGTTTTGTTAATTTAGAGATCCAATACTATAAAAACCATAATAGGGATGATGACTAAAAAATGTTTTTTTGTCCGTCATGTAGATTATTAAAATATATTGGACACGTATTTTTTCTTTTTCTACGTAATCAAAAGATTACGGCGATACATTGAGTTAAAATGTGGCATGACGTCACGTCTTTGTAGATTTTATACGTAGAAGTGACGTAGCAAGCCCCCACTCCCGAACTTTAATGCGAGTTATCTAAGTCATTTTTTATTAATATGATAAAGCAAAAAATACGTGTCTTATATTTTTTTATTATCTGACTGACGGACTAAATAGAATTTCTTTTTTTTTACCCAGGCATCATCCCTGTGATTTAACCATCTACCTAATTAATTACTAGACTTAACAAAGCGAGCTAAATATGTAGGTGTTTGTATACTTACAAATAAATTTTAACCGATACGTAAAAATGTAAGGTACATTATGTAATTTACTTATTAACTCTTTTCTGTGAATACGGCGTGGGTAAATAATAAACAATGGAAAACACCCGAGCGGTTAGTAGGTAACATGCATGCCCGCACCGCCGCGCCCCCTTTTCTCGTGCTATCTCTTTCTGGCGCTAATATTAGGTTGGGGAAAGTCTTTTCGCATTATAGTATGTATGAACTTGTAATAACATCTCTTTGGCTATACTATTTGTATCTGGCTGGTTTTGGTATCATTGCAAGTTTAAATTTTAAAGAACATAATTCCAAATTCAAATTAGGAAATTGTGTGATTTTCATTTGTTGTTCGTACCGTCAAGATGAGTGAATCTAATGAAGAAATTCGATACATTTTAAAATTTTACTACAAAAAAGGTAAAAATGCAATGCAATCCGCGAAAAAAATTTGCGATGTTTATGGACCTAGTGTAGTGTCTGTGAGAGTAGCACAAATTTGGTTTAAGCGTTTTCAATCCGGAAATTTTGATGTCAAAGATACACGTCACTCTGGTAAAAACGGATAAAATGGATGCCATTTTTGAAAAAGTGGAGCAAGATCGGCATATCAGTAGTAACGACGTAGCTGAAGAACTGGAAATTGACCACAAAACAGTTTTGGCGCATTTGAAAAAAACTGGGTACACAAAAAAGCTCCACATTTGGGTACCTCACGAGCTCACTGAAAGAAACCTAATGAACCGTGTACTCATTTGTGATTCTTTATTACGACGTAATGAAACCGAACCATTTTTGAAGAAGCTGATAACTGGTGATGAAAAGTGGATCACGTATGACAAGAACGTGCGAAAAAGGTCGTGGTCAAAGACCGGTCAGGCTTCACAGACTGTGGCGGAACCCGGGTTAACTCGCAACAAGGTGATGCTGTGTGTGTGGTGGGATTGGAAGGACATTATTCATTATGAGCTGTTACCACCAGGCAGGACCATCGATTCTGAACTCTACTGCGAACAACTGATAAGATTAAAGCAAGAAGTTGAGAGAAAGCGGCCGGAATTAATCAACAGAAGGGGTGTGGTTTTTCATCATGATAACGCTAGACCTCACACATCTTTAGCCACTCAGCAAAAATTAAGAGAGTTTGGCTGGGAGGTGTTAATGCATCCGCCGTATAGTCCTGACCTTGCACCTTCAGATTTCCACCTGTTTCGGTCTCTTCAGAATTCTTTAGGCAGTGTCTAGATAAGTAGGTATTTTAAGTGATTACAAAAACTGCGGCCGAGCTTTTAAATCATGATCATTTATTTGCATAATTATATAATAATAATAATAAACATTGATTTCAGATCTGTGTTGACTTATAATTATGTTAGTATTGTTAGTGTCTAATTATTAAATACTTACATTTAACATCACACACAATATATATCATATATACTCGTACATACTTTTTATGTTATACCAGTAACTACCTCTATCCAATGTTCTTGGATAGGGCAGTCAAATCTAGCAGCAATGACCTTGAGAATAGTGTTATTAACACTCCGCAGACGCTGCAGCAGAGAAGGTGTTTTTTTTGCGAATTATCGCTATAAAACCGTCCGTGTGCGCCTCCGCAAACATTCCGGAGGCGCTGCAGCGCCGCGGCAGCCTCAACAACATTCTGAAGGCATTGTTGTATTGGATGCGTAGGATCGCCGCGTATACCTCACCCATAGGCCACTCGAGTGAAAAGATTGACAAAAAGATTTAAAAAGCGTTATCTTCACTTCATTAGTACATCGAAAGAACCTGCGGGCAAGCATATTGCTTCTCAACGCCCTGCGCTTCCTCGCAATGTCTTCGTCGTCCTTGAGATCCTCCGTTACAATATGGCCTAGATATTTAAACTTGTCAACCAGCTTTAACGGAGCTCCTGCAAGGCATACGGGAGGAACATGAATTGGCCGATATTTGCCTGCTTTGAAGATAAGAATTTCAAAGAGAAAAAATAAAAAAAAAATGTAATAATAAATATTGATAAGTAATGGTACAGTGTTGGTCTTAACACATTCACTGCTGAATTATTTGGCGAACTTGCTCCAAGTGCTGCTTTATGATACACTAAACCCTGTGCGGCAAACACTCATGCGCGCCCAAAAAATACTTCGTGTGGTGCTATGAGCGCGCAGGCGCGATTGAAGAAACTCTACCCAGTGCGGCTGGGCACATATGTGCGCCGTTACAAACTTATCCCAAGTGCGGCGAGACGCCTAGGTGTGTTTGAAAATTTTCCCATTTTTTATGAGTCATAAAACAATTACGCCAAGAACAATAGAGATGCACAAAAAACCCACAGGTGCGGCGCGCCGCATTCGAAGGAAGTACATAAATTGTATGGACACGCATATGCGCCGGTAGCACATGGTGAACGTTCGAAAATCGCACATGCGTGTCGGCCGCACAGAACGTGTTAAAGTCATTAATTAAGTTATATTACATAGTCAGACATGCGGACACACGCGGAGTTTCGCTAGCTAATATAATTTAATTCCTAAGAAAGAAGAAGATAAGGAATTCCTAAAAACTTTGTGCTTTTAGACCAGCGGCTTAGGCTGGGGACGTTGTCTTTCAGTGAATGATTGAATGAATGAATTTAAGATTTTCGCCCTGGATTTCTGTAAGCAATTCTTTACTTTTTCTTCAGGTCGCGAACATCCCCCTACGTTCTGTCTGGGAGGTCACAATGCGCATCGAGCTGGTCATAGACGACAAACGCGCTGTGCCGTGGCCGCGCGCGTGCGACGTGCGCGTGAGCCGTGTGGTGAGCGACGTGCTCGTGCCCGACGCTGAAGTGCGCCGCGCGCTGGCCAACACGCCCTGCGACTGGGGACACGCGCCCAAGACTATCTGGTGAGATGTGTAGAGAGTATATATACTAGCTTTTACCCGAGATTTTGTCGCACGGTTTGGACCAGAGAAACAATGACTGTCTTCAAAGGAAACAGATCGATAATTGTTCATGCGGGTGGACAAGCAGGATTTGTGGAGAATGCTTTATTAGTGTTGTTCCAATCGAATACAAAAAGTGGCGATTATCACGACGAAATGAACAGTAAGAATTTCAAAAAATGGGTGATTGATAAACTTCTGCCTAATTTACATCGGCCAACACTGATTATATTGAATAACGCCCCATATCATAGCATTTGCATAAACAGAACTCCTAATGGAAATCATAGTAAATTTACATACATTCATACAAGTCGAATAGAGAACCTCCTTTTTTGAAGTCGGTTAAAAAGGCTGAGATTCAGAAGTGGCTGACGGAAAATAATGTAGGATTTACGAACAGCTTACAAAACTGCAACTCTACGAACTCATTAAAAGACATAAACCAAAACCTGTATATGAAATAGACAAACTGTAAAAAAACAATGGACATCGCGATACAATTGCGACTTAAAGAAAGAAAGAACAGTTTATTTGTAAGAATATAGCACAATAAGGTGTTGCGATTGTCATGGTCTCATACATTCTACCATTTCTGGTCATCCTTTGTTAGTCAGGAACTCGTTTGTTGAGTAATAGCATTCAATCAGTAATAAATCAAAAAGCTTGGTCTTAAACTTGCTTACATTAAGGCATTTTAAGCCATTTGGTAATTTATTATAAATTCGAATAGCCATACAGTACGAATGTATACTGTACATTTTGGTACGTTGGTATGGGATATGTAACACTGGATGGATGAAATGGCGGCAGGTCACGGGAACAATCTGCGACTCCCGCATTCCCCTTAAACTCAAGGGGAAGATTTATAAAACAATGGTTAGACCTGCTGTCTTGTATGGATCAGAATGTTGGGCCATAAAAAGAATGAATGAAAGGCAATTGCATGCAGCCGAGATGAGAATGCTAAGAGGGATGTGTGGTATTACGCGAATAGATAGAATAAGAAATGAGTATGTAAGAGGAAGTCTGAAAGTGACACCGGTGACTGAAAAGTTGTGTGGAAATCGGTTGTCATGGTATAGGCATGTGATGCGGAGGAATGAGGAAAATGTCGTCAGGAAAGTGTTGAGTATGAATGTGGATGGCTATACGAGTAAGGAAAGACCAAAGAAACGATGGATGGACTGTGTGAAAGATGATATGGCTAGAAAGGGAGTGACTACCGAGATGACGACTAATAGAGAAGTATGGAAGAAAAAGACATGTTGCGCCGAACTCAAATAAATTGGGACAAGGGCAGGAAAATGAAATGGTATGGTATATGTAATTTATCAGGAAATCTACTAATGCTATTAATGACAGTTGTATTTTTTTTTTTTTTTTGAAGAGAGTTGGTTGTTTGTATACAAATAAACAACATTCATAAATGTACAGACTAGGTAGTGGTATAATACGGTGTTTTTTTTAAATAACGGTACACAACTGTCTGAGTATTCTGATCTTTTTTTGTGCAACTGCAATCTATTATATTTAAATGCAATCGAAATAATTTGGGAGCTCGATGAAACGAAACGTAGCAAATCAGAACATTGATAAATCAAATTCTGAAATGCCTGTCTTCAATAAGATAACAGTGAATGAATGGCAAAAGTACAGTAATCACGTAAAAAAGTTGAAAACGAGTTTAGAAGTAGGGATACTTAGACGAGCATTTCGTCATTAATTTGGCCAGTGACAGTGAAAGCTAAAGTAGTGACTCTGGTGATGAAGTGACTGATGAATCAACTATCTCCGGTGGCTTAGGGATACCTGGAGTGTTCCCTTTAGAGAACACTCACCATACATTTTATGTAGATGATTGTATAGAAATCTGGAGGGACTTCTAAGGTATTTTGGGAATGAAAAACTCAGGTTGTAGCACGCAGTGAACGACCTTTTTTATTTGACTTGACATTGAAGAATAATTGGACAGTAAGATTAACGCCTGATAAAAAACTTATAGTCAATAATAATGCTTTATTGAAAACAAAGTAATTACACAGTTACATAAGCACACTGCCTCCTGCAGGGCTAACATGACAAGCGCGAGATCGCTCTTTTTCTCGATTTGTCGAAATTTGTCTACGATTTTGGCGTCATTCTAATGCCTAACATGACCGTTAGGCTCGAGTAAATTTGAAAAAAAGGACTTTGACACTTCTTTATCTCGGACGAGAAACCGATGTAGCAAGTTATTAAAAACAAATCATTTTTATCATAGCAACATCGGCTTGAGGTTCCGTCGCATTCATTCGATTTTTCATATGGAATTAGTATGTACTATATTTATTATACGTCGACCTCTTTGTGTACTGACTTTTTTATTAAAATTAAATGTTTTTATTGGCATGCCGAAATTAAAATACAAAATGACGGAAATGAAAATTAATGGCACATGGCACTCACTAGATAATCACCACAATTGACAAATGGGCAAACGATCACAATTTGACAAAGCGAAAATTGTTATTATAACAATCACCATAAAACCTATGATATTGCAAATTATGCTAATCACCATACTTACCAAAAAGACTGGTTTTCAGATAAATATGCAGCTGGAGTTGATTTCGCTGTTACCTTTATACACTAAACGTTGTTAATCACCACCCTTAGGCTACTAACTGGCGATTTTTGTAGTTATGTCGCGAAGGTTTGATATTGCCTTACAGTCATAATCCCTAGTCATAAACTATAATTGGCAAAGTAACTGGTTATTACTGAAAGTGATGCTCATCTACGTAATAGTGCTCCCCTCCGCCACAGATTGAACCTACCTACCTACTAGGATAATATTGAACTACTACTAGGTTAATATTACCTACTTTAATATTGGAACGAAGTTGTTCCAATAACTAAGTATTTTCATTATTAATATGTTGTCAAATAAAATTATAACTAAAATAAGTACAGTTATGAAACTGCCATGGTAATTTGGAGAATTTCTTTTTTTTTTTGTATCATAATTTTGTGTACTCTTCTCGTCGTCAAAATCGAGGACGACTAAATGACAGAAGAATCGGAGATTATCTCGTGATGATATGTCAAAATTCGAGATAACTTATGTGCCATGTTAGGGTTTGTCGAGAAAACATCCAGTTTGACAGAACGAGTCGAGTATTTTATACGGCAGCGCTGTCAGAAAACGAGAAAAGTGTTGCGCTGTCAGAAAATTAATCACGCGAGAGTGAGTAATTGTCGCGTGTGTCATGTTAGCCCTGCTGAACTAGGTTGTTAGCCTGTATCTCAGGAGACAGCTAGTCAATGTCTTACTATCTACTAATTGCGCCTAGTTAACTTGAGCCAGCAACTTTGGGGCTATAATAATATATGCTTCAACAATGATCATAATTATTGTGTTAAAATATAAATATTTTCGAGGAATGTTTGTTTTTGTTTTTTAGGTAAGTACCTCAAATCGCCAGGTGTTACACAATGGTAAGGTAGTGTGCGCATAATTTCACATTGTTAACCAAGTTCAAAAAAGGGGAGTTTATCAATTTGACACGTATGTACCTATGTATTATTTTATTGGAACTGCAATATTTACATAAAATATTTACATATCCTAGGACATTGTTCACACTCGGTCATCTGATCCCAAACTAAGCAGAGCTTGTACTATGGAAACCAGATAAATGATATTCTACATATACTACTTTTTTTGTAAATAAATTGTATATAATATTTAATTAAGTAACTAAATATTTAAATTTAAATGTAAAATAATCGATTCAATTATAGAGCATTTCTTAATATGTATTCTAATGTGATGCATAACAATCATAATATGTAATAATAATAACCTGGGACATTATTCACACACGGTCATCTGATCCCAAACTAAGCAGAGCTTGTACTATGGAAACCAGATAACTGATATACTACATGCACTACTTTTTGTAAATACATACTTATATAGATCCACGACCTCATTCCACCGGCCCCCTTCTACCACCGGACATCTAGACGCACTGCCAGTTACCATCCCTACCTGGTTGCTATTCCACCAATTCGCACTAAGCGCTTCCAAATGTCTTTTATAATGCGCACAGCAAAAGAGTGGAACTCACTACCTGCGTCTGTGTTTCCGAACGTATACAACCCTAATCTCTTCAAAGTGAGAGTGAACAGGCTTCTTCTGGGTAAGCTCACTCCATCGTCGACTTTGTCTCTGTCACCTCTGACCTAGACTAGAGTCAAGAGCAAACCCATCACAAATAAAAAAATAAAAAAAAATATAGATAATTACACCCAGACTCAGAACAAACAGACATGTTCATACACACAAATGTTTGTCCTAGATGGGAATCGAACCCACGACCTGCGACATGATAGGCGGTATCTTAACCAACCATGGTCTGGCCTGTCATAATAAAAAATTAGGGCTTCCAAACAAATGTACAATTTTTTATAGGTATGTATGTATATTTGTATGTATGTATTTATGCTTGTCCACGCATTTCTCCGAAACTATTAATGGGATTGAAAAATCAGTTCAATAGTTTTCAAGATTTGCACCAAAATGTTTTTGTTACATTGGCGCCGATTCCCTTGTTCACAAACTAAACTTAGTATAAGTTCAGTGCATCTATTTCATTATGAAAAGGACAGATGATAAATATTAGTTTACTCCTGTCAAATTAAGATACTCCATAGACAAGTTTAGACGTGATTAAAAAATTGCCTACTAAAAATACCTCAATTTACGTCAGGCGCTGACTAATTTGACAGGACTAAACTAATATTTATCTTCTGTCCTTTTCTTAATGAAATAGAAAGAAAAAGATGCACTGAACTTAAATTTAGTTTAGTTTGTGAACAAGGGAATCGGCGCCAATGACTTGCTTACCAAATGCGATAACGACTCTCACCGGGCCAGTTTGTGGGACCGTAAGTCTGCCGCTGTCATTATGTTCATGACAGCCGTAATAGGGATGATGCCCGGGTAAAAAAAAAAAAAAAACTATTTAGTCCGTTAGTCAGATTAAAAAAATATATCACGACACGTATTTTTTGCTTTATCATATTAATAAAAAAATACTTGAAAGTAGTGGAAGTGGAGCCTGGCTACGTCACAACTACGTATAAAATATACCAAGGAGTGACGTCATTTAACATGTTAACTCAATTTATCGCCGTAATCTTTTGATTATGTAAAAAAAGAAAAATACGTGTCCAATATTTTTTACTATTAGTGTGTAGTCCAAATAAATGGACCAATTTAATGCAATTTTTAACAACGTTTCTCTTGTTGTCCACAGGCGAATTTTCAGATACCTCAAATACAAAACGCGAGACGACGGCCTCCTACTGGCATGACAAGCTGTCTTTAGATACCGTATATGTATTGTTACTATAGATAATGTAATTCACGAGCGAGCTCTTCTGTCATTGTAATATAATTATTTTTTTAAAAACATTCTTTTATTGTCTCATCTCACTGCAAGAGCATTGATTACCACGCTCACTCAAGACGGGTTGAGTGATTTCAGACTTGAAGTAGGAATGGAATGACGTGAATTTAGTGGAATTCTATTAGAATTCTTTTGATCCTTTTGATTTGACTAACATTGGCGCCGATTCCCTTGTTCACAAACTGAGCTTATCTAAATTTAAGTTCAGTGCATCTTTTTCTTTCTATTTCATTAAGAAAAGGACAGAAGATAAACATTAGTTTACTCCTGTCCAATTAGTAGTAGACTATCTTTTAATCACGTCTAAACTTGCCTATGGAGTATTAAGATACTCCCTAGACAAGTTTAGAAGTTTAGATATTTGATAGGACTAAACTAATAGTTATCTTCTAGTCTTTGTTATGGTGTGTCCAGCATTTATTATACTCTGTGGTCGGTTTTCTAATGTCAACATATTTATAGTCTATGAATGTTTATTGTCTATGTTTCTCTTACGTGTCACTGACTCTGGCAGGGCCACCATCAGGGATTTTAATTTTGAAAACGCAAAAAATTAGTCGCTAATTAGTCGAAATTAGTCGCCAAATATCAGAATTAGTCGGTTACTGGTTCAAAAGATATAAGGGTTTATAGGTGGCCCTGCTGGAGAGACTCTCCCCAGCAGGGCCAAATTTATATCTCAAAAACTAGGGCACCTAGCGAAGATTTGTTTTCTCCCATATTTAGTCGCCAATTAGTCGGAATTAGTCGCCAAATATCAGAATTACTCGGTCACTGGTTCAAAAGATATAAGGGTTTATAGGTGGCCCTGCTGGAGAGAGTCTCCCCAGCAGGGCCACATTTATATCTCAAAAACTAGGACACCTAGCGAAGATCTGTTTTCTCCCATATTTAGTCGCCAATTAGTCGGAATCAGTCGCCAAGTTACAGATTTAGTCGGGTCTTAGTTTAGGAGATATAATGAGTTCAATTAGTAAGGTATAGTCCAAGAGCTAGATCGAAGAGTTCACGAAAAATTACCAAGAAAAAATATTTCTATTAATATGTGTAATATACTTTTAGTTTTATCGGTCTAAAGTCTTTAGTAATGTCCGAGAGAGATAAATTCTCAATTAAATTGTTTTTATGTTTTTAATTACTAGTTTAGAGTGGCTTAAACTTCTTTGAAAACATTAAACCTTGCTCTTGGTCTATTTGGTGTCAAGATGTACAGTCGCATGCAACTGTTTTACCAGTTTACAATGTTAACCTCTAATTAACGTTAGAATAATAAAAAAATATCGTACCTTTAGTAAAATGTTTAAAATACTAAAACGTTGAAAACGTATTGTCAATTGTAATCAAATTTTATTTTATAAAAAAAAATTTTCAAAAAGTTCGTTTGATGTGTGTTGTGTTTGTGTGTATTTTGAGGTGATTGTGAGTGTTGTGTTGTGGGTATGGACGGGTTGAGTTTTTATTTTATCTTAATTTAGGTTAGAATAATAAAACTTCTGTTGTCGAAATATAAAATGATTTATTACCTTAAAATTATTGTACTTTCAGAAAATGTTACAAAGACCTATTTATTCAATATTATGAACAGATATAGTTTGTGAGTTTGGATGTTAGGGGTTTTATTAACTTGTTCTTCCATTTCTTCTTCTTCCGCCAAAAGAACAATTATAATCATATCCCAGTCCACCATCGTTGACGAACTTTCGCAACAAACTGGCATGTTTACTGTAGCTGTAACCTAGAACGGTTTACTCGCGCAGGCTCGCGAGGTCGCGCGCAAGCTCGAACATACGCGATCCGTAAAGAAAATACCCGAGACCGTGCGGGGATTATTCCTCTCTGTCTGCGCTGACCCTTTAACACATTCTCTGCTTAATTCTTTATGCAAACGCTTCTTTATGCTACACCCTTACCGACACTTTTTTTTACGATGTTTTCGAAACAATAGAGATGCACAACGAACGCACATGTGCGGCGCGCCGCACTCGAAGAAAGTTATGAAAACGCGCATGTGCGTCTGCCGCACCTAATGTATTAACTTACGTGACGGGCAACTCGTTCTAAGCAGCTCGTCTGTACACGCGCATCCATCTCTTTCTTACTTACCGTAAATGAAACGGAGCGCAGCGATCTATCTGCCAGTGACTAAGTGGTAAGTGCACATTGTGTTGGATAAATAATTACACATACACACACGGAACATAAAAAAACAGTGAAAGTGCTAAGTAGGCGTGGCACGCGTGTCACAAATAAGCGCTGTATCGCTTGCTTGGTCCCCAGAGATCTTAAACTATGGTCACAGTCCAGTTCTAACATCGCGTCGAGTTGCAGTCTCGCGACAAATTTATTTTTCCGTAGCTATGCCGTTTTGTTCCATTTTGGAGTGCAAAAATGATAGTAGGAAAAAACTCTTAAAAATGGAGGTGTTTTGTACCATCGCTAAGTAAGATTTAATTTGTTTTCTAATAAAATCTTAGCTAATTTCAATTTACGAATGAAGTAATAGAACCTCTAGTTAAAATCAACCTTATAGGATTAAAATACAGTTTCTTTTGGATTGATTGTATTCTCTGGTATTTCTTATTTCGTTCTCGAAAGTACTTCGCTACTCAATTAGTGATGTGGTCGGGTCGGATGTTAGTTTTATCGATAAAAGAAAATGGTGCCGATTCTCTTGTCACAAATGTCTCTACACTAGACTAAAAATCATCTAAATTTAGTTTATTCCTGTCAAACGACGATGGACTAAAGTTACACAACTTAATTATTTTATTGTTAGACAGCACTAAGTTGGTCCTAAGCTATTTAATTTAGTGAAAATGGAAATTTTGCTATTCTGAATTTGATGTTTTTAACCTAAAATTATGATTATCAAACTAAATGTCTTTTTTTAATCGCGATTAAAAGTTTTCATAATTTTTTCGGTTAGGACACACCGTTTTCGAGATATAAGCAAAAGTTAAAAAAATAAATGACACCTCAACTGGACGAACTTTTCACTTTTTGTACGGAAAATATGAAAAATTTCAAAATGTCTATTATTGAGTACTACCAACATGTAGAGTTTTGGGGAGTTATGGGTTGCAAAGGGGTGCAAAATTTTCATTATTTTTTCGATAGGACGCACCGTTTTTGAGATATAAGCAAAAGCAAAAAATTACACCTCATGTGGAGGAACTTTTCATTTTTTGTATGGAAAATATGAAAAATGTCAAAATTTCTATTATTGATTATTACCAATACGTAGAGTTTTAGGGAGTTACGGGTTACAAAGGGGGGCAAAATTTTCATTATTTTTTCGATAGGACACACCGTTTTCGAGATATAAGCAAAAGAAAAAAAAACACTACTTCATTCTTCTTACAGTTTTACTTAACTCCCAACAATACTTATTTTTTCTATTTAAACAAGAAATCGGGTATCTATCGATATCGATAATGTAATTCAAAATTCAATGTGTTACTGCACTGGTGTGGCCTTGATCGAGTAGCAATAGTTATCAACCTATCACGCGAATGTCAACCTTATGACTAACGCAATTAGACTTATAATTGCGATCACTGAGAATACTGCCATCTATGGTCAAGTAGCGGAATTTACTCGTCAATCGAATCTTGTTTGACTTGAGATTACAAAACGTTGTAAATACTTTCTGGACTAAAGCAAAATAAATCCTATTCAAAATGCATGAAGGTTTATTTCTGGATGTAGGATCTGTGACTTACGCTAGTTTTGACTAAAATTAAAACGACAAATCAGACGAATTGTTTGTTTGTAGTGCATTATATGATTATCGGTTTATTTGTGTGAGTTTGGCGACAGCGGTTCCTATAGTAATTTTGTTGCATACCACTTCCACTGTTTTTTTATGTTCCGTGCATACACACATTACACACACACACACATACACATTACATCGTACATTATTGTAGATTTGTTTATAAGTAATGAATACAGCTTTCCTATGGTGGGTTGAAATTATAGACTAAGTTTATATTTATTTAATTCGAAACAAACATTCCTCCATAAGACGTCATAGATACTATCTAGAAAATACATCAAGTATTTTGTACTCGCTTGTACCACTGTATGGGGAAATTGAATTCTTTAATATCTTTTTAATTACACACCGACTGAATCTGTAACTTGGCGACTGATTCCGACTAATTGGCGACTAAATATGGGAGAAAACAGATCTTCGCTAGGTGTCCTAGTTTTTGAGATATAAATGTGGCCCTGCTGGGGAGACTCTCTCCAGCAGGGCCACCTATAAACCCTTATATCTTTTGAACCAGTGACCGAGTAATTCTGATATTTGGCGACTAATTCCGACTAATTGGCGACTAAATATGGGAGAAAACAGATCTTCGCTAGGTGCCCTAGTTTTTGAGATATAAATTTGGCCCTGCTGGGGAGAGTCTCTCCAGCAGGGCCACCTATAAACCCTTATATCTTTTGAACCAGTGACCGACTAATTCTGATATTTGGCGACTAATTTCGACTAATTAGCGACTAATTTTTTGCGTTTTCAAAATTAAAATCCCTGATGGTGGCCCTGCCAGAGTCAGTGACACTTCTCTTACGACGACATGCAAGTAATGTAATTCCTATATTTAATTACAACAATACAAAGTGTTCAAGAGTTGATTGAGTCTCGTGTTTTTCTGGCTACCACGCCGTCACTTTAAATACCTACCCTAACAGTCTTCTAGTCCTTTTCTTAATGAAATAGAAAGAAAAAGATGCACTGAACTTGAGTTTAGTTTGTGAACAAGAGAATCGGCGCCAATACCATGATACTTTTGTAACTGTAACTTTTTACGAAAACTGACAAAAAAGGACAGTAACTACAATAACGAGGGTTTTCTGAAATGATGTTCACTAGGTGGCAGCACTGAGACGTCAGGTCAATGCGCCTACATGTTCTTAAGTCGTAACTAGAGATGGGCGGGTGGGTATAAAATGGGAAGGTATAAATTGGAAAAAATACCCTTTTTTACCGGGTATTAATAAAAAATACCGGGTAAAAAATGAATAATGTCGTTATATTATTTAATTGGCTTCGTCATCAATACTACGACCAATCATTTTAATTTTGACCTTGACAATTGAAGATAAAATATTGATTTCAAGTAAAACGAAGTTAAATGTCTTTTAAATCATTATTCAACATACATTTTTAAATAAAATCAACTGTTTAGAACCAAAACAAATGAGTACTGTACTGACTGCACATGTTTTAACTAAATGCTGCACACTACCTTTAAGAATATGTAGATAAGTAACATATATATCGTGAAAACATTTCAAAACAAGTAAATAAGTGAAAATTACTGAGATTTTTCGGAACACAATACAATAATTCCAATGAAACCTATCAGGGGACGTATTATGAACTATTAACGCCATCATTTTTCCAGTGCTCCATGTAAAATACTTGTATTCAGCTGCATCCGGTTAGACTGGAAGCCGACCCCAACATAGTTGGGAAAAGGCTAGGCAGATGATGAATACTAAACTTGACTAAACCTCTCTATTAATTCAGTAGGTACTTTTGGCACTGTGTGACAACTAAAAAAAAAAGTTCTTTTTTTTTTCCTAGTCCGTGTTACAGTGCTATAACACTATAAAGTATATGCCCGACGACGACGACGACGGTCTCAAATAAAATAAATTATAAAATTCTGTATGTCAAAGTATCTATTAAAAAATACAATAATTAGTTTAAACTGATTTAATTTTTACCCGGTATAAATTAAAAATGGGTAGGTAAAAATGGGTATAAATGGGTATTTAACCAAACTCTGGGTGTTTACCGGGTATATGCCCATCTATAGTCGTAACTGAATGATAAAGGAATGAATGAAACGAATGATGAACGTCATCATATATTTTATATTCATTGTCGAAATGGAAGAGTGAAAATTGAAGAATTTTCATGAAAGCTTTCTTCAGAAAATTTGGTCCCTAATAAATGAAGAGCTGGCGAACAAATCCGGACTTGTGATGTAATTGATGTTTTAGAGTAGAGATCAAAACCAAAATAAGCTACAGTTAATTAGGTAGAAATTTAAGCTTTAGTAAATGAATAGTTTATCATTTAAGCCCGGATCTGGCTTTAGTTCAATTTCAATTTAACTTGACAAAGACGAGTCCGTTTCTGATTGAAAACCCCGTTTTTATATTTTTTTGAGGCATTCAGAGCCAGTTTTGATATATTTCGTTAGTTAATATTCGTACAAGGCGTGAATAAGTTGATAAGTCGACTTGCACGAAATTTTGAATTGTATAAAAATGGCATCTGGAATCTAATTCATATTAACATAAACAAGTGCAGTTTGCCGAGAATTATGAAGTTATCGACTTACTAATTTTTATTCAAGTTATAAATTAGGCATTCCATGCCATTTTTATACAATTAAGAATTTCTTGCAAGTCGACTTATCAACTTATTCACGCCTTGTGCGGATATGAGTGCACAAAGAGCGCAAAAAAAATGGAGTGTGTGGACAAGTCCGGATTGGTTCGCCAGCTCCATAAATATCCTCTGTAGGTACAGTTATAGACGGCACAATCAACCGCACATCAGTGGTAACAAATGACATAGACAGCGCCTTTATATCGTAGTAGTTAAGGGCGATTTTCGTACTTTCTTTTCCAGCTTTATAATTGTCGCGTGGACAAGATCTCTACAACGGGAGGGAACATTGGCATAATAATAGTCCTCTGTCATGGCGGCTAATCTCAGCAGAAACTTCGATGTCTAGTCCGCGGGAGGTATTCATCATCTGCCTAGCCTTGACGCAACTATGTTGGGTTCGTTTTCCAGTCTAACTGGATGCAGCTGTATACCAATATTTTACATGGAGCGCCTGCCTATATGATCTCCACAACCCAGTTACTTGGGTAATACGATACCCCGTGGTAAGACTGGTCAAAGATCCACAAATTTCAGCCGCAATCAACCGTTTACCGTGCTTTCCAATGCACGGAGGGGTCTCAGTATGTGAATATGGTCGCCCATCCACGGACCGACGCGGCAAAAGTAGCTTAACGTGATCGATCGACGCGTGCGGCTGTTATTACAAACTTACTTAACGATTATCTCCAAACATTAAATTATGATAGTACTGAGGATCTACTGCTGGGTAATTTACAGTGATATCTAATTATAAATCTTTACATGCACACCCACACACTACACCTACACACACACGCACACACCCTACATATACACTACACATTCACCTACAGTAACACTTACAAACTACACACACGCTTCATCATACACGTCTAACCATATTTCATTTCTCTTTTTTATTTTATTATTATTATCTTTATATAAATAATAATTCTGTTTTCCACCATTAACCTTTTCACCGCCAAGCACTTCTATAGAAGTTCGGGATTTTCGTGCCACCAGCGCCACAACTTCTATAGAAGTTGTTCATTTTAATTATCTTATTAAAATAAATTTACTGTGATTAAAAGCTTTGTTTCATTTTATTATTTAAGATAGCACTGTCTACTACCCTGTTTTTTATTTTTCTACACAAAATAAGCCCTAGTTTGTCCTAAAATCGGCAAAAACAGAAACTCCGAATTTTGTTACTTTCCTCAGAACGCCAATCACTTCATATCAAGTTGGCCAGTGATGTGCCGTGAAAGGTTGATTTCACCATTGAAATATTTATAAATACAGAAAGTTACGAATATCGAAAACATTTTGAGGTCAATAAAATATGAACTTAGTTATCTACTTCATTACAAAGGATAGTAGATGAATTTCGACCTTCAGGTAGATGCCGATACGTAATTATAAAGTTGTTACTAATTCTTGTCGATAGTTATTTTCCCATCTCTACAAAACAATTGGTCGTCTATGCCCCAGTGCGCCACCGAGTGCCACGAACTACTATAGAAGTTGGTCAGTGACGTCATAGGCGTGCGGCTGTCAAGGTCCCTTTGGCATAGTGCAGCACAAAATCGGATTCGCGCGCACGCATCTTTCTTTCTTTCACTTGCAAATAGAAAAATTAGTGAAGAACTTGATTCGGACGAACTTCTGAAAATTTTGCAAGGTGTGGAATCGGACTCGGGAGTATTTTGTGGAGAATATTGAACCAGAAGATAATTCTGAGGTATGTCTAACTGGGTGATAATAATAATAATAATAATAATTAATAATAATTAAATAAACAAAAATAGAAGAAAGAAAGACCATAGACCCCATCCCTGATCAGAATCGAATTCAACGTGCCCTCAGTGCCAATAACTTGATATGAAGTTAAAGAATGAGACCTCAGTGCCAATAACTTGATATGAAGTTAAAGAATGAGATCATGAAACAAATAGAGATGTACCCCATTCCTTATAGTTCTAATTGAGTTATGTGTTAGTTTCTTTGATACTCATAAATTATACTGCTTTTTCTTATTAAGGATACTGTGAAATAAAACAAATCTGGAAACATTTAATCAGTTTTTATTTATATTCGTAAAATCAACTTTAAATCTTAACTTTACGCGTACAAATCTTATTCATCGATATGACGATATCCCCATCACTACTGTTTACTGTATATTTAGTTATACATTTATAGCTTGGCGCTCGGCGAGGCATTGCGTTTTGTGTACGTTGGCGGCGAAAAGGTTGTTAAAACTATTCCAAATAACTGAAAATGGCTCTAAGTTGCAATGGAGAATCACTGACTCCTAAGTCACAGGAACTTACACCTAGTTTAGGAGTCAGAGTATTTAATAATTCTGTAGGTGAAAGCTAAAGGACTTAAGTTAATTTTTTGTCATTTTTGTGTTTTCAATGATTCTTATTCAGTATACCCGTATTGATCAAATGGTAAAAGACAGAAGTCCTACAGTCACTAATTATTTTGTTATACACTATTTAATTTTTATACACGGTCGATTTTAATATCTAATTTCGGGTATAGACATCCTTAATGAGCTCTACTGAATCATTTATAAAATGTGACTTAAGGTCCTTTATTTTTCACCAACAGAATTGACCCTTGTAATTAAGCCTTTTATGTGTTACTATTGTTGGATATTGTTAAGGGCTTTTGGTGAAATAAAGGATTTATTTATTTTATTATTACTTAGCAACGAGCCTACGCGGGAGTTGCCTAGCCTTTTAGTAACTGTGCTGGGGTCGACTTTCAGAATAACTGGATGCAGTTGTGTGCCCTATAGGCGCATTTGTGTGCTGGGTTGGTGAAGAATAAAACCAGGAGAGTTTCTTCCTTGTAGATCTTCTTTATTTCGGAGTGTTCTTCTTAGTACTGTTGCTCGCCAACTGTACCGATACGCCAAATGACCCGGAATTTATACGTTATCGGCTAACAAAATGTAAGCCCTGTGATTGGTCAGCCAATCAGAGCGCAGGATTTTTCGACCAATGAGCGCGAAGTCGGTATTGGTGCAGTAGGCTTAGCTACGACGTTACTTTACCGTAACGAGAGCCATTTGACAATTTTTACATTTTAACAATATTATACAATGCAAACATATAACAAATTACATATTTTCAGCTTCTATATAACATAAACTAAACGAGAAAAATACAAAACAAGACAAACTGTTATACTTAAAACTATGAACTATACTATCAGTCTGTGTTTTCACTTGTCCCGCACATCACTCCCGCCGTGCGACCGCGTCGCATTAAGTTCCGGTGCGGGCAAGTCGTCCGTAGGTAGGGGCAGGATCACCAGCTTCCTCACTGGCCGGCGCAGGACACCTCCCTTGGTACGTATGTCCACCGTCCTCACGACGTTGTCAGGGACCAGGATACACCGCGATGACTCGTCCTCGTATCCACACGTTGCGGGGCAGGTTCGGGTCGACGATCTGCACAATGTCGTCCAGTTGTACTGCTTGGCCTCGTCCGTGGGGCTCCCGCCGGTGTTGGAGCTCGGGAAGGTACTCCTTCACCCAGCGGAGCCAGAAGATGTCTGCGAGCCTCTGTGCAGCTCGCCAGCTGGACCGGGAGATGGTGTCTCGCTCGGTGAATGTGCCCGGCTGCGGCACACGCCCAGGACCCCCCAGTAAAAAATGGTTGGGAGTCAGGGCCTCGGGATCTTCTGCGCTGACGGAGACGTGCGTCAGCGGACGACTGTTCACTGTATACTCCACTTCGGCCAGTAGAGTAGTGAGGACTTCTTCGGTGGGGTGGCGCTCATGTAGTGTCGCTGTGAGAGCCGTTTTGACTGAGCGAACCATTCGCTACCAAGCGCCGCCCATGAATGGAGCTCCAGGCGGTATGTAGCGCCAGGAGATTGTCCTCTTCGCTGCTTCTTCTGAAGTGGCCGCATCGATGTTTTGTCGAAGTTCCTTGTCGGCAGCTTTCAAATTGGTGCCGTTGTCCGACCAGATTTCAGTCGGGCAGCCTCGTCGCGCGATCATTCGCCTAATCGCCATCACTGCAGAGTCAGTACTGAGTGAGTGGGCTACTTCTAAATGTATTGCTCGCGTTGTGAGACATGTGAATATGGCCACATATCTCTTCTGTCTGGTCCGTCCGACGGTCACGGAGAGAGGCCCGAAGTAATCGACCCCGGTGAACGTAAAGGGTCGCTTGTGATGTGCTAAGCGACACGCTGGCAGGTTCCCGGTCCTTGGATGTGGCGGCACTTGGGTCTTCATGCGGCAGAAGAGGCATCTTCGGAGAATCGTGCGAGTGATAGGGCGCAATCGCAGTACCCAGTATTGCTGTCTGCACTCGTTGACTGTTGCCTCCACACCGGCGTGATGGAGTTGTCGATGTATGGCCTGTATCCAAAGCTTCACTGTGGGATGATCTCCGTCGACTACTAGCGGGTTTTTAAAATCCTCTTGCATATCTCTGACCGCTTGGATACGACTCCGGATTCGTAGGGAGCCGTTTACTGATTCGACGCTGAGCTGGTGCAGGCGGCTTTCTTTAGCGATCGGCCTCCTGCTATTCAAATTTTCTATGTCTTCCTCGAAGGCTTCTTCCTGCGAAGACCGCATCAGCAGCTCTTCAGCTTTCTTGAGGAGCTCGGCCGTGACTGGAAGAAGCTTGAGTGACGATTTCTTCGATGCTGTGGGTGCCTGTTGTTTCGCTGTAGTTGGCTTGTTTCTCTTCCAGGTGGGATCAGCTTCTTTGTTCTTCGTCGTTCGTCGGTAGTTGACCTTCTGCCTAGGGGTTCTGCAGAGCTCGATGAACTGCAGAACTCGTGCTGTCGAATATCGAAGACGGTCCCAGTTGGAGAATCTCACCGGATCAGGCAGACCCTCTGCTAGCTTCAGTCTTCTTCTGTCGGTCAAATGATGCGTCTTCTCCTCGTCGGAAGGTTCTTCAGGTGTTGTCCTTGCGGTTTCTATAGGCCAGGAGTCCTCTGTCAGGTATAAGAAGTCCGGCCCTTCGTACCATCGATGATTTCTATTGAAGGCGGCTGGTACATTTCGTGTGGCATCGTCGGCTACGTTCTGTTTTGTCGGAACCCAGCGCCAGTCGTTGACCTTAGAGCTTTCTTCAATTGCTGCTAGACGATGAGCCACGTATGGTTTGTATGAACGCGACCCTGTCCTTATCCAAGTGAGCACTGTCTTGCTATCGGTCCAGAACACTTTTCGGTCAGGCTTCCTCTCGTGCTCTTCTATAACTGTCTCGGCGAGTCTGGTTCCCATAACCGCTGCTTGCAGTTCCAATCTTGGGATCGAAGTCAACTTCAACGGTGCCACTTTGGCCTTGGCCATGATGAGTGATATGCCGATTTCGCCGTCTGATGTTACAGCTCTCCAGAAGAGGACTGCAGAGTAGGCCGATTCGCTGGCGTCGCTGAAAACGTGGAGCTCTAGGGAAGCGGCGTCGCTGTAGTGTAGATACTGCCGCGGGATTGCCAGGTTGTGGAGACTTTTCAGGTGTCCTATCCACGTGCTCCATTGTTCCGCCAGGTCTTCATCGATTCGGTCGTCCCACCCTGTTCCTCGGCGCCAAACTTCTTGGAGTAACTGTTTCGCTTGGATTGTAACAGGCGAGGCGAATCCTAAGGGGTCGAAAAGCGACATGACTATTCTTAAGGCTTCCCTTTTTGTTGGCTGTTTTCCTTCTATTAATGTTGAAGGGATTCTGGCTAAGTTGAGGTTGAAGGTAAGTTCATCCGAGTTGATTTTCCAGATGACTCCTAGTACTCGTTCTGTTTTCTCTTCTGTTCTGTATAGTTCCAGGTCTTCTGTTCTATTTTCTTCTCCCAGTGCTTCTAGGAGTGACGGCGAGTTCGACTTCCACTGCTTTAGTTCAAAGCTGGCTTTATTGTGCACTTCACGCACACTTTTCGTTATTTTTTCGGCGTCTTCCAAGCTTCTAAAACTATCAAGGTAGTCATCGACGTAATGTTTCTCAATAATTGCGGCTGCGGCTTCCGGATGAGTCTTCTCGTGTTGTTTCGCGTTCAAGTTCTTCACATATATCGCTGTGGATGGCGAACTCGATGCCCCGAAGATCAACGAAATCATTCTGTACTCTTCCGGAGGTCGGTCGTCGCGGCGGTCCCCACGCCATAGGTACCGCAATGCATCTCTGTCTTCTGTACGTAGCTTGACCTGCATGAACATTTCCTTTATGTCCGCTGTCACTCCGATCAGGTGCTGTCGAAAACGCATGACGACACCTGGTAACGATTGGAGTAGATCAGGACCATTGAGCAGCATATCGTTGAGCGCTCCTCCCTTGGTCTTGGCTGCGGCATCGTGCACAACTCGGAGTTTATCTGGTTTCATAGGATTAATGACAGCGAAGTGAGGCAGGTACCACGTCTTCTGTGGTGTCTTCTGAAGCGGCGCAGGCTCAGCGTATCCTTTTTCTATAAGGGCGTCCATTTGTTCGACGTATCTTTTCTTCAGGGCTGGATCACGGTCAATCTTCTTCTCTATGTTTAACAGTCTCTTTAAAGAATTGTCGTAGTTATCAGGGAACTTAACATCATCTTTCTTCCAGAGAAGGCCGGTCTGATATCTGGCTTCTTCAATCTTTTCAGTCTTCTGTTCCAGTATTTGAAGCGCCTTTTCTTCTGGATCGGTCTTCGATCTCTTCGGGTTTATGCAGAGGGCGTCAATCTCAAAGAACTTCTTCACTAGGTCCTCTAGGTTCTCTTCCGAGTCTTCAGTCATATGTGATACGAAGTCTATCTTCTGTCCGAAGGATCTCGTTTGGCTTCCATGAAGAACCCATCCCAGCGGCGTGAGAGATGCCACCGGGTGGTTCTTGTCGCCTTTTCGGGTTTCTTTGATGAGTAGAAGATGCCAATTGTCTTGACCGATGAGAACTTGCGGCTTTGCGTTGGAGTACGATAGATGTCCCTTGATGTCCGATAGATGCGGGCATCCTTCCACCAGTTCTTGCGGAACCCGTTGAGATGAGACTTGTAAGTTCTTAACTGTTCTTGCTTGAATTTGCTCTTCTCTGTTGTTGATCCCTTTTAGCCCGATAGTCACCCTTCTTGACGTCGATTCTGCCGTCTTCAGCTCGTTGATGCTTTCTATTTTCAACGGATCTATGGGTCCTGTTGCTCCGATGCTTTTCACGATGCTGTCGTCAACGAGTGTCACTGTTGACCCATCGTCCATTAATGCGAAGGTGTTGACTACTCCTTTTGGTCCTTTCACCTGGACCGGCAGGATCTTCAGATAGGATTGCTTCTTTATTGTCCATGTCGAATTTATGACTTCTGTTGTCTCTTCGTTATCTGTCTTCTCTGCCTTTTCTGTTTTCTTCTCATAGTGAAGCATGTTGTGGTGCGTGTATCTGCAGCTGTTGATACCACACGGCTTTGTTCGGCAGTTGTGAGTCTTGCTCCTATATCGCAGGCATCTGAAGCAGAGGCGTTTGGACTTCGCTGTATCCCATCTTGTGTTGGCATCCATCTTCTTGAATGCTTCACATTCTGTTGCATTGGTGTGGCTTGTTCCTTCGCACACGAGACACTTTGGTGTGTTGGTCTTCTCAGTCACGTTGGTGACCCGCTGCGTCTTCCTTTGTGGTGCGGCTGTAGGCTGTGCTGCCACCTGTTCAGGCAGTGCGTAGGGTCCGCACAATTCGGCTTCTCTTTTGAAGAACTTTTCTATCTTGATGAGGCAGGGGTCTTCTCGCGGCTGTGTGGCTGAGAAGTCGTAGTAGCGATAACGCAGTGTCGGTGTCAGCTTGTCTACCAATGTCTTCGCAAGTTCAGGGTTGTACATATAATTGAAACAACCCAATGTCTTCAATGTTGCTACGACGTTGGAGAGTTTCGTAGCGAATATGCAGATGTCCCTCGCTGACTCGGAGAGGCGCGGCAGACTTCGAAGTGTTTCCATCTCTATCATGGCTATGGATTCTGGTCTTCCAAATCTGGATTCCAATGTCTTCATCACTTCTGTTGGGTGCGCATTTGTGATCAGCAACCCTTCTACAGCTTCCTTGGCCTTGCCTTTCAAATTCCTCCGTAGTCTGTTCATATTCTCGACGGCGCTGAACATTGCTTCTGTTTCATGATAGGCGGCACGGAAGGGCAGCCACTCCTGATGCGACCCACTGAAGAACGGTAGCTCGATGAACTTGGGCCGCTGAGCGGCGCTGACAGCCCTAGTGATGGCTTCAGCTAAGAGGGCTAAGTCCCCTTGACCTCCCGCCGGTGTATGACGTGTTTCTTCATACTTCTGTTGGTCATCGTGGACAGCTGTTGGTTCTACTGGAGGGCGATGTGGCTCGTTGGCGATGGCTAACACGGGACGAGTCACCTGGTTTTCCAACCAGCTGTCTACTCTTGCATTGACTTCGGAGTAGAGGGAGACGTTATCTTCTTCCCCTTCTTCTTCTTCATCCGTGTCCTCTGTCTCTAGTGCGGCGAGGCGCGCTGCAGCTAGTTCGACTTGGAGGCGGAGTAGCTTTTCTTTCGCTTTCGCTATTTTCTGTTGTTTCGACTTGCTATGCGTCGATCCCCCTCCTCCCCCCTTCTTGCTAGGGGGAGAGAGGCACTGTGGGCCGGTTGGTTTCGACGTACCGGCGTTCTTGATAACTCGCTTCACTGTTGAGGCATCTGTTTCATGGCGAGCATCTCTGGAGGTGACAGCAGCGGGCGGCTTCATCAGCTGTTTCGGTTTCGCACCCGCAATCAGCGTCGTTGCGGCTGAAGGCGCGACGGAGCAGGCGGCGGCGCTGGCGGGGTGCGAGGCGGGGGCCGTCTTCGCGGCCGAGGCGGAGGTTGCTGCAGTCGAAGCGGTGGCGGCGGAAGTTACGGTGGTTGGATCAGTCGTCGCGGAGGTGGCGGTATTTTCGGAAGTCTCCGTGACAGTCGTCCCTGTATGTGTCGATTCCGTCGTGGCTTCCGTGCTGGTGCCGGTCGCTGAGGTCCCTGGCGTGGTTTCAGACGACGACGGCTTCTGTTCGTTCGACGGCTTGCGGCCCCTCCCCTCGGAACGTGTAACGGGCATGACGTCAGCTGATTTTTCAATCGACGATCTTGAACACACTGGATACGATCTTCAGAGCTTCTTTACTTGAGGCACTATTATCTTCAGGCGGTATTCTTCACAATAAATCCGGTACGAAGGACCATTAAATGTGCCCTATAGGCGCATTTGTGTGCTGAGTTGGTGAAGAATAAAACCAGGAGAGTTTCTTCCTTGTAGATCTTCTTTATTTCGGAGTGTTCTTCTTAGTACTGTTGCTCGCCAACTGTACCGATAACTCGTCGAGATGTCGCTACGCCCCCGCAAGGGGGCGTGGCGTGCAGTGTCGGGGCATGGCCCCCCGACCGCGGATGCGACACGGTGGCCCGTAACTACGGGCCCCTCATCGTGATCGCCGCTGGCGAATGGATGGTTGGGCGTGCGGCATACACGCCCATGTAGAGAGGTGTCTGAAAATTTGTGTCTGTAGGCACGCCACGACGTTGATGCCCAACGCCGCTTGCTTCACCGTTAAATCGGCGGACAACCACTACCGAGTGAGACCCCCGCCTACACGGGGGAAGCCCAGCAGATGGCATCCAGCGACAGATTTACGGACTCGACGTTCCTACAGAAGGGGTGTATGGCCCCCCTCACCTCCCCGTTTTCAGGTCGAGCCGAGCCCGGGTGATGAGAAGGGACCGTGTTCTGAGTGTGTGGGCGGTATTGTGCTGTGTAACACCGCCCGGTGTATACGCGAGTCGCCCGCCCGCATAAAAAGAGCCGCGACTACGCGTGTGAGTTGGGTGCCTGTATAGAGGTGAATGTCTGTTGTTTGCTACGTGACACGCCTATATTAACCTAGCACGCGCCACGCAACAGCTGCATGTATATGTATAGAGTCAGTGTCACAAATGAGCCGCGTGTAAACTGAGGGCGGCTCATTTGGAAGTCCAGTCCGGTGCGATGGGGTCGTCGTCCGCAAGCAGGTCGCGGGGGAGGGGCCTCGCGTCAGGGGGGCGCGCATGCCAGGGCGCGATCTGCTTGACATGTGGCCAAGCAGACGCGTCGGCACGCGCGAACATTCCCTTCGCGAGGCGGCACGCAAACTCGTCCAGGCTCTCAATCCCGAGGTCGCGTTGTAGGACGCTGTTCCTCACGAAGCGAGGCGCGTCGACTATTGTCCGCAGCGCAAGGTTTTGCTGCGCGCGGAGCGTCTTGCGGCTCGTCTCGCTCGTGAGGGCGAACCAAGCCGGTGCGGCGTACGTCAAAATTGGGCGCACGTACAATTTGTACACGCCCAACTTGACGCGCGCCGGGAGGCGGGACGAGAGCACTGGTCTGAGTAGGTTGCGGGCGACCCTACCCTGTGCGGCGACCTTGCGGACGTGCGGCCCCATCGTGAGCCGACGATCGATGGTGACACCCAGGTATTTAACCCGGGGCGACCACTCGATGTCGACTCCTTGCAGCCTCAGGGGTGGTGGTAGTCGCGCGGCTCCGGTGACCATCGCCTGCGTCTTACCCACGTTCACCGACAGCCGCCACTTCGACAGCCAGTCGGGAAGAAGGTCGAGGGCGCGCTGCATCTTGACCGCCGCGTGCTTCGCATTGAGCGAAGTACAGATGTACGCGGCGTCGTCAGCGTACAGCGCGAGCGTCGCCTCTTCCGTGGTGGGGATGTCGTCCGTGTATCGCGAGTAACACGCAGGCGATACGCAGCTACCCTGTGGTACGCCCGCCAGCACCGGGCGGGCGCTGGATAGCGCACCGTCGACCACCACCCTGAAAGTCCTGTGGGAGAGAAAGCTAGATACCACCTTTACAACGCGACGGGGCGCGTCTGATGTGGCCAACTTATAGATAAGGCCCTCATGCCATACGCGGTCGAAGGCCTTCTCCATGTCGAGGAATACTGCAACCGAGCATTCCTTCTTATTGAGCGCCGCTGTGAGTAGGTGCAGTACCCTCGACAGCTGGAGCGTCGTGCTGTGGTCCGCCCGAAACCCGAATTCCTCCGGACGTGGCGTAATATTTGGCTGGAGATGTCGCAGCAGGAGTGCTTCGAACACCTTGGAGATTGTCGGCAGCAGTGTGATCGGCCGATAGCTCTCCGGCTTCAGGATGTTCTTTCCCGCCTTGGGCAGCATGATGACGCGCCCCTCCTTCCAAGCGGCGGGAAAGACCCCCGTGCGCAGTATCGCCGTGAACAGGCGCGCCAGGGCCGCTACCATACGGTACGGCAGGTGGCGCAGCACTGTGTTCGTGATACCGTCGGCTCCGGGGGCCTTTCTAGGCTTGGTTCGTAGGATGGCGCGTCTGACTGCGCCCGGCGAGAAGAATACTGGATCTTCATCGGGAGCTATCGGCGTTGCGAAGTAATCTCCCAGGTGTTGCTCGACTGCTGCGACATGGTCGTGGTCGCTGGTCGGGTTCGGTTGGAACTGACGCTCCAGGTGCTCAGCGAAGACCTCCGCCCGGTCCTCTGCTACGTATTTAAGCGCCCCGTCGCTGCTGAGCAGCGGACGCACCGGGGCTGGGGTATTCGCTAATTGGCGGCAGAGGCGATGTACAGACGGCCAACTGTCCGTCGTGGCGTCTATTCGTTCCTCCCAGCCCGCGGCGGTGTGTGCCTTGAGCTCGGCCTTCACCTTCTCCGCGAGACGGTTCAGCTGCCTCTTTAGATGCGGGCATCTTAGTTGTTGCCACTGCTTGCGTAGGCGCCTCTTCGCGGCGATCATCGTTCTGATGTGCGCCGGCAGGGGCGGCAGTAGCCCTCTCCCCTCCGGCTGCGTCGAAGTCGCCGCTTCCAGGGCGCTTTTGATGCAAGCAGTGACGTCACCCGCCATCTGGTCTACGTCCGCGGAGGTAACGATAGGCCGAGTCGGCGTGGTGGTCTCTAGCTTCTCTCCGAAGGCAGTCCAGTCCGTTAGTCGACGTGGCGCTGTGGGCTTCAGTCGGGTCGGCATACCCGATAAGACGACGAGTACTGGCTGGTGGTCTGACTGTAGCTCGTCGTCTATCACTTGCTGCGTGATCTGGCAGTGTAGCCCTCGGTGGACTACGATGTCCAGCACGTCCGGCATGTAGCGTGTGCACTCGGGGTAGTGGGTCGGTGTCTCTGGTCCGGACACCGTGTACCCGAAGGCTTCCGCGTCCGCGAAGAGCCGTCTCCCCTCGGTATTCGTGTGGGCTGAGTTCCACGCTGGGTGCTTACAATTAAAGTCACCGGCGAGGATGGTCGCCTTCTGCGACGTGTTAATAAGCGCCCGCAACTCTGACAGGTTCAGTTGGGCCGCGGGCGGCTTATAACAGGCGTAGATATTTATGTCCTCGCCGGCTATATGCAGCTGCACACCCAGCGCGTACCACGAGCTGAGTGACGGCAAGGGGAGTTCTTGGTGCACGACTCTTCGCCTCACCAATACCGCCAGACCACGGTAACGGGCGTTCTGTGCCGACCTTTCATCCTTCCTATAAACGAGGTAACCTGGGAACCTAACCCTGTCTTCGGGTCCCAGGATCGTCTCGCTTATGAGCGCCACGTCGATGTTTTGTTCCCGAAGGAGATGGCGGAGGGGGGCGACCTTATCCCGTAGGCCGCGGGCATTCCAGTGAATCACCCTTAATGACCTAGCCATGATAAAGGGTAAGTAAGGTGGCCAGGCCATCAAGGATGACCGTTTCTATGTCTTGCCCCTGCCTAATAGCTTTAATTAAGTCCATTAAAAGCTTTATGGCACAGGCTGTGAAATCTTTCTTTGTGAGTGACTGGGCGCCGGTAGCGCCGCCACTCTTTTCTTTTGTGAACTTGTTTAGTTCCAGTTTTTGCCGCGGCGCTATGCCGGCGCCAGCTGTAGGTACATCCTTTTTCACAGCCTGCACCTTGCTAGAGGCAGGGGCGGCCTTTGGGATGTCTTCCTGGGTCGCCTGGGGGGGAGGGTCTGGCTTCTTGCCCTTTCCCTTACCCCCACGTTTCTTCTTCCTCCTCCGCCCTGAGGAGGCGGCTTGGCGTCTATCCGTGGGTCCGTTGGCCGCCGCCATCAACGACGGTCCTTGGCCCTCATCGGGCGCTGTTTGCGGCCTCTCGGTGGCCGCTTGTGGCCGGCGCGCAGTGGCCGTAATGGCGGCGGTCCCCGCCCGCCTATTCCGGATTTCCTCCTGAAATACGGGGCACTTTATATTGCACGCGGGGTGCGGGCCACCACAGTTTACACAGGTGGCCGGCTCCTCCCGCGGGCGCGGGCAGTCGCGCGCCGCGTGCTCGCCCCCGCATCGCACACAGGCGAGCGGACGGTGACACTGGTGCGAGCTGTGTCTAAACCTCTGGCACCGGTGGCACTGAGCGGGCCCACGTTTTCCCCGCCAAGCCTCTATCTTGACACCCCGCATATACATAAATACGGTGGTGTCGTATATGGCCCGGACGTCGGGGGTCTTCTTTATTATAGCGTGGAACACGCAGCCGGGTCGTCCTTGCGCCCCCTTTATATGGCGCACGTACTCCGGCTGGTATCCCAACGTCCGGAGCTCCTCCTCGATCTCCTTGGGGTCTGTATCCGCCGGCAGGCCCCGTATGGCTATCTTGAGGTTCTTCTCCGCTGGCAGAGAGTAGGCGAACCATGAGACGCCGCTATCTTTCTCCAGGCCAGTTAGGTACCGCTGGACCAGTCGGTATTCCTCCTCGCTGTCGGGGGTGAAACGCACTCCAGCCCAGTATGGGCGAGCGTTAGGAGGCCGGCCCAGCTTGGCATTGATAGCCCGGAAGTGAGCGGCCCAGTTAGGCAGCCTCTCAACTACCAGCGGTGGGTATCGCAATTTCTTCCCCGGCTTTTTGGTCGGCGTCGCTGCGGCGCCGGGGGTATTAGCCGGGGGTGCGGCGGATGTAGGGGGGGGCAGGGGGTAAAAACAAATCACTTACCCCTGCGGCCGGTGATGGGGGCGGCGTGCTGCGCGCCACGTCAGCGAAGGTGGGTGACGCTGGCTCACCCAGGTCCACTCGCTTCGCCTCCATCGCGGTATCGTCTGAACTCCTCCTTCTTCGGTGCTTCCGCTGGGATCTGGGCTCGACGAGTTGGAACTCGAAGCCGAATCCCAGCGGGGTGTCAGCTCCTCCCACGGTGGGCCGCACGTCGGCTCGCGATGTCGTGTCCTGGGACACGTTGTCGCGACCGGAAGCGGCCGAGCCCACCGATGCTAGCGACATGCTCGATCCCGCGCGAGACGAGCATGCCGACAGCATGGCCGGTGAGTCGTAGGCGGAGGTGCGCGGGGGGGGCCGGCGAGGCAGGTGCCGGCGGCGTCTGTGTGCTTGCTAGCACAGCACGTGCAGCGTTCGCTGGTTCCGCCAGCGGGAGGCGGGGACCGGATGTGCCGGCGTGCTCGGGACGCGCGGGTGGCGACGCAAAACGCGGCGGCGGCGCATTGGAGCGCGCAGCGGATGCGCGAGTGCGCGCGGGTGGTGCGGAGACACTCGCGGGCGGCGCAGCGGTGCGCGCGTCAGGCGGCGCGGTGGCGCGTGGGGCGGCCGGTGCCGTGGCGCGCGGGGCGGCTGGTGCGGCAGCGCGCGGGGCGGGCGGCGCGGCGGCGCGCGCAGTGGGCGGCGCGGCGGCGCGTGCTGTGGGCGGCGCGGAGGTGCGCGCGGTGTTCGGCGCGGGCGCAGAGACGCGCACAGGTGCGGTCGCGCGTGTGGTTGGTGGGGCGCGGCCTGCTGTCGACGCTACTGGCCCCGGGGCCTGTATTGGCACCGGGCGAAACGTAGCGGGGCGGACGGGGACCTCGCGCTGTCGGCTCGACGACGGCGTGGGCGCAGCGCACGCAGGCGCCGATGTCGTCGGCGGGCCGGTCGCTGCAGCGGTGCTCGTCCCCCCTCTTCTTCTCTCTTCTCTGGATGGTCCGGCCGGCGGTGCATCGGTCGCCGCGTCACCAATATTAGGTAACGACGTCGCCCGGTCCATCGCCGGACGGGCCTCGGGTGACCCGGCATCGCGGCCCAGCGAGCCGCGCTTGCCGGGTTTCGGCATGCTGGTGGGCGTGGCCTACCGCGACCGCGGCGGTGAGCTAACTCACCGAGCAGCCCGGTGGCTCCCTCTGTGTTTACACAGGCGCCGGCTGGTACCTGTGTAAACGCAAAGGAAAAACAAATAAAATTGGCGGTCCGCGCGAATCAAATCTACCGTCACTTAACTCGATAAAATGAAGTCGACCACGGGCTGATCCCTGTACCGATACGCCAAATGACCCGGAATTTATACGTTATCGGCTAACAAAATGTAAGCCCTGTGATTGGTCAGCCAATCAGAGCGCAGGATTTTTCGACCAATGAGCGCGAAGTCGGTATTGGTGCAGTAGGCTTAGCTACGACGTTACTTTACCGTAACGAGAGCCATTTGACAATTTTTACATTTTAACAATATTATACAATGCAAACATATAACAAATTACATATTTTCAGCTTCTATATAACATAAACTAAACGAGAAAAATACAAAACAAGACAAACTGTTATACTTAAAACTATGAACTATACTATCAGTCTGTGTTTTCACTTGTCCCGCACAAGTTGAACAGTTGCACTTTTTTACATGAAGCGACTGCCACAGAGTACTTTTTTATAGTACAGGAGGACTGCTGTCAGCTGTCACGCACGATCGCATCAAGTCCGTGTTTTTTAATAAATTAAAATTGTAAACAGTGGATTTTATAATCTTTGAGTGGTTTTAATAGGTGTAAAAAAACTTTAAGTTCACAGTGACATTCGTTGTGAGTAAATAGTGTCAATATACTGACAATAAATCAACTTAAGCACGATGAAAACAAATCTCATCAAAAAGGTATGTGTTATTAAAACAAAATCAAACATATAAAACTACGAGTAACATACCGTGATCAAGTACAGTGATAAAAACCCTTAAAAGATTCAACAACAGCTAAAAAACCATAATATTATTGAAGTGTCACTTGCGCAAAATATTTGCAGCATGAGTCATGTTTAACGTCGCTCCTTGATTCAAACTTAGTACCAAGAAACAATCAGTTGACAATTTCAAGTTACTGCGTAAGTTCCAAGTTAGCGGTTATATGCAAGGATCGGACTGATGAAACATTGGTATCGAGTTCGATCCCTGGCAGAAGCGCGCCTCTTTTTGTATTTAAGAAAACCCAATTCCTTACACCTGATATATTAGTGACGATGAATTTCTTGGAAAACATTACTTTCCGGCGTACCCGCACATTATCTGACCCAAATAAGAATGACAGTATCATACTATCGGAATCACCGACAGATGGCACCACAACAAGTCTACCTGACATGTCAGATGACGATGACGAGCGGATAAATAGACTTCAACAACAACTTGATAAATTGACATTAGAACTAAATAGTGCCCACAATGAAATAGAATCTCTGTCGTTAGAGAATAATAAGCTTAAGCTACTAAATCAGGAGTTACTAACGAAGAATAAATTATACAAACAAGTGACATGCAGTCCATTGAAAAAAAAGGTCCACACCCCAAAAAGTAGAAATTCAAGTCCGAAATCAAATACTCTCGAAGTTACGACACCGACGGTGACGCCGACAGCTATAGATATAAAAAAAGCTACAACGGAAAGAACAAACAAACCTCAATATAGTCAAAGTAAACAAAACAGCAAGATTTGTATAATTAGTTCCAATAAATCCAATAAGCTTCTATCGATTGCACAAAACAAATTACACAATCAGGATATCTTTCATTATCTGAAACCAAACTGTGGAACACAGCTACTTTTAAAAGGAATAAAACCAAAATTGACTAATTATACCATGGACGACTATTGCATTATACTGATCGGTGAAGATGATTTCACAACAACTAGAGACTATTTTAACATAATTTATGAACTAAGAGATACTCTGACAGAAATTGACAACACGAACATTATAATCTGCCTACCTACTTTTAAATGCAACAATCGCTCAAATATGTTTAACTGGCGAATCGAGAACTTCAATAACTTGCTATATCTAGATATAATGACACATCAACACGCTTATCTACTTGACTCGAATCGAAACCTTAACTATGACTCTACAATGTTCAACAATATAACAGGAAGAGTAAACAACCATGGAATGAATACAATATTTGACGACATAAAGAAAACGATAGATGACATAATTACTACTCATATGACATATTATTTTGAAAATCTGGAGCAAACGGATACAGCAGTAAAGTGTTTTCGTGGATAAACATTACACAACTCTTAATATTTATCACCAAAATTTATGTGGTATTAGCAATAAAAAGGATGAACTTGAAATATATCTAGGCGAATTGTCAAATGAACTCAATTTTATATGTATATCTGAACATTTTCTGAACGAAACTTTGGCAAAACAATTCAGTTTAATAAATTACAAAATGGGGTCGTTCAATACTAGACGCAGAAAGAATAGGGGAGGTTCCATGATTTTAATACCTCAGAATAGATACGTGGACGAACTCCAAGTATGTCAGCAGTTATACAAAACAGATTGTTTCGAAGTATGTGGAGTTAGAGATTTTGAGACAAATTTGTGTATTATATGTTGTTATAGAACTCCTACAAACAGTAATTTTGACAATTTCATGGACAGACTTGAAAAACTGTTACAGCACTTCTTCAATAAAATGTGTTTAATTTGTGGTGACTTCAATATTAATATACTAAAAGACGACATGAAGCGTAACTCCTTCTTATCGTTATTAACTTGCTACAACTTCAGATATCTGATTCAATCTCCTACTTTTAGAAGAAATAAATCTGAATCATGTATAGATAACATTTTGACAAATTTACCTGACAGTTTTATATTAAGTACAAATGTTGATCACAATGGGTTATCAGACGGACATGCGGGCCTGTTTTGTTCACTTCGTTTAGAGAAGGTTGAGTTCAAGAAGCAGCCAAATTTTGTACATTTTTTCAGAAGAAAATACAATGATAAGAACAAAAGCGACTATAGGGAAAAACTATTAGAGACTAACTGGAGCACAGGTATCAACACTTTTATTAGTAAATTTAGGGAAATTCATTCTTTAATTTTTAAGAAATATAAATTTAAACTGAATGTTAAAAGAGATAGATGTTCTAAATGGGTAACAAGCGGAATTAGAATAGCCAGTAAAGTAAAACGTTTTCTTAACACTATAGATAAGGCGCGATGTGATAATTCGGTTCTAGATTATCGAAATAGGTACATCAAAATGTTTAGAAAAGTGGTTAATTCTGCTAAGAAGAATGATGTTAGGAAACAAATAGAAACGGCATCGGATTCCAGCAAGGCGATATGGAAAATAGTTAATCTCCGGCGCAATGTTACAAAAAACCTTAACAACTATGAACCAGTTGTACTTAAAATAGACAACAGAGTTATTAACAATGGTTTAGATGTGGCTAACATATTTTCAATAAGATTCGACAATAACGTACGCCTAGAATCATGTGATATAAAATTAGCAATGACATATCTGACTGAAAGTGTTGACAGAGTAGATTCAAACATGAGTTTTGACCCAGTTTCACCCTTAGAAATATTCAATATAGTTAAAAAAATGGTTAATAAATCCGCCGCTGGCTATGACGAAATACCCTTGACTATTATTAAGGAAAACATTGACTTATTGGCAACCCCATTAGCATCGTTCTATAATGAATGTATTGAGATAGGCCTGTTCCCTGATCAGTTCAAAATAGCTAGAGTTCTTCCTATTTTTAAGAAAGGTTCAAAAACAGATCCTTTGAACTACAGGCCGATCTCCCTGTTACCCGTATTATCCAAGATCTTGGAAAAAATAATGAAGGATCGCATCATGAGGCACTTAAAATCTTATAGTATATTAAATGATCAGCAGTTTGGATACCAAAAATCAATAGGAACTTCCGATGCTATTAGGGCTTTAATTGATGAGGTTGTCTGTAATCTAAATTTCAAGCATAAGGTGGCAGGCATTTTTCTCGATCTGAGTTCTGCCTTGCATACAGTAGACCATAATATTCTTTTGGCCAAGTTGGAACACTATGGCATTCGGGATAATGTCTTGAAGCTATTTAGCTCTTATTTGCAAAATAGACGGCAGTATATAGAGATCAGGTCAGTAGTGGATGGAGAAGAAAAAAATTACAAATCTAATCTTGTCACTGTATCATGTGGTGTCCCTCAGGGCTCTGTTCTGGGTCCAATTTTCTTCATCCTGTTCATAAATGACTTGTGTGAGTATATCAAAAAACGAATTTCTGACATTAAACTTATTATATTTGCTGACGACACAAATGCAATTGTATCTGCGGATAACATTGAAGATTTGGAATATAAGATTAACTGCGTTTTAGAAGCTTTTGAAAACTGGTTCGGTACAAACAATTTAAAACTCAATGTAGCTAAAACTAAATGTGTACTATTTAAGTCCACGGTACGAAAGAACGCCAGTCTTCATGTCGTTTCTTGCGGCAATAATGTGGAAATAGTTGATAAGGTTACATTTTTAGGTGTCCATATAGACGCATTGTTGAACTGGAAGGAAGAGATATTGTCGATATCAAAATCTATTAGCTCTGCATGCTATGCAATCAGAAGTTTGAGGGAAGAACTTACTTTGGCTCAACTGAGATTAGTATATTTCGCTTTGGTTGAGTCAAAGCTCAGATATAGTATCGAATTCTGGGGTAGTAGTTACAAATACAATATCCACTCAGCATTTGTAATGCAAAAAAGAGCTGTGAGGACAATGCTCCGACTAAATCAGATTGAATCATGCAAGGACCACTTCATTTCACTCAAAATTTTGACGGTCCCATGTCTCTACATTCTAGTTTTGTTGACAAACTTAGTTAAAAATTTGCACAAATTTGAGTCCAATGAGGAAAGACAGGTTAGAGAAAGTACTCGAAGGAAAGACTTACCTTCTACTATTCAACCAAAACTGAACGTGGTGGGCCATAGTTCTAGAGTTCAATCAGTTACTTTATTCAACAAGTTGCCTGTAGAATTTAAATGTATACATAGCATAAACTTATTTAAAAACAAATTAAGGACATATTTGTTGAAGAAGGGGTATTATAGTATCGATGAGTTCATAAATGACCAAAGACGGATATGATATTGTATTTCTTCATTTATTATTATTATTATAATGCGTAATTAATTTGAAATATGAATGTAATGCTTTTGTTTTTTATTATTTTATTTATCATCACATCACTGTAATATTTTCAACACAATGTATTTTGTTATGAAATAAATGACTTATGACTTATGACTTATGACTGCCTCAACGACACAGTTACTGGCTATCACGATACCCCTTGGCTAAACTAAAAAAGTAAATAAATAACTAAACGTGCTCGGAGGAAGGAAGTATTCCAGTAAGGTGCTGGTAGGGATCTTGCCCGTACTTCCGGGATTGTCCTGATAGCCGTGGGATAGCTCTCCACTCCTCAAGCACCTCAGGAAGTGTTGTCCCTTGTCGCTACGTCACTATGTGCTAACGGCCGTTTCCGGGGGCCCATTATTGAGTGTGCAAGTCACCCCCTGCCATTTTATCCGTGTTTAACGCAATAAAACGTAAGTAACGCACAACTTCTTCATTACTGCTAGCTGTTTTTTTTGCGATTTCAGGTTTGGTCCCACAGTAAAAGTTGTTCGTAATGATGAGTACAATGACCCCTTAAGAGGTTGTGCGTTATTTAAGTTAGACCTTGTATAACATTGGTCAGGCAGGGGACATAGTTTTCCATAGTTCAAGTTACCCAATCCACTTTAGCCACCCAGACCGATAGTCGAATATGTTTTGGTTCCACGTTCTGCAATAGTCCTGCACCAACCGGGGGTTGTCCTATGGGTGCACTTGCACAGTGCAAATGGATAATCGTCGTTTGGTGCCTCCTCATCATTTAAAATTGTCTACGCGGCCTCTGCGAGTTGTCTTCGGTTCCTCGTACGCCTTCCAAAGGTCCAGGACCCCAGGGTCCCGAGTAAAAAGAAAATAATTAATAATAATTTTACTTACATATTACATAATTTATTACCTAACCAAAAAGAACAGAACAACAAAACTAATTATTCTTGAGTGTTTTCCTAAGACAAGCGGCCGAACTCTTCGCCAGCTCCGTGTTGTGCGCGCCGCTCACCCAGCGACCTTCTACCTTCCGCCGCGTGGACCAGATCTCCACCACAGGCCGGGAACTGAGCGCGTTGCCTAGCTTGCTGATTATATTGTAGGTAGTGCTTGGTCGGATTACCTGGGGATATGAAAGAAAGGTCAACAGCAGGCCCATTCAGCAATAAAAAAAAACCGGTCAAGAGCGTGTCGGACTCGCGGAGCGAGGGTTCCGTATCGTAATATATAAAAAGTGTGCTATTTAGAGACATCGTTTTATTTTTCCTGTAATCTTTACATAAACTTCTATCACACAGAATAATTTCAGATTTTTCTCTATGCAAACTTCGGAGATAAGGGAGGGTGGAGGACGGTATTTTTTACATTTTTCATCAAAACTCTGAAACCATGCGGCCTAAAAAAGAAAAAATGTTTGAGAATGTGAAACAGCGCTCTTTCATATGATATCCCACAGGCCCTAGTAGCCCCACTTCGAATTTTTAAGACACACTTTCAGTCCCTGTTGCAAAAAAATGTATGTATATTTTATTTCTTTCTTATTTGCAAAATAGTTGGGCATCCTTCATCTAAACCTATTCCAAAATTCAAGTTGATAGCATTATCAACTTCAATTTAGATGAAGTTTGCCCAACTATTTTCTTGAGATATCCAGCTGTGACAGACGGACAGACAGACAGAGAGACTGAGTCGCACCATAATTTTACCATTTTGCTACGGAACCCTAAAAAAAAATGTATAATGAGATGACGGCTGATAAGAGATGCTTACAGGTGTACTAGGATCTAATGGCGCGTGGCCAAATAGGACCTATCTCCGCCATATTGTTTTTAGGGTTCCGTACCTCAAAAGGGAAAAACAGAACCCTTATAGGTTCACTCGTGTGTCTGCCTGTTTATCCGTCTGCCACAGCCAATTTGCTCCGAATCTTATGGACCGCTTAAGTTGAAATTTAGTACATATGAATTTCTGTGACTCAGACACGAACGTGTAACGTAAATAAACTAATTTTGAATATGGGTCACAACCTTTGCGTTATTATAGGAAGTAGTATTAAGTACTCACCCTGCCAAAGACAACGTTGCGTAGATCCAGCTGTGGTAGCGGCTTGAATGTGATGTTGAAGATGCCGCACATCTCATCATCTACTGTTACTCGCATTGACAGCAAACCTATGGCAAACAAACTCTCTGGTTACTATAGTCACATCTAAAGAGTGGAACTCACTACCTACACTACCTGTGTTCCCGAACGCATACAACCCGAATCTCTTCAAAGTGAGAGTGAACAGGCTTCTTCTGGGTAAGCTCACTCCATCGTAGACTTTGTCTCTGTCACCTCTGACCTAGACTAAATTCAAGAGCAAACCCATGTCAAATAAAAACAAAAATATATAAATTATGATTTAAGTTTATCACCTTATGGGCCGGTTTATTGATCCGTAGTTAACTAAATGTGAAAGGCTAAACATTAATGAGTAAGCATGTATGTATTCATGTTTAAAAATGGTAACTAATGGCATTTTGGCAAACACATTTAGGGCCAAAATTCAAGCATTAGTTATAGTAACTAATGTTTGAATTTTGGCCCTTTAACCATTCAAAAAACCGGCCCTAAGCGCTATTTTTGTTTGCTCATTGCGGTGACCTTTTTCAGTGCATTATTGCTGTAATGCTACTTAAATGGTTGCTTAGTGTGTAATTTAATACTGTACCTATCTGGTTAGACTGGAAGCCGTACTGAACGTAGTTGGGAAAAGGCTAAGCAGATTGAGTTTTGTGTAAGTAGTTTTATAATACGGCAAACGTAGTGTAGGACGCCCTCAGGCTAGCTAGTACAACAATCTTCGCAGGATGAGTACCTATTGGTTAAGGTGGATAGCAGCTGAATGAGAGTAGCCGAAGATATATGGATAGGTATATGGCGTGTGTTTGGAGAGACCTCCACTTCGTGCTTACAGCAGAGGACTGCTGTAGGCTGCTGTTGACTTATTTATTCTTAAAATTAGTCGTAAACTTCCCTTTCTTTTTCCAAAGAAAAAACTTTACCAGCAGTGCAAAGTACTGATAGTTCGCCAATTATTCATCTAATGTTCGGTTCCTAGGGACAAAAACGATTCGTTTTGCTTACCAATGGTAGCATTTTTATTGCCATTTTTTATTAAATAACTAGGTACTTGCGCCAGTATACCTAAAGCTATCTCTTCTTAAATAATTCGATGAAAAGATAGTTCGGATGTTTTTGGCTGACGACACTACGATTTTAGCTAAGAACGCCAGGCGGTATAATATTAAGAAGGATGCTATTGTATTCGCCTGATACCTCTCGCTGTGTTTCGCCCGAGAATCATTTAGTATCTAGTGTAGAAGCTCGGAACTTCCATTTAATTGAACTCTGACCTTCTACAGTACTTCCATGAAGGGTCTATTACGCAAAGCTATGAGTACTTTGCTTTATTATTGGTAAAGATACAAGAGTCTTAATTTTTACCAATAACGGTCCGTAAATTATACGAGCACTATCATTCGCAGGTTCCCGCCAGGGACGATGCCTGCCAGAGTCGCGGCCTGTTTGAAAAAGTTACCATAGCCCTGGCTCAGGCAACTGTGGGAACACGGGTGGGTATTAGTCAATAAAAGACTGACAAAAATATAAATTCAAATCATACGCACTACGCACTCTGCGTAGTGCGTATGATTTGAATTTAGATTAGATGATATGAATTTCGATATTTTTAAACGATCTATAAAGTTTTTTCAAAATTTCTGTTTTTATTGTTCTAGTTTACTTCAAATGCTATTGAAAAAACAAAAAAATATCCAGTATATTGTACTAATTTTTCATTAAGTGGTGGAGAAAATATACATTTTCTTAAATTATTTATTTTATTCATTACATTTTTTTTTTAAATTTATTGTTGCACTTCAACGATGATATAAGTTCATAAACAAAAATAACATACAGTTTTAGATACCTTTATACTTATTGTGTATTTGTCACTCAGCATACGTGTTTGATGATTCGAGTAGATAACAAGGCTACTTCAGACCTTTTCGGTACATCCCCCGCGGCAGGGTTCATAAGAAACAGGGTTATTATTTTTTAGGCGTGGAGATACCTACAGTAAGTTAAATTTGTTACAAGTTTAAAAATAAAGCTAAAATGAGCTATGGTTACAAATAGATACAAGCGATGGAAAGTATTTAACAGAAATATTTAACAAAAAAGGCTGAAAAAGAAGGAAATGGAAGTGGATACAACTTGTACATTAAAAGCGGCTGGTGCCGTCCAGAGGTCTTGAAACTGCGAGCTGGGGCTGCAGTCTCGACATAGATAGCGATTGCTTTACGACCGAATTCGGTCGCAAAGTCCTAATGGGTCTCTAGACGGTCAAAATTGCTTGACAAACACGAAAAAAATAACTTACTTGTCAAGCAATTTTGACCGTCTAGGGACCCCTTTAGGACTTTGCGACTGAATTCGGTCGTAAAGCGATTGCTATTTAAGTCGAGACTACAGCCCCTGGTTAATTCTCACAAGGACTTGACAGAAACGGAAAAGCCTACACTGTGCTACACTACTCGCTACGTTGTTTTGGCAAAGTACCGGTCGAAGAAGAAAGCGGTTAAAACGATTACATGAAGCGAACCAAAGTGCCCTTCTTCACTCGTAGGTATATTTGCTTAACTACGATCAACTTCGCGAGTAGTCAGTAGTCAGTAGGTCAGGCTTTAGAGATTCTACTCTAAAGCCACAGCAGCGATTTTATTATAGTTTATGATGACAAAATATTACCAGGCATCGAATGAGGGTAGTGGTAGTTCTCAGCACCGAGAGGCACGTCACGACCGCTTTGCGCATAGCACCCGAACCCGTTGTTGTAAATGACGTCACCACCGCTCCAGTATAGGCGAGGAACTTTCCTAGGCAGAGACGTAGTCATGGAGTATTTATTCAGTATAATAAGGGCGACCTATGGGCTTTCACATCGGCAAAAAAGATAAGCTTTCATCCCCTATTTAACACCTTTAGAGGATGAATTTTCAAAAAACTTTCCTTAAAGGTGAACGCGGACCTAGACGCACCGCAGACATTGCATTTTATAAATCTTTATATGAAATCGTAGGTATCACATAACAGCGCCGCAAGACCCGCATTTCAGTAAAATGCTGTAGGTATACGGATTCCATAATCCGAGGAGCTCGTGGCTCTCGTGGCAGCCGTAAGGGTCGATCCATCAGGTTAAGCTACGCTTGCCGGGATTGGTCCGTAGATGGGTGACCATCTGTACATACCGAGACTCCTCCGTGCCTCGGAAAGCACGTTAAGCCGTTGGTCCCGGCTGTCATTCGTGGATCTTTGGCAGTTGTTACGGGTCGTCAGAAGCCCGAAAGTCTGACAACCAGTCTTACCAAGGGGTATCCGTATTACCCAATAACTGGGTTGTGGAGGTCAGATAGGCAGTCGCTCCATGTAAAATACTGGTATTCAGCTGCATCCGGTTAGACTGGAAGCCGACCCCAACATAGTTGGGAAAAGGCTAGGCAGATTGATTGATTGATACGGATTCCATCAGCGCGTGCTGATGACGTCATCAAATTCAGCGCGTTCGATTCTATGCTTGCGGCGAGTGCGGTGTGGGCCGCGCGGATGACGTCATTCGTATTGTATTCTATCCAAGATCGGATCGGAAGATGTAATATAATTCTACAGAAGTGGATACGATTCCGACAGCGCGTACGATGTGGATTGCGCGAGACCAAGAGAAAATGCGATTTCAGCGGCGCGTGCGACTCCTACGGTGCATCTTGGTGCGCGTTCACCTTAAAGCTCCACGGCAAAAAGCCGTCGGCTGTGCCGCCAGCATAGTGTGGAGGAGCCATTGGCGCTCACTTTCGCTATCTAGATGAACCTTTTGTGCAAAAATTCAGGCTTCTATCTAGGCCCAGCGCTTTAGGCTCTTCGTTGTCTGCCAGTAAATGAATGTTGAATGAATTTAACCTGTTAGCTTCATACTACCGGATATGTGTTTTGCGAATTTGATCCTTATTAGAGTTAGGTACTAGAAATGGTCCAACTGACAGGTTGGTATTGTTGATCAAAGGGTGTCAGGAACGCATTCTCTCGACGGTCGGACTGTTATTTATGCATAGAGTTTTGTGAAGGAAAAGTACAGCTACCATACCTATTTCAGCCGCTAACCAATATTGTAGTTTCGGCTTTAAGGCACTTGTTCCACCGGTAACTATGAGCGAGAAGTGAATAGAGCTAGAAATTAGAAACGAGTTGGCAAGCAACAAACAGCGAGTGAACGACGGCGACAAGCGATTACTCGCTGGTATGCGTATGTACCAAGAGTAAGTCTCTCAGCGAGTGCTCTGCCCGCCAAGCGAGCGTCGCTGAGCGAGTACTCTCTTTGGTAGCTCTTGTGGCTGTGACAAACGAGTACTCGCGCGCGGTGTGAACAGTCAGCGATCAACTATCAATATATGCATTTCTTTTTTTTTACACGGAATGTTATCTATTGTAAATAGCCGATAGTTAGTCGCTTCCTCACCGGTGGTGGGACAACTGACGGCTCTGCGTTGTCTGCTAGTGAATGATGAATGAATAACCTGTTAGCTTCATACTAAACCGATGTGTTTTGGGAATTTGATCCTTATTAGTTAGGCACTAGAAATTGTCTGACAGGTGTCAGGAACGCACTCTCTCGATGGCCGGACTGGGCATAGATAACTTTATACTAAAGTAATACCTAGGACTGGGTATGGGTGACAGTATATAGAGATATTATACGTATATTTTGGGTTTGTCTCTGGGATATCAACGAATCTGCGATGCCTCCGATTTACAATCTCCATAGTGGGGATGATTATGATTATGATGTTTTTAACAACCACAAATTAGAATTAGTAAACGAGTTTTCATTATTAGGTTTAACTATAGATACTAACGTTAATTGGAAATCTCACATTCAGAAAATAAAAACAAAACTCTCATCATTTTTGTATGCTTTTCGCGAAATAAAAAAAACCACAAACTTAGAGACTGCTCTGGCTACTTACTACGCCTACGCCCATGCGTGGCTCAGCTATGGTGTTATAATGTGGGGTAATAGCCCGGACGCGCCATCACTGTTTACTACTCAAAAAAAGTTAATTCGTATCTTGGTAAATATTCAACAAACCGACAGCTGCAAACCTCATTTCGAAAAACTTAAAATTTTAACATTGCCATGTATTTATATATTGGAAATCTGTAAATTTGCGCACACTCACCAAGACTTCTACACCAAACGTGAAGACATACAGTCAAGAATCACACTCCGACATAAAACACGTCTAAATCTACCAACATCTCGCTTGAAAATGCATTCTTCCGGCCCACTTGTAATGTCAATAAAAATTTATAATAAACTACCCGAACTAATAAGAAATGAAAAAAAGATTACTATTTTTACAAATAAATTAAAAAAACTATTGCAAAGTAAATGCTACTACAGCTTAAATGAATATTTTAATGACAAATCTATACAGCTCGAAAATTAATATAAAATATAAACAATAACGATATGAAATACTGCATCATAATTCGATTCTAAATAGTATGTAATTAATGTTTAATTTAATGAAATGGATGGATAATTAATGTAAAATATTATAATGCATGAATGTTTAATGAAATTGTATAATTAGGATAAGTTAGTCTATAAGTCATTTTTGTCCTATATAATAATAATAATAATAATGTATTTTGCTGTGCCCTACAAGGTCCACAATTGTGTCAACAGTATTGTTCACCACCACCTATTCATGTACATTGTGGAATGCAATAAAGGAATTGAAATTGAAATTACCTTCCATTAGTAAGGCCCTACTACTTGTTTCATTGTCACTAAATAGGTAGTGAAAATGAACTTTTTATACGGTAAAAAATAAAAGAAACCACGTCACCAACCAAAAATTTAACCAAAAACAACAAAGCCAATACAAAAAAAAATTCAGTGCCTCTGCCGAGAAGTCGAAGGTACATTCGTGGTATTCTCCCGCCTTTCCTCTGAAAACTGGTTCACAGCTAGGCAGTACTTCTCGGAATGATACGTCCTAGAAATCTGCGATAGTAAGGGACTCCCATGAGGAGAGTTTAGCCACAGTGACGCACTGCCCGTCTGCCCGACCATAGCTATGAACGCAATCAACATTCTTGTGTTCAGCAGACCACGCTGTATATGTGGTTGTTTTAGCAAAGTCTGCAGGATCAAACCATCAGGTAGACCGTTAACAAGTTCAAAGATGCTAGAACCTCTTTCACCGATTAGGTAAGAGGCAGCAGCAGGAACGTTACAACCGGTATACCGCAGCGCTTTTTCTGCATCTTCATACGTAAACCCAAGGTCTTTCAACGCGCCAATACATTCAGGACTCGGTGGTTCAGCAATCTTATTTCTCCATTCCCGGAATTTCTCCAGGAATCGTTGTAGATGTTCCGCCCGACGGTACAGCTCGTTCCCGTCGGTTTTGCCAACTCCAGTCTGCATAGTATCATCTAAAGCAGTGTAATCCGTAATGTTGAGTCTCGCTGCTATATCTTCCGGAGTAATGACCTGGATGACTGCTGGTTGGAAGCGTTGCGGTTCGTCTAAAGCTGCCGTTAGTTGGGCTAGCGTCATTTCGTAGTTTCTACCCGAAGCGGCGAGTCTAGCTCCCGCTTCTATCAATGATATCAAAATCTTCCTTAATTCGTACGACAGTTCGTTAGTTGATAAAAGAGATTGGAGATTCGGCTGTCGTATAGCGTGCGTTGGGGTTGGTAACGAAGCGGTGGCCGCGGCAATGGTCCCATGTTGAGGTGCCCTGACCGTTCCCAGGTCCCATAAAGTCCCAGCTTCTGGCAGACGCCTCTCAACGAGTAGGAGCTCTTCTTGCATCATGACCTGCTCTTGAGACAACGTCAGGAAATCATGTAACGTTGTAGTATCGAAGACTCGTACGATTTTGTAGCGACTAGCTCCTGTCTCCCCTGTTGGGTAGAAGTAGTCAATCGCACGGTTTTTAACTTCCTCAATAAGGGTATCTTCGGAGAAAAAGGCTGTAAAAGTTTGTCCCTCAGGGCTGACGACTTTGATGAAGATCTCATTAGCCCCGGTTACCCCCGAATCGGACACCAACATCTTTCAGAGCTTGCTCGTCAATGCCCCCCAGGAGTGAAAGGTCAATAATCTTCATAGAAACCAGGAGAAGGAATAATATTATGCTGCTAAAAAAGGTTGCGAGACACCAAATGAGTTTAAGCATAATTTTGACATTTTGTGTACAGTTTTGACATTTTTTGGCGTTTCTTTTGTGTTTAAACATTGCTCTATGATTTAAAAAAAGGTTTTATTGCGTATAAAAATATTTGAATAAAAAAGTTCTATATCTCTCCCGAGGTCCGCGTGGCTAGGCTAAAAAATATTCTATTGTCTCCGTGGCACTAACTGTCCGTCTGTAATGGCTTCTAACACAACAGTCTAAGAAGCCTTAACGTCCAAAATGAAGAAATTTATGTAAGTAGGTAGGTACCTATCTAAAATAAAAGATTCCCAGAATGCTATTTAAACAACAAATTTTGTTTGAATGGCAGCCATCAACGCAGCAATAGTCCTAGGATTCCTCACCTTTCACGACCAAAACAACGGCCTTACCTGAAGAAGCAAGTATTAACGTAGCCATATCCGTGAGAGTCTCCATCCACGAGCTCCAGGAACAGGCGGCACGTGTTTGGGCACGTGTCAGTGAACAGTTCCACGCAAATCTCGCCCATCGCTGCGCCGTCTTGCATACCTAGCTTTAGGTATACCCTGTATAAAGCATAGTTATCATTTTCCTGGGGTCTTGCAATTGAAATAATTGGTAAAAATTGCTTACCACTATAAAATCGATATTGATCACCTCGCAGACATTTTGTATTCAATCCTGCTTTATGTGAAAACCGAAGCATTTGCTTTAATGTTACTTTAAAACTTCCAGAGTTGTTTTCTACCACTAAACAATCATAATCACAACTCTTTATTTATCTCAACATCATATTACAGGCACAAGTTATTAAAATGCATAGTCTTAAATAGAGAAAGGTGTCTGAGGTAGGAGGGTTCTGAGTTACAGATCACCCGAGTGAAAAATGTCCTCCGGTTTATAGGATAGGGTGTTGGTGTTATCTTCAGACATTTTAGCTTTGTGTCTGAGGTTGTAACGCAATGCGATGCTTCTGATTTTACCAACGTCCTTTCCCTTACCAACAGGTTGAATGCAGGCTTGCTTGTTTTTTTAACTTAAAACAAAAGTCTGAGACACGGTTGGTACCTAGGTCGCTTCACGTCCGGCGCAGCTTTAAAGGCCAGGTCTTCCATCTCCTCATGAAGGACAGGAGGAAATAACACGAAAGTGGCGCTCGCTTGCTCCACCATCTTACGTTTATTTTGCATCCAATCGCGGTTCAGCTCTGCTGTCGTGTCTACGCGCGCTTTCTGCATGGCGGAGATAGAGAGAAAGCTAATAGTTTTTTCTAAACTTCTAGATGATATGTACGAGTATTTAGGGAACCAAACTACGGGAATTTTAATCATCATCTGCCTAGCTTTTTCCCAACTATGTTAGAGTCGGCTTCTAGTCAATCAATCATTTATTGCATTCCATAATGTATATGCTTAGGTGGTAGGTACCATTTGTTGTAACAATCATGGACCCTGTTGGGCAATAGAAAATTTAACTGAAGAGGACTCATTTATACATGCAAACCAACGAATAACGAGTTATTATAAGTATAATGTATGGTAACATTTTTATTAATTATTAATTTAATCTAAGATTTTTTGTCAATTTATATTATTAAGTCAGTTCTATAGATTTGTCAGTCAAATATTCATTTATGCTATAATAACATTTGCGTAGTAATATTTTTTTTTAATTTATTTGTAAAAACATTAATATTTTCCTCGTTTCTGAGTACGTCAGGTAGTTGTTTATACATTTTTTATCGACATAACCAGTGGACTAGAAGAGTGCATTTTTAAACGGGATGTCGGTAGGTTTAGTCGTGTTTTGTGTCGGAGTGTGTATTTTGCTTGTATGTCTTCTCGTTTAGTGTAAAAGTCTTGGTGTGTGTGTTAACCGGATGCAGCTATATACCAATATTTTATATAGGCGACTGCCTATCTGACCTCCGCAACCAGGTACGGCCGAACCCAATACCTTATTTTCAGTAAAAGACCGATCGCTATCGATGATAGACAATATAATTCTATCTGTCGTTACGTTCCTTTCGTTCATTCGTGTTCTTTTGTTTTATCTGTCTTAGATTAAGTGGACGTTAAAATCATAAATAGATTTTTCTATCTCAGTACCTACGCCAAAACTAGTGATAGATACGTTATTGGGTTAGCCGTTACTGGGTAACACGGTCTACCACTTGGTATAGATGGAATAGTTGTCAGACTTTCGAGCTTCTGACTACCTGTAACGACCCCCTTCTTTTCGCATAATGTTTTTTTCATAATACAATGTGTTTCACAGACGAGTGATCAAACTTAAGGGTGTGGTACGGACCAACACAGTAATCGTAAAAAAAAAATGTTGTCCCATACAAAACTTGACCAAATGTAAGGGACGACAGATTTTTTTGTTTACGATTACGATGTTGGTTCCCGGGAAAAAGTTGTTCAGTTTGATGGTCTGTACCACATCCTTAGTTTGATCACTCGTCTGTGAAACATCCTGTATTCTTTGGCATAACTGTTGTGGCATAATAATACTTTGCCATAATTGTTTTTGGCATACAGTTTATTTATGTTGACATAATTCTTGTAGGCTAATTTACCTGACCCGAAAAGCCTTTAGCCCTAGACGGTCGACGTTAGTGGCACACCGACGGCGACGTTCGGTTTTGTTGGGTTCCTTTTTATTTGAATAAATATGCGTAGGCTGTTTTGTGTAAAAAATGTTATGCGTAAATTTAATCAGTGCTTTATGGCTTAACATTTTATGCAAATGGATAGTGAACCTTTTTATTTTTATTATCCTTCTTGTGTTTTTTGTATTTGTGTGTACTCCATATATGAGTTAAGGTTGCTCGAAATAAATGTATTTTATTTATTTTTATTTTATAACGGTCGGTGTTCATCGGATCATTCCAACAGGGACCGAATGCTAACTGGTGAAATGTAGGTGTACTAAGTCCACAACTATGTACCTACACTTACCGTGCTCATTATTCGTTTATACAGCGCGAGATTTTCTCTCCGCGTTGTCTTGAGGAAGTGGACTCTATTCTGGTAGTATTGCATGACGGGAACCGGCTTCTTTTGCCAGCGACACTCCACTCGCCCCTGTGAAGCACACGGTACTAAAATTTCCTCATTAAAAATAACCTCCAGCCAATTACTTTACATGTACGTTCAGCGTACCCTGCGACGGCGAGAGCAGTGAGGTTCAAACTGTGACAGGCACTTTCAATCTGCCTAGCCTTTTCCCAACTATGTTGGGGTCGGCTTCCAGTCTAACCGAATGCAGCTGAGTACCATCTACAGACCAACCCCGGCAAGCGTAGCTTAACCTAATGGATCGACCCGTGCGGCTGTTATTACTTAGCTAAGAGCTCCTCCGTGACAGGCGCTTTACTACGTTTAAATTATTTCATCACCACTGCTCTCAAAACGGTTAAGGAATACATCGTGAGGTATATGTTCTAGAACCAAAAATTCGAAGACATGTGACATCTACCAACCCGCACTGGGCCCGCGTGCTGGATTACAGCCCACATCCTCTCACAGAGAAGAGCGCTGTGTCCGAGCAGTGGGAGCGTTATAGGCTGATGCCTGCTATGGGAAGTCAGCATTGCTTCCACTTTGCCGTCAGGCTAATCTTGACCAAGTCGTGGGCACAGTAAACTTTAGGTCATCAATCATGCTCTTACCACTTGTGTTGGGTTCTGCGCAGCATGTTAGCTTAGATATAGAGTACGAAAACCAGGTTCAAGCCAGTCATCATATCATACAGACCCTGTACTGAGCGCAGGGTAAGACAACCTACCACTGATGTGCAGTACAGTCTGGGTTTGGATTCGTTAAATTATTAGGTAGGTATATCATCGCCGCAAGGTTGTCTGCTTGTCGGTCTTCTATAGACTGTACTTCTTTGAGCGTGCTCAGGATCTCCACAACCTCATTCCACCGGCCCCCTTCTACCATCGATTTTTATTCTTATCAGCAGTTTGTGTCCTCCATGCGTCGGAAAGCACGTTAAAGGCGTTAGTCCCGGCTGTCATTCGTGGATCTTTGACAATCGTTACGGGTCGTCAGAAGCCCGAAAGTCTGACAACCAGTCTTACCAAGGGGTATCGCATTACCCAGTAACTGGGTTGTGGAGGTCAGATAGGCAGTCGCTCCATATAAAATACTGGTATTCAGATGCATCTGGTTAGACTGGAAGCCGACCCCAATATAGTTGGGAAATGGATAGGCAGATGCAGATGATGAAGGTACTTAGGCTCAAAACTTTTCAGCCCCGCTGGTACGCTTTCACGCTAAAACGGTTGAACAGATTTAGATGAATTTTGGCACACGGGTTATAGACCATAACCTGGAAAAGGACATAGGTCACTTTCATCCTGGATCGCAGACGAAGTCGTGGACAACAACTATAAAGCAATAAAGTACTTACTCGGCGCGTCGGAGTGGCGTGTATCGTGGTATGTACAATTAAGTAACAAACACTTACCCCCATGTAATTAGCGCGCTTGATACACATCAACATATGTAAATTTTCTATAAACAGAGAATGGAGGTGATGCTGCCATTCTTCTAACTTGCGAACCCTTGTCTTAGGGTCGTACCGTGGAGCGGATGAGTCTATTCTCGCTGGGATGTGGGCATACTAGAATATTACCAAGTCAAGTATAATATTAGGTCAAATTAAATTGATTTGTGAACCAATTGCAAAACACAGACGTACCGAGATGTCGATACATCAAATCAGGCAAAAGCAATAAAAACATATATTTTTCGCGAATCTTTCATTATCTTCCGCTTCATCATTTCCACAAGACGTCCACCGCTGGGCATACTCGTAGACATCCCTCTAGCATCGGCACTTCGACCGGTTCTGTGCTTCTCGCATCCAGCGGAAGCCCTTATCCCAATTTATTTGGGGTCGGCGCAACATGGCTTTTTCTTCCACACTTCTCCATTAAGGTGAACGTCCACTGGTCCGCACCGGCTGCAACGGATTTTGGTTAGCTTAGTATGAATTCATATAGCTCTCAACTATCGGTACCCCCCACATCGACGGCTCGGTACATTTCTTCATACAAAGCAAACCAAAATCCGTTGCGTGCGTTGCGGCCGGTGTGGACCAGTGGACGTACACCTTAAGCCGTCATCTCGGTAGTCACTCCCTTTCTAGCCATATCATCTTTCACACAATCCATCCATCGTTTCCTTTGGTGTTCTCGGTGCCCCTACTCGTATAGCCATCCACATTCATACTCAAAACTTTCCTGACGACATTTTCTTCATTCCTCCGCATCACATGACAACTGATGTCCACACAAGTCACCGGGGCCACTTTTAGAATTTCTCTTATTTACTTATTTCTCAACATACCCTATGTACGCGTTTTTTCTTCACTTCATGAACAGAATCAACTTCTGGTGGCGGAGAAGAATATTTTCCTTCGGTTTTTGCTTTTAATATAGCGTCTACTAGAGTCATTTTACTTCAGGAATTTTGCAGAAAAATATTAAAGAAATCGATAATATAGTAGGGTTTTAGATCAAATCTATGTGGCTTTATTATTTGTCAGTATGACAAATTATAGGTGAGAAAAGTGAAGTAGGCTTTCATATAGGCACCAAGTTTATGAGAATAGCTGCCGAGGTAATAAGCAATGATCCAAGTTTGGCGAATCAGACGCGACAGCGCGCATCTGTTGTTGTAAAGAGGGGTTTGTGGCTAAGTAATGACAGCCGTACGGGTCGATCTATCAGGTTAAGCTACGCTTGCCGCGGTTGTTCCGTGGATGGGTGACCTTTACATACCGCGTGCCTCGGAAAGCACGCTAAGCCGATGGTACCGGCTGTCATTCATAGATCTTTGACAGTCGTTACGGGTCGTCAGAAGCCCGAAAGTCTGACAACCAGTCTTACCAAGGGGTATCGTATTACCCAGTAACTGGGTTGTGGAGGTCAGGTAGGCAGTCGCTCCATTTAAAATACTGGTATTCAGCTGCATCCGGTTAGACTGGAAGCCGACCCCAACATAGTTGGATAAGACTAGGCAGATGATATATAACTATTCGCACCAGTAAGAGCGTTTACACATGGCGCCGCAGCGGTAGCGTTTTGCTCCGCCGCGGTATCAAGACTCGCCGCCATGTGTAAGGCGCGTCGCCCAAACGAACTAGAGTCGAGGCGGTGCAGGGGTGCGGGGCGGTGGGGGAAGGGAGGTGCGGGGGATAGCGTGGAAAACCCCGCACCCTCCCTCCCCATCCCCCAACACCGCACGCCCGGGCTGCGACTCTAACTCGGGTGGGCGACGCGCCTTAGGATCCATACAAATCCAAGGGTGACTTATACAGCGGCGAACGGGGCTCAGTGGCATGTGTGACGGCCCTAAGAAACTCCTCCATACAAGTTAAGGCTTGTTCTGATACAAGCGATATCGCTGTCGCACTCGGTAGCGATGCTGGGCCGCCTTCTGGTTAGTCACGAACGCGAGAGTTGACATAATCGGCGCAAGCGAATTTCGTCCCACATCCTGCGCGTGATTCATCTCAATATGACCAGAGCTTTAGCCCGTCAGCGAGGTAGTAGCGGGTCTGTCTGTCCAGGGTGCATGATCAGCTTCTTATGTTCTCACTGCTGAGACACAGGCCTCCTCTCTGTGAGAGGGAGTGGGCTGTAATCTACCACGCGGGCCCAGTGCGGGTCGGTAGATGTCACATGTCTTCGAATTTTTGGTTCTAGAACATGTCGGTTTCCTCACGATAGAAGAAGAAAGAAAGAAAAGCAGTTTATTCACGTGAAAGTGACGCACACAAAATACACATGAAAAGCGAAACACAAGATAACAAGTAACATAAGTAGTACAATAATTTTTTTGGAAATGTGCGTCACTACCGCGCGAAACGGCTAAACGCTCAGCATAATGCCGCGGCCCGTGCACGAAGGCACGAATCCACGGCGCTGGTTTTCAGCGTAAGCCGGCGGTGTATCGCTGTCTGAGACCAGGAAAAACAAGTAACATACGTTGAGATAACCACGATCAACTAAATCAACCTAAATTTTAAAAAAATATACAGGGTTATTGGTAAAACACCAGCAACCTCTTAAGGGGTCATTGTACTCATCATTATGAACAACTTTTACTATGGGACCAGAAATCGCGAAAAAAAATCAGCGGTTCAGTACGTTTTGACGAATTATGCGAACATAAATGTACTGAACAGCTGATTTTTTTCGCGATTTCAGGTTTGGTTCCATAGTAAAAGTTGTTCATAATGATGAGTACAATGACCCCTTAAGAGTTTGCTGGTGTTTTACAAATAACCCTGTATATATAATATGTACAGACATAAATAATAAAATATGTGGCAACTATACCATACCTATAACTACACCTAGATGTTTTCCTTCACCGTTTTGAGAGCAGTTGTGATGAAATTACTTACTCAAAGTAAAGCGTCTGCCTGGGTTCGAACCAAGTTGTAAGTCGGAGCCATTTCCACGGGCCACCACTGCTCCTCCGCAGTCCAAGGAGCGCCAAACGTATATTTAAGTATTTCCATTCATACTGCAAAATAGAGGAGCTCGTGGCTAAGTAATAAAAGCCGCACGGGTCGATCCATCAGGTTAAGCTACGCTTGCCGGGGTTGGTCCGTGGATAGATGACCATCTTTACATACCGAGACTCCTCCGTGCCTCGGAAAGCACGTTAAGCCGTTGGTCCCGGCTGTCATTCGTGGATCTTTGACAGTCGTTACGGGTCGTCAGAAGCCCGAAAGTCTGATAATCAGTCTTATCGTATTACCCAGTACCTAGATTGTGAAGGTCAGATAGGCAGTTACTCCATGTAAAATACTGGTATTCAGCTGCATCCGGTTAGACTGGAAGCCGACCACCCCAACATAATTGGGAAAAGGCTAGGCAGATTGATTGGAAATGAAATTAAAGATAGAAATTTTCGTACAAAAGTTTATTTATTCAAATAAAATATTGCACAAATACAAGTTATCACAAAAATACACAGCGTCGATATTTGTGCCTCATTCATAATTAATATAATACTGAAGGAATTAGCTAAATCAATATTAAATTAAAAGTATAAAACATCACTGGAATGCGACTAGCTAGGTTGAGGTCTGTCCTCTAAATATATTGTTTTGCTGCCATTTACAATATTTAAATATTAAACTAGAAATTAAATATTTTAATGTAGATCTATATTTTAATTTATTATAGCTTTAAATTCGCGTTTCGTGAACTGATTTAATAAATACATAGAAAAAAAATATTATCACAATCAAACGTGCATAAAATCATGGAATTTCGTTTAAAATAGTATTTTTTTAATAATAATCTAAAATAATAAAAAAATAATTTAATTATAATTATTTAATCACAATTTTGAGAGTCGTTAATATTAAAATAATTTCTATACCTTTTTTTGACAAGTGCGCATGTTTTTTTTTTAAATAGTATATTTTGTAGCATACAAAAACAATATACTAAATAATATTAATTTATGATTATGCTGTTAATACTTTAAATTAGTATAAAATACCCATTTATATTACTGGCCTGTTTGATTCACCTCCTAATAAGTTCCCGTTAATTTATCTGCCAGATAATTTTACACAAAGTCTGGTCCAATTTGTAATTCATCTGGAAATTAGCGCCTTTCCGTACACCTTGAAACAGGCCCAAAATGTCTTATAACGTTTACCAGAACAAAACCTTAGTTTGACAGTTGCGCTAATATGAGATCGGTATAATAATATTTTATATTAGTACTAGCTGTTGCTCGCGGCTTCGCCCGCGTGGATGTTGAAAATTATCCCACGGGAACCTTCTACCGGGATGAAAAGTACCCTATGTCTTAAGCCAGGTTATAAACTATCTGTATACTAAATTTCATCCAAATCCGTTCAGCCATTTTTGCGTGATTGAGTAACAAACATCCAAACATACAAACTTTCACATTAATATAATATTAGTAGGATTAAGATTTTGGAACGAAGTTCTTAAACGCGACTCCACGTAAAGCGTTATGCCCGAAAAAGTCAGTTTCAAGGTCTCAAGTGTCAAAAGTTTTTTTTTTTTTTACTACAGAGCCATCTAGTAAGTATTTACGTTCTAATAAAAAAAAGACAAAAAAAACAACCGACTTCCATAAAAGTCTTTGGTTTTATTAGAACATCAACCACATAAAAAGTGGAAAAATAACGAATTTTTAATAGAAACTAACTCAAAAACTTCGCAAGCAAAGTTAATAAATTTTATATGGGACTAACTTTAAGGTACCTATACCCTCCCGAATAAAACAAGAATCGTTCAAAGCGGACTACTCTGTAAAAAGCTATGCGTGGTCATGTATAATATACGTGTCGACTTAAGAACACTCCTTATTTTTTCGTCAGTTAAAAACTTATCGCCCGTGAACTTCTGAGATCTATCTACCTACAAACCAATTTTACAAGAGGAACATAAAAGTAATTTATTAATTTTTCGTGGATTTTGGTAAACCAAAAAGTAGTTGGTTAGTATTTATGTCTTTAATGAAATCATAATTAAATGCAGTTAGTATTGTGTTGTTTTTATTTTAATCGTAATTAGGAGTTGGCATTATAAAAAAGTTTTGCACAAAAATACTAGTTAGGAAGTATCAGAAGTTCACGGGCGTTATACTAGATGGCTCTGTATTAATACATAATATACAGCGAAAGGGACTTCGTTCCAACCGGGTGTCTCACACTTCCCGACTTTTTTTTTCAACTTTTTTTTTAAAGTTAATATCCCTTTAAAACATATCAATCTATAAGATCACCCCGTACTTCAAACACCACAAAGAAAAGGCATAATTAAATCGTGTTGCTATTATGTAAAGTTCAGTTCGAACTTCACTCAAGTGAGCGCACACAATTTGAAAGCGACTCATTTGTATTTAAGAGGTCTGTCGCATTTTGTCATCTCTCTCGCTCACACGGGACCTAATTTTTAAAAATATTAAATGAACATTTTTTTTTTAATGTAATCAATTAGCGGACTAATAAATAATATTCATTTAATAAATACACATTTTTATTGTGTCATTTATTTTATTAACTCATCTCAAAAACAGATCATAATACTTATTGAGCTTAGTTTATATGTGTTTTATTAATTAGCTAATAAATTAATATTATTTACTAGTTCGCTAATTGATTGCATTTTTCAAAAAAGCATATTTAATTCTGTAGGTGAAAGTTAAAGGACCATAAGTCACATTTTATAAATTATATTCAGTAGAGCTCATAAAGATGTCTATAGGTACCCGAAATTAGATATTAAAATAGACCGTGTATAAAAAGTAAAAAGTGTATCATTGTAGAAAAAAAATATGATTATGAAGGTTTTTTATTATATTATTAAGCTATTATATTGTGATATTTTTTTGACAAATATCGTTCCTTAAGGCTGTAAAAATAAAAATGGACTTAAGGTCCTTTAGCTTTCACCTACAGAATTAAATCATCATCATCATCTTTCATTTAACTATCTTAAAAATTAGATCATGTGTGAGCGAGAGAGGTGACAAAATACGACAGCCCTCTATCATCGCTGATTTACAACGAGACACTGTTTAAATTACGAAGTGACGTTTAAGGTGAACATCCACTGGTCCGCACAGGTCACAACGCACTCTCGGCATGCAACGGATTTTGGTTTACTTTGTCATTCATTCATATAGCACTGCGTCCACTATCGGAACCGCCCGTCCGCGATAATATGAACAAAAAATGCATTGCGTGCCGGTGACGTCACATGGATTAGTTCGCCACGTGCATCGCTCACTGCCACACATTGTTTTGTTTATAATAGAGGTGAGAATCGCCAAAAACATTGTAAAATGGGTGGCTCACTTTTATCTCTATTAGTACAAAGATAAATGAACAATTGTATAAAATGAAACTCAAATTTGCAAAGGGCAAATGCCATCGGCAAATTCTTTCAATACGTGGCGTGCCGTGCGTACGTTGCGGCCGGCGCGGACCAGTGCACGTTCACCTTTAGGGAACTACCCTAAAACTAGACTCCTTCTTTTAAAAGATTGTCCTACATTAACCATGTTAGTACCATCATCATTTATTATAATTTGACCGATACCGTTGTACCACACCTTATGTATGTACGCGGCGAGACGGTGGGCAGTGCAGGCCGCTCATTCGTCAACGCTCACGGCACCAGGCGTCCCGCCCCGCGCGGTACAGCGGTATCGGTCAAAATATAATTTACTATAGTTTGACCGATACCGCTGTACCGCGCCTTATGTATGTGCGCGGCGAGACGTGGGTGGGGCAGTGCACGCCGCTCATTCGTCAACGCTCACGGCACCGGGCGTCCCGCCCTGCGCTGTACAGTGGTAGCTGTCAAACTATAGTACCATCATCATTTACTAGCAAATCGTAGCTACAATTGACACTTCAGTGTCTACCCCTCCAGATAGAACAAACATGACGTTACATGAGTGTTTTCTTGGTATCACCTACTGCCGCTGGCGCAGCGCTGTGTGTGGGCGCGGCACGGCGGAGGTGTGCGGCCGGGCGAGGCGCGTGGCCGGCCGGCTGCTCACGGTACCGTACGACAGGTAGCGGTCGGACAGGTCCGGGGCCTCCATCTGTAACGAGAATTTGTATTTATATTAGGCAACGATAACAGACTTTTAATGATTTTAAACTGAAGATCACGTCTAAACGAGTAGTGTACCTCATACATCTTCGAATTATAGACAGAACAGCTACATTGTGCGCGCAAGGAAAAATTTCAATGATATATGCAAGGAACATGATTTTGATCCATTTACAATTAGTGTGAATTCGGCCAGAAGCCTCAATTTTTTCAAGTAGCGTTAGGTAATATTGTTTTATTTTGTTATTTTATTATTTTCTCTATTATATTAGTCAAATAATTGCGCATTAAGTATTTTAAGTGTCTTATTTCAATTTAGGCGATGTGTTTTTGTGCTCACACCATAAATTATTATTATAAGTCTATACCTACGTGAGGACTTGTAATTGGCTTTCGGGTGTCTATGGTATCCTTTATGTATTTGTATTTATTAGCTGTAAGTCTTCCATGTACTAAAATAAATAAATTAGAGTATAACTTAATATGTGAATATTTTAGGTTATTTTTATATTACATGGTGTAATTAATTTGTAAAGTTATGTCTGACGCGGAGAAAAAAATTGAGAACTACGCAAAAACTATCAAGCGTATTTTTATGAAATTTTCAACATTTTAAAGATAATTTAATTATTTATGTGTTTTAATATAATATATTTTGTTTTATGTATAATAAATTAATAATGCGTCTATTTTGGGAGAGCGCTCCTTGATGGGCGAGTCCTATTACTGGCTGCACGCGTTGCGTAAACTCAGCACAGAACATACACTCAAGTTCATTGGCATGTAATATCCACGTCCAACGCTTGAGCCGCGTACTGAACTGAAGTAGGCTCGTGAGTACTTGCCTCGCGCATTTGCTAGGTATTTAAACATAGTAATGTTTCTTAAATTATTTTAATAATTGAATCATTGATTTCTAAAAGGGCACTTGTTCCTAGAGAATACAGTCCCTTTTAGAAACCATCGATTTAATTCTATCAAGACAAACTCAGCGTATTGTGCTGAACAATATTACTACCTTTTCATTTATATAAAAAAATAAGAAAAAACGTCTGTTTTGTAGCTAAACAAACAAACAACATTACGGAAAGGGAACTTTGGGATTTTTGAAGTCAAAACTCCTGACCTACTAAGTGCGGATTTCATCAATTCAAACTGAATGCGATCAGCACGTACACCACGTTTAAGAGCTGCCACTGTCATTATTTTCTTTGGAATATTGACAGCTCTTGAACTCGGCTTAGAAGTGCTGATCGCGTTCAGTTTTATTGATGAAATCCGCACTTAGAGCCGGTTTTTCGATTCGTAGTTAACTCAACCAATGGTTAAACATAGTAAGTAACTAAGGCACATTTTCACCACACATTACTAAACGCGTTTAACGCTAAACGAGTTTAAAACATCTCTTCGTTTCTTTCAATCGTTTGATGATGACAGAGACATAATGATGTTTCAAACCCGTTTAGCGATAAACGCGTTTAGTGATGTGTGGTGAAAATAAGCCCAATTGTTGAATTTTGGCTAAACATGTAACTAATGGCATTTTGGCAAACACATTTCGTCAAAATTCAACCATCAGTTACTATGTTTTATCATTGGTTGAGTTAACTACGGATCAAAAAACTCACCCTACCACACCTACCTACCTAACTCCTCATATATAAAACCGATTGTCGCGCGAATATGTCTCCTTTGTCGGCGTGACTATGCATTCACTGAACAAAAAGTGTTAAAAAAAATTTTAGTGCGACACTAGGTTTTTAACATGGTTAAAAATAATTAAGACACTACCGAGCGCACAGTGGCGCCCTCATCGTTTGTTTTGTTGTTTACAAAACAAACGATGAGGGCGCCACTGTGCGCTCGGTAGCCTCTTACGTTAAAAATATAATAACCTAAACTAACTATAAAAACTAAAATATGGGCGTCGGAAAGTTCCTCCGCATCGCCATCGACTGGTACTGTACCCAGGAGACGGGCGGGCATTGCCACGTTGTATGGCAAGGCCAAGGTAAAAGCCTGCCCTTGGGTCACGGGAAGTGTCAACCAGCAGTTTGGCGATTTCGTTGAACAAACCATGAGCACTCGGACTCCACGGCCGGGGGGTTTCAACCCCAAACGGCTCGAAAATATAGTTACCGATAATGTAACTACTACCACCGCTTGAGGTTTTCCGCACAAAAATTAACTCGACAAACTTTAAGGAGTGCTTTAGACTTTAGATTAGACCATCGAACTGAACAACTTTTACTATTGGGACCAACTTTGAAATCGCGAGAAAAAAACAGCTGTTGCATACAGTTTAAAACAGTAGGTCTTAAACTTTAGTATACAACAGCATATATTTTTTTAGGTCAATACACGCACGCCGGTTGCGAATACTATCTATATATAGCAATAGATAAGCAAATGACTTATCTGAAGAACATAACCATATAATATGTCCTTCAAGCAGCTCTTCTTTAAGCAGTGGTGGCCCAGAAGTAACGGCGCCGACTTCATTTCATTTCATTTCATTTCATTTATTCAATAAACAATATTACATTGTGTTGAACATTACATATTAAATAATTAAATAAAGTTAAGTTATTACATGCAAGAACAATACATTTGCAAGCCCAATTAAAATTAAATTGAAAAGTAAAATAGTAAGTAGTCAAATAATTCAAACTATATCAAAAAATAAATACAATATCAAATCAATCGTAAGTATAATGTCAAAATCTAGGTCAAAATAGTAGAGTAGTGTACATTAAAAAAAAAACTAATTTATAGATTGAATTATATTTTATCGTTTGACATAAACTCTGAGACCGAGTATAAACATTTTTCTAACAAGAAGGCTTTTAATTCATTTTTAAAAGAGTGAGAGCTATATACTAATAATTTTAAATTAGTGGGTAACCTATTAAATAACTCCACTGCTTGGTATCTGGAACAATGCTTAGCTATGTTAAGATTTGGTACCATTTTGTGTTTAAAATCCTTCCGTCTTGTACTTTCTCTTACCTTACGTTCCTCTTGAGATTCATACTCATGAAGATACTTAGCAAAGTGACTTAGGATTATTAATATATATAAACTTGGCACTGTTAGGATGCCTAATACTTTAAAGTGCTCTCTACACGAGTCTCTTTGTGATATCCTTACTATAGTCCTTATTGCACGTTTCTGTAAAATAAACGCTTTTTGACAATTATAACTATAGCTGTTTCCCCAAAGCATTATACTGTATCTTAATCTAGATTCTACCAGCGCGTAATATATAGTCTTCAGTTGCTTAAGATCCAACATCTCTCTAAGGCTCCTGAGTGCATAGCATGCTGATGAAATTGAAGAGTCAATAGCAGCTAGCTCCTGTTTCCAATTTAAATACATATCTATGTTAATGCCTAAAAATTTGACTTTGTCTACTAATTCAATCTTGTCTCCTTTGATATGTACATCTAAATTGTCATTATGGCGAGTAGTAGTTTTAAATAAAATGATGTTAGTCTTACTTGTATTTAGTAACAGGTTATTGGCTGTAAACCAATCGCAGAGATATTGTAGGCTTTTATTTACATTTTTGGTCAGTTCTTTTAAGTCATTCGCCCCAATTATTATATTTGTATCATCTGCAAAAACAACAAGTTTTACATCAGGCTGTACGTAATGCATAAAGTTAAGCAAGTCGTTTGTAAATAGAATAAATAGTATTGGTCCTAAAAAAACTCGGGGGAGCCTGGGTCGTCTCAACGCTTATGTAAAGGTACATCAGCGGTGAGACGACCCGGACTGCCAGGCACTTCTTCTCTTGCAACCGAGCGGGTGGGCAGGTTGCGGATAGCCCAACTCCGGGGGCGGGATCGGCGGATAACATCGACCCCGCGCCCGGAGCATCTCGTTAGAGATCCCGGACAAGAGAAGTTCCCGAAGGCCAAAACCCAGGCTTAGGGTAACCCATGAACCTTTTCCCATGTATCCATGATCCAAATAAGCCGTTCCCTTCCTATCCTTATTATCCCGTAGTTCCTAAATCCCAGGCCAATTCCCAGACCTGGGTAACCTTTCAAAACCCTGGACCTTATCCACAAGACATCTTCCCTCCCATCCCTATATCCCGTCGTTCCCAGAGGAGGGGCAACCTCTACTCCAAAAAAGCCCACCACCTTATCACCATGAAGCAGCAGGACAAAGTTTTTACCCAGGTGGGTCCCGGCCAAGCCGGGGAATCCCACATCGCTTCGGCGGTCAGCCCCCAACGTAATCTGGGGGGGGCACCCCACTGCAAATTGGTGCCGCGCTCTTCAGCGCGGCCGGCTGCTGAACAAGCGCCAACAACCCAGGCTGCTGAACAAGCGCCAATAACCCAGACCACGGCTGCGACTACCGCGCCAAAAGACCCTACTCCGGCTGCGACTCACGCGCCGTCCACGAGCCTCAGGCAACAGAGTATCGTGAGGAAGAGTGTTACTTATAACCCTGACAATGACCAAGACCAAGCACCCATTACGAGCCTGGACAGCGAGCTTCGCACGTTGGCATCCCAACGTGAGAGGATCGAGGTCAGGCTAGACGACCTAACACACGCACAGAAAGGGTCGGGGAAGGAGGACGAGCCTGGCAGCTCTACCACGCTCCCGACTGATGAAGTACGCCTGCTGCGACAAAAGCGCGAAAAAATCAGGGCCCGGGAGAGAGAATTAGGCGACCGAAAGCGCAAAATCTGCGTAGGCACTAGCCGGCGCGGAGCGCGATCGGACGCCGAAGGGGAAGTACGCGACCAGCCGCAAGTACGCGAAGGGGACACCCAGCGCGAAAAGCGGCCGGACGCGGAAACATGTGGGCGGGGACAAGTCCGTGTAGGGAATACCCGGCGCGAAAAGTCCCCGATGACAGAGCATGCCGGGGTAGCCAGCCGACCTCAGGACCCTGACAGAACCCAAGACCGAACTCGACCCAGACACAGGAGGAAAAGGCGGGCTGGAGCCTCGCATAGGAGCTTTTTGGCAGCCAACACCTTGCCAAGCACCTCAAAGCCGCAGCCAGGACCAAGTGGTCCGAGGCCGGTAAAGAGGGAGCGCCCCGACGACACGGCTTCTCCGAGCACGATCCAAGGGGACGCAAAACGTGCGAGGGTCCACTCTGCTCAGGGAGAGCGGAGAACCTACGCGCGGGCCACGAAGGATATCCCTGCGAGGCTAGCCGTAGCAATCTGCTTTCCTCCCCCCTCCAAAGACCTGACAAAAGAGGAAGCCGAGTACATTAAGACTAACCTCGAGAACATGCTGATGGACACTGACGCGACCACACCACTCCCGGCCTTTCGCGGATACCCACGGGTAGCGGAGGGCACGGTACAGATGTGGTGTGAGGACGACAATGCCCTAGCATGGCTGACCCAGAATGTACCCAAGATTAGACTACCTGACACTGACCTTACATTGACAGTACTGAAACAGTCTGACGTACCCACTCGTGCCCGAGCCTCGCTTTTCGTCCCTCGATACCGAGGTGACGTAGCTCGACTCCAGAATATTCTGGTTCGCCAGAATACCTGGTACGACATCGCCAGATGGTCACTCTACAGGGCAACAGCCGTCGGTGGTGACAACTATGGGACATTTTTGACCCTGGGTGTGCCACCGGAGGAGGTTGAAAGGGTTTTGGCCCGGGAGCGACGAATATCGTACCTACTCGGGTCGATATACGTTCGCTTCTGGCCCACGGCCCAACCCTCTGACACCCAGACTGACAGCACGGACACACAGACGCCACAACCGACGACACAGACGAATGACGCGGCCATTGCCCAACTTGAGGAGGACATGGCCAGAGCGGCAATGGCCGACATAGACCCCACACCGACTGCATCACCCGACTGGAGCGAGCAGCTCTTAGCCTCGTCGCCGGGTGACCCACATGAAGACCAGAACAGGGTAGAGTTAGAGGGAAAATTGTCCGATGGATCCAGCTCCGACTAACTCTACCCCACCGCCGTCATCACCCCTCAACTTCATTCAAACCAACCTCCAGCACAGCCAAACTGCCACAGCTAGCTTACGCAGGGCACTGGAGGTAATGCCCCAAACCATTGCACTGATCCAGGAGCCATGGATCAGGAACAACAGAATATGTGGCCTCGGTAACATCGGAGGTAAGCTAATCCTCAACACACACGGCTCAGACAAACCAAGAACATGCGCATACATACCCAAACATATTCCCAGCACACCACTCACCCAATTCTGTTCCAGAGACTTGACGGCTGTCAGGCTCCAGACTGCAGGTGACATCCCAGACATAGTACTGGCCTCGGTATACATGCCGGGGGAGGACGCAGACTGCCCTCCGAAGGAGATGGCCGACCTGGTGCAGCACTGCGAGCACGCCAAACTTGACCTAATCATCTGCACTGACTCGAACGCCCATCACCCGCTCTGGGGCAGCGACGCACCGAACCCCAGAGGAGAGGTATTATCCACATATTTATTCTCTACTAACCTTAACATTGTTAACCGCGGCTCAGACCCACTTGGGTCACAGTTCGAGGTCAAACAATCATAGACCTGACACTTGCTACAGAAAACGCGACTAACCTTATCACAAATTGGCACGTATCAGACGAGCCCTCTTGCTCAGACCATAGAAGGATCCGATTTACACTAACAGCCAACACAAGGAAACCAGAACCGAGACGCAACCCACGGCGCACCAATGTCCCAGGGTATAAACGCCTACTAGCCTCACTACTAGCTAGGCACCTATCACAAATAACCATAAAAGACCAAGCACAATTAGAATATACCGTGACAAAATTATCAGAATATCTAACCGAAGCTTACTATGCATGCTGCAAGCTAAGAGCGCCACAACTCAAGGGCGAGAGAAACCCTTGGTGGAACGCTGAACTTAGCAAACTCAGAAATGCACTACGTAAGCAATTCAACAGAGCTAAAAACACTAGACTCCCGGATGACTGGGAAATATAAAGAAACCCAATACACATACAAAAAGCAGATCAGAACCGCCAGAAGAACTGCGTGGCGTAAATTCTGCGAATCCATTGAGACGAACAACGAAGCTGCGAGGGTAAGGAAGATCCTATCAACCGATCAGGACCGAACCCTCGGCGCGCTGAAAAAACCCGATAATTCATATACTTTAACCGACCAAGAAACCAGTAAGGTCCTTCTGGAGACTCACTTCCCAAACTGTAAGCTCTTGGAGGACAGGACGTGGGGGGCTGAACCAGAATGGACCCCAACGGATCACGATTGGACTAGAGCCCACAATATAGTAACAAAAGACCGAATAAAGTGGGCCATAAATACCTTCCAGCCATACAAGTCCGCAGGACTGGATGGCATCTTCCCAGCCTTACTGCAGTGGGGGGTAGATCATCTGATGCCATGGCTGGTGGAAATCTACCGCGCCTGCTTAGCATTTAGATATATACCCCTCGCATGGCGCGAAGTGAAGGTCATTTTCATACCCAAACCTGGAAAGACTGACTATACACAACCCAAGTCTTACAGACCTATAAGCCTCACATCCTTCTTACTGAAAACCCTCGAGAGACTATGTGATAGATACATCCGAGATGGACCTCTTAGGATAAAACCACTACATAAACAACAGCATGCGTACTGCACTGGCAGATCAACGGAATCTGCACTACACACTGTGGTTTCCAAGATTGAGTGCGCAGTGGACCACAAATGCTCAGCACTGGCCGCCTTCATTGACATTGAGGGTGCCTTCGACAAGACCATGTTCAACAGTATTGGCATGGCCCTAGATAGACACGGCATAGACTCAACCCTGAGTGGCTGGATCACAAACATGCTCAAACTGAGAGCTGTACAAGTGACAGTGAACGACACTACAAGGGCCATTGTAGCAAAGGGCTGCCCGCAAGGGGGCGTCCTTTCTCCGATGCTATGGAACCTGGTCGTAGACAGCCTTATTATGACACTCAATGATAAAGGATATTTCACTGTTGGCTACGCTGATGACATAGCCATAATAATAAACGGCACCCACGAAAACACTCTATGTAATCTCATGCGTCAGGCCTTGAAGATAGTAGAGGACTGGTGCAATAAACATACACTATCAGTGAACCCTACCAAAACCGAGCTGATTCTTTTTACAAAAAAGAGGAAGCTGACAACACTACAACTACCACGATTCTTTGGAACTACCCTAAGCCTATCGACTGAAACCAAATACCTGGGCATCTTTTTGGACAAACAGTTGAACTGGGCTAGACATACTAATTACATCACCACAAAAGCCAGCATAGCCCTGTGGCAGTGTAAGAGACTGCTTGGCAGGAACTGGGGGATTAACCCCAAGGTCACTTACTGGCTATACACCGCAGTTATCAGACCGATCATTACTTATGGCTCACTAGTCTGGTGGCCCAGGACCGACCTGAGCACAACCCGGAAAGATCTCGAAAAACTACAGCGATTAGCCTGTGTGGCAATCACTGGCTGCATGAGAACCGCACCTACGGCCGCACTACAAGCAATGCTTGGACTGCCTCCACTACATCTCATTGTGAGGGAGGAGGCAGCCTTGGCCGCCTTTAGGCTCAATATAACCGGAACCCTGAGCAAAGACTCCAGGGTTAAACACATACGCATTAGGGAGGATGCGATCAAAAAACGGCCAATGATGGCATCAGCCTGCGACAGAGCCCCGAAACAGCATTATTTTAAAAAACATTACAACATAATACTCACGGAAGAACAGCGTGACCACTCGGGCCCGAACGAGCTGAGGGTTTACACTGACGGGTCAAAGACCGACTCCGGAACCGGTGCCGGAGTTTTCTCGCACGACCTCAACATAAACATATCCAGCCCGCTGGGAATGTTCAACACTGTCTACCAGGCAGAATGTGTGGGCATTATTCAAGCGGCGTATGCCATAGAGGCCAGGAGAGTTACGGACACCCATATACGTATACTCTCCGACAGTGCCTCAGTACTCCAAACCTTAGAAAAAAAATATATTACTTCAAGATTAATACTAGAATGTCACAATGCGTTAGAACGAGCAACGGTACCTAACCGCAACACAGTGACACTGCAATGGATAAAAGGACACAGTGGGTCTTTGGGTAACGACGCAGCGGACGAACTTGCTAGGAGGGCATCCAGTGCGTCAGTCTATGGGCCCGAACCAATCATACCCATCCCCTTCAACCAATTACGCAGATGGCTGCAAGAGATCACCCAAACAAAAGCAGAGGAGTGGTGGTCCTCGGCACCAGGGTGCAGGCAGTCCAGGGAGGCTATGCCAAGCCTGGATGGCAAACTGACCAGGCGACTCTTACGCCTGGATAGGAACGGCCTGCGCCTGATGACGGGGACCATCACAGGACACTGCTCGCTGAACAAACACTTTTACACAATGGGCATAACGGACAGCCCTCTGTGCAGGGCTTGCATGGAGGCTGAGGAAACCGTTCCGCATGTGCTCTTCGAGTGCACAGGCGTTGCCCAGATTAGAACAGAAACCCTCGGGACACCCAAATCTTTAACAGATGTTCTGAACAGACCAGAAGCCGTGACCAACTTCTGGAGGGAGGTGGGCTGGTTGGAATAAACCCCGACGGCCGCTATGGCTCACGCACAATGGTCCACTTGAAGGATTAAGTGCGGAAACCAAACCCAATAACATAGAACATTGGTCCTAAAATTGAGCCTTGGGGCACACCACGTTTTATATTTGTGATTTTCGAGGTATAAATGACTTCATGATTTCTTTCATCGGTGTTTTTTATTTCGACAAACATTCGCCTATTTTGTAAGTACGATCTTAAAAGTTCTAAGGACTTGCCTCTGACACCATAGTATTCAAGCTTACTTAGTAGCAATTCGTAATCAATCGTATCAAAAGCGGAACTGAGGTCGATGAATAGCCCTGCCACCTTCATTTTGTCATTTAATTTATTAATTATGTCATCTATAAGAGTGTTTATTGCATCTGAGCAACCGACGCCCGTTTGATACCCAAATTGTCTTAAATTAATTATTTTGTTTGCGTTTAAATGTACCATTAGCCTATTTTTAATTATTTTTTCAAATACTTTTGATAAGGTTGGCAAAAGTGATATTGGTCGGTAATTTTTCGGATTAGACTTAATACCTTTTTTGAAAATTGGAACTACTTTAGCCAATTTCAACTGGTCTGGAAAGACCGACTCTTCAAAACATTTATTAAAAAAGTCAGAAAGAGGGGATGCCAAAGTGTCTATATTCTCCTTCTTCTGGGTACCTACGAACCCAGACAGGCGCTTTACTTATTGTAAATTATTTCATCACCACTGCTTTCAAAACGGTAAAGGAAAACATCGTGAGGAAACTGGCATGTCCTAGAACCGAAAATTCGAAGATATGTGATCATCTATCAACCCGCACTGGGCCGGCGTGATGGATGCTAGCCTACTCCGTCTCCTTGTGTCCCAGCAGTGAGAACATTTGTATGTCCTCTTACATCTGTTAGTTAGTGTTCTATCTCTTCTGATGATGATACCATGCTGTAATACGTACGTGTTTGGTGTGCGTGTGTTGCGTCACGTTGTGATGGGGCGCGCTCATGTTGTTGCCAGTGTAGGCGACGCACTTGACTTGCCACTCGCCGAGCTGCTCGTTCCAGTGCACGTATTGTTCTATTAGCGCCTGCAAGTAACAAACTTGAGATCAATACCCTTTTTCATTCGATAACGACTTCCAACACGATTAGGTGCTACATCGTCGTTTGTAAATAGAGGGATTTTTTTTTTTATATGGGACTTCAGAGCAAATTATGTGTCTATTTTTGAAGTGGAAACTTTTTTAGGCGCGTTGGGCGATTTTTGAAGTGAAAACTTCATTAGGCGCGTTGAGTGATTTTTGAAGTGAAAACTTCTTTAGGCGCGTTTAGTGATTTTTGAATCAAGACCTTTGACTTTACCTGATACTCCTTCGGTATATAAGAGTCCAGCACAAGATCAGCCAGCTGGATCTCCCTCTTCAGCGCCCTCACACTGTCGAGTATCCCCTCCATCTCTCTCTGTTGTTCGCGCTGCTGGTCAGCCAACTCTGCCTTGGCTGAGTTCAGGAGTTGTACTGCTCGCTTCAGCTTTCGGGTCTTGGCTGCGTTCTCTTCTTGGAGACTGGAGTAGCGTTCTTCCAGGTCTAGCCTTTCAGCCTGTGAAGAATGGGTTTTGTTAGGCTGATATTTCATTGGTGTATTTATGATTATCAAAGTTAGTGCGAGTTTTGCACGCTTTGATGGGAGAAAAAAAAAACTTGGTAAATTGCAAAATCCAGTAAAATGTATGAATATACTTTTGCAAATACAATCTTTATAACGTCTTTCGACATAATACAAAACTCCCTATAACGTAGAAGTAAGTTCAATTTGGTTGGTTTACCTTAAAACCCATACATTGATATACTCTTTATAGCGCAACAGCCAGGGCCGTCTTTAACATACTGGTGGCCCTGGGCACTATAGGGTATGGAGAATGCAGGGCCTTTGATAGGTTAGGATTTCTTTTGACCGTTCATACTGAAATAGTAGTTTCTTTGTCGGCTTATGCAGAAAGGTTTGGGAACCAAAAAAAAAACGCAGGATATACCTATGATTTACTTAACATTTAAGAAGGGGAGAAGGGGAAGAAGGATCGCGGGGCCTTGGGCACTTGCCCAGAGTGGCCAATGGCAAAGACGGCCCTGGCAACAGTAAAAGTATTTTGGCGTGCTTGGGGGAAGCCGGTGTCCAGCAGTGGACGTCTTTCGGTTGCAGTGATGCTGACCATGATGAAATGCATTTTATCAGCATTACTGTTTATGTTACCAGTTTAACACTAAATCTCTGAGAATATTACAGGACAGAGATTAGTAGGTTAAGGGGGAAACGTCAGGGTAGCCCGCGAAGTTCAAATTTTCTTACGTTTTTGCAATTTACAAGTCGGTATTATATTGTACGTTGATCAAATTATTATTTGCGGTCGTAACAAGTATCTATTTACATAATTAGAATCATAAAAGTGATCAATACAACTCTTTAAGACCAGGTAATCCCAAAAAATGACTATTTCATGAAATCTTGACATTTTAGGATTATACTAACTTAAGGATTTGTATTACTGATTCTATTGTATATAATTCTGTAAATACGTATTTGTTATGGCCGCAAATCAAACTTTATTTAATATACAACTTAATACTGACTTGCAAATTGCAAAAAACGTAAAAAAAATTGAATTTCGCGGGCTACCCTGACGCTTCCTCCTTAAATTTAACTCTTGATTGATTTTGGGAATTTTGTCATAGACTTGCGGGGCTATGCAAAAATGCTTTTCCACATAAACATTATTCGTCTACCGCACCGGGTTTTGGACGTCAACGAGAAAACAGACGACGGCGTTGAGTAGCGACAGTACATTTAATATGGCGCCGTCATTTGTTTTCTCGTTAACGCATGACGTCACGTTCCCGGTGCGGTTGACAAACAGTGTAAGGCTGTTTTGGCCCTCCGTCCGCGTAATATGTCCTTCCGCCTGTTACGTTTAACAGTATCTGATAGGTAGTGATACAAGTGTGCATTTAATTGAACAAATAAGGCAGTTTTATAAATATACAAAGCCGCTAGTGCAGGGGTTCCCAAAGTGTGCACCGTACAGAGTACAGAGGGGTGAGGTGCTCTTGTTTACCATTTTCTCTACAAAATGTGGCTATCTGCCTTAGTATCATTGCACCTTATTTCGACTAGCTAGGGCGCCGAGACAAAATACTAAACCTGTAAGTGCGCCGCGAACCGAAAAAATTTGGGAACCAAAAAAATTGGGAACCAAAAAAGTTTGCGGTAGTGTCAAGTGAGCAAATTTAAGTACTTGGGTCACTGGGTCAATGAGAACCTAAATGATGACATGGACATGGACAGGGAGCGCAGGGCATTGTCGGTAAGGGGTAATATGCTTTCTCGCAGGTTTGCACGATGCTCAAGTGACGTTAAAGTCACACTATTTAAGAGCTACTGCCAAACGTTATACACGTGCAACCTGTGGAGCAATTACACTAGAAAGGCCTACAATGCCTTGCGCGTCCAGTATAACAACGCGTTCAGGAGTTTGTTGAAGCTTCCGTGGCGGTGCAGCGCCTCCGGCATGTTCGCCGACCACGGTACGGACGGCTTTCAAGCGGTGCTTCGCAAAAGATCGGCCTCCCTGTGGTTTAGGGTAAAGCGGAGCACCAACACGCTTTTGAACGTGGTGTCGGACGGAGTGGGCGGCCAAATTCTGAGGCATTGGTCGTCCATTCATGTCCAAACTAATAATAATAATTTTAAATTCTACTAACATAGCTTTAAGTATATCTACTAACAACATAATTATGGACCTTATAAGTCTGAAATAAATATTTTCATTTCATTTCATTTCAAAATGATTTAAATAATAAATATTCCACGAAACCACAGATCTTGAATTTTTCTAACTGAATATTTCTTGCCCGTGACAGTGGAAGGTTTTCGAGACTCCTTCTTGAACCTACCTCTTTCTTCTGGAGATCTTCTTGCAGCCTCAGTTCATTGAGTTTCCGTAACTCCAGCTCCCTGGCTGCCTGTTCTAGAAGTCTTCTCTGGGCATCAGCCTTGTCCAGAAGGTTCTCTCCGCCGACCAGGACCTTCGACTCCAGGCGTTGGAGTTTGTCTTTGAGTTCTTCTTGTTGTTTCCTATGAAAGAAAAAAGGTGTTACATTTAGATACATAGACAGATAGATAGAATATGCTTTATATTACTACTAGCTTTCGTCAGCGACTTCACCCGCTTGCATGTCGGAAATTATCCGCAACGTACAACCGGGATAAAAAGTATCCTATGTCCAGGTCATGGTCTACCCATGTGCAAAATTTCATTCACTTCCGTTGAGCCATTTTATAACATACAATATTTATTTATACTACAAGTGCGGAAAGTAGGTGATATCCAACGAGTGTATAAGTAGACACGAGGCGGAAATCATCTTACGCACGTGTATCATACAACGTTTTACTATGCATTGTGCGGGGAATTAAAAAAAAATGTATTGAAAAGTATTTTACTTTTGATTTAGCGGTGTGCTTCTTGAATAACATTTTCTAGGGTTAAATTAACCAATTTGTCACTTGAACTCGACATTTTTAGCAGGTTTACACAGATCGACTAAACTAAGCAAGAAATTAGTAAAATGGCGGGCTTATTTTAAATGCATGCGCGCTCAGCATATCTACTACTACGCATGTGCAAATATCTGCCACGTCATATCGCATAAATGCATGAGCAAAATATACATACCCTCAGCCAAATATATTTCATGCATATCTAAAATATATTCAAAAATAAAATCAATGTCTAAATCTAAAGTAATTAATAACGCGTTTAATGAAGTATAAGTTTTATTGTACCTTTTATATGAATGATAATCCGTAGTCGAGTAATTTGTAAAACTTTTCTCAAATAATAAAAACTCTTTGCGTCGGGCTGACGACGGAATGAAAAATTAAAAAATTAAACTGAAAAGTAAAAACCACTAGTGCGAAAAAGTGGCACTTTCCGCACAGTTTGGCTGTACATGCATTGTAAACTCACTTTCGCTTTTATAATATTAGATAGGATAAGGATTACTTTTCTAATATTTTTTCTTTATATTTATTTGTATTTAAAAAATATAAGAAGGGCGATAAACGTGCACCTAGTTTTCGGTCTATAAACGTCGCCCAATGGATGTTCAAGTTTTGTGATCAAATTGGATCGCAAACAGTAATCGGCATTGTTCATATATTTTTTTTTTTATATGTTGTAATTGAAAAACCATTTCGAGGAATAGCGTTACTGATCATTACGGACTAATTAATCTTGAAAAATATTCATATTTTATTGATATTTTCGATAAAATACGATTGATCTTGTTTGCCCTTCAAATTGCGTTAGCTTTGGCCATACAGTTTTATATCGTTGCCTCAGAAAATAAAAAAGTAAGTGGCAAGTATTGTCTACAATCTGTCAAGTGTCAAAGTCAAAAATATAAACATATTATTTACAGCACAAAAAATTTTAAATATTCTTATTCTTGCGACTTGCCTCATAATCTCGTATTATCTCAACACTCAACATTATTTAATTTTTATTTAATTTGTTTTAAATTTTGTTAATAATTATGTAACAGTTTAAGCAATACTTTTGTCCTATTTTCGGGAAATGAGGGCTGTTTGTCCTTAATACTTAGTAACCTAGCTAGGACATCAGATCGTAAATTTGTATTGTTACCTACTCATCTCAGATGTAAACTATTCCGAAGTTGTAATCCCACTTTATAACAGACTGTACCACTTTTTATGAAATAAATTATTATTATTATTAAAATATTTGAAGAGTTATGGAGTACAGGAAGTGCTTTGTTCCAACTTGCAGCAATAATAGTAATAATAGTCCAAACAAAATTTTTGTTCATGTTAGAGAAGACTTGCGAGAAAAGTGGTGTCGTGATGTAGGCGTGGAACAGGTTTATATTACAATGTATTATTGCGAGGATTTACATCTTCAAAAACCATTTTCTGTTTAAAATTTGCTACTATTTCGGTCGAAATTTCGAAAAGATTGTAATTGTAAATAAGATAGATTCGATTATGTATGACGTCGATTGACAGATGTGAGATGGATGATGTTGTGTTGACAGATTAAAAATGTTTAATTATGTACTAGCGAGGCAAGGGCACAATCTTTTGTGCCACTGATAACGCCACCTACCTTAAAAATATAAAATATATTTTTTTTTAAATAACTATGGAGCCAATCATCAAAATATTCAAATTAGTTTCTCAAAATGCTCTAAATTTTCAAAAAATAAAATAAAATCTAATGGTTAAAAATGTTACACAATCCCCATTGGTCATCATCGCCTATAGACATGTATGTATGGTGGGTTTCCATCACAGAGACAAATGCCTGGGGGAAAGCGCCAGGGTAGCCCGCGAAATTCATTTTTTTTTCGTCTTTTGCAATTTGCAAGTCAGTAATAAGTATACAACCTAATACTGACTTGCTGTTGATTAAAGTATGATTCGCGACCGTAATATATATGTATTTACAGAATTATAATCACTAGAATAAGGGAAGAATAGTAAGGGCCGGTTTTTTGATCCGTAGTTAACTCAACCAATGGTTAAACATAGTAACTAATGGTTGAATTTTGGCTAAATGTGAAAGGCTAAACATGAATGAGTTGTGCCATTAGTTACTATTTTTTAATGTGAATAAGCTAACATGAATACATTCATGTTTAGCCTTTAACATTTAGCCAAAATTCAACCATTAGTTACTATGTTTAACCATTGGTAGAGTTAACTACGGATAAAAAAACCGGCCCTTATACGACTCCTAAAGTCAGCATAGTCCTAAATGACAAGATTCCTGAAATAGTAATTTATTAGGATTATATGAACTTAGAGAATTGTATTGATACTTTTAATGATTATAATTCTATAAATACAGATTTGTTACGATCGCGAATCATATTTTTATCAATATACAACCTAAGGCACTACAAGGAATTTTACTGTCCGGTTTTTAGTCCAGTTGTTAGTTTGTGACTGTACTAAGTTTAATTTAGGTATAAAGTTCAGCTTACGTTTTTAGTTTTGTATTTTTGTTTCTTCTTGAGTATAGTTTTCAATTTTTTTTCTTTTTTTTCTTTTTTTTTGGTATATCGGCGTGTGCTAGCTGACTTATAGCAAATAATTAAATGTTTGTGTTGCGTAATGTACTTACATGTAATTTGCGCAGTGTTGTATAGAATATTTTTTGTTTTTTTTTTTTTTAACTGAACAGACAGCTGTGCTGCTGGGGAGTTTGTTGTGCCACTTCTTCTCCCCAGCTAAAGCACTAGGAAGTGGTGAAGGGCGGGCGTTTTGGAGGACTCTCTTATGTAACTTTGACGTTCGAAAAGTGCTAATTCTCAGCCTAGTGTGAATAAATGACTTTTGATTTTGATGTAAACTAACTTGGTTCTCTGCAGTTCTGCCTTCTTCTCCTCCAGTACTTTGCGCGCCAGATGAGCCTTCTCTCGATTCAGCTTCTCCTGAACGAAAAGTATCACACTATAGATTTTGTTACATGTACTGTTATCTATTCAATATGCAAACTTTGCTACGTAGACACATCATTATCTGCCTAGCCTTTTCCTAATAATTTTGGGTCCGGCTTCCAGTCTATCCGGATGCAGCTGAATACCAGTATTTTACATGGAGCGACTGCCTATCTGACCTAGATAAATTAATTTCCACTAACTAACCACATTGTGCACATTATCATTTTTTATTGATATTCGTTTTGAATAAAAAAAAAATAATAAAATCAATCAATCTGCCTAGCCTTTTCCCAACTATGTTGGGGTCGATACCCCTCGACCCCAACATAGGTATACCCCTCGGTAAGACTGATTGTCAGACATTTGGGCTTCTGACGACCCGTAACGACTGTCAAAGATCCACGAATGTCAGCTGGGACCAAAGGCTTAACGTGCTTTCCGAGGCACGAGGTCTTGGTATGTAAAGAATGTAAAGATGGTCACCTATCCACGGACCAACCACGCAAGCGTAGCTTAACCTGATCGGTCGACCCTTGCGGCTAGGCGGCTGTTATGCCATAGCCACAAGCCAGACATATGAATAATAAAAAATGAGAGTTCTTAACTACTGAACTGTCCGAATAACCCCATACGTTAATATGTGCTCGAATAACCCCATAGGTTAATATGTGCTCGAATAACCCCATAGGTTAATATGTGCTCGAATAACCCCATAGGTTAATATGTGCTCGAATAACCCCATAGGTTAATATGTGCTCGAATAACCCCATAGGTTAATATGTGCTCGAATAACCCCATAGGTTAATATGTGCTCGAATAACCCCATAGGTTAATATGTGCTCGAATAACCCCATAGGTTAATATGTGCTCGAATAACCCCATAGGTTAATATGTGCTCGAATAACCCCATAGGTTAATATGTGCTCGAATGTCAACCGAACCCCATAAGTTCACAAGTAAGGCCACGGTCGCCATTGGATGATGATATTTTACATTAATATCATATTTCTTACTAATATTATAAATGCGAAAGTTTGTATGTTTGTTGAATTGAATGAAATAAAATTTGGCACCGAGATAGACTATAGTTTGGAATAGCACATAGGGACATAGGATACTTTTTATCCCGTAAAAATTTACGATTCCCGTGGGATAATTTTCAACATCCACGCGGGCGAAGCCGCTGACAAAAGCTAGTATATGATATACGTTTATATACTTATTAAATAAAGATTTTTCTTACGTACATATGGTGTACGCGAGACAGTTCAGGGGTAGAGACTTGTGTCATTAACATAATATTATCTAGTTTTCAATATGTGTATCAACATGCGCTCATGTAAACTGTTTACATAACCGCACCGTACATTACTCCTGAAGAAGCGTCTAAAGGCGAATGCTTCGCAAAAGCGCGTCTGCTCGCTTTGTCATGACGAGAACCCGTACCTATAAGAAATTGATGGGAAGTTTTGGGGGACTGTCTTAAGTAATTTTGATGTTCGAAAAGCGCAGATTCTCAGCCTAGTTTGAATAAAAAACTTAAAAAAAAATCAAATTACGCTAAGTTATGTGTGCGTTGTGTGTTACAAGTAAATAGTTTGAACACTCGAGGGCCCAAACGGCCTAAAAGCATTATTTTTGCAGTTCGTGACCCTAATATTTATATGGAAATAACCTTTATAATAACCTTTGCACGGGTCGATCCATCAGGTTAAGCTACGCTTGCCGCGGTTGGTCCGTAGATTTGGTGACCATCTTTACATACTGAGACTCCTCCGTGCCTCGGAAAGCACGTTAAGCCGTTGGTCCCGGCTGTCATTCGTGGATCTTTGACAGACGTTACGGGTCGTCAGAAGCCCGAAAGTCAGACAACCAGTCTTACCAAGGGGTATCGTATTACCCAATAACTGGGTTGTGGAGGTCAGATAGGCAGTCGCTCCATGTAAAATACTGGTATTCAGCTGCATCCGGTTAGACTGGAAGCCGATCCCAACATAGTTGGGAAAAGGCTAGGCAGATGATGATGAACCTTTAGTAATAAATAAAAGACACAGTTTGATAATTTAGAAACTTCTGTTACCTTCTCCTCTCTTCTGAGCTTCCTTCTCATCTTCTTCTCTAACGGGTCGAGCGCGTCGGACTCGGGTTCTGTTAGAGTGTCATCTGATAATTCCTCTTCTGATAGTTCCTCTTCCTCACCTTCTTCTTCTTCTACTTCTTCTGTGAAGCGTAACATGCGATTATTATGAGAACGTAACATACGATTACTATGAGAAGTTAACAGGTTACAGTGCTACAATCATTGAGATAGAATAACATGGAGATGGCATATTCTATTAAAGGAAGAAAGTTATACAAATATCTGTCATATCGACACAGACATGTCAAAAAGCGTTTTGTTTCTTTTTAACACATTATCTGCTTAATTCTTTATGCAAACGCTTCTTTACGCTACACCCTTACCGACCCTTATTTTACGATGTTTTCGAAACAATAGAGATGCACAACGAACGCACAGGTGTGGCGCGCCGCACTCGAAGAAAGTTATGTAAATTGTATGGACGCGCATACGCGCCGTCAAGCACCTGGGGAACGTCCGAAAACGCGCATGTGCGTCTGCCGCGCCTAATGTATTAACTAATCAAGAGCTGGGTATGAAAAGAGAGACATCGAAATGTTTGTCAAGGACTAAATTTGAAAACACTCTTGTATGACGTCAAAATCTGTCTAGATGCGTGACCGGTCGCCATGTTGAGTACCGAGGTTTATGGTAGATGATTGGTAGATGTGCTGTCAAACGGTTGCTTGCTCTCTCTCTTGCACTCGCAGTTACAAACCTACGAAAGGCGGCCATGTTGAGTGCCCGATTTTGTAGGTATGCACGCTAATTTTGTAGTTAGGGCAAGTCAAGGGTTTACAAGTCAGTGGCTACAATGATCTTTTGGCGCTTGAGTGACATTGACAATTGTATTGAAAAAAACCGGCCAAGTGCATTTCGGACCACGCACAATGAAGGGTTCCCTGGTTGGGATGAATTTATCCCAAAAACCAACTTAACGTACAATATTAATTTGGTTTAATTCTACAAACCAACTTAGATTTGTAGAATTGACCATGGTGTATATCGATGTATGGGAATACCTTCATATACGTCACGGTCAATTCGCCAAATGCAAATGTAAGTTTGTAATCGCAATTTTATTTTTATTTTATAAAACTACAAATTAACGATTTTCGGACCCTTTGCTTGTGCTGTGAGACCTAGTTGCTTCTTGCCAATCATGATTCTAGGTCAACGGGAAGTATCCTAAAGGTTTTAGTCCATTTGCGAGCATCAAAATATGTCGCTAAATGGCCGCATTTTTTTAGAGCTCCAAGGGACCGTAGACCTACGTGTTTAATATTAATTTCAACTTGATACCTCAACGCCTTCCTGAGTAAAAGGGCCTTGACAGACTGACCGACAGACGAACAATGGAGTGATCCTATAAGGGTTCCGTTTTTTCCTTATGAACTTTAAATACAAGATGGCGGCTTTAGTTGAGATTTTGGTCACGCGCCAAAAGATCTTTGTCAAAGTTTAAACTGATTTGTTTTTTCGTAGATCTCTCAAGAGATATGCATTGCCAGTTTTATCGTCAGCAGCTCTTTGGAGTTCTCAAATCTGCCTAGCCTTTTCCCAACACGTTGGGGTCGGCTCCAGTCTAACCGGATGCAGCTGATTACCAGTACTTTACATGGAGCGACTGCCTATCTGAACTCCACAAACCAGTTACTGGGTTTTACCAGGTAAAACTGGTTGTCAGACTTTCGGGCTTCTGACGACCCGTAAGACTGTCAAAGATTCACGAATGACAGCCGGGACCATACAGCTTAACGTGCTTTCCGAGGCACGGAGGAGTAGCTCTTTTGAGTTTTTTGAGTTGGTAAGTGAAAATATTCATTTGAGAAATATTGAACTCAGCATTCATTGAATTTGGTTTCTTACCATTAGTGCATTCATCTAATTGTTTCTTGAGCTGATCAATTTCTTGCTGGAATCTGTAATAAAAGTAAAACAAGGGTGCTGTAATTACTTGTGTAAAGAATGTTTACAACAATAGGTATGTTGCATGGCTAAATAAAAAAGAAATTCTATTTAGTCCGTCAGTCAGATAAAATAATTAAAAAAATATTAGACACGTATTTTTTTTTGTTTTATCATATTAATAAAAATGATTTAGATAAAACGCATTAAAGTTCGGGAATGACGTCTCGCTACGTCACTTCTGCGTATAAAATCTAACAAGGCGTGACGTCATGCCACATTTTAACTCAATGTTTAGCTGAAATCTTTGGATTACGTAAAAAAAGAAAAAAATCGTGTCCAATATTGTTAATAATCTAAAGGACGGACAAAAAAATATTGGTACAAACACAAACAGTACAGGCACAAACTTCAACAATTTTTTTCTCACACAGCTTGTATCAGAAGGGTGTGGTAAAAACCATCAAACAGAACAGCTTTCTCCAAGGGACCAACCGACTCCAACTGTCCTATACAAACTTCAATACCTACTCCACCGAAATGTATTGGACGGCTGATTATTTTTTTGCGATTACTATTATATGTTGGTCCCATGGAGAAAGAAGATACTTTTCTAGTTTTTTCGTTATTACCTTAATGCTGTGGATCTCGACCAAATACGACGCGTCTCCTAGCTTTAATTGCGGTCTTTTGCAGCGTGGACCGCATGGTAAATGCTGCCCTCAATAGCCTTCTTGATCGCGTCTGACCATCTTGCCGCTGTTCTGCCTTGAGCGCACAATATTCCACCCAGCCCAGTATCATAAGCCTTTCCAGAGCATGCTTAGGTGGCGCATAATATGTCCGAAAAAGCTGATACTGTCGATAGCCGCTAGGTGATGTTGAATTGAGTACACGAAGAAGCCTCCGACAATACCACATCTCGAAAGCATCGATGTTATTGCTTTCGCGCCTTTTAAGAGCGTTCACACCAAGCAACGCCACATTTCTAGAGGTATTTTATTATTATTTAATTAAAATTAAATCTAGTACTATTTTTTTTCAGTCAAATAACTAGATCGTTGTATTTTATAATTATTTTTAACATTTAGTTCATAGTATCTAAATAAAAATATTTAATAGTACAAAATAATTAACTAAATGTAATTTTTATGAGTAAATATCAAAATAACAGTAAAAAAATAGCATATATACTTATACCAATGATCTAGTTACTTGACTGAAAAACTACTTTCATTTAAATTTAGTAAAATAATTACAAAAACCTGTAGAAATGCGACGTTGCCAGCCTGCGCGGCGTTTACGCTGTTAATTCAGCACGTTTCAGCACCATATAAAAAAATGGAAAAACAACAGCACGGCTCAGTCGTATTTTGGTATTCCAACGGATGCCAAACCATTCTGATACGATCGGTCTGCCTAGCCTTTTCCCAATGTTGGGGTCGGCTTTCAGTCTAACCGGATGCAGCTGAATACCAGTATTTTACATGGAGCGACTGCCTATCCGACCTACACAACCCAGTTATTGGGTAATACGATACCCCTTGGTAAGACTGGTTGTCAGAGTTTCTGGCTTCTGACGTCCCGTAACGACTGTCAAAGATCCAGGAATGACAGTCGGGACCAAAGGCTTAACGTGCTTTCCCAGGCACGGAGGAGTCTCGGTATGAAAAGATAGTCACCCATCCAAACCATTCTGATACATGCTGAATAAATATCCATAAAAAAGCTTACCTCGTAAGTAACGCGTCTCCTGGCTCGTTGTTCACATGCGTCTTGTTCTCGATGTTCTTGGCGCGGTTGGCGTAGCGAAGAGTACTGATAGTCTCCACGTAGTTCGTGTCTGCTGGTCCAATTGTTGCGATCTGTGGACGAATTAAATTAAGTCACTTCCTCAAAAAAAAAAAACGGCCAAGTGCCTGTCAGACCACCGCAATGAAGGGTTCCGTAGTTGGGATGAATTTATTTATCCCAAAAACAAGCTTAAGATTGTAGTTGAAAAACATGTTCTCCCATACATCGATATACGTGACGGTTAATTATCCAATTGTTAATAGTTTATAATCGCAAAAAGTAATCTATGTGATAAAACTACAAATTATGGTTTTCGGACTTTTTCCTTTACTTCTGCTGAAGACCTTGCTTCTTGTCAAATCTCCATTTATTTGCGAGTGTCAAAATATGTCGCATGAATGGCCGTCATTTTTTTTATTGCGTTGACTTAGAAGCTTGATTTTTTTAGAGCTCCAAGGAACCGCAATTTCAACTTGATACCTCCACGCATTCCTGAGAAAAAGGTCTTGATAGACTGACAGACAGACGGTTAACGAAGTGATAGGTACTGTAAGGGTCCCTTTTTTACGGAACCCTAAAAAATCCACTCCAGTGGAGTTACTCATGACATTTAATTGTATAGACTACATTTCCATTATCTTTTTTATTTAAGGGGCTCGTGTTTTCTTGCCTATTTTAACAAATTAGTGGCTGTTCTTAGGATAAAATACTATACAGACCGTGTGGAAGTTGAGTATCCATTGGGAACTTTCTAATGGATTTTCTTCTTCTGCGCCAAAAAATAAATATGTTTGAAACTTCAGAAATGGAATTATAATTCCAGGGTGCACTGGATTGGGCACGCCATAATTGCGGCGAGAAGTCCCCTCTTTGAGGAGTGGTTGGAGAGGCGTCACGGTATCCTCACCTTTCGCCTGACGCAGGTCCTCGCCGGACACGATTGCTTCGGGAGGTTCCTGTTCCGGATAAGGCGGGAGGAAACGCCCGGGTGTTACCATTGTGTGGATCGCCCGGAGGACACGGTGGAGCATTCAGTGGAGGTCTGCCCGGCTTGGGCAGAGCACCGCAGCGTCCTTGCGGAGGCAATCGGTGACGGCGATCTCTCGCGTCCGGCCCTGGTACAGGCCATGGTACGGAGCGAGAGTGCATGAGAAGCCGTCACCTCCTTCTGCGAAGCTGTAATGCTCGCAAAGGAGGAGGCTGAACGCGTGAGGGAGAGGCAATCTTTGCGCCCTCACGCCCCTAGTCGCCACAGGAGACGCCCTGGGCGTCGGGAATCGATAGCTGATTCCCGGCCACCGTATGCGCGGGCTTGCGGATGGCGAGCAATGGGTAGCTCGCCATTCGGTAAGGACCAGGCCCGGGTCGACGGCGCGTTGTGTTCCACGCGCGCCTCAAAGAGATGTCAGCACTAGCTGAAGGGGTCCGCTACGGCCGATGCCCGCCAGGGTTGCGGGTTGTTTGAAAGAGTTACCGTGGCCCTGGCACAGGCAACTGAAGGAACACGGGTGGGTTTTAGTCAGCAGAAGTCTGACACGCCCTCCCGCTGCACCCAGAGCGGAAGAAGTTATTTGACGATTTCCCATCCACAAAAAAAAGGGTTCACTGGATGTACGGCTCGTGTTTCAAGATAAGTCATCATCTTCCTGCCCTTGTCCAAAGCTACTTGGGGTCGGCGCATCCCGTTTTCTTCTTCCATTCTCCCCTGTCAACTATCACGCTATCATTCACACCCTTCCTCTTTCATAATATATCTATCATTCCTCACACAATCCATCCATATTTTCTTTGGCCTTCCTTTCCCTCACCATCCATTAACAGTTACACAGGGTTATTTTTAATTGGCCAGCCAAACCCCGCAGACGCGATGGCCATCGATCCAAGATAAGTATCAATCCAATCAAGTAAGTTTCCTCGCTGGTTTAGTAGTGTTATTCATTATATCATTTCTTTCCCTACATGTACCCTACCTACCAACTTTTAGGGATGTTGGAGTTAAAGCTCATTAACTCGTTAGAGGTGAGAATAGGCATTGATCAGCTCACGATAGCCTGTACGACCTTACGGCTTCGTATCGACTGCCCAGAGCTAAATGGCTTTTTCTGCCGATTATTTGTGCACCGTCAGAGCCGCTTGTTTGCACAACTGCCATGCAAAACTGTAGCCAATGCCGAATCCCCACTCTGTCGAACTACGAGTATAAAGATGCTTAATGCCCTTCTGACTGCCAACATTGAATGTGATGTGTTTGCAGATGAATTAAGTAAAATTATGCGTATATTATGTCTGATGTTCTGTGAGAGAAGCAAGAGAACCCACTGTTCCATGTTAGTTTTAAACTAAATTATATAAAGCGAAATTTAAATTGAACTAAAACACAGAAAAATGATTTAATATCCATGAAATTGGTTTTATTTGATAGATAATTTTATGGCAAATGTCTGAACATGGTTCCCGGCATGTGACTGACACCACTGAAAACTTTTTATTGGCTTAATTTACTAAAGGAAACATTTGACAAATGACAAATTTCACGAAATCTGGCCACCTCGTACGTGCGATTTGAAGCCATTGCTTTATTTTCTCTGGGGATATGTAAAGTCGCATGTCTACTCTGATAAGCCAGTAATGATTGAGCACTTGGATGCCAACATTCGATGCATTATTGCCGAAATTCAGCCTGATTTACTGCGAAGAGTGTGTGAAAATTTGACCACCAGATTACGCCATGTACGCGTCAGCCGCTGCGGCCACATGCCCGAAATCATACTTAAACATTAATGCCATAAAACTATCTGTTAAATATAGCCACTTTCTTGGATATTAAAAACATGTTTCTGTGTTTCTTTTTCAATGTAAAGTTCTCTGCCTCTAAAAAAAAAAACACCCATTTACCTATAAAGAAATTCAGCCCACCTTAGAGAACAAGAATCGCTCACAATGGGCCTTATTAGAAGGCTAAAAGCCATCCAAGGGGCCATGGAGAGGGCTATGCTTGGAGTTTCCCTACGTGATCGAATCAGAAATTAAAAAATCCGCAGGAGAACCAAGGTTACCGACATAGCCCGAAGAATTGTCAAACTTTGCAGAAAATTGGTAGTGGGCCGAAAGGTTCTGGATTGGCGACCGCGTACCGGAAGACGTAACGTTGGATGGCCTCCCACAAGATGGACCGATGACCTTGTGAAGGCTGCAGGAATCCGCTGGATGCAGGAAGCACACAGAACCGGTCGAAGTGGCGGTGCTTGGGGTAGGCCTATGTCCAGCAATAGACGTCTTTCTGCTAAAATGATGGTGATGATGATGATGATGATAAGAGAGCAAGAAGGAATAATCTCATCCTTCTTACCATGACAGTCTTGGAGTTGCCCCCGAGCGAGTCCTGCAGCAGCCTGGTCAGCTTGGAGTTCCTGTACGGGATGTGAGTGGACTTGCCGTCGACCAGCGCGGAGATCACGTTGCCCAGCACTGAGAGGGACTGGTTTATCTTCGTCGCTTCTTTCAGACGGGTGCCTGTGGCTTGTGTCTTGCTTTGGCGTTCTGAACCCTGTGTGGAAGATATAGACATGAAATTATTTATTTATTTATTTCCAAAACACCTATTTTACAATTGGTTTTATCAACATAACGAAAACCTCTCAGAAGATTTAATTTTGTGATGGGGTATCGTTCATTTTAATCTTAAAACAATGAAGATTTTTTAATAATTAGCATATACGTAAGAAGTTGGCAGAAGCATCTCTGTGCTGATTTGTTGGATTCTTTTTCTCCTCTACCGATCGTTATTTCTCATGACAAAATTTATTCTGATTATATGTATGTATGTATTGATATGCATGTATGCATGTCTATATTGATGTATTTATTCTTTTATTTTATAGTTATTTTCGTGTTATATCAAAATCAAAAGTCATTTATTCAAACTAGGCTGAGAATCAGCACTTTTTGAACGTCAAAATTACATAAGACAGTCCCCCAAAATGCCCACCCTTCACCACTTCCTAGTGCTTTAGCTGAGGAGAAGAAGTGGCGCAACAAACTCTCCAGCAGCACAGCTGTCTGTTCAGTTAAAAAAAATGATTCTATATAACACTGCGCATAATAATTTAGGTACAGACGCCAGCACATCAAGCTACTACAATCTGTCAGATTTCTTTAATAGATTTTCGACTTTATTGCTAAAGCAAGGTTGATTGGGAAAATCTGACAGTTTCGGGTAGGTTGACCTGCTGGCGTCTGTACATTACGCAACACAAAACATTAAATTAAATTATTTGCTATAAGTAAGCTAGCACACGCCAATATACCAAAAAAAAAAAAAAATCGAAAACTATACTCAAGCAGAAAATACAAAACTAAAAACGTAGGTAAGCAGAACTTTATACCTAAATAAATATTAGGTTGGGGGAAAAGTCTTTTCGCATTATAGTATGTATGAACTTGTAATAAAATCTCTTTGGCTATACTATTTGTATCTGGCTGGTTTTGGTATCATTGAAAGTTTAAATTTTAAAGAACATAATTCCAAATTCAAATTAGGAAAATGTGTGATTTTCATTTGTTTTTCGTACCGTCAAGATGAGTGAATCTAATGAAGAAATTCGATACATTTTAAAATTTTACTACAAAAAAGGTAAAAATGCAACGTAAGCCGCGAAAAAAATTTGCGATGTTTATGGACCTAGTGTAGTGTTTGTGAGAGTAGCACAAATTTGGTTTAAGCGTTTTCAATCCGGAAATTTTGATGTCAAAAATGCACGTCGCTCTGGTCGCCCTATTACGGATAAAATGGATGCCATTTTTGAAAAAGTGGAGCAAGATCGGCATATCAGTAGTTACGACGTAGCTGAAGAACTGGAAATTGACCACAAAACAGTTTAGGCGCATTTGAAAAAAACTGGGTACACAAAAAAGCTCGACTTTTGGGTACCTCACGAGCTCACTGAAAGAAACCTAATGAACCGTGTACTCATTTGTGATTCTTTATTACGACGTAATGAAACCGAACCTTTTTGAAGAAGCTGATAACTGGTGATGAAAAGTGGATCACGTATAACAAGAACGTGCGAAAAAGGTCGTGGTCAAAGGCCGGTCAGGCCTCACAGACTGTGGCGAAACCCGGGTTAACTCGCAACAAGGTGATGCTGTGTGTGTGGTGGGATTGGAAGGGCATTATTCATTATGAGCTGTTACCACCAGGCCGGACCATCGATTCTGAACTCTACTGCGAACAACTGATAAGATTAACGCAAGAAGTTGAGAGAAAGCGGCCAGAATTAATCAACAGAAGGGGTGTGGTTTTTCATTATGATAACGCTAGACCTCACACATCTTTAGCCACTCAGCAAAAATTAAGAGAGTTTGGCTGGGAGGTGTTAATGCATCCGCCGTATAGTCCTGACCTTGCACCTTCAGATTTCCACCTGTTTCGGTCTCTTCAGAATTCTTTAGGCAGTGTCAGGTTAACATCACGAGAGGACTGCCAAAACCACTTGTCGCGGTATTTTGACCAGAAGTCCCAAAATTTCTATAGCAATGGGATCATGTCCCTACCTACAAGATGGCAAAAAGTTATCGAACAAAATGGTACCTACATACTTTAGTTAAATGTAAATAAACTATATTAAAAAATGTTTTGAATTTTCTTAAAAAATGCGAAGAAACTTTTTCCCCAACCTATTATATCCTTTATATTGCACCTGCCATGTTTTCTCTGCATCACCCTAAGGTTGACTGGTAGAAAATGCCTCAGGCATTAAGTCCGCCTTTGTACGGTATTTGTTTTTTTACTTGTGCATAAAGTTTTAATAAATAAATAATCATAATATCATTGTGTAAAAGGTGTCCATTGAAAATTTTCAAGTCAAAATTATAATTACTCCTAACTATCGGGGTGAGGTAAGTGAGAGGGATTTTTTTTCCCAATAAATTAATTAGCAAGTACGGAGACATACACTGGACACCTCCGATCGCCGGACCTTACACCGTGCGACTTTTTTTTGTGAGGATACCCTCCCTAGGTCAATGGGAGCTCGTGGCTAAGTAAAAACAGCCGCATGGGTCGATCCGTCAGGTTAGCCATTTCTTGAGTTTTGTTTTGAAATAATTTAATTTAATGGTCTGTTTAGATATTTGATTATAGATTTTGACAGACATTATAACAATTCTTCTGAAATAGTTTCATAGTCTGTGGGTGCCGTTGTAATTGCAGGCTAACCCAACTTAACATGGCAAGGTATTGCTTTTAGTATTCCAAATGCCACTATGGCGACCATCAGGGTTGACCGTGAAAAATGGCACTTAAAACAGAACCTTACCGCCAAATCAACAAGGTGCAGTTTCCCCATCTTGACGTGCATCTTGTTGTCACTGCCTCGCTTGCTACTCTCCACAGTTATGGAGAATATGGCATGAGATCGTGAACTCTCGGTGTTCATCGCCGTGGCTCCGATGTGACGGTTCTTATTGCCCACCGCCATGATCTTTTCGAGTTCGTCTGCGTTGTGGACTACGTAGCCTGGGGGAGTAATTGGGTGGTTAAATATTAAGGCTGTGTTTGGGAAGGGATTGGCAGAGGGTGTGCGTAGTTTACGAATACTTCACCAGTTAAGGCCTATGCAAGGGCGAGTCTATGTGACGGAGACCGGGAACAAATCCAGCTTCCGGGTTGTGATACTAAGAATTTCTTAATGAAAAACCCTAATAAAACTGTAAGACCTGTGGGATTCAAACCCAGGGCAACAACAGTAGGGTTTGTGACCAACTGGGCAGTAATTGGGTAGTTGATTGCATAGAAAACCTAGAGGGTTCCAAAATCGATCCATAGATTAGGCCATTGGTTTCTTCCATTAAGGAATTATAAATAGCAGCCAGTTGTATGAATGAACATACGAGGGGTGATCAAAAAGTAATGATAATCGGGTAGTTCCAGTGCACATAAAAATAAAAATAATTTTTTTTTTGCTTGCTCATATACCCACTAGGTTAGCATAAAAAAAAAATCTTATAAATAGGCCACGATTCCCGGGAGGTACATCCCCCCCGTCCCTTGCTCGGGTATGAAGTGCCAGCTGGTCAATTCAATTCAATTCAATTAATTTTTATTGTGGATCATAGGAAAGTGTACATAATACAACTGGTGTTGATTTACTGCTTTGCGAACAGCTATGTCCTGCCCTCAGGGCGTAGGTACATGTCATATAAAATGTTTACATGCATGTCAACAATAATATTATAACAATACATTACAAATTTTAGACCGTTAAATATTAAAAATCAAACCCACAAAACGCATCATGACCTAGGCAGATTGTATTCTAACAGTGATTTGTCGGCATAGAAGTCTTTCACAGAGTAATAACATTTGTTTACTAACAGTTCATGGAGATTATTTTTAAATGATTTTATTTCAGTAATTGCTCTTATAGGCTTTGGAATGTTATTGAAAATGCGCGGAGCCGAGCAAAAAACACTTTGGTGCAGGAAATGCGTCTTATCAGCCACTATGTCTAGCTTGTCCTGATGTCGTATACGCGTTCGGTATTTAAACAGATCAATATTATTTTTGATAAAAACTGCGACCTCAAAAATATACAGGGCTATTTTTAAATCATTAACTAAACTTTCACGGGGTGTTCTACCCATGAATATGAACAACTTTCACTATGGGACCAAACCTGAAATCGCGAAAAAAAAATCAGCTGTTCAGTACATTTATGTTGGCATAATTCGTCAAAATGTACTGAACAGCTGATTTTTTTTTCGCGATTTCAGGTTTGGTCCCATAGTGAAAGTTGTTCATATTCATGGGTAGAACACCCCGTGAAAGTTTAGTTAATGATTTAAAAATAGCCCTGTATAGACACGGTAATGTTAATATGTTCATCTTTTTAAAAAATGGTTCACAGGATTCAGTTTTTTGTAGGTTGAAAATTGCCCTGACACATCGTTTCTGTGCAATGAACGTGCGTTCTTTATCAACACTATTGCCCCAGAAAATTAGACCGTATCTAAGGTTAGAGCTGATGTAACCATGGTATGTTGTTATTAGTGTTGGTAGATTTGCAGTTTTTCTTAGTCTGTGAAGGGCATACGAGAACTTACTTAACTTTTTACAGACATAGTCAACTTGGTTTTTCCAGTTTATTTGGTTATCCACGTGTATCCCTAGAAATTTAGTTATTTCTATTTCTTCGATGTCTTTATCTTGATACTGGTGGCGTAGCTGAGCCAGTAACTTTAATCTTGCTGTCCTCCCCCAGCGACACCTTAAGCCGAGGCCCGTTCCGCACAGGGGGAGCCCTTAGCGTGTAGTCGCTTAGTCTGTAAGTTTTATGCCCCTGGCTGGAGGCTTTGAGTTCGCTTAAGGCAGCCACAGGATAGTCCGGTTAAGTAGTAACGGCCTCTCTAGGCCAACTACGAGATGCCGTTTAAAAAAAAAAGGAGGTACAATCATTTGAATACGAACAGTCGAAGAGATAACATCAAAATGGAGAAAAACGAAATTAGAGCTGGCATCAAGTACGTCTGTTTGAAAAAATGTCTACCAAAGACATACACACCGACTTAGTGGAAACATTGGGGGACTCTGCTCCTCCATATTCCACAGTTGCACGCTAGGCGAAGGAGTTTAAACTGGGCAGAACATCCACGGAAGATGAACATCGCGAAGGACGCCTACCCACGTCCCTCACTGAAGATAATGTGAAAAAATTCGAAGATGTCGTGTTGGCAGATCGGAGAGTAACCATAAGACATATAGTTGAGGTCACAGGGATCTCATATGGCAATGTTCAAAGAATCTTCACGAACGAATTGCATATGAAAAAGGTCTCCGCGCGTTGGGTGCCGAGAATGTTAACCGACGAGCAAAAGAAAAAACGAGTCGACATTTCGAGAGTGAATCTCGAAAAGTTCCAAGCAGATCAGGAAAAATTTTTGCCACGTTTCACACGACCTGGGTTCACCATTTTGATCCTGAAACCAAACAACAATCAATGACCTGGAAGCGAGCTTCCTCACCGATGCCGAAGAAATTCAAAGTGTCAAGTTCAGTGGGAAAGATTATGGCGTCCGTTTTTTGGGACGCTGAAGTAATAATTATGGTGGAATATTTAGAAAAGGGAGCCACTATTTCGGGCTCTTACTACACAGACCAAATAAGAAGATTGCGGGAATCCATTAAGGAAAAAAGACGCGGCAAACTGCGAGCTGGAGTGCTGTTTCACCAAGACAACGCACCAGCTCACAACGCCGCAGTTGCGATGGCTGCCATTCAAGAATCGGGATTCGAACTGCTCGTACACCCGCCCTATTCGCCAGATCTAGCTCCTAGTGACTTCTATCTCTTTCCTCGGCTCAAGGAACACCTCCGGGGCAAGAAATTTGAAGACGATAGCGAAGTGATGACCGCTGTTGAGGGGTTTTTGGAGGATCAAGACAAAGATTTTTTTTCTAAGGGAATTCTGGGTTTAGAAAAAAGATGGACTAAATGTATTGACTTGTTAGGAGACTACGAGTATGTAGAGAAATATATTTTTTTTTAAACTATAATCACCGTGTTTAAAAAACTAACACTATTATATCGTTGTAATTTTAGGGAACCACTGTTTTGATTTGTACTTTCTTTCAAAGCTTCCATTTTGGCCGAGATCCTGTGCTGTGTGCCCAATCGCTTCCTTTGTGCACGCTTATTTAGGAGTATGTTTAAAACTAGCATGATTATTTATAAGCATGTGTGTCAATACTCTTAAATATTTTGTATGTACGCCAGCAGGTCAACCTACCCGAAACTGTCAGATTTTCCCAATCAACCTTGAACCTAATACTTTAGCAATAAAGTCGAAAATCTATTAAAGAAATCTGATAGATTGTAGTAGCTTGAAGTGCTGGCGTCTGTACATAAATAAATTATACCTGTCAAGTCCTTAACGAACACGCCGATATCAGGTCGCTCCTTGACCTCGAGGCTCTGATGAGGGTTGTTGCCCAGTAGGTCCCGGACCTCCTCATTGTAGATCTCCAGGTAAGTCACGCATACTAAGAACCTGGACAATTATGAAGTTCATATAATGGGTTAGAAGTAGGGAATGCAATTGCACCGGTGACTGAAAACTTGTGTGAAAATGGGTTGTCATAGTAGCGGCATGTGATGCGGAAGAATAAAAAAAAATGTCGTGACGAAAGCTTTGAGGCTATAAGAGTAGGGCCAAAGAAACGCTGGATGGACTGCTGTGTGAAAGATGATATGGCTAGAAACGAATTAACACCCGAGATGACGACTAATAGAGAAGTATGGGAGATAAAGATATGTTGCGCCGACCCCGAATAAATTGGGACAAGGGCAGGAGAATGATGATATAATGCGTAGGGATAATACGAAATAGACTTTTTTTAATTCAATCTCGTGGGAAGATAATTTCGTTCTTGAAGTCTCGTTCGAGATCTCGACAGTATTGGTCGATATTACGACTGAGATTTCGAGACAGCGCGCGCGACTTAGCTCAATACCTATGTTTCTTGAGAAGCCATTTTCAAAATATTAATGAGTGGATTTATAGTGTGCTGATTTTTTGCTTTATGTAGTACCTAGTCTTAGTGTCTTCTTTATTATGTAGATACATAAGTAAAGTCTTTATTACAAAAAGTTATCTCATCTCCACTTCAATTCAAACTATGTACATGCAAGTATATTACCTATCATTCTCGCTTGCAAGTATCAGTTATGTAATTAGTTCACAACTAGGTCGCCTCGACGACAAAGCGACTGCGATCGCCCATCGATCCGGAGAATTATTAAGGGAGGAGGGGTGATGGCTTTACTTTGTGCTATTTAGGGCGAATTCCTTTGTTTTTATGCTTTAAAAATACATTAGTTTAGACATGTATTCCCGGAAGGGTTGGGCAGACGTGTACCTCATGTAATAGGGGGCGAGTCTACTGCTATCAACCGGGCATAAGCCCAAACTCCGGGCTGCCAATGAGAAATTACTGACGAAAAAGCTCAATAACACAATAGGGATGATGCCTGGGTAAAAATAAAGAAATTCTATTTAGTCCGTCAGTCAGATAATAAAAAAATATTAGATACGTATTTTTTGCTTTATCATATTAATAAAAAATGACTTAGATAACTCGCATTAAAGTTCGGGAGTGGGGGCTTGCTACGTCACTTCTACGTATAAAATCTACAAAGACATGACGTCATGCCACATTTTAACTCAATGTATCGCCGTAATCTTTTGATTACGTAGAAAAAGAAAAAATACGTGTCCAATATATTTTAATAACCTACATGACGGACAAAAAATCATTTTTTAGTCATCATCCCTATTGTTCACTGGACCCTACGCTAAGCGTGTCACGTTTGCGACCTCTAAATCAACGAGACAATCGGTAATTATATTTCTTGTTTGTTGCGCCACTTCTTCTCCCCAGCTAATGCACTAGGAAGTGGTGAAGGTCGGGCGTTTTGGGGGACTGTCTTATGTAATTTTGACGTTCAAAAAGTGCTGATTCTCAGCCTAGTTTGAATAAATGACTTTTGATTTCTTCGGCCGTGGGATCAGAGTGCTCCTGGTTTGTTCAATGAAATCTCCAAACGGCTGATTGCCACGCGATGCAAGGGCTGGCTTTGACCTTGGCCAGAGGCAAAGCATTGCCATACAACGTGACAATGCCGCCAGTCTCTTTGGGTACATTACCAGTCGACAGCGATGCGGAGGAATTTTTCGACACCATATTTTAGTTTTAGTTAGGTTAGGTTAGCTCAGGTCAGGAGTCACCAGGGGATCCCCCCACAGCTTATACGTCCTCGTCGTGATCCCCGGGCAACGTCGTGTCTGACCACCGTAACGGAGTGGCAGACCGGCGGCTAAAGTGAGCTGTGAATCGTAGATTTTTATGCGGACGTCTGCGAATTTGGATTTTAATTTTTAACCCGATGTATAAGAAACCAATGCGTGACGCCTCTGGGCGATTCATTGCGAATCGTTCTTCCCAAGGCGATTCAAACGGCCCTTCTCAGGGCCCACCCAACGGCCCTTCTCAGGGCCAATCAAACGGCCCTTCTCAGGGCCACGCCGGCGACGCTACGGCGTCGGAAGCTGACCGCGCACCGTCTGCGGCCAGCTTGTTTAGCAGGCCAGACGAGTTGTCGGACTCCGACGACTCCAGTATGGACGCGTCGGCGGCTGAAAGCGGCTGCCTCAAAAGGAAAGGGGCCGATCTGAGGCTCGGGTCCGAGGGCTCCTCGGAGTCGGCCAGAAGCAAGCCGAAGAGGAAGTTGAAGTCCAAAAAGGCTTCGACTTCCTCTACCCACGATGTGGGCTTGGTGGACGCCGAGCGCCAGCTAGATCTGGCGAAAAGGGTACAACTACAGCAAGACCTGGAGGAGAGGGTCGCTGCGAAGGAGCGCCAGGCGCAAATCGCCAGGTCGAGGTCTGGCTATGGTGCATCTAGTGTGCTGTATGCCGACCACTCCCTGGCGGAACTGGAGCGCATGGCGCAGGAGGACAAAGAGGAGGTCTTGGAGGTCGCCTCAAAGTCCTCCAACTTGAAGGGGACCTTCCAGAAGGCCCTCAAATGCCGGGCCGCCAGCTTGCACGGCATTGTCCTGGAGCTGGTGAAGCGGACGGCCACGGACGAGACGCGGCAGCTGCAGGCAAGGGTGGATCGCCTGCAAGCGGACAACAGCCAGCTACACCAGAGGCTGGCTGAGGCCGCGGCCCGGCCTGCCCAGCCTGCCCCAGGTCCGGCAGTAGGAGGCTCCTCCTCCTCCCCTTCCAACCTTGAGGATATAATCCGCAAGGTTGTCATGGAGGAGAGGGCCTTCATCAGAGCCTGCTTCGCAGGCATCGAGGACCGGCTCTTGCCGGAAAGGCGGCTCCGACCGCCGCTAGCGGCGGATAAGAGTCCTCCGTCGAAGGAGCCGGAACCTGTGCCTCTAGCAGGCTCGGCATCGCGTGCGCAGCCCCAGGCCGTGAAGCCCTCCAAGGGCAAGGGCAAGAGGACCAAGGTGGCTCCTCAAACCCCCACCACAAGTGCGGAGGGAGCGTCTGGGTCGTCTGCCACCCCAGCAGCCACCCAGAAGGCGCAGGAGGAAGACGCCCTTCTTCCCTCCACCACCCCGTCCAACCAGTCGTGGACGGAAGTGGTCAGGAGGGGAAAGAAGGGTAAAAAGTCGGCCTCCAAGCCCGCTGCGACTGCTCCCGCAGCCAAAAGGGCTCCAGCCAGCGGGAGGAAGCTAGTTCCTCCCAAAACCGCGGCCGTCGTGGTGACCATCACCCCGGAGGCCGTGGAGCGGGGCGAGACGTACGAGTCCGTCCTAAGACGGGCAACCGGTTGCAAGTTTCAGGGAGGCGGCCAACTTGGCCTCGGCGGGCGGATCCTTGGTCGCGGGGAGGATCCGCCGCCTAGGTTTAACGGTGGTGCTGCACAAGACCGAGGCCGTGTTCTTCCACGGACCTCGGCAGCGCCCCCCACCTGACGCCCACATCTTCGTGGAGGGCGTCAGAATCGGGGTCAAGTCCCAGATGAAATATCTGGGCCTTGTACTCGACAGCAGGTGGCGCTTCGGTCCACATTTTAGTGGGCTGTCGTCGCGCCTGCTGAAGGCCGCGGGCGCACTGGCGTGGCTGCTTCCCAACCTGGGGGGGCCCAGCGCACGATGCCGGCAACTTTACGCCGGAATCTTGAAGAGTATGGCCCTCTACGGGGCGCCCATCTGGGAGGACTCCCTCCAAAGGAGGGAGAACGCCGCCGCCCTGCGGGCGCCCCAAAGGGCCATAGCCCAGAGGGTGGCGCGGGCCTACCGCACGGTGGGCTTCGCGGCAGCATGCGCTCTGGCCGGCACCCCACCTTGGGAACTCCAGGCGTGGGTGCTCGCCAGAGTGTATGAATGGACGGCGGGGCGGAGGGCGAGAGGAGAACGCCCCGCCCCGGAAGAGCGGGAAGCCGTCCGGCGGGAGGCGAGGGACGCCATCGTCGTCCATTGGACGTCGGACCTCGCCACCGCAGCCTTCGGCCGCCGAACCCTCGACGCAATTGGGCCGGTCCTGCGAGACTGGCTCGAGCGGTCGCATGGGTTCCTCTCCTTCCGCCTGGTGCAGGTGCTGTCCGGACACGGTTGTTTCGGATCGTACCTGCACCGTATCGGGCGGGAGGAGACGCCGTCGTGTCACGACTGTGGCGCGGCGGAGGACACGGCGCAGCACACTCTCGAGGTGTGCCCGTCGTGGTCCGGGCCGCGCCGCAGTCTCACGGCGGCGATCGGAACGGACCTTTCACTCCCCGGCTTAATCAACGCCATGCTGGGGGATGAGGGGTCCTGGGCGGCAGTCGCCTCCTTCTGCGAACACGTCATCTCCCAGAAGGAGGCGGCGGAGCGCGCGCGGGAGGAAGACCCTCTCGCGGCGCCGCTCCGAAGGCGGAGGAGGGGTCGAAGAAGACGTCAGTATGACAGTCATCTCCGACTCCTCCCAGGTGGAGGCCAGCAGGCAACGGGTGCGGGGGCACCCTCGCCTGTATTGCACAGGCCTCCACCAGTGTCGGACGGGAATGGCCAGGTGTTCCCGGCCATTCCCGTAGCCCCCCAGCCTGGGGGGCATGCGGGGCCTGCCAGCTAGGCGGGCATGCGCCGGGAGGGTTGTGGAAGTAAAGGATGAGCCGGTTTCCCATGGCCCTCCCATCACGGCGATGCGGGAACACCGCTGAGTTTTAGTGGGTATACTGCCACTCTGGCAGGGAGTCCCACATACTCCGTGTCGTCCCCCGACGAGCGGAGATGCGTAATGTCATTTCTCAGCGACAAAAAAAAAAAAAAAAAAAAAAAGGTCAGGAGTCACCAAATGGCGGACTGCGGTCCGAATCCGGACCGCCAACCTATTTTGTGCGGACCTTAGGTAAACAGTTAAAAAGACCAACATTTTTTGTTTTTTCATTAAAACACACTTCTAAGTTAAAAATATATAACATCACATCACAGGGGCGGTGGGCGTAAGTTGATAACCTGATATATTTTGATATAAAGGAGATTCATGGAGTTTCTTGCCCGTTCTTCTCCATAGGAACCAATAACGCTTTGGAATGGGCATCTAGCTTCATCTTTCTGACCGACCTCCTTGCAGTTCAAATAATAATATAATATTCAGTCTGTATTATCCCATTGCAGGGCAAAGGCCGCCCTATCCTTTTTCCACTCAACTCGATCCTGAGCCAACATGGACCAATTCCTCCTATAAGCGTCAATTTCGTCCCGCCATTTACTCCTAGGTCTTCTGCGATGCCGTTGGACGTTTTCAGGAACCCATGTTGTGGTGATCTCAGCCCACAATGCATCCAACATGCGGCAAACGTGTCCGGCCCAGTCACATTTGAGCTTGGCTGCTTTTTGGGTGACGTCAGCGATTTGTGCCTTAGAGCGCAGTATCGTGTTCCCTATCCAGTCGGTAAATCAAACTCCGAGGATACTGCGCTCCATCGCTCGCTGGCAAATCTCGAGTTTGGTCCTCTACTGAACTGTCAAAGACCAGGTTTGAGCGCCATATGTAAGGAGAGGCAGAATGCACATGTCCATTTATTGCAAATTAGAAGATCTCCTCTCAAAATTGCCTGTAAATAAATGCTAGATAATCTACATAGTTACTTACTTCTCATCGTCCTTAGCCTTAGCTATATGGCTAAATATATGCGCGAAGGAGTTCGGAATGATCCCCCGCAACTCAGGCGCAGTATTGCTGCCGGCCATTGTGTACGTCTTGCCGGTACCAGTCTGTCCGTACGCGAAGATGGTACCGTTGTAACCCTTCAGGACTTGTTCTACGATTGGCGACGCTGTTTGTACGTAGATGTCCATCTGAGGAGAGAAAGAGGGAGTTCTGGTAAAGGTCAAAAAAAATCTCTATAGATTTTGAGTTTGAGTTAGTAAAGTACTACCTCATCATCTGCCTTTTCCCATGTTGGGGTCGGCTTCCAGTCTAAACGGACGCAGCTGAATACCAGTATTTTACACGGAGCGACTGCCTATCTGACTTCCACAACCCAGTTACTGAGTAGTACGATACCCCTTGGTAAGACTGGGTGTCTGACTTCCGGGCTTCTGACGACCCGTAACGACTGTCAAAGATCCACGAATGACATGCCGGGACCAACGGCTAAACGTGCTTTCCGAGGCACGAAGGGGTCTCGGTATGTACAGATCAAAGGTCAAAAAAATCTCTATATATTTCGAGGTTAGTAAAGTACTACCTCATCATCTGCCTTTTCCCATGTTGGGATCGGCTTCCAGTCTAAACGTACGCAGCTGAATACCAGTATTTTACATGACGCGACTGCCTATCTGACTTCCACAACCCAGTTACTGAGTAGTACGATACCCCTTGGTAAGACTGGTTGTTTGACTTTCGGGCTTCTGACGACCCGTAACGACTGTCAAAGATCCACGGAATGACATGCCTGGACCAACGGCTTAATGTGCTTTCCGAGGCTCGAAGGGGTCTCGTAATGTAATGGATGGTCACCCATCCACGAGCCGACCGCGGCAAGTGTAGCTGAACCTTCGATCGACCCGTGCGGCTGTATCTATTGTTATTGGTCATTGAGGGTACAGTTTTTAACCCTGCAGTATTATTTTCCTGAACTCTTGAAATTGTAATGAAAAAAGAATAAGTATTTCTACTTCGTCTCTTCGGTCGGCAATGCATTATGCAGGGTAACATTTCAGATTTCCGTAATTAACTATCGGCATTGGTATTAATACGGCATAACACTCACACATATCGACGGTTAAGAATCAATAGTGTCTATCTCAATAAAGTTAACTTTACTGGAGATAGCAAAAGGTTATAAAAAATACACATACTGTTAACTTACATGGAATTTCTATAGCGAATAACTATAGCCATTTTGTGAATTTTGAGATAGTGCCTATATAGGCCATGCCAAATTAAACTTTAAATAAATAAATGCATGTAGCATTAAAAAGTAAAAAAACGTAAAAAAACTGAGATAGACACTATTGATTCTTAACCGTCGATATGGCAAGGCAATATAACGAAAGGTCCAACTTGACAGATTACCATTTTGATATTTTCTCCATGAGTTTTGCTTCATACGTCCTCTATGTAAACAGTGCGAAGAGTGCACGTCAATAGAGCTCTAATTGGTATGTTTTGTAGTGTTCTAGATTTAGGTCTATTAGTTCATATGTGAAAGTCATGCATACCTGTTATTTGCATGGCTAGTAAAATGCCTACATTTGATGTTACTTAATTTGAATTGTAAGTGACTGCTGTTGGTGTGCTTATCCTAACTTCCTAACTTCAATATTATAAATGCGAAAGTAAGTTTGTTTGTTTGTTTGTTACCTTTTCACGCCTAAACCACTGAACCGATAATCCTGAAATTTTGTATATACGTTGACAGGTGTACAGACACGGACATAGGGTACCTTTCATCCCGGGAAAGAGTACTGTTCCCGAGGAAAACAACAATAACGTTCTTTATGATAATAGATGGCGCCACGTGTCTTTCGAATCAAGTTTGAATTATATTATTATAGAAACTTGAGTAGTGTGTTATGAGTTTTTTAATTTTTATTTAAGTACCTAATACATTTTGTGAGTCAGAGTGTCGATAGACCGGTTTTTCATCTTCCTAACTAAATAAATGCGAAAGTGTTTGTTTGTTGATTACGCTTTCACGCTAAAACGGCTAAACGGATTTGGATGAAATTTGGCACTTGCGTAGACCGTGACCTCGAGAAGGACTTAGACTACTATTCATCCTGGATTGCAGACGAAGTCGCCGGCAACAGCTAGTTACAAATAAATAAATATGATCAGGTTCGAATTTGATCAGGTTTTTAATTGGATCCGGAAAACCATTGTCCATTGGCCACCTATTTCATTTACATACATACAAATAAATAAAATTGAAGCGTCTGTTTCTAATGTCAAAATAACAGCTTTTTACTAAATGCATTTGAGTTTTATACAGTATTTATACCATTTTTTTTTAATTTATCTTTCTGTGTCTGTCCAGCTAATCTCCGAATCGGCTGGACCAATTTTGACGAGACTATCACTGGCAGGTAGCTGATGTTATAAGGAGTAACTTGAGACTACTTTTATTTATAGAAAAGAGTTAGGGTTCCGCGCAAAAATCAAATTGACTTAATCGGTCCATTAGATTCGGAGCAAATTAGCTGTGACAGACGGACAGACAGACACACGAGTGATTCTGCAAGGGTTCCGTTTTTTCCTTTTGAGGTACGAAACCGTAAAAATTGATTTTGTTGTATATTTATTTGTTACGCTTTCACGGCTAAACAGCTGAAGCGATTTTGATGATTTGGTATGGAGATACTTAGAACCCTGAAGAAGGACATAGGCTACTTTTATCGACATACAACGCGGGGCGGAAGCTAGTCTGAAATACTGATACTCATTTGCATCCGGGTAGCTACGTATCTAATGGCAATAGACTATTTATTTCTTTAAGATAAAGATTAAGATATTATATTAAGATACCACCTATCATGTCGCAGGTCGTGGGTTCGATTCCCACCCAGGATAAATATTTGTGTGCATGAACATGTCTGTTTGTTCTGAGTCTGGGTGTAATTATCTATATAAGTATGTATTTACAAAAAAAAAAAGTAGTGTATGTAGTATATCAGTTATCTGGTTTCCATAGTACAAGCTCTGCTTAGTTTGGGATCAGATGACCGTGTGTGAATAATGTCCCAGGATATTATTATTATTATAATTTCTATCACATATGTAACTCGGGAAAGTTGTGTCGACGATACACCTCTGCTTACATCTTCAAACAATACCTAGAGGCGTAATCCTACTATAATTTATAATAAATGCGAAAGTTTGGATGGATGTTTGTTACTCAATCACACCAGAACGGCTGACCGGATCTGGATGAAATTTGGCACAGAGATAGATTATGATCTGGAATTTATTTCGGAAAAATGTACGATTCCCGTGGGATAATTTCCAACATCTACGCGGGCGAAGCCGCTGACAAAAGCTAGTATTATGATATTTTAATGAGCAGAGCAACTGAAATAGATTGCATTTCATTGACAGCACCCACGCTGGTCGTTATAATCTGAACCGGGTTACTGGGTCAGCCATCTGAGGGGGGACCAACGCCCCGTTATAGACTAAGATCGTTGTGTACTGATGAAAAACCGATCAGAGGTGAGCGAAACGATTTTATGCACTTTTGGCCATTTATTTTTCATAAAAATTATATGTAAATAATTATTTTTATTTGTATGTTAAATAAATGCCATAAATCCTGAGACTATGGTACGAGTAAATCTCTTCACATCCGATCATTTTTGTTTTAATTATTAAGATTGTATTATATTTTATAGGCACTAGTCCCACCAGTCCCACAGCCAAGGATGAGTGAGAAGCGAGTAGAGCTAGAAACTAGTAACGAGTTGGCGAGCAACGAGCAGCGAGTGAACAACGCGACGGCGACAAGCGATTACTCGCTGGTATGCGTATGAAGCGCGAGTCTTTCAGCGAGTGCTCTGCCCACCAAGCAAGCGTCGCTGAGCGAGTACTCTCTTTGATAGCTCTTGTCGCTGCGACAAACGAGTGCTCGCGCGTGGTGTGAACAGTCAGCGATCAACTATTAATATGTGCATCTCTTTTGTTTACACGGAATGTATATCTATTGTACGTTTCTTGAGCGAGAATATAGCCGATAGGTAGTCGCTTCCTCGATCTACAAGTTTAATCTCAATAGAATCTATTTTTAAAATAAATTCTATTTTTGAATCAGATCGATCGTCGCAAGAGTTCCGTTTTTAAATGATTCACGAGTGAATCATCAATTCATCACAGACTAAATGCATTTCCTTTCCTGTTTAATAAAATACCTTCATATTTATTCAATCTCTGGGTGTACTATAAATACTATGTGTGTATGGTCCGGTAAGTTTAAATACAGTAAAGCTATAAGGTACGGTTGAAGTAAAAATCTCCCGAGCCCTTTCCCGACTATGTTGGGGTCGGCTTCAAGTCTAACCGGATGCAGCTGAATACGAGTATTTTAATGGAGTGACTGCTTATCTAACCTCCACAACCCAGTTACTGGGATAGTTAGACTTTCGGGCTTCGAATGACCCGTAACGACTGTCAAAGATCCGCGAATGACAGCCGGGACCAACGTCTTAACGTGCTTTCCGAGGCACGGAGGAGTCTCGGTATGAAAAGATGGTCACCCATCCACAGACCAACCCCAGCAAGCCGTACGGCTTTTATTACTTAAGACTGAAGTATGAAAGTTCTAATGTAAGTATACCTAATAGATTCATCAAAACATCGGTAAAATCCTAAAAACCACGACCAGAGACCGTATTATGAAGAATTAATGCCATCATTTTTCCAGTGCTAGAGAGAGAGACGGAGCTATACATGACCTATAGCACCATCCCTTTTTCGCAACGGAATCATGATGGCATTGAGCATATTATGTAGGTCTAAGCAAATACCTCCTCCATATGTATTTATGTACGGAGTGTGTACTTTATTCATTGCCACATAATGTACAAAGATATGCACTCGAAAACGCGGAAATAACTATCTGATTAATATTCAGTTACACACTTCCTGAAATCGTAAACAAACGCTATCCATTTTAACAGTTAGATAACATAGCACAACGCCTGTATTCTAGTCCCCGAAGGGCTAGACAGAGGTGTATTTGTACATCCTCATTTCGCCACAGATGTTTAAGTCCGACGTAATAGATAACCTATTCCCATTTACTGGGCACAAATCCAGACTCAGAGATGCTACTGAGAAATTCCTAATAGAAAAACTCAATAAGACTTTTCCCGACCTAGAAATCGATCCCATGATTTCTACCGTCATTACCTACACTTAAGTACGACCATTAGACCCCAACGAGGCAATCATAAAAAATCCGCCATTTTGAGTGGTCATTTTTGGAAGTGGAGGTCGACATTTTAGACTGGTTTGTTTGACGCCAAGTTTGAAAAAGAAGGAGGTAAAGAGACCTATGCTATGTGTTCCTTTTGATATACCATAACTCTAGGATATTAATGATACCATAATTTTGAACAACTTTTACTACAGGACCAAACTTGATCTCGAAAAAAAAAATCTACAGTCCCATACATTCATGTTCGCAAAACTCGTCAAAATGCAGGCAGCTGATTTTTTCTTCGCGATTTCAGGTTTGGTCCCATAGTAAAAGTTGTTTGTTGAAACCTATGATCACTTTTTATTGATTTCCCTGCAGTTTTAATTCATCATAAAAACAACGCGCTACTACATAATTCTAGTCTCAAACAAACATTTCTATCTTAAACGCAATATGTCCTTGAGAGTAACATTGGCAACTGTTTCTGACGAAACGATGACAGGAACGCGACGTTGCCGCTCCGTCGTATTACGTTGTAGCTAACGTAAGCCGCGGGACGGCAACGGCGCTCGATTTTCTTTAATTTTTTTCAGCAAAGGTTTACGCTCGACGACGAACATTATTTATGCAAAAATTATATTCTTGATGCAATTTTGGCGTAGATTGAAAGATTTTTATTTTACTGACATAGTGATACCTATAGTAGCTTCTGGCTATACGATAACAGCAGCACGGGTCGACCGAAGGTTAAGCTACGCTTGCCGCGGTCGGTTCGTGGATGGGTGACCACCCATTAAATATCGAGACCCCTCCGTGCCTCGGAAGGTCCCAGCTGCCATTCGTAGCTCTTTGTCGTTATGGGTAGTCAAAAGCCCAAAAGCATAGATATGTATAAGAAAGAAGCCCACAATTCTAATAACCTGACTCACCAAACGGTATCGTGTTACCCAGTGACTGGGTTGTGGAGGTCAGATAGGCAGTCTGACCTCCACAACTCAGACTTCAAGCCGACCCCAACGTAGGAAAAAGGCAAAGAAATATACCGAAGAGATGCCGAAATATACGTATATCCTTATATATATAATTCTTATGTACGTGTGTTTGCCACCTAACTCTTCCTAAACGGCTGGACCGATTTGGATGAAATTTTGTGTATATTTCAATGGGCTCCTGGATGGTTTGAAAACACAATTGGACCCGGTAGGTGGCGCTGCTGAGCCGGTACGAAGTTCACCGAGTCAGCTAGTCTATATCTATATAAATAAAAATCAATTGCTGAATGTATGTACGCGCATCACTTCAGAACGGTTGCACCTATTTGGCTCTTTTTTTTTGTTGTTTGCGATTGTCAGGACAAGGTTTGTATGAAAGAAAATGTTTTAAAACTTGCTGGGAAAATTGGTTATTGGTAAAACACCAACAACCTCTTAACCGATTTACAACGACCAATCGTTATAAAGATCAATATATAGGTTAAAAAAAAGTATGGCGAATACCCTGAATTTAAAAAGAATAATGACCGGATACGTTTTGCTAAAAAATTAGTATGATACGAGATAAAAAAAAGTTTCAGTAACAACTGGGTTAAGGGGTCACTGTACTCATCATTATGAACAACTTTTACTATGGGACCAAACCTGAAATCGCGAAAATAAAATCTGCTGTTCAGTACATTTTGACGAATTATGCGAACATAAATGTACTGAACAGCTGATTTTTATTTCGCGATTTGAGGTTTGGTCCCATAGTAAAAGTTGTTCATAATGATGAGTACAATGACCCCTTAAGAGGTTGTTGATGTTTTACCAATAACCCTGTATAAAAATGAAACCCTGTTTCCCTTGGTCACTCCATAACTTGAGAACGGCTGGACCGCTTTGGTTAATTGTGGTTTTAAAATATTTGCAATAGTTCGAATTAGGTTCTTATGGGCAGAAAAATTGGAAGTTTGCCGGAAAATTGGAAAAATCGGGAAAAACTGAACGTCTTTTTTGTATGAATTATTAAAATTTGGACAGGACAACGTCTGTCATGTTAGCTATAAGTACCCTGAGTTTCTAATTCAGATATTTTTTGTAAACAAAGGTGATAACAGACCAAAAAATATCTTCTTAATGGTAAGTAATTCCCAAAAAATGACGGAAAAGGTTAGATTTTCTTTTAAGTACTGGTTTTTAGAAATAATAATGTAAAAATGATCACACCGTAATAATTTTTAGAAATTTTCGGTTTTAAACAAAGTTTTTAATAAGTGGAGATTTTCTGGTATGAAATATTTTATGATACTGGTAATACTGCAGGAGTTTCTAACATTTTCAAATTTCGTTTGACAGAACGTCTCAGTTGCGTCTTTTCCCGTGGTATTTTCAATTCATTCGTTTTCTTTTCCCCGATCAAGTTCACGTTGCGTGTTTGTTAATTTTGCTGTGTTGTTGTTATTATCATCGTGTTACTTGTTAACCTTGTTGTTTCCTTGTTTTGGTTGTGTTAAATTTTATGAAAAAATATTTTGTACCACTGTCCTGTCATTTTGACAGTGACATTTCTTGACGTTACTTTGTTTACAAAAAAATATCTGAATTAGAAGAGACTCAGGGTATAGTAGCGAATAAAATGTGACGATAGACCAACAGAAATTTATTTATATTTCCACCCAAATTATTATAGATTGACGCACTAATTCCATCACTCGCTTACAGGACCAGTCACTTTTAATTCGACAAAGTTCGTTTTTTTTTCCGAAAATAAACGATGAAACCTTTGAACGTTGTCACAGCTCTGTATTGTTAAACTGTGCCGTTATCGTACTGTAAGTAACGTTGTTATAATTCTGTTATCAGAAGTGCAAAATAGGGTTATTTTTATCTATGACTAACTGTACTTCCCGTTGTTAACTGAATATTTCCGCATCAATTTTGCAATTTATTTATTACATAACTATCTATGTACCTGACTGCCACAAAGGGCAAAGGGCTATTAACAGCGCCCTTGGCCCATTAATCTACAAATTTTAACTTTTATTTTCCCCTCAAAGGATGTGATGACTGATTGTAGGGTATTTTGATACGCTGATTACGAATATAAATTCAGTTTTTCCCCATCACATCCAGTTTTCTCGCAAAATCCCTTTTTATTTTCGCCAAAAAAACACACTTTTGTTAGGACACAAAATTTTATTTAATTCATACTCGTACATAACTTAATTGATTCAAAATACTAAATATTTATTACAAATATATAATTACACATAAAACAACGGTTAAATATTTTTGTGGTATCTTTTCTTATTTTCACCAAAGCTCCGATTTTGAGACTTTCTCCTCATTAACAAATTATCTAAAATTTTACGTTTTTTCGAGCTATCAATTTAGGCCATTAACTGAATTACATAAATTCTACTAATTTTCTTATTCTTCGAACGAATTACAATCAAAATCATACTTAATTAGAGCGAGTCATACGTATAATGCGGTCTGCCGCCGCGCGCCGCGCCGGGGCGTCGACATCGATGTTTTCAATAGGTACTAGCATTTCAAAATTAAAAAGGACTCTTTGTGATTTCTTTTTTGATCACGTAAACTAAATTTTTACAATTTACGCTGTTTTAATGTCTACTTTCTCAAATATATTTTTTTTTATATGCTCTTTTCTATATGTGAAAACTATTAACTGGCCCTAATTTTGTTATTCTCAATCGCGCAAAAATGTTTAGCTGTAAGATTTCCAAAAACTGTAAAATAAAATCAAATAAATAAACCATTAATGAGAATCACTTGACAGCTCCTTACTGACGATAATTAGAACTCAACTTTATGCGAGAAAAAAACATTAACATTAGTTTTTGATTGAGTTAGAGTTGGAGTCTGAAATAAAAATGATAAATAGCAAAAAAATCGACGATGGAATTTTTTATTCATACCTCGGAGACCTGAAGTGATTTCTGTTTTTTTTTTATATTAGCGGACAGGCAAATGCTGTTACCCACATTTGTATGTTACATTCCCGTATACTCGTACATCTAAAATAGGTAAATTTTTCTGCATTCCAGTGTTGGTAGGGGGACAGTTTTGCTTATTTTGTCGAGAAATTCGAAAAAAAAAACGTTCAGTGTACCTTGGAAAGTTCGTGTTTAGATTCATAGCTAATTCAAAAATATTTCTACGTACGTAGATTGCTATATGTTGGGACACCAACAATACAAAACAAAATATTACCAACATAGCTAATCACAGTGAAGCCCTATGACGTTTGCCTTGAGACGCACACCGCGCCACAAATACAGCGTTATTTGATTTGAAGTATGTCATTGTGTGATTTGAAGTGTGCCATTTCTATAAGTATGTTTTTCTTTTTTGTATATTGACACGTTGTTTTTATATAACTATATACCTACAGATTTTTGGTCCATTCAATTCTGAACTGAGGATTTGAAGTTCTCAAAAAGCTGCCTAGCCTTTATCCATCTATTTTGGGGTCAGCAGCGGCTTCCAGTGTAATCGTGTGCAGCCGAATAGCAGTCTTCTTCCTGGAACAACTGCCTATCTGACCTCCACAACCCAGTACAGGCAGCTCAAACAGGTGAAAATATTAGAAATCCTTATGCTTCTATGGAAAATTATCTTGTTTCCCTGAATAGGTACGCTGAATAGTTTCAATCAAACCTTAATCTGTTTTGAAACAAAGAAAAATGTATTCCAACGGGATGAATCGACGACCTAAATGGTTATCTGGGGCAAGTTGCAGGGGGAGGGGGAGGTCCAATGTAAGTACCTGGAGGCACTTGGGAAGCCATTGTTCGGTTGTGGACTGCGATTGGCTGATATGGTGAGTCTGACAATGAAGTCAGCGAAATAGAACAGAAAATAGTTTATCGTTCAGCTTAAAATATTAGCTATACAGCTTTTGTGAAAATGACAATGAGACCCCTCCGTGCCTTGGATAGCACGTATCAAGCCGTTGAACCCGCCTGTCATTCTTAAATCTTTGACAGTCATTACGGGTCGTCAGAAGCTCGAAAGTTTGACAACTAGTCTTACCAAGGGGTATCGCATTACCCAGTAACTGGGTTGTGGAGATCAGATAGATAGTCGCTCCATGTAAAATATTGGAAGCCGACTCCAAAATGTTGAGAAAAGGATAGGCAGATTGGTTTTTGACAATGTCAGTGCCAGAGAACCACAAACTAGACAGTAAGGGAGTACTTATTCACGTAGAACGCTGGTAACCGGCGCCGAAATGCCAGCACTTCTCAGTGCCGACAACCGCTGATCGGCCGCAGGCAGTTTTCATAGTTTTTGCCAAATCAGAGCGAACCGGCGCCGACTAATCAGATAGGAACTAGTCAGCGCTTATCGGCGCCGCCGCCGGTTTGGCAAAAAGTATGAAAACTGCCTGCGCCGACCAGCGATGACCACCAGCGCTTGACGGCAGCCGGCACCGAGAAGTGCTGGCATATCGGCGCCAGTTACCAGCGTTCACAGGACGGTGTCTTTGGAGAAGTAGGTTTCGAGGCAGATTCCAATAATCGCAATAACTCGATTTTGGATTAGTTTGAGTTGTGCCACCCTTTATCTAGGTGAGCGATATATATTTTGAATGTTATAGTATACCCAGGTAACTCCCATGCCTGACTAGAATATTATTTTGCAAAGCGACAGCTAGAACCTATCAGTCCAAAACATTTAAATGTGAATTACACACACCTATTACGCCGCAGGTCGTGGGTTCGATTCCCATCCAGGACAAACATTTGTGTGCATGAACATGTCTGTTTGTCCTGAGTCTGGGTGTAATTATCTATATAAGTATGTGTTTACAAAATAATAATAATAAATATCTCGACTTAGCACACGAGGTTGTTGACATATGGAATGTGAGCTCGGCTGTCATTGTGCCGATTATCGTAACGGCCAATGGCCTGATGGCCGAAAGCCTCGACCACCATCTCTCAAGGCTCTCGTTAGGCGGTTGGATCAAGGGCCAGATTCAGAAGGCAATACTCCTTGATACGGCCCGCATCGTGAGGAGGTTCCTATCTCTGCAGCCCTAACCACCGGTGGCTTGGACCCTGCTCCCGACACCGGCGGACTACTATTTTATATATTTTTAAATGTTTTTTTTTATATTTTTCAAGAAATATTAAAAAAAATATTTTATAAGAAAAGAAAATATGAATAAACGAAATAATAATAATAAAATTTATTTATTACCAAAAAGGTTACAGACTTATATGTACTTAGTTAAGAAAAGGTATTATTAAAAACTAGTGGTAGGAGATAAGTACAGAGCAATAATCTATAAGTAATTCTCTATCTGTGACTGTCCACGAGAAAAGGTACCTTATGGTCGTTGGCACTTACGACATTGTGCTTATTACAAGCTAAGTAAACTGTACGATTTGTATTTCTGAACGGCTTAAGCGCCGATGACCATAAGGTACTTTTTCATGCGGATTGTCACATCTATCTATTTATCTATACAAAAAGTAGCGTATGTAGTATATCAGTTATCTGGTTTCCATAGTACAAGCTCTGCTTAGTTTGGGATCAGATGACCGTGTGTGAATAATGTCCTAGGATATATATAATTAATAATACGAGTATAGTGCCCATTACAAACGTAATCATTTACCTATCTACAGCACCAAACTATGTCATATCAGGTCGCGGCCTTACACCCCCTCCCCCCCTCCCCCAGGGGGTGTAGTTGCGGGGGTGCGGGGTTGCAGTGAATCCACTTGGGCATTCAGGTTATTAGGTCATCCCGGTGTTGGCGCATTTTAGCTATAGCCCCACAATCGTAGTAGATAGTGTAATGCTATTTGTAACATAACATCAAGCCTGTAATTATCGAAGGGTTAGATTAGGCAGAGGTGTACCATCGACAAAACTTTCCAATTTTGAAAATCTTTTGTTTGCAAGCTGCAATATTGTACTTATGACAAAGTAAAACAAAGGATCATAGAGGCTACACCTAGTTTTAGCCGGCTAGAACTAGATATAGGTAAAAAAGGGCTGAAAGGTAGGTTAGGTTAGAACTATGACCACCGAACCAGCACCCTAACTGCGTAACACACTGTCAATCGGAATCTGAATCATTTTGAAACAAATTGCTAATCCATTGCTTCATCTGTTCGAAAAATTTGTCCGCTCGACTACGTAAATAACGCAGTGAATGTTGCCGAACTGTCAAAATGACACCGATTCCGATTCATAGTGTGTTACGCAATTGCAACGCAATTATTACTTAGGCACAAGCTCGTCACTTAGCCAAAAACTTTCAATAAATATAAATACTTAATTAATTTAAAAATATAATAACCTAACCTAACTATTAAAAAAAAGTCACTGCCACGTTGTACGGCAATACTTAGACTCTGGGCAAGGTAAAAGCCAGCCCTTGGGTCACAGGAAGTGTCAACCAGCCGTTTAGCGATTTCTTTGAACAAACCATGAGCACTCGGACCCCACGGCCCGAGGGTTTCAAACCCAAACGGCTCCAGTTATTTTCACTTTAATAATAATTAGTATGGATTCATATCTTGTCAGTTTGAATGCCAAATTATGACACAGCCTTGCAACTAACAAATTGGATCTTAAGACCCTGAACTAGTTTCCACAACTCAAGGGTGTCTTTACTTCAATATAGTACACGAGGCACATGGTAACTGAAAATCAATAAGGCTGACCTAATAACCTACTTGTTTTCTAGAACAATTCGTTCACAATTTTGTTGTTTTCATGAGAGCAATAATAAAGTGAGATTCATAAGAGTAATTCATCATTCTCCTGTCCTTGTCCCAATTTATTTGGGGTCGGCGCATCATAACTTTTTCTTCCATACTTTTCTATTAGTCGTCATCTCAGTAGTCACTCCCTTTGTAGCCATGTCATCTTTCACACAGTCCATCCATCGTTTCTTTGGTCTTCCCTTACTCGTATAGCCATCCACATTCATACTCAAAACTTTCCTCGTCATAAGATACCCTATACAGGGTTATTGGTAATTGGTAAAAAAATCAGCTGTTCAGTACATTTTGACGAATTATGCGAACATAAATGTACTGAACAGCGGATTTTTTTTTCGCGATTTTAGATTTTTTTTTTTTTTTTTATTTGTGATGGGTTTGCTCTTGACTCTAGTCTAGGTCAGAGGTGACAGAGACAAAGTCGACGATGGAGTGAGCTTACCCAGAAGAAGCCTGTTCACTCTCACTTTGAAGAGATTAGGGTTGTATACGTTCGGAAACACAGACGCAGGTAGTGAGTTCCACTCTTTTGCTGTGCGCATTATAAAAGACATTTGGAAGCGCTTAGTGCGAATTGGTGGAATAGCAACCAGGTAGGGATGGTAACTGGCAGTGCGTCTAGATGACCGGTGGTAGAAGGGGGCCGGTGGAATGAGGTTTGGTCCCATAGTAAAAGTTGTTCATAATGATGACTACAATGACCCCTTAAGAGGTTGTTGGTGTTTTACCAATAACCGTAAAGTACAATACATATTTGTTACGGCCGCGAATCGTACTTTATTTAACATACAACTTAATACTGACTTGCAAATTGCAAAAAACGTAAAAAATAATTAATTTCGTGGGCTACCCTGACCTCGCCTTAAACAAATATGTTACAGACGTCAGAAACCCTTAACACTGCATAATAAAATCGATATCCCGCAACTCGTCAATAATTCAACGACAGCTGCAGCACTCGCCAGTTCCTTTGTTCGAGGCACCTCGAGGTATCCATAGAAGTGCATGGCGTCGTGTTGCTGAGAAGCAATTAAGGCTCGGAATTATTCAGTGGCTGCGGTAGAATAGGCCTTGTTGATTTCAACATTGTAGTTATTTTATTATTGGAGGAGCTTGTGGCTAAGTAATAACAGCCGCACACGGGTCGATCCATCAGGTTAAGCTCGCTTGCCGGGGTTGGTCCGTAGATGGGTGACCATCTTTACATATCGAGACTCCTCCGTGCCTCGGAAAGCACGTCAAGCCATTGGTCACTCGGCTGTCATTCGTGGATCTTTGACAGACGTTAGGGTCGTCCAGAAGTCCGTAAGTCTGACAACCAGTCTTACCAAGGGGTACCGTATTACCCAGTTATTAGGTTGCGGAGGTCAGATAGGCTGTCGCTCCAGGTAAAATACTAGTATTCAACTGCATCCGGTTAAGACTGAAAGCCGACACCAACATAGTTAGAAGAAGGCTAGGCAGATTGAGTTACTTTATTATTATAATAACACTGCCTCTTTGACCTAGTGGTCGCTCCTGCTGAGCATGAGGTTCTGGGTTCGATTCCCGGGTCGGGCAAAGTATTATGGGGTTTTCCATCTGGAATTTCACAGTAGCAGCTCAGAGTCTAGACTTGTGCCCGGTTGATGGCAGTAGGCTCGCCCCCCATTACACGGGAGTTGAAACATAACGGGCGAAATGTGGGTGTACTATAGGTACACCTCTGTCTAACCCTTCAGAAAATACAGGCGTGCTGTGATGATTATAATAATAACATGGTTCTTCCAGTTTTTACTTCAGTACTAATGAATCACCCCTGCTTCGCAAGGGCGCAATGGCGACACTTAAAACCATCGTGTTTAATTTGCTATAGTTAAACTATCTCACTAAGTCGTGTCTTGAAGCCTTTATGTCGTTAATCATAAGGTTTAAATTGCAATAACTAACACGCCTAACAATACAAGTCGTGTGCCCGAAGTGAATTAACTTGCCTCATCTATTTACCCCTTTTAGGGGATGAATTTTCAAAAATCCTTCCTTAGTGCTCACTTTCGTCATACAAGGTGTAATTTAAATAACGCACAACCTCTTAAGGGGTCATTGTACTCATCATTATGAAAAACTTTTACTATGGGACGAAAATTGAAATCGCGAATAAAAATTTTGACGAGTTTTGCGAACATAAAAATGTAGGAAACAGCTGATATTATTTTTTACGTTTTCAGGTTTGTTCCCACAGTAAAAGTTAATAATAATAATAATAACTCCAGTAGGTGCTGGCAGGGATCTTGACCGTACTTCCGGGATTGTCCTGATAGCCGTGGAATACCTCTCCACTCCTCGAGCACCTCAGGAAGTGTTGCCCCCTTGTCGCTATATCACTATGTGCTAGCGGCCGTTTCCTGCGGCCCATTATTGAGTGTGCAAGTCACCCCCTGCCATTTTATCCGTGTATAATATATAACATTGGTCAGGCAGGGGACATAGTTCTTCCATAGTTCAAGTAACCCAATCCACTTTAGCCACCCAAACCTGTAGCCCAATGTTTTGTTTCCACGTACAACAATAGTCCTGCACCAACCGGGGGTTGTCCTTGGGTGCACTTACATAGTGCAGATAGGGATAATCGTCGGCTGGTGCCTCCTCATCATTAAAAATCATCTAAGGGGCCTCTGCGAGTTGGCTTCGGCCCCTCGTATGCCTTCCAAAGGACCGGGACCCCAGGGTCCCGAGATTTATAGAAAAATAATAATAATAACATGGGACATTATTCACACACGGTCATCTGATCCCAAACTAAGCAGAGCTTGTACTATGGAAACCAGATAACAGATATACTACATGCACTACTTTTTTTTTTGTAAATACATACTTATATTAGATAATTAATTACACCAAGTTGTTTGTATTTTGAGTACAATGAACCCTTACACCTTGTATAAGAAACTTGAGCAATATTTCATGCTTTTCAATCCAGCGGTCTGTCAGTGAATCAATCTGCCTAGCCTTTTCCCAACTATGTTGGGGTCGGCTTCCAGTCTAACCGGATGCAGCTGAATACCAGTATTTTACATGGAGCGACTGCCTATCTGACCTCCACAACCCAATTACTGGGTAATACGATACCCCTTGGTAAGACTGGTTGTCAGACTTTCGGGCTTCTGACGACCCGTAACTACTGTCAAAGATCCACGAATGACAGCCGGGACCAACGGCTTAACGTGCTTTCCGAGGCACGGAGGAGTCTCGGTATGAAAAGATCACCCATCCACAGACCAACCCCAGCAAGCGTAGCTTAACCTGATGGATCGACCCGTGCGGCTGTTATTCTGTGAATAAATGAATTTAATTTTGACTAAGCAGACTGGCTCCTCGCTTTCGTTCCATTACTAAAACCTAGCTATTGACTATTAACTAGGAAGGTAAATCAGATCAGTAGAGGTCTTGGCTTAACAGTGTAGGTATTAATGGACAGACAAAGAGATGATACGTTTTATATCAAGTGCGTGATTGTTGCGGTCGACAGTGGCGCGTCCAGCACCCGCAGTCGTCCTGGCACAATCTCCCAATGTTTTTGACGTGTGTTTCCTGCTACCCGAGTCGGGTGACTCCGCTGGCGACAACGTTACCACGCACACCTGAATGCGTATGTATTTAGTGGGTCTTCTTGGTTGCACTTGCATACCAAGCGCTTCGATCGCGAAATGATCCTTGATGGCTTGATGCATCTCTTCTTTTAGCAGGGAATCCGGCTCGAAGGACCAACTGTTGCGGACGATATTGTCCCAGGACGACTGTGGGTACTGGACGCGCCCCTGCCGTTCGCAACAGTAAGTATAAAGAAGTAGTGCAATTTAGAATGTCTAAATAAAAAGTGATGTTCTTCTGAATTTTGCAATAATAACAAAACACATCGCGACCTCGTGTGCCAACTGTGATGATTCGGTGACGTTTCGGTTTTAAATTTTTCCAGTATTCACTCTACTAAGTAGGTATGCATTTGACTATTGAGACGACGCCACTTGCCTTCTATTAGATGGAACTATGAGACGTATCGCCTCTGCCTACCCTTCGAGGAGAATACAGCCTCGTAATAGCCTTTTTACGACGGTCTTTATACCTTTGTTCAACACACAACAGTAGATATTAACGCTAGTCTGAAGCTGTTTTGGGATCATCCTCTTCCCATTATGCCAAATATATTTCAAGTCTGCGCATAATGTCTTTTCCATTCATGTATATCAACCGTCATCTCAGTATTTACCTCCTTTCTCACCATATCTTCCACACAATTCACTGAATCAAATACTACTGAAAAACTAGTTCCTTCACAGACTTATTATTATAAAAAAAAAAAACATCTTCAATGCCAAATAAAGGGTACAAACGAGACATTGTTGCAAGCGTCACTGGCTTCGTCTGCAGACACCCTAGTTCTATGAAACTAGATTAATTGTACAAAGGGGATACTATTCCTATAGAGCTCAATATGTAGATTATTTTATGAATAAAAGGAACATTGTTTGAGAGAATCAGCTGCATTCATCCTGCGAGACGGAGGGGGCTACACAAAGGGTGGTCTGGTCTATAAACGGCCAGTTTCATTTTGGGGAATCAAAACTTGCACACTATAATTGCGAAGTTTCAACTGTTGAATTTATTGTGGTGTTACTAACAGCATGTTTTAAATTGACATAGACTTAAAAATCTTCGTCAGGTTTTTAATGCTTTCCTTTATCAAGTCAGGTTAATAAATACATTATACAAGTCAGTAAAGCAGATTCTATCATGCAATGAGCAGACAAAAATAGCCCTTAAGGTGACGAACTTAATTATTTTGGCTGTCACTATACTTATTGCAAGCAGACTCGAGCAAATGAATACACAGTCACATTATGTTCGATAACTACTTAAGGCGAAAGCTCCAGGTAGCTCGCGAAATTCAAATTTTCTTAGGATTTTTTGCAATTTGCAGGTAAGTATCAGGTTATATGTTGATTTGAATATGATTTGTAACCGTAAGAAATCTGTATTTATAAAATTTTACTCATTAAAATCATCAATACAACTCTCAAGTTCATATAATCCTAATGAATTTGACTATTACTTGAAATCATGACATTTAGGATTATACTAACTTAAGGAGTTGTATTACTGATTCGAATTTTGTAAATAATAGGTGTTTTTTTTTAGAGGTAGAGAACTGTAAAATTGAAATAAAACACAAAAAAATGTTTTTAATATCTGTGAAATGGGCTTTATTTGACAGATAATTTTATGCCATTAATGTTTGAATACGACTTCGGCCATGCGGCCGCCGCGGCTGACCGTACATGGAGTAATCTGGAGTTCAAATTTTCACACACTCTTCGCAGTACGAGTAAATCAGGCTGAATTTCGGCAATAGTGCATCGAATGTTGGCATCCAAGTGCTCAATTGTTACTGGTTTACCGGAGTAGGCATGCGACTTTACATATCCCCAGAAAAAATAAAGTAATGGCTTCAAATCGCACGAATGAGGTGGCCCGATTTCGTGAAATTAGTCGTTTATCAAATATTCCCCTTTAGTAAATTAAGCCAATAAAAAAGTCAAGTTTTCAGTAAACTAGGCGTTGGTGTCAGCCGCGGCAGCCACATACACGGAATCGTCTTCAAACATTAATGCCATAAAATTATCTATCGAATAAAGCCAATTTCATGGATATTAAAGACATCTTTCTGTGTTTTATTTCAATTTAAAGTTCTCCTCCTCTAAAAAAAACACCCGATATAATATATGTTACGCTCGCGAATCATACTTTAATCCCGGAGACGGTAGACTACGTACACTTTTTCATCAGAAATAAATCCTAAATAAAGTTGATAATAAACTTATTCATGAGCGCTTTTACCCACTGATTATTGTCAATGACTTCAATAACTCTCGATAAAGAAGTAGGACCTGTGCCTTGAACCATTTTATTCTCGAAATATACATTACTAACTTCTGCTCGCGACTTCTACCGCATGAAATTTCTAATTTTCCATGACACTCGTCAATAATGTAGCTTCCCATTAGTGAAAGAATTTTCGGAATCGGATCAGTCGTTCCGAAGATTACCCCTACATACAAACTCACTAATTTTACATCTAATATTAGTATAGTTAGATAATCGGCTAGCATTTTACAGTAAGTCTTGTTGGCAAATCCCGAACAAGCAAAATGCCTGTTTAGTTCCAAATGCGTTCACGCGGCGCTGTTACTAATAATTCTATATCGATGGTACGCAATAACGTACTCGGACAGTTCTTGGTAGTGCCGCAGATATCAATGTAAAAGCTAGAATGTTATTATAAATTTCTGCTATCCAGCCAACGCGGGTAAACGCAGTTCTTTTTCGCGGGCAATTGCGTAACACACTATCAACCGAAATCGGTTTCATTTTGACAGTTCAACAACAAACATTGCATTATTTACGTTGTTGAGCAGAAAAAATTTTAGAACATAATGAAGCAATGGCTTAGCTATTTGCTTCAAAATGATTCAGATTCCAATTGACAATGCATTACGCAATTAGGGTGCTGCTGATACAAAGGCTTTCTCTCTGTAAGAGGGTTTGCGAATTTCCTTAACCGTTTTGAGAGCAACGGTGATAGAAATTATTACGTCATGCTCCCTGGCGGAACCACCTTTGCTGTAACAAGTATAAGTTACATGAAAAATTCTATGGAATGTCTATAAAATTCTAGTCCTATTAAAAAAAAGTCTATATCTCTAGTTTCGACGTAAACTTTTATTTAAAGTGGTTGCGCTGCAGAGTATCCTTCCCAGCGAAACCACCATGATATTTCTATTACTATACATAGTATTTGCAAATATATAGTATCAAATAATTCTATAACAATTCTATATTGAACTGGCACCCCTAAATCTTCAATCTAATTTAAATATACGAACCAAACGGTGCCTCAAACTTTGTCTTCGAAATAATCACTAAGTGCCTAGAAATAAGAATTGAAACAACTAGTTATATAAGAAATTAACCACTGTACAACTTAACTTATGTTACACACCAAAAAAAAACATACTTCTTGTTACAAATTATAAAACACGTGAAAAAAAATTAGACTTTGGCATAAATTAATATATCTAACTGCATATTTCTCTTTACATTTGTTCTTGTCACTTGAATTGAAGAATCATCATAACAAAACCATTTGGCGCCACTTTTACAGTGTGCTTTATAGTGTCCTAAGCCACTTGGTAATCCTGGCACATATTCTATGGCGGCCACAATACCTACTGTATTTTTTATTCTCGATCAGAACTATATTGTTTGGTATTTCGGTAATGTTTATGTAGTCACCAATTTCAAAAACTATTAAATGATCACTTAATTTGTATTTCTCAGTAATTACTCCTTTTTTATTATTGCACTGATGATTGGATGAGTTTGTTTTTTCAATCAACATTGAATTAGCTGACTTTTCCAATCCAGTTGCCAGGCTATCTTCTGCCAAAATCAAAATATCGAGTGGCAATATAGGACAAGTTCTTTCCGTTTTGAAGTCACAATCGAGGCATACCTTTTCATGTTTCGCACTGTAAAATTCATTTAATAATAGTCCCTCAAAAATTCGGGTAACATTACAGCTGCAGTCAACAATTCGTATATTATTATTTCGCTTTATTGTTTCAAAAAAATTTGACAAAATTTCAGCTCTTAATCTTAGAACATCCACAGAAGTATCATTTTTAGAAACAGCTTTTACGAGCGTTGAAAATGATGAGTGTTGTGATTTAAGCAATGTTTGAACACAAAAAACACAAATGTATAAGCAACTGCGAATGCTTGCACCGCAGCATCAAAAGCACAAGTATTTTGCAATATTAAGTCTGTAATATTTGTGCGACTTATATTGCCATTTGGCAACAATTGCACGTAATTCTTGTTCCATTTAGGCTTAATTTTTTCTATTGATGATATTTTCTTATCTTCATTAGTTTTATTTCGCCAATTTTCTTCATAAATGGGCGCGTTTTGAAATTCAGATTCCTTTCTAAAGTTAATATCATAATTGTTTTTTGATTCTATAAGTTGGTTTATTTTATCCAATTTTATAAGCTGTTTGTTTTTAGAAGTTTCTAATGTAGACGTGTCGTTATTCGAGGAACACTGTGCCGATTTAATTTCTCCTGATATATAATCGGTGTGTTTCATAATGAAATCATCAACACGCAACAATCCACTTCTTGTGTTTAACAAAAGTTGCTTAATATTTTTAAAGTAACTTTCAACGTTACTGCTGCTAGCTGAATTATTAACTTCTTTATAGAAGGGCAGCATCAAGTTGGTCCAAAGAGGTATACGATAGAAAAGTTTTTTTAAAGTATCTAAGTATAAAGCTTGGAAAGTAATAAATATTTTCGTACCTACATTGAGCTATCACAGAGATCATCATATAACATTTGGCTATCTATTATTTCATCAAGCCAAAGACAATGTGTATAGTCATCATCAATAAAAGTGGCATCTTCTTCGATTATAGATTTTTGAATATTTGATGTTTTCATTTCATCATTATCATTAATCAGTTCAATATTTTTTAGTGCTCTTAGTAAAAATTCCTGAGAAATGTCACATCTTGTTCGTTCTCAGTTTTCTGAACACCGATCAAATCTATTAACAGCCACCGTCACTAAATGTTTTAAAATTTCTTTAAATTCCACGTAATTTGTGCAAATTTTCAAATGTAATAAAATTCTTAAATAAAATTTTTTGACACGTACGTCTACCAACTTGAAACACTGTAGACCATACAAGCATTTTATGAAATGAGATGAATCTAAGCGTAAGAAACAGGTAGGAACATTTTCGGTCTTCCCTTCAAGGACCTTAAAACTGTGACTAACATATTCCTTAGTTGACTTAAAAGTTGTAAAAGCCTTCACGCATGCTCCTATTAAAGCACTTGAGTCATCAGTGATTATTTCTTTTGGCTTAATCATATTATTAATCCAAGTTTTTAACCACGTATGAATAGTTTCTACCGTTTGACTTGCCGAAATCATCTGGGTTACTGGAACTGATGTGGTTTTTAACTTAAGTACTGCCACATATAAAAATAAATGTTTCTCCTGATACTTATCAGAATGTATGGGTGGCATGACTTTCTTAAATATAGAACCTGTAGCATCTAGGCTTATTGCTGTATAGTGCGTTCGTGAAAAGTTTTCATAAAAACGTCGTTATGATTCAGTCCAATAGTACACATAGAATGGATTTAAGTGAATATCTCGCACAACATTGTCATACGGGGGCATACATGTCATAATCCATAAAGCAACTAATACTATTTTATGGAAGTATTTCGACGTATTAGTTGTACTTTTTATGTTTTGCAAACATTTTAGACTCGGCACAAAGGGCGGTTCTTTAGTATCATCGTTTGTGAGTGTTTGATTCAGTATTTTGTTTCTAATGACGATAGCGTATTGATTTTCCAGTTGGGGAGCCAATTGGTTTTTCTTGAATTTCGTGATTCGAATTTTTTTTGGTTCATGTAACAACTGTGAATTTACATTTACCATCTTGCAATGAACTGATACATTGGAATCACCCTTTTTTTCTGTTCGGATTCTAATTGTACCCTTACATTCTTTGCAATATCCATAAGTATTTACAGAATAATCGTCATTGGCTGTATTAGTTTTAAAAACCCATGAACACTGATTCGATGTTTTTTTCCATATATACTCCCTCATAAAATCTGTCCATTTATTTTTTGGCATGCGTCGCTTATTACGAGTGTGAACTGTTCGCTTATTTTTATCATTTCGAGCTTCGCAGTAAAACTCCGGGCGGATATTTTCCCAATCATTTAAATGTAACTCAAAGGAAACGTTTTCTTGGTTGCTGTAAGTCGAATCAGAGTTATTGTCATTATCTATGCAATCACCAGAATCAGTATCACTGCTACTAGTACTGCCACTATTTTTTTTTTCCTCCTGTGTACTATTTTGAATACTGCCAAAAAAATAAGCGTAATTCGTTTTTGCTGAAAAATATAGCGCGCAAGGAGTCATACGAGCACATAATGTTCTACTTATATCTTTGTACACAACACTGCATGAACGAGGCAATTCAGAACCTTTGAAATGTTCTTGATATTGCATGAAAACACTCTTTTGTTCTTCTAAACTCACTGATAATCTCTTTCCACGCTTCATTTTTGTAAACAGTTACACACGCACCTTAGATCGATGTTGAAATTTGCAACGCACTAACTAACAATGATTTCATTAAAATGTGGGTAGTTGATTTTATTAAAGTTCCTTGAATAGGGTAAGTGGGAAGGAGGGATCCTTCTAGTAGTTTTAACGATACACACAATAAGCCGTCACAGGAAAATATAAAAGGAAATAACCATTCTACTAGTAGGTATTCTATAATAAAAATAAAATGACTTTACTGACAGCAGTAAAGGATAATGAAAATTCGTTTATCACTTTATTACTTTATGTGGCCAGTATTAGTAATGGATGCACAGATGTTTCACTTAATATTATTTAATATTACAATAATCTATTAAAACTAATAATTAAAACACAAGAAAATATAATATAATAAAATATTACTTGTATGTTTTAAACTAAACGCCTGAAAGACATTGTATGATATTTGACGTAAACGTTATTTGCTAAAAACTTTAATCTAGGCACTTAGCGACTATTTCGAAGACAAAGTTTGAGGCACCGTTTGGTTCGTATATTTAAATTAGATTGAAGATTTAGGGGTGCCAGTTCAATATAGAATTGTTATAGAATTATTTGATACTATATATTTGCAATTACTATGTATAGTAATAGAAATATCATGGTGGTTTCGCTGGGAAGGATACTCTGCAGCGCAACCACTTTAAATAAAAGTTTACGTCGAAACTAGAGATATAGACTTTTTTTTAATAGGACTAGAATTTTATAGACATTCCATAGAATTTTTCATGTAACTTATACTTGTTACAGCAAAGGTGGTTCCGCCAGGGAGCATGACGTAAATTATTTACACAAAGTAATGCGTCTGCCTGGGGTCGAACCCACGACCTACAACTCTGTAAGTCGGTGCCGTCACCACTGGGCCACCGCTGTTCGTAGTCTAATTGTAATTATACTAGCAACGGTTCTCCCGAACAAGCCACTATGAAAGGTACAGGTTTCAAAAAAGTATTTCAGTATATTTCCCCCGAATAGCAAATTATATTTCGCCCATTTTGCAACAAAAATTAAGACTTTTCGACCTTGCCCTTCCTACAACCATCAAAATAATCATCTGTATCCTTAAAATATCCAATTAGGTATTCCAATAAACTAATTGAATATATTCGAAGCCATTTCTAGGCGTGGCAAGCGCGCGTTGTCTAAATGGGGCAGCGGGGCCGCGCGCAAGCGTACTCCGCGCTGCGCTATTGATCCACTGCAAGGCACGCCACGAAATAACGTGACTGTACCGGACTGTATGTTGTATGTTGGTTTGGTCCTAGGGGGCGGAGAAGTACTCTCCGCCCCCTAGGACCTACCGTCTGGACATGGATGTATTTTTGTTCGTATTTTCTGTCTTTTCCGAGGGTTGATTTTAGTGTGCGTACGGATCGGAGTCGGTTTTGGAAATGTGTGAATTGAAGTCGTGATTTTCTTTGTTAAAGTGCTGTGAAGCAGCTTTTAATTGATGATAAATTACATTTATTAACAATCTAAGGGTAGGTTTAAACTGAGAGACAACGGTAATCAGAACATTGTTTTATGATGACACGTACAAGTTGCCATTTGAGTGTGTCAAATGTGATAAGGTGCCAGTTTATTACGAATACTTAGTAATTACTGGCACGCTATACACTTCAATGTAGGTAACAATTATTAGCCCTTTGTTCCAATGAAATTGATAAGTGACTCTAGGACACATGAAGGAATTTGATACGCTAAAATAATCGTAATTGGCGCAAAATGGTACCTCTAATATTATTTGATAAACTTCTATACACGCTTTTTTATTGGCTAGGGAGCTGCTACGATAGTGTTGTGCTCATCATTATAAACAACTTTTCCTATGGGACCAAACCTGAAATCGTGAAAAAAAAAATCTGCTGCTGCTGCACATTTTGTATGCGAACATAAATGAGCAAATTTTTTGAGGAGCTGAATTTTTTCGCAATTTCAGTGTTGGTCCCATAGTAAAGTAAAAAACAGCGTGATCGAACAACGGATCCCTGAATCGAAAAATGGTTTTCACAGACACGTAATATTTTTGAATGGCCTATCCAACGATACTCCACACCATGGGAAAGACGAGAAAAAAAAACATCCCCACTTTACGTGTACAGGAGATACCTTAAATTTTTTTTCATGATTAGGTTTTACCACTGTCTGCGTGATTAATATTACGGACGGACAGACAGTCCGTCATGGCGAAACTAAGGGTTCCTTGTTGACTACGAAACCCTAAAAACGCGAAGACGCAGGACCAGTGGGCTTAGCATGACCACTTGTCTATCTCTACGAAGAGTAGACAACCTTTTCTATACAAAGCGACATTTCGTTTCTCCGTTGTTGACATCGCACCGTAGAAATCCTTCCATAATTTGTCATTTTGTCTTTCGTTTCTAGCGAACTAAGTCGAGGTCCTTTTTTATGTACACTATTTCGGAAGTTGTCTAGGGTAGTGAAGACAATTTGATTTTGTAATCGCCATGCTAAAGACAGTAGAAAACTTTCTACTCGACGGCCGTAAAGTATATAGTATACGGTTATCTACAAAATCATTTTTATTTTCTTTTGTTTTGCATGTATTTCGAAGACGGTGTCTATCGCAAATATAATTAAAATTTTGCCCCCCTTTATAAAACTCATAACCCTCTAAAACTACATGCAGGAAATAATTTAAACACGTTACAACATATAAAACACGTTGAGAATCGCATCTTCTCCGGCACTACGGGCTCGCCTCCCGCAGTTGTATTTATATGCGTGACTTAATATTTGTAAAAATTTAGAATTAAACAGAAAAAAATCCTATGAAAAAACATTAAATTCTGAGTCGAATTATGTAAAAAAGTGAATTTCGTAAAAGTGCAGCTGACTCTTTCTACTTTGTTGCCGTCGTACTGTCTACACGGTATCGTCATTTTTAGGGTTCCGTAGTTCTGACAAGGAACCCTTATAGTTTCGTCATGTCCGTCTGTGTCTGTCTGAGGTTTTGCTAAGAGACTGTTAGTACTAGAAAGCTGTAATTTAGTAGGAGTGTGTATATCAATTACGCCGCCAGTGGTAAAATAAAATTTTGGAAAATATTTTTTTTAGGGTAGCTCGCCTATATGTGAAGTGGAGATGAATATATTTTTCGTCGTCTACCCCATCGTGTGGGGTATCGTTGAATAGGTCTTCTAAAATGACTTGGGGGTTACTAAAATTATTTTTCGATTTAATGCACCATTTACGAAATATTAAACTTGAAAGTGCAAATTTTTGTTCCAGTAGGGCGTCCCCCCCCCCACCCCCACTCTCTAAAAGCTAAACTGGAGACTTGAAAAATCTGGAAAAATTCACGATGATAGTGCAATTTCATGAACTTTAAAGGAAAATTATAGCGGTTAAGATAACGTTATTAGTTTAGCAGTAATAGTCGTTGAACTTGGGTGTTGGATAGTTTTGTACCAAATACAAAATCCTTAGCATTAATCCTTTAAAGTGACTAAGATGAAGTAGTTGCTTGTTTATAACGGGTAAAGACTTGCATTGAAAAACAAAAAAACTAAAAAAAAAAAAAATAAGTTTCAGAATACTGCCGCTAGATGGCGCTGTACCAACGGGTTACGTTTTCATTCGAGTACCTATAGAAGTCACAAACGAACTTTGTTTAATTTTCGAATTACAATTTTGTAAATTGAAATAATAACTTGGCAGCAATCGTACTCTTATTTTTTAGCTTTAGCAGAAAGAAAGTGGTTATTATTAGTTAATGTCTAATCTGTTTAAATAATTATCTTTTAAAATCAACATTTTGTCATTAGTTTAGTATCGCTATTCGATAACCGACGGCGTTGTGCCGTGACGTCACTTTTGTAGATCGCGGTGTTAAGATTTTCTTGCAAGGTATGATCTCCGTGGTTACGTTATGTGTTAAAGTTTTGTTTTACTCAGGACACCCTGTCATATATTTTTGTTATTATTATAACCATTAACTCCTAATATCTTTACCATTACTTATATTCAGAATAAAGAACAACAGAATCGTACTATATTGTGATACGTACGTACTGGCTACTACGGAACCCTACACTGTGCGTGGCCCGACACGCACTTGGCAGGTTTTTGTCTACTCTTCCGTCGACAAGACGCTTTTCTACGGTCCTCGTGCTAAGCCTGCAGCGGGGTAGTTGCGTAACACACATAAATTGACAATTGTCCATAGTTCGAAAAGGATCCAACCTACATTACACCTAATGTGGGTTCGATCCTTTTCGTTTAACTATGGACAATTGATCGCAATGAGTTTCATTTTGACAGTTCACCCACGTTCATTACGCTGAATTGTTGAGCAGACGGAATTTTTCAAACGTAGGTATGCAGCAATGGTTTAGCAATACCTTCAAAACTCGCGGATTGAGATTGAAAGTGTAATGCAATAGGGTGCTGATAATTTGATCTTTTATCTTTTATTGTTCAAGTTCTTTTATTGTTGGATTGTTCAAGTAAAAAAAGTATTGTAATTAGGACATAAGATGATCTTTTAGTTGATCTTTTGGGGATTTTTTGTCTTTGTAAATGTAATTATGTATTCGAGTTCAGTTACGAAAATTAACCCGACTATAAATGGAGTTTCACCCCTGTGAATATTTAAAGCATTTTTGTGTTCACCTTGCATTCATTCATTCGCATCTGGTCAAACTGGAATCTGACCCCACAGCCACACCAATGTGTTTGAGACAGAGAAGTCTAGTTCTTTATGTTAAGGCGAAAGCTCCAGGTAGCCCGCCAAATTCAAAATTTCTTAAGTTTTTGCAAGTCCATTTATAGAATTAAAATCATCAACACAACTCTCGTAAGTTCATATAATCCTAATGAATGACTATTTCATGAAATCTTGTTAAGTAGGATTAAGCTAGTTTAAGGGATTGTACTACTGATTTTACTTTATATGTCATAAAAGTAGTAATTTTTCGACTCTGCAATTCGGTTTTTTTGTTATTATTTTGATTGTAAGTTTGGTTTGTTGTCATGTCATTTACCAGTGACGGAACCAGAGACTACATAGAGCGAACCACAGAGGAAATGTAGTTTGTCCACAGAACACTATTACTCTGAGCTTTGTCTTTGGCCCCTGGCTGGTCCTGACATCAAGCACTGCTTGAATACGAGTCTTTTTGTTTTAGCTTTTATTCTAAGGTCTTTTGAATGCTTTGCATGTGTGTAATGTGCGTTTTGTTTCTGCAGAATTAACATTTTTTCTTTCTTCTTCTTCTAATGATTATAATTTTGTAAATACATGTTAGTTATGGTCGCGAATCACACTTTAATCAACATACAACCTAATACCGACTTGCAAGTTGAAAAAAACGTAAGAAAATTTGAATTTCGCTGGCTACCTGGAGCATTCCCTTTAATGGCGATTTGAATCGTGCGTCATGCATAATATGAAACTATAAAACCTACCTACATACAAACTATTCTTTGAATTCAGCCTAGTACACGAATAAACGATGTAATGTCGCAGTCTTTTGATCTCTCACGAAATGGCGGACCTTGTCTACAAGCACCGTTTTGTGCCACAAGACAAAGAAAGCAAAAATTAAAAAGGAAAATGTTATGGTATTAAAACTTCTAAGTAAACTGCATAAATTCTCACCCCGTTTTTTGGGTGGGATATTATCAAACTTCTTCTTCTTTCAGTCAGAATTTTACTGACTGAAACCCACCCGTGTTCTTCCTTCAGTTGCCTGTGCCAGTGCCACGGTAACTCTTTCAAACAACCCGCGACCCTGGCAGATAAATTCACCCCTAAGGGCCGGTTTTTTGATCCGTTGTTAACTCAACCAATGGTTAAACATAGAATGGTTGAATTTTGGATAAATATGAAAGGCTAAACATGAATGAAATAACATGAATAAAAATATTCATGTTTAAAAATAGTAAATAATGGCATTTTGGCAAACACATTTAGCCAAAATTCAACCATTGGTTGAGTTAACTACGGATCAAAAAACCGGCCCTTACTGAAGCCCTAAAGTTTGATAAACACAACATTGGAAATAATGACGATTATTACGATCGCCGTGCAACCTGTCACCAGTCAATTAATTTTGTACTATGTCCTACCTACCCATTTGTACAAAATATCAGGAAAAGCAGCTCTGCTCACCTCTGCTTACAGGTTTCAAAGCTTGATTTTAAATAGGAAAAACAATAAGGCGCTACCCCAACGACCTTGAGCATTCGGTCCTTCTCTGTCCCGACGTTTATCATAGGATTCACACATTTTTTTAAATTATTTTAGTAAAAACAGAATAGCGATCTTTTGAAATAAAATGAAACGTGAATTATTTAGATTTTTAAATTATCTATCCTTTATTTTGAAATATAGGTGCTTTTGTTTAAGGTGACGTTCGTTAGATTAGCTAGATGCATGCAATCAATAATTTTAGTCACTTTTACAAGGAGATTAAAAAAAAAATAAGACCGTGCAATGTGATGATAAGATATCGAACATTAATAATGTGCTTTTACATGTAATTTATTATAATTAACCGAGTTAATAGCCGCTGAATAACGCACTATCGCAACGTTTTGGTCGGGGTAGCGCCTTAAATTAATCAGCAATCAGCATCTCCCACCGCAACCTACAAAGGAAAAGTGCATTCTTTCAAACAGAAGCAGTTCTGTTGAGCATTGGTGGTGCTGGTCCAAGTCCGAGAAGCATACATTTGTGGCATAACACAGGAACCGAGCTAAAAATAGAACGACATACAAAGGAAAATTGACCTAATTACATTAATTTAAAAAAAAAGCTTTGTTTACTATACAATGGCAAGTTATAATTATTACAAAAATATGTTCTTTGTATTCACAACAGACAGCATATGTATATCAATCTAAACTGCTTACATAATTCATTTCAAGGAAGAGAAAGAAAAATAAAGTTTCAAGACATGATTCTTCAGGTCTTCATCCAGCCGATGCCATCAACTCCCCGATGCACTACATTATATTTCTTAACGTCTTCTAATACAGCCAGCGCGGTATAAACAGACAAAGTCTACGCGCTACGTATTATAAGATACATTAAGAACGTTACGTCACAAATACAGCTCTGTATATTCCAGAACTGTAAGAAACGTTACAACATCATTCGCGTACGTTTTCATTCTATTTTAGTTTTCGTAAACTGCGATGTTGACACAGTAAAACTAAAATTGGCGTGAAGGAAAAACGCGATGGTGTTGAAATTATAATCTGAATTTTGTTTTCTTCTTTGTGTAGGATATATTCTTTTGTTGCTCCATCTTCTATCAGTGTCATAGTTTTTAGTCAAACCTGCCAAGCCTAACAATAATTGTCATTCGTAAAAGCACTGCAAAGCCGCCGCTTGGTGGTGGACTATTGGAAATCAATGACTGGTAAGTAGGTCAACACATAAAAAAAACTAGGACGCGGCTCGTGCGGCATAATAATCTATAAGAGGCGGCTATACAAGATTCTTTCAATTATGACCTAAATACAGACACTCACTTTTCGTAACAAAAAAGAAATATTCTTGCAAAAATATTGAAATAACACAGTTTCTGAAAAATATTATGCGTTTTATCCATCCAAAACTGTTCAACTTTAGAAACGCGATATATTCCTAGAGAAACGTCTTCCAAAAAAACACGGAAACACATTAAAATTTTACAACAAAGAAGTCTTCTTCATCTTCTTGCGTCGATTCTTCTTTCATGATGTTAAAACACAGATCTAACCCACCATTCGACAAGACTGAGGCGATAAGCAGCGCCAGTCAAGACGAACGATGGACAAGACCCATGAAATTGCCAAAATCTTCTTTTCTTGATGTTATTGTTACGAAATACACGATAAAAAATCACTGAAATACTAAAACTAGGGACTTTAATCACAGGAATATTGACGGTATTATTACATGTTTTATTTTGTCGGAAGCGCTCCCGACGAGCTCGCGGTGCGACTAGGGTTAAGAGCGCAATAGGACTGGTAACAGGTTGCATGTTGATCGGCAGCACTCGGATTTTTATGTGGAGCTCGGGCTCGGGTCGTGGCCTAGTTTCGCGGCACCCGCCCCGGGAGCTTCACCACCCCGTTGCATGAGATATTCACGATATATAATACTACAATACTAGTGTACGATATAAATTGCAACTGGAGGGGTTAATACAATTTTTTCCATAGCCAGACCAGACTAGATCTTTTATTCGAAGAATAATGTGGACGGGCTGTTTTTCTGTAGAAAAACTTTAAAAATTTATTTTCCCGATTAAGTTTTCAGACGGTTTAAAAATCAGCCCTTAGAAAGTTACTAGGGTACTAAAATAGGCAGTTTTATCGCTAAAAGCTAAATTCTTGGAATGGTCAGAGAAAAATGGTTAGCCAACTACTGTTTTCATTTCTATGAAAAACGTTTCAGGAACAGCTGTTTAGACCAATACTAAAGGGAACTACTAATTGTAGCATAAATTAACTAAACTAGCCTTGAGAATCAATTATTACAACAATGACGACAATGTTGGCTTATTTCACTACCGATATAAGTTCCGGTTGTCTATCTATCAATTTTACACAAATTCTGTTTTATTACTGAACTAGCGACCCGCCCCGCTGATTCGCACGATTTTTACGACTTGACAAAACATCGAGATTTCTCTATTAAGTGCATAATATCCCAACTAATTGCGAAAGTGAGTTTATTTGTTGTTTGTTACGCTTTCACACTAAAACGGCTGAACGGATTTGAATAAAATTTAGCACACGGGTAGACCATGACCTGGATTGGGACATAGGATACTTTTTAACCCCCTTAACGTATACGTTTACATGGGATAATATCCGACATGCACGCGGGCGAAGCTAGTACTTTAATATTTATGTATGGGATTAAATATAATGATCACCATAAAATACTTTGATACCCTAAGCTTTTTGCACTTCAAATTGTATTTAAACACCAAATGTAGTAAATGATCACCAAATCTTAACGAGCGAATTATTGCGTTAGGTTAGGTTAGGTTTTTTTTTTTATATTTGTTTGATTTGCTTTTAATGTTCTTTCTAGGTTAGGTTAGGTTAGGTTAATAATGATTAGTTTGTAGTCTAGGATAGCAAGATGTTAAACATTTTGTTTATAATTTCACAATAAAATGGAGTTTTAACTTTGGTGATCATTTACTATTTTTGGCAGTATTTTACTTTATTTGGTGGTAAGTTAAACATAAGCCTTTATGTATTATTATTGCACATAAACGTCGTGGTGAAAACCGCATCAATATCTGTTGTGTAGTTTAGGAGAACAAAGCGGTCACAGACACGAGAAGCGACTTTATTATGTGTATAGATTTGTTTAGTAGGAGTTCCCTAATTACCTGCAAATTGTTAAAACGAAACCTACGTTAATAAAACTATTTACAGTACACACATGATCTAACAAAGATTAACCTGTGTGTTTGTTTCGGTTTTTTTTTTTTTTTTTTTCACTTACACACTGAAACAGACCCTTGAATTTTCCTTCACAAAGAAAATTGTGGAAGATTCCTATTTCCTTTACCGGATACAAACAAAGAAAAAGTAACATCTATCACTTACTTACTCATCGACGTAAATAGAGCTGACATCAGTATTTTACAGCTAATGTTACAGACAAGGGAATTTCTTGCTTGCCTACAGTCTACAGTCACCAGGTAAATACTTCTTGTCTATGGCGTACTTCTCTTTACTTGTCTCGTACGTATATACTTCTATAATAATAGGTATTATTTAGAGGTAAAATTTGTGAGTTTATACAGGATAAGTTTAAAAGGAGTGCGGATATTTTAGGAGGTAATCTAGGTAAATTATGTTTGTATGAGAAGTTTAGTTTTATTTTTTAGATTTCGACCTATGTTCCTTGGGGAAAGTTGATCAGTTTTATGCACCTGATTACCTCCTAAAATATCCGCACTCCTTTTAAACTTATCCTGTATGTAGGGGATAATCTTCGGAACTACTTATCCGATTCCGAAAATTCTTTCACTAGTTGGAAGCTCCGGTATTGCCGAGTGTGTCATACAATCAATCAATCTGCATAGCCTTTTCCCAACTATGTTGGGGTCGGCTTCCAGTCTAACCGGATGCAGCTGAATACCAGTATTTTACATGGAGCGACTGCCTATCTGACCTCCACAACCCAGTTACTGGGTAATACGATACCCCTTGGTAAGACTGGTTGTCAGACTTTCGGGCTTCTGACGACCCGTAACGACTGTCAAAGATCCACGAAAGACAGCCGGGACCAACGGCTTAACGTGCTTTCCGAGGCACGGAGGAGTCTCGGTATGAAAAGATGATCACCTTTGGTAGGATATATAAACATTTTATACTCGTATAACAAATAGAAATTTCACAGCAGGAAGCTAGTATTTTTATATAATTATGGCGTACCTATTGAGAATTAGATTTTGAGAAAATTGAGGGTGTTGAAATGGTTCCAATGTCCCAACCTGGTCTTGTATATTTTTTTATGAGAAACGAAGACATTCATAAAGAGCCTAAAATGTGAGATTGAAGCGAATTATTAATTTTTTTAGGGTTTTTCACGGAAATACAAGTTATATACGTTTTAATTTAATCGATTTGATTTATTCGCGAGTTTTATTATATAGATTTTTTTTAATTGAACAGACAGCTGTGCTTCTGCTTCTTCTTCCACAGCTAAAGCACTAGGAAGTGGTGAAGGGCGGGCGTTTTGGAGGACTGTCTGTAATTTTGACGATACAAGAGTAAAAGATTGAAGAGATTGAACGAGTGATTCTCAGCCTAGATTGAATAAATGACTTTTCATTTGATTTGATTAGTTTATGTTAGCGAGTAATCATCGCCCCTAGTGACACCGCCTCGCAACATACGTCACATCCTTATGATTAATATATTTTGATTTATTATAAATAATTATTGGGAGCATGTAATATCTCTTTATTAACAAATAGAATCAGTACTATGAATGAATTGTAAATTAAGACCAATAACGTAATTGTTCATGCATTTAAAATACTTACCAGTAGTGACGTCATTAGAGATTGTCGACTATTGAATGACTGGAGTATAAAATCATACTTATTAATTTATTTAATTCACTATAATTCTAATTTAATTATTTACTGCTTTTATCAACAGTTGAATCATTTTTGAGTCGTTAAAACTACATACCGGATGTATCTTATATTTGTTAAGTTAAATTGTACTGTAACGACTTCCGAGTCATATAAAAATAGAAGGATTGTGTAAATTGAGGTCGATTGTGAACTTGGTGCTGCCCGAAAATATACTGGTGCGTCAAGAACCCGAGTATTACATTACCCCATGGTCTGTCACATTTATTCGACTGTTTGTGTTGAAGGATTAAAAACTAGTGCCTTCTGCAGCTGTGTTTGAAATAGGTACCTAGTCACGTAGCGAATGATGCGTTAACTTACGGTTGATTTTAAACGTTTCATATTATTAATTTCAGAGTTTTGAGAATGAATGTGGATGGCTATACGAGTAGGAGAAGACCAAATAAACTATGGATGGACTGTGTGAAAGATGATAATGGCTAGAAAGGGAGTGACTACCGAGAAAGACATGTTGCGTCGACCCCAAATAAATTGGGACAAGGTCAGGAGAATGATGACTACTGAGAGTAGAAATATAACGTACACGTCATTTTGATTTTTTTTCTGAATCTATTTGTTCACTGCGGCCTCATAATGATGATTTGATGATGAAAAACTAGCTTTATTATACCTATGATCGTTATTTTACACAAATTACGTGCCAAAATTGTTTCACTTTGTCGTGTTTCTAAAAATAGCCTTGAAGTGAAGTTTACTTTCATTTTAAATTCTAGCTCATACGCTTGTGAGCCTTTTACAGAATGAGAAGAACAGTTGCTATGTGCATGAGGAAAACCTACCGTATCTTTCCAGTAGATATCTTTGTTGTGAAGTGCCGATACGCGGCGCGAGTCTTGGAGGCCTACATTTGATAATATCGCGGCGATTCTCTCGCTCGTGGAGACAGCCCTTAGACGAAGTAGTTTTTTTAAATTATTTTTAAAAGCAAACTAAGTTTTATTCTAGATTTTTTATTCAATAACAGATATTTGGAACATGGTTATTATAGGGGTGCATCCGAAAATGGCATGGCTCAAAATGCTCTAAATGGTGTCAGTGTCAATTATCACCCCTTATTAAGGTTTTGCCCATGATTTCATAAGGAAGGATACGCATTTTACCCAAACCTTCTTCAAGCAAAAAGTAGCGCCATCTGTGATAACTCATACGAACTACGTGAGTTGCGGATTGCATAGGCGCGCGACATGGCCGCCATTGTGGATTTCGGTAGTAAAATTATCGCTTTATAAATGTATAGTTTAAATGCAACAAAAGTAATGTAAGGTTATACGTAGACGTACCGATGATACGATATGTCATGTTCCTTTTTAACCTTTGTATCGTTATGTTTGCATCCTTTTACTACCCAACTTGGCATTTTTATTACAAGCAAAGCTTCCGCACGCGGACTGCGGTCGACTGAGTTAAATGAATGGGCTTTGCATCCAGCTTCCAAACACCCTATATAATAATTATAATATGAAGATGATGTATCTACCTAGAATAAAATTACTTTACCACAATCGGTATGCCACGTGTAACGTAAAATTGCTAGTGGTGCGATATACGAGTACCTACATAGTACGAGTTCCACCGAAAGCTAGTATTGTATGTACGCAAGGTACAGGGAGGAAGGTCAAATCAATCAATCATGCCTTGTTTAATATTAAAACTGGATGTACTGCAGTCTGTAAAGACGATTATTATGAAATAGCAGTGCGCTAGTGCGGCCTTACAATAAAATTGAGTCTACGGATATCGATTGAATTTGATTGGTCGTTCTGTAAAAAATGATGGGTTAGGTTTTATTACTTTTTGTCGTGCTTTGCGTCTTCAAAATGTTTTCAACTATGTACCTACTTTATTTTAGATCGTAAATGGTTGATCAAAGTGTGTTAGAATTTGGAAAAGGTTGCAAATGTTGCAATTATTATTTTTTAGATTTTTATTATTAGATTGTCATTGCAAATAGGTTATCAATGGAATATAAATTGCAACAGAAAAAGGCAAATTGACAATGACCTAGGAATCTACTTCGTTTTGTGAATCTATTACCATTTTTGAGTATGAATTAGCAGTTAATTAGTACTAACTTTGACCTTGACTAAAGTTCTAAAGATCCTAAGCTAGATTTTACATTAGTTGACGAAATACAAGTTTTTATACAGATAGAAAAAATATACTAAACGCTGCATGGGTTAAAACTTACACATTCCAGATTTAAACACTGATGATCAAACGCTGAAACCGGTCTACCTTGACTTGACATACATTCAAAAGCGACTTTTGCTGTGATATACGAGTAACTGCGACGACTGCGCCTAGGCGACTGCACGTCGTTGTAGCAAGAAAGGTAAAGTTATTAGACTGTAACACTACTGCATCGCAGCCAAAAGGTTCCGTAGGTACACAAGCCCCTAAAGTGACGTCATGATTTAGTCTCGGCTCCTAAGTACCAAATCGAAACATACCTGGCTAGTATTGCTGTCGAAGACCGCATCGTAAGCGTACACCCTCGGAGGCTCGGCAGCAGTCACGTTGTTCTTGGTCACAGCTACGGTGTTGTTCTGCCCGTCGACGGACACGCAGCTGTAGGAACCGTCCAGCTTCTCTCTCTGGTCCATCGGACGGACGCGTACGACCACGCGTACATTCTCGACGGTAGGAGCTGTTAGCTCTGCGTCCTGTGGTGCAAGAGGCAAAATGTCTATTTAGAAAAAAGCAGTTGCATGCCTGAGTGTAGGTTATTAGCTTGGAACCTATAACAAGGGTCTTTAGCGAAGTATGGGCGTTCTACTCATCTTTTCCTCGACAGAATATGTACTAATAGAGAGCTCGCTGATCTCTCTCTGGTGAGAGCTCGATATGTTAACTAACGAGCACTTGACCTCGCCGTCTAGTGTGAAATATTTGACACTGTTCAAATTAGTATTGCAGCATTTAAGAAGTATTTTAGAGGGACTCATGGCTAAATAATAACAGCCACACGGGTCGATCTTCAAGGTTAAGTAACGCTTGCAGAGGTCGGTCTGCAGATGAGTGATCATCCATTAGATACCGAGTCCTCCATGCCTCGGAAAGACCTTTGACGATCGTGGTAGTCAGAATCCCGAAAGTCTGACACCCAGTCTTGCCAAGGGGTAACTGGGTTGTGGAGGTCAGATAGGCAGTCACTCCATCCGGTAAGACTAGAAGCCGACCCCAACATGTTGGGAAAAGGCTAGGCAGATGATGACCATTTAAGAAGCATTTTGTTTAATTCTTTGAGTTATTGGCGTAACATTTTTTTTAAAGGCCAACCTTTTCCAAGAAACTTCATGATTATTTAAATGAAGTAGCTACCTATGTATTTTGTAAAGCTATGCTTCTTTGGTCAATGTAGAACTCCTGTTTGGTGATCCTATGTAACTTCGCACATATCAGGGTCGTGTAAGCCGCAATGCGGAATATTGTCAGTTTAAATTGCATTGCGCTAACTCATCCAGAGTTGACTGCAAGAAAGTCTAGTTATGAGCGTACAATATCTGGTAGAAGGTAAGAAGCCCAAAACTATTACCGACTCAAAAAGGGAAAAGACCGTATAACTTTATTAGGTATTTCTCTTTGTGTCTGAATGTAGTTTTTATATGCAGTTATTATTTTTGTAAAGAAACTGCGCATTCAATGTGCACTTTGAACACAAAAATACAAAATATTCAAATATTTTCAAGGCTGTATGTTTTTGCTTTTGAATTGTGAAGTATGTACCTACGTACTTGATGCTTGTCTCTGTTTGTTAACAATGTAATTTATTGCGAGCAGTTCTCAGTGAGTTGGTTACTGACGTAGATAGACAGAAGCCATCCAATCATGGGACTTAAAGATGGCGGAATCAATGAAACGAAATGAATGGTTATAATTTATTCGGAAAGGTGAATTTTTTTGTTTTAACATAAACGACAGTCTGCAATACTGTAGCTTCCCAATAGTGAAAGAATTTTCTTAACCGGATCAGTAGTTCCAAAGAATACCCCTACCCTACATAAACTCACAAATAACTCCTTATAATCTACTACTGCTATTATCAATCTATGAACTTCTCAGATTATCAGGAAAATTGCAGAGCTTCACAATTTTACCCGCATCCAAGCGTATTAAGGGGAAGCGTCAGGGTAGCCCGCGAAATTCAAATTTTCTTACGTTTTTTGCAATTTACAAGTCGGTATTATATTGTACGTTGATCAAATTATAATTTGCGGTCGTAACAAGTATCTATTTACATAATTAGAATCATTCAAGTGATCAATACAACTCTTTAAGACCAGCTTCCTCCTTAATACTGATAGGTATTAATACCGATTTCATAATTAAGAGGATTGTGAAGAGTCGATACGCGTAACGCGGCGCGAGTCTTTAAGGCAATTAGGTACCTACATTTCCTTTTTGAAATATTGTTTCGGGCGATAAAGTTTTCACCCCTCTAAACCTTTACGAAATGAGACAATTTTGGTCTCATTAGATTACATCTTAATCTAGGTCTGTACGTTTTTCTTTTTTAGTAATTCAGTTCATTTTAATAAAAAATAAATAAAACGCTCAAGGAAGTTTTTAAGTCAAAATATAGATATTTAGATGCTAATAACTTATATCGTACGCAATATGTCTTTATAATAAAAATATACGAATCTAGTTTTTAGGGTTCCATACCTAAAGGGTAAAGATAGACGGATAGTGGAGTCTTAGTAAAAGGATCCCGCTATTACTAAGACTTCGCTATCCGTCTATCTGTCCATCTATCACCAGGCTGATCTCATGAAGCGTGATAGTTAGACAGTTGAAATTTTCACAGATGATGTATTTCTGTTGCCGCTATAACAACAAATACTAAAAAACAGAATAAAATAAATATTTAAAGGGGCTCCCATACAACAGACATGATTTTTTTGCCGTTTTTATAGATTCCGATTCCGCGAGTCTGACTCGTACTTGGCCGGTATTTTTTAGTAATTCAGATTAGTTTAATTAATTTATATATACAGGGCTATTTTTAAATCATTAACTAAACTTTAACAGGGTGTTCTACCCATGAATATGAACAACGTTCACTATGGGACCAACTCTGAAATCACAAAAAAAAAATCAGCTGTTTCATACAAAAGTTCAATACCAAAAAGTATGAAACAGCAGATATATTTTTTTGTGATTTCAGAGTTGGTCCCATAGTGAAAGTTGTTCATATTCATGGGTAGAACACCCTGTGAAAGTTTAGTTAATGATTTAAAAATAGCCCTGTATAAAATGAACCGCCGAAATGTATGTACGCGAACGACTGCACCAAATTGGATAATTCTTTTTTTTTTTGTTGTGTTTGTAATTGTCAGGACAACGTTTGTATGAAAGAAAATGTTTGAAGTTGCCGGGAAAATCGGAAAATTCGGGAAAACTTAAAGTGCATTTTCTATGGGAATTTTATATGAATTATTGTAATGTTGACAGGACAACGTTTGTCGGATCAGCTAGTAAAAATAAAAACGCTTGAGGAAGTTTATTATAGATATTTAAATACTAATAACATCGTATACAATATTTCTTTACCGTAAAAACTTACAAACCTAGTTTTTCATTATACCTAAAACAGTTATCGCTTTTTGTATGAAAATTTACAGCTTCACAATCCTCTTAAATTATAATTATGATTGTCTTACAGCTGTAACACTAAGAAACATTACTTTTTAGCTATGGGAATGCATTTAAAGAACATGAACAATAGTATGCATTAGGCCTGCATGCACTTTAAATTATTAAATACCTTTAGCACTGAACTATTTTATTTTTCTCAAAATTAAATTTCACTCTTGACCAAAGAAATGATGGATGGACTTTGGGAAAGATGATATGGCTAGAAAGGGAGTGACTTCTGAGATGGCAACTAATAAAGTATGGGAGAAAAATACTAGTTGCGCCGACCCCAAATTAATTGGGACAAGGGCAGGAGTGATGATGACTTGCGAGTGTTGTTTTCATTTTATTGTTACTCAAGTAAAAGGTGCTTTTTATAACAAGTTGTATTGTATAATGATAAAGAGTCAAAATACATAGTGATTCATCTGTGGCTAAGTAGCAACAACCGCACGGGTTGATCCATCAGGTTAAGCTATGCTTGCCGCGTTTGGTCCGTGAATGGGTGACCATCTTTACATACCAAGTCCCCTCCATGCCACGAAAACCACATTAAGCCATTGGTCCCGGCTGTCATTCGTGGATCTTTGACAATTATTACAGGTCAGACCTGATGCAGCTGAATACCAGTATTTTACATGGAGCAACTGCCTATCTGACCTCCATAACCCAGTTACTGGGTACCCCTTGGTACCCAGTAATTCCCCTTCCCTCCCCTCGATACCCCTTGGTAAGACTGGTTGTCAGACTTTCGGGCTTCTGATGATCCGTAACAACTATCAAAGATCCAACAAAGTATGTGTAACAAATACAGTTTACTGTTTACTGTTTGGTGGTTGTCATGTAACTCAACAATTTATTTTGACTACCACTGAAACTATCTGACCACTTGAGGTGATTATAAAAGATAGTTGGAGGCTATGCTTATTATAGGGGAAACCTATGTCCAGCAGCAGTTATTTTTCCTGATATTTACTATGATGCCGATAGGTAAAACTATTAAATGCAAAGATCTTCAGGAGCAATCTAACCAACCCAAGTAGGTATATACCTACTTAGATGATTTAAATATTGTACATGTAATAATACTACATGAGGATGAGGCTGGCACAGGAGCGTGGGATTGGCACAAGAAAAGAGAGAACTATGCTCAGCACTGGGTGAAGTCAGGCTGTGGGTGGATGGTGAATACTACATGATGGCTAAACTCTTGAGGAGATCGGCGAGCTATTAAGGACGCGTACGCTTTGGGCTTAGGCATAGCAAAATTTGTATAATACTAAGTAAATGAATCTCAAGTACTTAGGTACTTGGGTTGGGTATCAATTTTACCTACCTACCGATTTTTGTTATTTCACGACGTACAATAAGTACTTATATAAAAAAAAATAGTAAGTAGATAATTTTAATGCTGACGCAGCGTCTAAAAATATCGAATCGACCAAACGCGGGCGGTAACCACGTTTGGTTGCGCGTCAATATTATACCTAAAAAGAGTTCAGAATAGTTTTTTTCTAAGAAACATAAGGAAAACTCAAACAGCCATAAACTGAAAATACCAAGCAGATGGCAGAATAAATTACGAAACGGCTAATGCGTAATTTCATATGTACCTAGACACACCACTCGAGTTGAAATGACCCTGACACGAATTAAATTATGACTCACCATACCAACTAGCACGATTGAACTAAAATACGAACAATGAAATTAATTTAGGAACAAGAACAAAGAAAATTTAGTCAAAACCAAAAAATTTTCAAAATCGATAAGATCGAAGTTCCAATAGGAATACATATCCAATTCCGGAAATCACATGATAACGTGGTACTTACGGGCATTTTTCTTGAATTCAGGCACCGCTATCAGGAATACATGCACCTAGTTTGTGGCGTTGAACAGGGTGGCGAAGTGCTGTCTTTTGTTTGTCGAATATTGCAAAAATCAATACGAACGACCTACTTATCCGTTTCAATTTCTTTGGCGAACCAAATGGCAATGACATGACGTTTTCATCTAATATGTTGCCAGTAGCATCGGTAAAATTAACTACCATTCTTAAAATCAATGAAGCACTTCCGGTTGATATAAAAGCCATTTTATTTGCACTTTTGCAATTGTTTGTTTTTGCCACTCTTCAAATATTTCATTGAACAAATGATGAACACAGATAATTATTTGAACGATTGTTCTTAAGCCCTAAAATAATAATCGAAGTTGTTTGGGTTCAAAGAAGAGCGGAGGCCGCAGTGACGGCTGTCAGGAAAATGACGACAGTGGCCATAATTTAAATCAGGGCTCGGAAACGTTATTTAAAACGTTTCTAACAGTTCTTTGTACAACATTTTGTTTGGAACGAAAACGATATGAGAACGCTTTCAAAAACCGGTTTATTCCGCAGGACGCAGCCGCGCGATAAAATCCCGCCGCAATAATTTTACGTCCGTGCGAACGTGGGCTAAAAACTAAAGCACATAATTATGTATTTGGAAGGAGTTTTATATAAGGGTATATATACAGGGTTATTGGTAAAACACCAACAACCTCTTAAGGGGTCATTGTACTCATCATTATGAACAACTTTAACTATGGGACCAAAACTGATATTTCGAAAAAAAATCAGCTGTTCAGTACATTTTGTCGAATTATGCAAACATAAATGTACTGAACAGCTGATTTTTTTTTCGCGATTTCAGGTTTGGTCCCATAGTAAAAGTTGTTCATAATGTTGAGTATAATTACCCCTTAAGAAGTTGTTGATGTTTTACCAATAACCCTGTATATGCAGGGAGGGGTGGAGATCCCCTCCCTGCATTAGGGAAGTTTAAGAAATGCAAAGTTTTTTTATGAATTTTTAAAAATCTTAGTTTATGTTTTGTTAAGTTTTTGGTAAAAATTTAGTATCGTTTGCCAGGAGGAGGGGTGGGGGGTAGGGGGGTATTGCAACCTCTCACCTGACACCACTCCCATGAAAGATAACGCACCCCTTCTTGAGAAAAACAAATTATTGTAACCTAACCTCAAAAACTTTAATGTTGCTTCTGCAACGTCTCTGGCGCTGCGGGAAGTGCAGCCCCTTCGCCCTTGCGCCCTTGTGTAACAAAGGATAGACACCCGTGCTCACCTCCGCAGCTTCGGCTGGCTTGCTTCAGCTGCTATGGCCCGCACCGGTGCCTATGCTTTGTTACAGCGGGCGGGGGCTGCTCTCCCTTCGCGCCTCCGGATTTTTATATACAATCTAGGGGTAGCAGCCAAAAGACTACGTAGAGTCGGGTGCCCTGAGCCTGACTCGGTTTTTGAACAGATTCGACCTATTTTAAAGATGGATGAAGAATGGCTGCAAATTATCGATATTGTGTTTCGTTTCACCTGTAGCAGATACCATCAATATAAAAATAATAATTTTACATTGTCACAAAATCAAAATTTTCGTAGTTACTCACCAAAAAAAATGTGCGTCATCTTATTATTTGCAAAATCAAAACGCATTAAAATAGCAACACCTGCTGTCAAAATTACGTCAAAAACAACAAAATACTCGTAGTGCAAAAGTTGAGGTTATTTTATCAAAGTTTGATATTTTATATTTCCGAAAGTATTTAGAGCGCCATGGACAGTACGATCCCAACATAGCCCCCCCCCCCCCCCCCCCCCCCGTGATTAGGCAGCAAACGCGAGAGTGCATTCGCGGTGCCCATCAATCGGGGAGTCAACCGCTGAAAATGTGGCCCGAAGTTCCACCGGATATCGAGGACGAGTCTTAGGTACTTCATCGTCGACTTGATACCGATGTGAATACCTCCTACTATTGTATTGGATCCTGACGGTGGCGCTTTCCGGGGCCCGTGGAAACAAATGACTTCCTATATATGCAGTGCCACCTGGAGACCCAATCGCCGGATCCTGCCTATGACTTGCGCAACCCCAGCTGTTGCTAAGGCAGTCACCTGCCGGAGCGTCTTCCCCCGTGCCATTACCAGCGTGTCATCGGCGTAACAGATGACGCCGACGCCACGGAGGGGTGCACCGCGCAGCACCCAGTCGTATCCAATGTTCCACAGGAGTGGCCCCAAAACCGAACCCTGTGGAACACCACACGACATCTCTCGCCGACCCCATCCGCCTCGATCCGGGTAGATGACATATCTGTCAGATAAGCCCCGATAATGCGGCGGAGGTAGTTTGGCACCCTATGATATCAGAGTGACTCCCTAATGTTACTCCAGGGAAAAGTGTTGAAGGCATTGGCAATGCCCAAAGACACTGCCAAGACAACCTCACCCTGGGCCATTGCTTCCTCCGCCAAGACTTTCACGCGCATGATCGCGTCTATTGTAGAGCACCCCAGACGGAAACCAAACTGGTTATCTGCCAGATCCGGCCCCTCTCTTGTCATGTGTTAGATAAGGCGGTATGCAATAATTCTCTCGGAAGAGTTTGCCCACCTCACCCAACAACACAATGGACCGGTAAGCGGATGGTGAGTCCGCAAGCCGCCCTTCCATTTTCAACAGGACCAGCTTTCCAGTCTCTCCAAACATGTGCTCAAGAGTCCCACTAATCGGGGCCAGAGATCCCTGATGGCCAGAACCCATGCACGGCCGAAATGAATGCCGTCAGTTCCTGGAGCAGTGTTTTTGGCCTGAAGCCTTTGTACTGCCGCTTTTAGTTCTACCTGGGTCATTTCAGGCGCGTCGCCATCGTCATTTTCCGATTTGGGCACCATAGTAGGCGGAACTATATGCGGTGGTGTGTGCTCCCCTTGTGAGGGGAATAAAGCGCTCACTACTTTCTCTAGCAGTTGCCGGTGGAGGCTACGGGATAGTGAAAAACACCCACGAGCAAAGTTTGCGCCTAACCAAACAGTAAGGACGCCCTCACGGATCACGTTCTAGAAATGCCAGCAATTCTTTATAGGCTTGGGCCCAAGCCTATTATTTCCAGCTGAAGAGCCTTCTTCGCCACTCTACATACCTCGTACAGTTCCGCCTCTCTTACCATAGCTTCTGGTGTTCGTCTGCGCCTTCATCGCTGCCTGGTGTACGGGAGTCGCGCAAATGCGCAATGTCTTGCGATCACCAATACACCTGGCGCCTGGCAGATGGAGACTGAACTGAACATCGCAGCATCACAGATTTGTGTCATGGCCTCCCGGAACCATTCTGCCTCCTCGTCAATATCGACAGACCTGACTGGTGAGTCCAACCAGGCCTTCACGATTGAGGCAACCAGAAGGGTTTCCCGGTTCAGTTGTTTGAGCGCCCATCGCGAGCCATCCTCAACCCCGGTTGGGGCCGCTTGTGCCGGGCCATTCGAGGTCTGGGCGGAGACGTTGAACCCTATCTGTGATCCGACAACGTCTCCACGTCCTCTAATACACGCCAGTCCTGAACATGGCGTGCGACAGCGGGAATAGCAAACGATAAGTCCACTATAGACCCACCCCACTGCCGCACACATGTCTGAACAGATCCCTGGTTTAGGAGCAGTAAGCCTGACTCCACCGCTCACTCCTCTAGTAACACACCCCGTGCATCTGTTGCTGGGGAACCCCAAGTCGTAGATTTGGCGTTGAAGTCACCCATGACAAGGACAGGGTGAGGACGGCTTCAACTGATGACTGTGCCCAATTCCGTGATGAAACTCTCAAAGTCGGCGAGAGGTGGGTTGGATGAGAAATAAATCCCCACAACCATGATATCTTCGACTAAGACCGCTACAAAGCCCCGCCCCCGGGTGACGGTCTCCAGGAGCGGAGTGCCAGCGACCGGCCTCGAGATAAATGCCACCAAGCCATTAATGTCACCCACTCAGTCATCCCTGGGAGGAACAAAGTATGGTTCGGCAACGATAGCGACGTTGATCAACCACTCCGCCATGCTCTGGAGCAAAAGGTCCTGAGCCCTGGCGCAATGGTTGATATTCGCTTGGAAAAGACGAAGGTGTGGGGCCATTCCTGGGTGTCCATAACAATCGCCTCCCCCTCAACCCTTTCTTCGGCTTTATTGCCAGCGGTCAGTGGGCGCGAGGGCCCAATTTTTCTATTTGAGTCAGCTTTTTTATCCAGGCATGTACCGAATGCCTTGCTGCCCGTCTGGTGGTCAACCGACCGGTTCAATGCCGCACACACTACACAGTGTGGCGCGGCATCGCAAGAGCTGGCCTTGTGACCGAGCTGATCACAGCGGAAACAAAGACCGCAGCAATCGACCTCTGAGGTGAATCGAACTCCAACGTGTCCTTCTCTCATGCACCTATAGCATTGAGGGGCTTATTTGCCAGAAGCCTGACCCGTGCCAAATTCCAGCCCACCACCAGCCTGGGACCATCTTTTAATTTTCGAGCTGCCGCGACGGGACAGCTGACCAGTACTGTCCGCAGATCGGAGAAGCCCGGACGAATTGTTTCCACCTTAACTTGGTCTAGGCATTCTCCGGCCTTTGCAACAGCAGCTGCGACCTCTTCCGAAGTTGCAGAGTCCCCCAAGTGCATTATACGCAGATCGCACTACGTCGAGCGACGCTGAGGGCCACTGTTGACACCAGGGATCTCCAGTTCGATAGTTGCCTACCCTACCACAGACTATTTACCTACGCTTACTGACAGAGTCACAGATAATACTTAGTACTTGTGAAACGACGAAACTAAGCCGCGTGGCCTTGAAATACCATTGAATGAAATACTCGTAGAACTTTCGTATCGGAAAAACCCAAGAAATGCAATAAAAACGGTTAAAAACGTTTTATTAATCGAAAACGATTAAAATTTTGTTCTTCTTCAAAAACGTTATTTATAACGTTCCGTTCGAACGTAACCGAAACAAATCGTTTCTTAGGTATTTAAGACGAAACCGTTTCGAAAAATATACCGGTATCCGAGCCCTGATTTAAATCGTTAGATTCGCCCTACAGTGTCGATAGATACTCGCGTTTCTGTATAGTTTTTACACCTCTCTGACACAAAATAACGCAGTGACTTGATTGTCATGGAAACGCTATTGAATAAATGTGTGAACTCACTCTTCTCATAACAATTAAGGTCTCTTATAGACACTTTTTGCGTGACTTAGTACGATGAGGGCAAAAGCGCTTTAATTCTTTGGGGGATGGAGTTTAAAATACCGGTGAAATTGACAGATTTTCATGACAGCCGTTATAATACAACGAACCGCTTTCCTAGGAAACCAAAGCTTTAACTATTAGTAGTTCATGATCCAAACAGAAACTCTCCCTTATAAAATGAAATCTTAGATACTAAGAAGAAAAGTAGGTACTATGCGTGCCAAATAAGAATAGTACTGTCAAGACGCCATTTTGTTCCGCAATACTCACAAACTTCATTACCAAAGCGTAAGGTGAGCAAAAATATATATATATATATATATATATATATATATATACTCATTGTCAGTTTAATTACATTATGTTCACTTTTTTTGGTATTTCTAATCAATTTTACCCCAAATTAATTATAGGTACATAAGCAAAAGCGTAAAACAAGTAGGTATAAAACTTCATGGCCGTGGCTGGCAAACAAGTTATTAACTACATAATTTAAATTTTAGGGCTTATGTTTTTTTATAAGTTGTTAAAACTCGGGCTTTGTAAAATTGTTGTCATATTCAACGTTTTAGGCACACTGGCAGATTCTTAGTGCGGATTTCACCAATGTATCTGAACGCGATCAGCACATAAACCACGTTTAAGGGCTGTCAGTGTCATTATTTTCTTTGGTATATTGACACTGGCAGCTCTTGGACGCGGTTTAAATGTGCTAAACGCGTTCAGTTTCATTGGTGAAATTCGGCCTTAGTTGCGTAGCAAAAAGGTGACATATTAGGGTGACCAGTAGCATTTCGTGAAGTTACCTACGAGTATATTATACAGCGTGAAATTTTAATGGTTGTTTTCCCGAAGCGAAATGATTTTGTCTTGATAGTACAATCGATTTATAAAAAAATAAACATAAAGTATTAAAAAATGGCAGATTTACATTTGTGAAAAACAAAACTCGAACGCGATCTCGAACCAATGGTATAGCTACAGCGCAAACGGACGACTACTCGTGACTTTGAGCCTTGCGCTACCTACAGCTGATATGATACTACGTAGTTACGTATTACCTAGTCTTTCGTTATCGAAACACAATAGGTAGGTACTTATCTAAAAGTTATTCCAATTTTCCCTTCATACTTTTACGGGCTTAGGACCGTCATAAATAGTTTTTTAGGGTTCCATACCCAAAGGGTAAAAACGGGACTCTATTACTAAGACTTCACTGTCTGTCCGTCCGTCTGTCTATCACCAGGCTGTATCTCAAGAACCGCGATAGCTAGACAGTTGAAATTTTCACAAATTATGTATTTCTATTGCCGATATAACAACAAATACTAAAAACAAAATAAAATAAATATTTAAGGGGGGCTCCCATACAACAAACGCGATTTTTTTGGCGTTTTTGCCTTGTGGTACGGAACCCTTCGTGTGCGAGTCCGACTCGCACTTGGCCAGTTTTTTTACTTACAACTTTCTGAACACGAAACTAAGAAACAAGTTTATGAATAACTTACAAAAAATAATTTTCTGAATAATTGGACAATGAAGTAAGTATTTACGGCGTATTTAAAAAATTGGAATCAACTTATTTACAATGATTTTAACTAACTAACCTACTTTTGTTATTTACAAAGATACGAGTAGGTATAATATCTTATATTTTACTATACTTTACTATACTATACTTACACTTCACGGTATCGGAGTAATTGTTCGAAGTGCGTTCAACACAATCGAGCACGTTTTAATAGATTGTCTTTTAATTTTACCGGTCATTGACCGGTTAATTACCCCGCGAAAACGGAGCGACTCTAGGTGATGCAGCTCCGCGTAAAGTCTCTGGGCAGTGTGGGAGTTATAATTAGCCCTAGCGTACAGTTGCACCATAGCGACGTACTCCAAATTTGAAAAACTGTAATGGCGATCCATTTTTAAATTACGATAACGCACTGGCACTGCGCATGCGACGCGCGACGGTCGCGGGGACGCCGAACACCTGAGTGAGTGTGAGTGAGAGAGCCGGCGCGTCGGCGAGGGCGGGGGGTGGGTGGCGAAGCGCTCGCCGCGTGCTTGCGGGCTAGATTATGCCGTATCACTTCGGGCGACAGTTTATTTTGCTCTAAACATTTACGAATCGCTCATCACTTTGTACCGCGCCGCCGCGTGCTATCTTCAAAGATGGTAGGTAGCGAGCGGGCGCACGTGAGTTACTATTGATTCTCACGCTTTCGAGTTGAGATCATATTTTTATAATTATTTGAAAACAAAAACATTTTTATTTTATAAATTTAACTCCATGAATCGGTAGCTCTACTGAGTGCAAATCGTTCTGCCGCAGGAAAACAACCATTGAAATTTCACGCTGTATACAGGTTCATTTTTTTTTATTGAATACTGTTTCCATATATTATTAATATATCTAAAATTATTTATTTATTGAATGCAAGAAAAAGAAATAACATTTTATAAAAATGAATATAAATAATAAATGAAATCTATGAATAAAAAAATATAACATTTATTTACAGTATTTTTTTCTGGCAGTGCTAATTTGACAGCTATCATGTGAAGTTTGCATCAAGCGCGATCCTATTCTTAGTTGGCTCGCATAGTAGGTTAGACTTAGTCCACAGTATGTTCATTATTTTATTGGTTTGTAGATCTTATTATATTCATCAAGCCTGTATTTTATGGAGTGTATTCGCATTAATACACTCCATAAAATATAGGCTAATAATCATTATAGGAAGAAACATAAGCCCGGGTTCGCACAGGCGATTTTTATCGTGCAGAGTTGAAAAATCATTTCAACTCTCGGTGTTGAGCCGAGCATTGGGAATCTCAACAAAGCGCATCGTAGCTCGTCAAAAAATTATACTGTTGAATTTTCAACTCTCAGCGTTAAGCAGTGCGTTGAAAATTCAATAAGTATGCGATAAAAACGCCCATCGTGGGTACAAGGGTTAACTCTCCCCGGCAATGCCGTTTCGATTTTAGACCAGTTGACTCGCACTCTTTCAACGTCAATGTTCGCACCGAGTCAAGGTTTTACCGCTCTTAGTGGTGTGACCGTTGGTCTGGCAAGTCTGGTCTCGAGTTGAAACTCAAGGCACGCACCTCTGACTTTTCAGATCCTGGGGCGTATTGCTTTTAATTAGCTTAAAAAACAGTGGAGGAAAACCGATATTTCTCCATGGCATGTGAAGCCAAATCAGAGGCAAAAACTTACACCGTTATATAGACACTAACCACACGATAAAAAGCGCTCAAGAGATTATTGTGTGGAATTTTATTTGACTCTGCGTGATACAGGTACACATTTTGTGAGGGATTCATTTATAAATATATACGCATGAACATTGATATCGCTTTTATTTGACACGACTGTTATTGGTAACTAAGGTAAAACCATAAACGACATGCAGTGTCAATTGGTACTGGATGGCCAGTACTAACACATTTGCATGTGAAGGTTTTTGAGCTTGAGCGTCAATCATTAATAAATAGTGATCGATGAGCTTGAGTTACATTTCTTCACATATTATTTATAAATCGTAGGTTTATCCCGTGCATTGTATAATAATAATAATAATTTATTTCAACCAAGCAAAGAATATATATATATTTTTTTTTAATATGTTGTATGTACATTGCATAATATTTTATTGAGTTCAGCAGGTATAATTTTGATTGATTTTATATTATCCTGGTCAATAAGTTTAAAAATGACCTCTTTGTAACGAACTTGGTAGTTTACATTCTACTAAAAACATTTTGTTGGTAGCAATATTGACATTTCTGTGGTAGACAAAAATCCAGAAGTGGGTACTATTATTGAGAATAATATATATATATTTTTATAATTTGCTAATATTTGTTTGCATGACACATGAATAATAGATAAACTTAAATAATGAAATTAAATAGTATGTTGATTTGGATAATTTATAATTTGCAACATTTACACTATCTAAAAAAAGTTACAGAACTGGCCACCCACAATCAACAAGGAACGTCAAACACTGCTGATGTTTATTTTTATTAATAACAAAATAACAATTTTAGTTTCTTCATGGCTTATTTGGTCATGATTATAAAATTAAACAAATCAGATGGTAAATAACAAGTGTTTTAACCAATAATGTCGACGGAATTAGAAGAAAACGGGATCCATATTGAGTCTGTTGACGTCAGTGAAAAAGTGAAAGAAAGTCAAGAAAATGGATCAATGGTTGAAACTATTTGTGATTCCGGGCTGGACACGTTAGATTCTTGTTCTGTCGCGTTCCCAGCCTCTGATTCTGAATTATCCCCGATTAAAAATATAATGAACGATGATTTCGGCAATGGATCGACAGACAGCCTGTCGAATGAAAGTAGTCTATCCAGTCCAGGGTCTGAGGACGGTGTTACTGATAATTTAAGCTTCGAATTTCCGCAAAAAACTGATATCGATTTAGCCAAAGAATTGATCATAAATTGCATAGAAAATATGAATTTAAGTGATACACAAGGAATAAATGCGCAAAATGTTGAAATTACTGATTATAAACGAGCAGACTATAATAATATAAATAGGCCTCTTACTACCTCGACCGTAAGCTTGAACGAACATAAGTTAACTGAAAACAATGTCATCTGTAAATCACCTTTCAGCAAAAGTGCTGAAAATATTTCAAACATATCATATATCAAACCAAATGAAAATACTAGTTTAAATTCTAGTGATAAAGAATTAAATACTGACAAGATTCTCTCACAATTCGCCAGCCAGAAATCAAAAGCTAGTGCCGTACAGAAAATACCAGAAAACGTAGCACATATAGATCCAAAATACACAAGAATACCAAAAGAATTGCTATCAGGTAGCATAGTTAAAAATGTTCATGGAATATTCTCTTCTGTAAGTGGTACCTTAAAAAGTGCTTACACACACAGAACAGCATATGCTCAAAAACCAGTAAAAAATACCAAAAATTTACCCAATGGCAAAGTTATGAATGATATATTTGAGGATGAGAATACGGAACAAAAAACTGAGGTCTCTGATAAGCCAGAACCAACTGAACAGCAAGAAATAATTCCAAATTCAAATGCAGAAATAGCGGTAACAAAATCACCAGATAAAGAAAATTCAGAGCCTTATGATACTAAAAAGGATGTATTGCGGTTTCAAATAGAGACTTTAGAACGGGTACTGGCTGAACAGAGGAAGGAAAATTTCTCTTTGAGGGATAGAGTCAAACAACAGTGCGATGAGCTGCAGCAAAAAGACCTGACTTTTAAAGAGTTGGAGGTTAAATTAGATATGGTTTGTATTGGTCTTTTTATCTATCTAGCCTGTATTATCCTACCGCAGGGCATAAGGCTGCTTTTACATCTAAATCATAGGTTCCCAACGGGAGCGATACTGCCCCCTAGTGGGTGCTGGAGCTTTACGTGTGGCACAATTACAGAGAGAGAGAGAGAGAGGATTTATTTTTAATTTGTGATTATTAATAGATAATAGATAGACATACTGGATGACTTTTTTTACCGTCTTGAAAAAAAAAAAAAATAGGTAACAATCTATAAAGTTTTTTCAAAATTTCTGTTTTTATTGTTCTAGTTTACATCAAATGTGTAGTGTTTATTAATATAGCAATTTCTGTCTAAGCTATTCAAAAACAAAAAAAAAAAAAACTAGGTTTGCCATAGGCTTCTACTCCATTCACCTATTGTACCCTATTTTTTCAAGATGGTAAAAAATCATCCAGTATAAAATTGGTATAATTAACTATTATGTAAATACTTTCAGGAAGGTTTTAGTATTTAATACATTAGATAATTACTCTTATGTATGAAGTTATATGCATAACCTTTACAAGAATAATAAAAGCTTTTTAGCAAAAAATAAAACCGACTTCCAAAACAAAACACTACAAAGTGAAAAATAACTTTAATTTCGGTAGTCGGTGTCATGGGTTTTGTATTTTCGTTTTTTGCCACCGACTTCCGAAATTAAAGTTATTTTTCACTTTGTAGTGTTTTGTTTTGGAAGTCGGTTTTATTTTTTGCTAAAAAGCTTTTATTTTTCACTTTTTAGTTGTGGAACCTACCCCACACAAATTCGAATACATAATTGAGCACAATAATTGTAGATATAGCCATGTAAATAACAGTGATAGGAAGTTATTAAAACACCATCACATCATCCACATAAAATAAGTGGGAAATATACGCATTATTGAAGCTAACTCAAAAACTCCCTAAGCTAAGTTAATAAAATTTATATGGGACCACCTCGGAAGTATACCCTATCAAACAAAAAAAGAATTTTCTAAATCGGTCTATCCGTCTTTGAATAATCGCGTAACAAACATACAAAAAAAAAAAAACAAAAAAAAAAAACAGACGAATTGAGAACCTCCTCCTTTTGGAAGTCGGTTAAAAAGGCAATGCCCCTTGCGTTGCATTTTTATTCTTGTAAAGGGGGCGGTAGTCCATAAAAAGTTGGGAACCTATGATCTGAATTAAACACATTTAACATTGATCATCGGTGAAGCAAAACATGAAGAAACCTGGTCTTGTAAATCAATAGGGCTTTCAGAAACAAAAATACCTCACAACTATTATTAGAGTTTAGTAACGAGGTCAACGGGTATCTGAACAATCGTGAACATGTACTTGTTGTCCTCATTGATTTTAGCAAAGCTTTTGATTATTTAGAATATAAATAACACACTATTTGATATATTAAAGCAAAATGGTTTACAGGATCCATTCTTAAATGGTTTAAAAACTGCCACAGAAACCGCTTCACATTGGTGAAGGTCTCAGGTTCATTAAGTGTCTTGATTCCAACCGATAAATAAACTATTATGGGCCACATAATTACAAAAATGGGGCCAAAGACAATCCTAACTAATATTATAAATATTATGCGAAAGTGAGTTTGTTTGTTAAGCTTTCACCCTAAAATGGCTGAACGCATTGGTATGAAAGATACAAATGCTAATTTTCATCCTGGATTGCAGACAAAGTCACGGGCAACAGCTAGTAGCTAATAATGGTAAAAAAAAAACAATTTATGGGTCAACCATATCTTTTATTGTTGAATTATCTTATATAAATCTACCATAACCATTATCTTGTAACTTTTATATTTGACATTTTTGTTTTATCAGTCTAATGCTATCTCTAAGTTATCATTATAAACAATACAGAATGGAGGTCTTTTTAAATGTACTTATTTACCGTAATTTGGTCCTACTTTGCTCCAATATTTGCTCCAAATGTTGAAAATTATGATTATTTTTATAAAATCAACTATACAATTTACTTAATGTATTATTTTATGGATATATAGCTTATTTGACAAGTATTTATATAGGGAAATAGATATTATGAAGTATATTATGAATTTATTTTTGACAAATAATACTGAGCAAAATTACCCATGGTGTTGGGTATCTTTGCTCCTAGATATAGTTTCTATGTAATCTCCATTGTTAAAGCTGTTGGAGCAAATTAATGCTTTCCTAATTCAAACTCTGCTCCAGTTATAATATGTTTTGCTATTTTGGATGATATAAATTGGTGAGATATGGGTAAAAACGAAAAAATGGATAAAAACGGATGCGTTCATAATTTAATTAATTGTTGCAAAATTTTTAACTAAATTTTAAAATAAATTTTACAGAACAGGAGCATAATTACACGTAGAGGAGCAAAGTAGGACCAAATTACCAGTACCTATTGAGCTGTTTAGAAAATAAAAATAACATAGAATACATAAGCCTATATTAAAATCAAAATCAAAAGTCATTTATCAAACTAGGCTGAGAATCAGCACTTTATGCAATTCATACATTTATGCATATAACTTCATGTACATAAGAATAATTACCTATTTTATTATATACTAAAACCCTAAAATATGGATACTTTTTTTTAGTGTGTTCTTTTTTCCGAATAATGAAACTTTGAAATGCTCTCCTGTAAAGTTCCAAACATGTCACTTAATACAAATAGCCCGTAACCCTCGATATGATACCTTACATGCCCTAGTAGCCTCACTTCGAATTTTTAAGACCCCCCTTCAGTCTCTGTTGCAAAAGAAATATATACATTTCTTTCTTATTTGAAAAATAGTTTGGCAAACGTCCTCTAAAACTATTCCAAAATTCAAGTTGATAGCATTAGTAGTTCTTGAGATAGCTAGCTGTGACAGACAGACAGACTGAGTCGCACCAAAAGGGTTCCTTTTTACCATTTTGGTAAGGGACCCAAAAATCATCAAAGTCCGCTTAGAAATGTCGGAAATACAGTACATTTATGCATATAACTTCATACATAAGAGTAATTATCTAATTGTATTAAATACTAAAACCTTCCTGAAAGTATTTAGATTTCTTCTTTCTTTCTATTCCAATTTTGATGATTCTTGAATGAATCATCAAAATTGGTTCAATAGTTACAAACAAACATACATACGGGTCGAATAGACAACCTCCTTTTTGGAAGTTGGTTAAAAACAAAGCCAAGGTCAGCATGACGACCAGTCACCACAAGCAGCACCCGTTCTCGAGCATAACGCCAAGATCAGCCATTACTACCCCCCTCGCCATATTTGAGGGTAGGAGGCAATCCGGCCCCCGACGCTACCGCAAGCATTGACATCTAAGGGATCATGACGAACTTGCTGCTGGTTACTTAGGCAAGAATAATATGATCAATTCGAGGTCACTCGCTAACCACATATTGCAACAGCATAGCACTCATAAAAAAACATTGTAATGAGTAGATTATGTAAATGATGAATAAAAATAAAATAAATTGACTTTTACAGCCAAAAATAATAAATAATTATATGAACTCATATGTCAGAAGGTAAGCTAATTCTGGAGAAAGAACATAAACATTGTCTTGAGTAATCACAGTGACCAACTATTCTTATTGTTTAAGTAGTTGTTGATAGAATAGTATGCCTTTGAACAAAGGTTAGTTTTTAATTTAGCTTTAAGCGCATTGAAGGGCAAATCTAGCAAAGTATATATGCAACACTAGGCATATAACACTAGGCTGCAATAATAATATTTAATTTACAATTCTTTTCATACTAAGATATGTGCCTGCCAGCAGCTGATGACTCCTATAGCCTATCATACCAGGGTGGCGGAAAACTTTTGAGCCTAATACATTGCAAGTGTCATTACTAATTTGCAAATACCCTTTTTAGTATAAATACAGAGTTTCATGTTATTAGCATCAATTATTCTGTAAACATCATCATGTATCAGCCATCCGCGACCCATCCCTAACTTAAAACTGATGATTTACAGCTTAGGGAGGGGCACAAAACTTTTCAGACCAGGTGGGCTGAAAAGTGATCGTTTTGAGCCTAGGATGGGCCGCAGATGACTTATATGTGTCTGTTTCGGATCGGGCAGTTTTATTTTACAAATTCATTAGAAACTCCTTCAGCATACTTCTTTCATACTAACCTGCACGAACCTTAATCCACAGATGGGCAAACGTGTAGACCATGCAGAACGAGAGAAAGACGCAGCAGTGATGCGGTACGCAAGCGTTGAATGTGCTGCCATAGAGGCTAAGCGGGCGGCTGAGAATGCAGCCAAGGCGGAGAAGGCTGCTCAGGTGGAGGTGGAACTCTTAAATGGCAAGCTTAGGTCGGCACATGCGGAGAAGCAGAGAATCTGTCAGTTGTATGATGATAAGGTAGGTGTTCTCTTTCTTAGTTCAAAGTTTTGTAAACAAGAATTTAAAGAAAAATTGTCTATTGCCAGTTACCATCCTTACCTAGTTGCTATTCCACCAATTCGCACTAAGCGCTTCGAAATGTCTTTTATAATACCCACAGCAAAAGAGTGGAACTCACTACCTGCATCTGTGTTTCCGAGCGCATACAACTCTAATCTCTTCAAAGTGAGAGTGAACAGGCTTCTTCTGGGTAAGCTCACTCCATCGTCGACTTTGTCTCTGTCACCTCTGACTTAGACTAGAGTCAAGAGCAAACCCATCTCAAATAAAAAAAACAAAACATAATACTACAGCAAAAGCCACGAGGGACCTTTACTTATCTCGGGATCTAGGCTGATTAAATGATAAACAAACTTGCGTATCTGATATATGTTATAATACTTTTATATATTATATGTTTAAACTATTGTAACGCGATCGCTGGAGGTCTGACGTAACCCTGGAAAAAAAGCTATAAAACTCCTTTTATAAAAAGTGACCGTTCGAATGTCAATATCGCCAGCCAGATCTAAATAATACGAGGGCTGCACTAAAAGTATCGGGAATGGAATATTTCCATTGTTCCTGTCATATTAAAAACTTTTTAATTGAAAACTCCTTGGTTTTAAAAATCGAATACCATTTTTGACTCGAGAAAATTCAAGAGCGATGATTTATTATGACTTTCGAAGTGGTTTAACACAAAAACAGTGTGTTGACCGGATGATTTCTGCATTTGGTGATGAAGCCCCATCCAAAACCACAATTTACCACTGGTTTGCTGAATTTCAACGTGGACGTGTCAAGCTCAGTGATGATCCCCGTCAAGGTCGTCCAAAAACTGCAGTCACCCAAGAAAACGTTGATGCTGTGCGTAAGCTGATTGAGGAAGATCGACATGTGACATACCGCGAAATTCAGGCAACTTTAGACATTGGCATGAGTCAAATACAAATAATCTTGCATGAACAATTAGGTGTAAAAAAGTTGTTTTCCCGATGGATACCGCATTCGCTCTGTGAAGAGCAAAAAGCGGCTCGCGTTACTTGGTGCGTCAGAACTCTCGAAAGATTCCACGCAGGATCCTCAAATTCTGTATACAACATCGTATCAGGTAACGAATCCTGGATATACGCGTACGAACCCGAAACGAAAAACCAGTCACGAGTTTGGGTGTTCGAAAATGAGTTAAAGCCAACAAAAATTGTTCGTTCACGGAGTGTTGCAAAAAAAATGGTGGCCACGTTTGTCTCCAAAACCGGCCATGTTGCGACTATTCCTCTTGAGGGACAAAGAACGGTTAATGCAGAATGGTATGCTAGCATTTGTTTGCCACAGGTCGTTTCTGAACTCCGTAAAGAGAACTGCAACCACCGCATCATCCTCCATCACGACAATGCGAGTTCTCACACCGCGCACAGAACAAAAGAGTTTTTAGAGCAAGAAAACATAGAATTATTAGACCATCCGCCGTACAGCCCCGACCTAAGCCCTAATGATTTCTATACTTTCCCTAAAATAAAGAATAAATTGCGTGGTCAGAGATTTTCATCACCTGAAGAAGCTGTGGACGCCTACAAAACGGCCATTTTGGAGACCCCAACTTCCGAATGGAATGGTTGCTTCAATGATTGGTTCCATCGTATGGAAAAATGTGTCAAATTTCGCGGAGAATACTTCGAAAAGCAATAAATACATTTTTAAATAGTAATGTTGTGTCACTTCCTTGATTCCCGAAATTTTCAGTGCCGCCCTCGTAGGTTGGGTAAAAAGTTTCTTCGCATTTTTTAAGAAAATTTAAAACATTTTTTAATATAGTTTATTTACATTTAACTAAAGTATGTAGGTACCATTTTGTTCGATAACTTTTTGCCATCTTGTAGGTAGGGACATGATCCCATTGCTATAGAAATTTTGGGACTTCTGGTCAAAATACCGCGATAAGTGGTTTTGGCAGTCCTCTCGTGATGTTAACCTGACACTGCCTAAAGAATTCTGAAGAGACCGAAACAGGTGGAAATCTGAAGGTGCAAGGTCAGGACTATACGGCGGATGCATTAACACCTCCCAGCCAAACTCTCTTAATTTTTGCTGAGTGGCTAAAGATGTGTGAGGTCTAGCGTTATCATGATGAAAAACCACACCCCTTCTGTTGATTAATTCCGGCCGCTTTCTCTCAACTTCTTGATTATTAGGTTGGGGAAAAAGTCTTTTCGCATTATAGTATGTATGAACTTGTAATAAAATCTCTTTGGCTATACTATTTGTATCTGGCTGGTTTTGGTATCATTGAAAGTTTAAATTTTAAAGACCATAATTCCAAATTCAAATTAGGAAAATGTGTGATTTTCATATGTTTTTCGTACCGTCAAGATGAGTGAATCTAATGAAGAAATTCGATATATTTTAAAATTTTACTACAAAAAAGGTAAAAATGCAACGCAAGCCCCGAAAAAATTTTGCGATGTTTATGGACCTAGTCATGGGGTCTCAACTAGAACAAATTATAATTAGTCCTGAAAAAAAACTCATAGATGGCAGCATAGGTAACAATTATGAAATTAACAATCACTAAAAGGCGTTAAACCACAGTAAATATACAGTAAAACATCTTCATACAAACGTGCCGCTCTCGGTTTGAATGTGTGCGTGCGCGCCGTGCGCCATGTCGGCACGCGATTTCACGCACACGCTAGCATAATATATGGGGGAATAAGGTGGCGGCAGTGCGGGCTGTGCAGCGCGACTGTGAGCACGCGCGTACGCTACATGACCGCTTGCGTTCGTCAACTCTCGCCGGCGCGGGCGGCGGACACTTGTCGTAAATTACGAGTATCATGACTTCAAAAAGGGGAAAAAAATATTGTAGTGTTTTCGGGTGCCTCAATAATGATTTCGCAAACCCGGACTTATCATTCTTCATACTTCCTACTCAACCAGAAATGTAAGTACCTACTTATACTTAAATATTATTAGAAAATATGGTATTGTATTGTTTATTTCACAGTTTATTTGCTTTATTAAGAGCGTAGCCGAGTCGCATTTTTCTGAATACTATGTTTAGAGCTAAAGTTTATTTTAAGAAGTCTAGTTTTACTATAAAATAGAGGATTGAGTACGAAACATCGTTTTGGTAAACATATTTTTCGCGTAGGTATAGTTGTAATAAGGACAATTTCACAATAATTAATATTGCAAATTAATTACTTTTGAAATTATTATTTTTTCTATTGTCTGATGTGTTGTTCAATCCAAATATGGTTCCGGTAGTCTGACGATCGACTTATATACTTGTGTGTACATCGCATTTTTTTGGCCGGCGTTCGGGTCGGCCACTTGACACTTGTTTTTGTTTCGCTTATCGTATGAAAAAAATGTGTTAAGAGGTCTGTTCTTTTTGTTTATTATTGTAAGGTGATGTGTATTATACTAAATGCAACAGTTATTTTTGATATGGTTTCATTTTGTAAATATAACGACTTTTGTATACAAAACTGGGAAACCTGGGAAATAGTCCATCACGCTACCTTCAAGTTCAAAGGAGAATGAGCAACTTACTATGGCACTTGGTTGCGCAACTTTTGACTCAGTATAGTAGTGAAAATTAGACACAAAAAAGGGTTAGCGTCATACTTTAAAACAAGGTTAAATTCAAACTTAAATATTGTATTAGTATAATAAATGTTATGTGAATAAAAGCTTTTTATTTTTACTAAATTTATAAGTTGGTAAAATATTCAATCATAATATGCTTTTTATTTTATAAATTTAGATCAAGTGCTGCTTGTTCGAAAATATTAACTAAAAGTAAAAGTGACAACCCTGGGTATCAACGCAAGAGTAGGCTAATAACTCGGCGGGCGGCCTTAGATAACCTACTGTATATTTATCTACTGTGGTTAAACGACAGATTTTGGCTGAAGTAAGATTAGTAAAAATCAAAACTTCCTTGTTTAATGTTGATTTATCTATTTACACTCATATTTCACGTATTTTCAACAAAAACGATAAATTAAGCCTTTTACTTCAATCCGACCCAAACAGTATGTTATAAACAGTTCAAAGTAGCCTTCTGTCAAGCATTTTGTTTTAGAGCTATTTGCAATAGATGGCGTTTTATTAAACTTGTCATCACTTTTACCACCACGGAATAGAAAAAAATCGGCCAAGTGCGTGTCGGACCACGCACAGTGTTTGGATGAATTTATCCCAAGGTTGAAAAATATTATGTTCCTCCATACATTCCGACGTTTGGAATGTATGGGAGACATTCCGACTTTTGAAATATATGGGAGACATTCCAAGTGCAAATGTAAGTTTGTACGCACAATATTGAGAGATGTATCATGCTATTTTAAGACCATAGACTTCTTATAAGTTTTCCTGTAATCTATAGGTATAATATAACTTATTACATACAAAGTATTTTTTATTTCAAAATATGCTCTAATCGGAGATAAGGGGGAACGGTCAATTTTCGTCTATTTTCTTAAATAACTTTATAACAATTTATTTTAAAATTATAAAAAAATATATATATTTGAGACCTTCACAGTAAGCCACAGCAGTAAGCAGTAAGCCCTTTAATTTGATCTGTCACACGGTACAGTTTGCAAAACTTTTTTTAATAATTTTCTTAATTGCCCCAAAATTGAACCCCATATTCAAAATTCATTTATTTACGATACACTTCCGTGTTTGATTGGATTCGGAGCAAATCGGCTGTGATAGACACACACACGAGTGAGCCTATAAGGGTTCCGTTTTTTTTTTTCCTTTTGAGATACGGAACCCTAAACACAAGTGAATGTGCCCACGCAGCTATCCGTCGTTGCCGTTGTGTCTTACAATATGCGGAAACAATGTACAATAATAACATCTCTTCGTCAGTTGTAATAAGTCTTAATTTTGTATGAACAACAAATTCAACTTTGACGAAACAAGCCCGCTCGTGCAAAAGGGATTCCCAGACCTCGCTATCTTCGGGGCATAAAGAACTCATAGACTAATTAAACCGAAGTGTCAATCAAACAAAAACAGACATTCCGATATGTACTAGTTTTTACCTACATGATCATTGCCTACATAATGAAAATAATGAACCAATTCCCATGTTGTTTTATTAATAAGTACATAAGTGTATCTCCTTATAATAACTAGTCGGACATGTCTTCCAATGAGCTGTCGCGACCGTAGGAATCCTTTTGTGGTCTTCTGACTATATGACATTTCGTAGTGTTCCAATACAAAACAGGCAACTGTCACATGTTTCTATGTCAAAAATGTGAATAAAGTTTTTATTTCTTATGTTCATAAAGCACGTCTCTGGGAGTGTATAATTTCATAGGCACTAAACTTGAAAATAGCTGTATGTGTCACGTATTCTTTGTTTTACCCCGACGATAAACGACGATAGACGATACGTTGGGGATTCCCCAACGTAATTCTTTCTTACATTTTTTGTTAGTTTTAGCCACAGTAGAAATATCAAACAGTATTTTATCTTCATACAAACGGTCGGAACGAGGTATTTCGTTTTTTCCACCGAGTTAAATACCTAGAATCAAGATTAATAAATAAATAAGTGGATAGGGTGAAAAAAGTGACACACGAGTGACCCACCTAAGCTCGCGTTAAAAAAACTAGTAGATAGTTTCCTAAGCTAGGCTATCTACTTACTTATAATATGTACTTAGCTACTTAATGAGTTAGATGAAATATCGTTACCAAATGATTATGAGAGTAATAAATGGTATGTAAAGACATAGTAAGATTTACATTATAATTTACTTTTATAAATAAGATTTTGTAGTAGGTAGTTAGAGCATTTGATTGCTGTAGGTAGCGCACATGCGATGAGATGGTTGATTATAAGTATCGATTGCAGAGCATTTCGACGTCGGACGGGTGACGAAAAGAATTGTTATTTCGAGTTGCTCCGTACGGTAATGAGGACGTTAATAAGCTGAGATGAAAAAAGATATTATAATTACTCATCAGCTGTTCCTTACATTTTGGCTAAGTTGGTAGGTGTTGAAGTTTGTAAGGACAGCAGTTTATTTTTTTAAATAAAAAATATAATATTTACAATCACAAAACTACAACTCAAGCAGGTGATGGTGGTAGGTAGAATAAAATTAAAAACCTGTAGGCGGGCAGCCCTATCGCGTGTTTACGTACCGCGCGGCTGTAGGTAATTATTTCGAGAACAGGAGCCGAGTCACATTACTGTATAATATTTCTACGGTGTGATATTTGCTGGGGACACAAATGTTTTCATGTCGTTTTTATTACCTATCTTTTATTATCTACTGATCACTTTGTAACGTTCTATCCAGTGCAGTATTGTTATGTTGTACTTGATTGAAGTAGGTATATTAAAATATTTTTATAAAAATATTCCGTTCGTTTTTATTTTATTTATGTAGGTAGGTACTTCATACCATAGCTTGTACCTACTTGTATTGTTTCTTCTTACTCATAGTACCTATTTGCCTATTTAATTTCATTTCCTTGCCGCAGTAACATTATTACCGGTTAGATTACAAGCAGTTTTATAGTTTTGAGTAGATAATATAGTTTAAAAACATGAACATTACATGAAACATGACTTATGGTAACACTCGCATAGCGACCACTTAGATTTTAGTAGGTAAGTTACCGCGGACAAAAGCAGATAATAAAATTAAGCGCGTTTAGGAAAAAACGCATTTACAGCTGCACGAATTATTATGTATGTAGTCTATGTGCCGCATGGCATCAAAATAAAACATAATTATTTGGCTTCGCAAACACGTCGTCTTCTACTAAAGCTAAAAAATGGCTAGTTCAATCACACTAATGAAACAATTACGCCAACTCAAGATAATTTTTGTTGTATTAGGTACTTTTCCTTGAGCGCACGGTACGATTACGACGTCATACTCGATGTGAGATGGAGAATCTATAGTTATCTCGATATAGCCATCTAAGTAGTATCGATGCCACCTAGCATCGATAAGACCTAGTATCTAGGCTGAATCCTAGATGGTGTTGTAAAACTACAGTATCTGGTAATTAGTGAGTCGCTGATGCAGCCATCTGTTAAAAATTGAAGGGAAAAAAAATAGCCAGCTCAATAGCCAGACTTAGGGAGGTGTCATTTCTTTGTATGCGATTGGGTATCTGTACGTAGTATTATAATATCTGTGACCTAGTGTAGTGTCTGTGAGAGTAGCACAAATTTGGTTTAAGCGTTTTGAATCCGGAAATTTTGATGTCAAAGATGCACGTCGCTCTGGTCGCCCTATTACGGATAAAATGGATGCCATTTTTGAAAAAGTGGAGCAAGATCGGCATATCAGTAGTTACGACGTAGCTGAAGAAATGGAAATTGACCACAAAACAGTTTTGGCGCATTTGAAAAAAACTGGGTACACAAAAAGCTCGACATTTGGGTACCTCACGAGCTCACTGAAAGAAACCTAATGAACCGTGTACTCATTTGTGATTCTTTATTACGACGTAATGAAACCGAACCATTTTTGAAGAAGCTGATAACTGGTGATAAAAAGTGGATCACGTATGACAAGAACGTGCGAAAAAGGTCGTGGTCAAATGCCGGTCAGGCCTCACAGACTGTGGCGAAACCCGGGTTAACTCGCAACAAGGTGATGCTGTGTGTGTGGTGGGATTGGAAGGGCATTATTCATTATGAGCTGTTACCACCAGGCAGGACCATCGATTCTGAACTCTACTGCGAACAACTGATGAGATTAAAGCAAGAAGTTGAGAGAAAGCGGCCGGAATTAATCAACAGAAGGGGTGTGGTTTTGGGGCGTAACTCCGCTGCCGCGAGAAATCATGGCACAGCGGACAGAGCTCCGGCGGGATCTCATGGCGACATGGAGAGTGCGACTGTCGCAACCCAGTGCTGGGCACGCCACAATTGCGGCGATAAGTCCCCTCTTTGAGGAGTGGTTGGAGAGGCCTCACGGCATCCTCACCTTCCGCCTGACGCAGGTCCTCACCGGACACGGTTGCTTCGGGAGGTTCCTGTTCCGGATAAGGCGGGAGGAAACGCCCGGGTGTTACCATTGTGTGGATCGCCCGGAGGACACGGTGGAGCATACGGTGGTGGTCTGCCCGGCCTGGGCAGAGCACCGCCGCGTCCTCGCGGAGGCGATCGGCGGCAAGCGATCTCTCGCGTCCGGCCCTGATACAGGCCATGGTACGGAGCGAGAGTGCATGGGAAGCCGTCACCTCCTGCGAAGCAGTAATGCTCGCGAAGGAGGAGGCTGAACGCGTGAGGGAGAGGCAATCTTTGCGCCCTCACGCCCCTAGTTGCCGCAGGAGACGCCCTGGGCGTCGGGAATCGATAGCCGATTCCCGACCACCGTAGGCGCGGGCTTGCGGATGGCGAGCAATGGGTAGCTCGCCGTCCAGCAAGGACCAGGCCCGGGTCGACGGCGCGTTGTGTTCCACGCGCGCCTCAAAGAGATGTCAGCACTAGCTGAAGGGGTCCGCTAGGGCCGATGCCCGCCAGGGTTGCGGGTTGTTCGAAAGAGTTACCGTGGCCCTTGCACAGGCAACTGAAGGAACACGGGTGGGTTTTAGTCAGTAGAAGTCTGACACGCCCTCCCGCTCCACCCAGAGCGGGAGAAGTTATATGATGATTTCCCATCCACAAAAAAGAAAAAAAAGGTGTGTGGTTTTTCATCATGATAACGCTAGACCTCACACATCTTTAGCCACTCAGCAAAAATTAAGAGTTTGGCTGGGAGGTGTTAATGCATCCGCCGTATAGTCCTGACCTTGCACCTTCAGATATCCACCTGTTTCGGTCTCTTCAGAATTCTTTAGGCAGTGTCAGGTTAACATCACGAGAGGACTGCCAAAACCACTTGTCGCGGTATTTTGACCAGAAGTCCCAAAATTTCTATAGCAATGGGATCATATCCCTACCTACAAAATGGCAAAAAGTTATCAAACAAAATGGTACCTACTAGTTAAATGTAAATAAACTATATTAAAAAATGTTTTGAATTTTCTTAAAAAATGCGAAGAAACTTTTTCCCCAACCTATTATATAACTTTTACTATGGGACCAACTTTGAAATCGCGGAAAAAAAAACAGCTGCCCCATACAGCTTAGAACAGTAGGTATTAAACTTTAGTATGGAACTGCTGATTTTTTTAACACCTTATACATGCGTATCATACGCCCCAAAACTAGGGGATTGTGAACTCGTTGGACGCAAGAGTTTCAATTCTAAACAAACCATTATTAAAAAAAAAATCAAAAAGTCATTTATCAAACTAGGCTGAGAATCAGCACTTTTTGAACGTCAAAATTCCATAAGACCACAGTAAATATACAGTAAAACATCTTCATACAAACGTGCCGCTCTCGGTTTGAATGTGTGCGTGCGCGCCGCGCGCCATGTCGGCACGCGATTTCACGCACACGCTAGCATAATATATGGGGGAATAAGGTGGCGGCAGTGCGGGCTGTGCAGCGCGACTGTGAGCACGCGCGTACGCTACATGACCGCTTGCGTTCGTCAACTCTCGCCGGCGCGGGCGGCGGACACTTGTCGTAAATTACGAGTATCATGACTTCAAAAAGGGGAAAAAAATATTGTAGTGTTTTCGGGTGCCTCAATAATGATTTCACAAACCCGGACTTATCATTCTTCATACTTCCTACTCAACCAGAAATGTAAGTACCTACTTATACTTAAATATTATTAGAAAATATGGTATTGTATTGTTTATTTCACAGTTTATTTGCTTTATTAAGAGCGTAGCCGAGTCGCATTTTTCTGAATACTATGTTTAGAGCTAAAGTTTATTTTAAGAAGTCTAGTTTTACTATAAAATAGAGGATTGAGTACGAAACATCGTTTTGGTAAACATATTTTTCGCGTAGGTATAGTTGTAATAAGGAGAATTTCACAATAATTAATATTGCAAATTAATTACTTTTGAAATTATTATTTTTTCTATTGTCTGATGTGTTGTTCAATCCAAATATGGTTCCGGTAGTCTGACGATCGACTTATATACTTGTGTGTACATCGCATTTTTTTGGCCGGCGTTCGGGTCGGCCACTTGACACTTGTTTTTGTTTCGCTTATCGTATGAAAAAAATGTGTTAAGAGGTCTGTTCTTTTTGTTTATTATTGTAAGGTGATGTGTATTATACTAAATGCAACAGTTATTTTTGATATGGTTTCATTTTGTAAATATAACGACTTTTGTATACAAAACTGGGAAACCTGGGAAATAGTCCATCACGCTACCTTCAAGTTCAAAGGAGAATGAGCAACTTACTATGGCACTTGGTTGCGCAACTTTTGACTCAGTATAGTAGTGAAAATTAGACACAAAAAAGGGTTAGCGTCATACTTTAAAACAAGGTTAAATTCAAACTTAAATATTGTGGGGCTTTTGAAAAAAAAAAAACTTGTGTACCTGTTGAGGTTATGTACGTTAGGTTATGTTACCAAGGAATCCGTTGCTTCTCTGATTTGGCATCTAGGGAGCGGGTGTGCTAATAAAAGAGAACAGTTCACACACATCAAATTTGTAACTTAGTATAATAAATGTTATGTGAATAAAAGCTTTTTATTTTTACTAAATTTATAAATTGGTAAAATATTCAATCATAATATGCTTTTTATTTTATAAATTTAGATCAAGTGCTGCTTGTTCGAAAATATTAACTAAAAGTAAAAGTGACAACCCTGGGTATCAACGCAAGAGTAGGCTAATAACTCGGCGGGCGGCCTTAGATAACCTACTGTATATTTATCTACTGTGATAAGACAGTCCCCCAAAACGCCCGCCCTTCATCACTTCCTAGTGATTTAGCTGGGGAGAAGAAGTGGCGCAACAAACTCCTCAGCCTCACAGCTGTCTGTTCAGTTAAAAAATTTGAATTTATACAACACTGCGCATAATAATTTAGATACATTACGCAACACAAAACATTAAATTAAATTATTTGCTATAAGTAAGTTAGCACACGCAAATATACAAAAAAAATCGATAACTATACTCAAGCAGAAATAAAAATACAAACTAAAAAAAACGTAAGCAGAACTTTATACCTAAATAAAAGCCTCCAGTAATAAAGGATGTGCCCACTTACATATATCCGTATATGAAGCCGAAACTCGAAGACACAAATGATTAACTAGGACGATCGAAGTAAAATAAACAAAGAGTTAATTACTAATAACAAAACCAAGGTCAGCAAGACGACCAGTCACCACAAGCAGCACACGTTCACGAGCATAACGCAAAGATTAGCCATTACTACCCCCTCGCCATATTTGAGGGAAGGAGGCAACCTGACCCCCGATGCTACCGCAAGCAGTGCCATCTAAGGTAGCATGACGAACTTGCTGCCGGTTTTTTCTCCTAAACCCAGCAAGAAGCTGTAGTTGTTAATTATTCTACATAAGTATTATTTCTGTTTAAACAGTGTCACGAGCTAATGAACAGCGAGCGCGAACTAGCAAAGGTCCGTGAAGATATGCGCGAACTTGACGGACGCCTGAAATGGACACAGAGCAAGTTGCGCGTTGAAATGGATGCTTATAAGGTAAGAGCTATTTAGCAAATAACAGAATTGTTAAAAGAACATCATGCTATTATTCTTCGATGGGATCGGCAAAGGTGTAACCTTAGTACACCTGGCTGATTACCACTAACCAGGTGGCAATCCAGATGACAGGCTACTACGGAGAGACTGCGAATGCAAAAACCGGCCAAGTGCGTGTCAGACCACGCACAATGAACGGTTCCGTAGTTGGGATGAATTTATCCCAAGAACAAACTTAACATTGCAGTTGAAAGATATGTTCTCCCATACATTTCAACTGCAAATGTAAGTTTGTACGCACAATATTGAGAGATTTACTATGTTATTTTAAGGCCGTAGACTTGTTATAAGTTTTCCTGTAATCTATAGGTATAGAACTATTTTCTGTACTTTTTTTTTCAAAATTTTATGCTCAGTAGTTTTGGAGATAAGGGGGGATGTTCAGTTTTCGTCTATTTTCTTAAATAACTTTAAAACAATTTATTTTAAAATGATAAAACAAATAATATTTGAAACCTTCACAGTATACCCTTCCGTTTGATATGTCACATGGTACAGTTTGCAAAAAAAAAAAATTCTTATTTACCCCCATATTCAAAATTCTTTTATTTACTTTACATGTCCTTGTTTGGGTCACAGAAATTCATACCTGTACCAAGGGGCGGGGGGAGGGGTTGCGGGGGTTTTTGTAAAGGGGTCGAAATTTGCTTTTTCGTGAAAAAAACGGAAAAACCACAATTTGTTTTTTTCGTGAAAAAAAAAAATCTTTTTTTCGGCATTTTCACCGCTAGTTAAGATGCCGCCTATCATGCCGCAGGTCGCGGGTTCGATTCCCATCCAGGACAAACATTTGTGTGCATGAACATGTCTGTTTGTCCTGAGTCTGGGTGTAATTATCTATATTATTATTTTTAGTTTTTTATTTACAAAAAAAAAGTAGTGTATGTAGTATATCAGTTATCTGGTTTCCATAGTACAAGCTCTGCTTAGTTTGGGATCACATCACCGTGTGTGAACAATGTCCCAGGATTATTATTATTATTATATTATTAATTTTGATCACCGTTATCCTCTTGGGGTCATTGTTTATTTATTTATTGTACTCATCATTATGAACAAGTTTTACTACGGGACCAAAAATAGGTAAAACGGGCCGGTATCCGCAACTACACGTCAATACTCAATATATTCCACATGTGAAATTAGGTGGTAAGGTTTACAAAAAATATGATCATTATTATCAATGAATCTGCCTTGCCTTTTCCCAACTATGTTGGGGTCGGCTTCCAGTCTAACCGGATGCAGCTGAATCTGGTATTCTATTTTACATGGAGCGACTGCCTATCTGACCTCCACAACCCAGTTATTGGGTAATAAGGTACCCCTTGGTAAGACTGGTTGTCAGACTTTCGGGCTTCTGACGACCCGTAACGACTGTCAAAGATCCACGAATGACAGCCGGGACCAACGGCTTAACGTGCTTTCCGAGGCACGGAGGAGTCTCGGTATGTAAAGATGGTCACCCATCCACGGACCAACCCCGGCAAGCGTAGCTTAACCTGATGGATCGACCCGTGCGGCTGTTATTACTTAGCCACGAGCTTAAAATATATCCATCGATATTAAAATAAAGTCGGGAGTAGGAGGAGTCGCGGGACACCTGGTTGGAACGAAGTTTCTTTTTTTTTTTTTTTTTTATGCCGTATGTTATGTATTAATACAGAACCATTTGCAATTGTCAACTTGAACCTTGTCTCGGTATTCAAAATCAAAAACTTTTGACACTTGAGGAGCTGGCGAACAAATCCGGACTTGTCCACACACTCCATTTTTTTTTTGCGCTCTTTGTGCGCTCATATGTATATTTCTTCAAAAAAAAAAAAAATGTAAAAAACGGTGTTTTCAATCATAAACGGACTCGTCACTGACTAGTTGGATGAAACGAAATTGTCCAAAAAAATAAAATAATGGGAGGTTAGAGTTTCTATTGAACTAAAGCCAAATCCGGACTTAAATTTTGATACACTACTATTCATTTTTGACCTAATTAACTTTAGTTTATTTTGGTTTTTGTCTTCTACTCTAAAAAAACAATTACAGGACAAGTCCGGATTTGTTCGCAAGCACCTCACTTGTAACTAACGGCATAGCGCTTTTTCGTTACATCAATTGCGCGTCCATACAATTTACATAACTTTCTTGGAGTGCGGCGCGCCGCACCTGTGCGTTCGTTGTGCATCTCTATTATTTCGAAAACATCGGTGTCTACACCCAAGATATTTTTTGCACACACCCGAGCTTTTGCCACACAGGATTAGTGTAGCATGAAGAAGCGTTTGCATAAATTTCGCGCAGTTAATGTGTTAAGATACCACCTATCATGCCGCAGGTTGTGGGTTCGATTCCCATCCAGGACAAACATTTGTGTGCATGAACATGTCTGTTTTTTCTGAGTCTGGGTGTAATTAACTATATATGTATGAATTTACAAAAAAAAAAAAAGTAGTGTATGTAGTATATCAGTTATCTGGTTTCCATAGTACAAGATCTGCTTAGTTTGGGAGTAGATGACCGTGTGTGAAACGTCCCAGGATATATTATTATTATTATTTATTTAGCTTCAACACACACCCTGTATAAGTAAATTAGTGTTGTGGACAAATGCATCCACAATATTTATTTATTTGTCACAAACACCGCTATCATTACAGGAAAATCCTAATGCGGTAGCGTGGTCCTTAATTAAAGTATCTTAAATAACATAACACATACAATATTATTTTTTCTGAATTCATTCAGAGAGCAGGAAAATAAGTCGATCCTGTCAGCCGTGTCATTCAGTGCATGCAAGGCGCGCGTCAGCGGCGCTTTGCTGAGCAAGTGGGTTTGTGCATGTGGCACTGCTAGTAACTGTGGTTTTTGGCGCCGCGATACGTAATTGTCAGGCACATTCAGACAAATCTCCTTCAAAACACCGGAATGCCGACCATGAAAGTGACATAAATAATACAATTGACATTCTAATTAATTGGCTAAATAATAATAATCTATCTATTAATCTTAATAAATCTGTATACTTACAATTTAACAAACATTATAATAATAAATTTAATTTTAAAATGGATATACCAAAAATCACGCAGGTGACACATACTAAGTTTTTGGGTGTAGTAATTGACGAACATCTAGACTGGAAGGCGCAGGTTGAGCATATATGCAATAAAGCAAATAAATTTGTATATGCCCTTAGACAAATAAAAAAGGTAACAAATATAAAGACGGCCGTAATGTCATATCGAGCATACGTTGAGTCCTCGTTGCGGTATGGACTAATAAAATGGGGAAATAGTACCGACCACAAAAGAGCATTTATCGCCCAGAAAAAATGTATAAGGGCCTTATACGGGATCCCGTCCGATGAATCATGTAAACCAATATTTAAAAAGCTTGGTTTGCTGCCGTTACCATCATTATATATATATGAGGTGTGTATGTTTGTAAAGAAATACAAAGAATTGTTTAAAACAGCAGAAGAGGTATGTTCACGAAGTCGGCGTGACCAATACACACTTGTACTAGACGAGCTGCCTAGGTATGTAAAATATAATAAAAATTGTGTAGCTATGTGTGTACGTATATTTAATAAATTACCAAAGGCATTAAAACTATTGAATTGTAGACTTTTTAAAATTAAATTGTATAACTGGTTAAATGGAAATAATTTCTATAGTAGTGTTTGTGTAAAATTAGTTCCACGTGGCTCGATAGATGGCGTTGCTCGAATGAATCTGTGGTTTTTTTTCCGCCAAAACCTATTGAAGCTCACGACTAGTTTATGTTAAAATACAGTTCTTCCACAATCATCACATTGTAGTATTATTAAACATTTTGGTCCTTCGAAGTCGAATAAAAAGTGAATAAAAGGTCAGTGGGTAGCCTTAGGGGCAAATCAGTGCAGTGAAATGTTAATAAAGTGAACAGTGACATTGGTTTATTGGATTGGTCTCTGATAGGTTATAGGTTATAGGTTAGACTGTGAACATTTTAAGTGAATAGGGACTTAGTGAAATCTCAGTTGTGTGGATTGAGCAAACTCAGTTATAACTTAGTTAAAAAACTTAGAAAATTTCTCTCTTTGAGGACTTTGTGTGATTTTGCGCTTTGGACACTTGAAAATTGTAACTACAGTGACTTAGCCAATTCTTCTGGTCGAACTTTGACAGTTCACACCGGTTTTTCACTGTGACATTTTTTACGAAGTAAATTGATTTGATTTAACTATAAACATGTCGCAATACTCGCAATTGTGTGCGGCACAGAAACAGTTAAGTGAGCGGATTGCTAAGTTGTATAGCAACACAAAGAAAACTTCAAAGTCACGTTATACCAGAGGTTATTTAGAAACGAGATTAGACACATTGACTGAATATTGGGATACGTATAATAAACAACACGACGAGATTTTGAAGAGTGTTTCTACGCAGGTTCTCGAACAAACAAAGTTTGATCCTATTGCAAATTTTGATACGACCGAAGAAAATTATCTTGAATTTAAAACTGCCATTAAAGAATTCTTGATCGAGCTGTCCAATCAGGAGTCGCCACAGGCTACAACATCGGCCACATGTCCTGACGAAATATCTGAAAGGATAAAAAACAAAACGAAGTTGCCGCCGATTAATATACCTAAGTTCTCCGGTAACTACACAGAATGGTTCAGCTTTCGCGACGTCTTCACATCCCTTGTTCACAATGATAATAACCTATCAAAAATTGAGAAACACCATTATTTGAAGTCCAGTATTACGGGTGAGGCTGAGCAGCTATTAAAACACTTCACACTTACCGCTGCCAATTATGATAAGGCTTGGGAGACACTTGAGAATCGTTATGAAAATAAGAGGATAATTGTGAATAACATCCTGAATCGTCTTCTTTATCAGCGCAAAATGACCAACGAATGTGCTCAAAGCCTGAAAGGTATTCTAGACACCACACGTGAATGCTTGAATTCGCTAGAAAATCTTGGCATAGAAATAGACAAGTGGGATGCTATTGTAGTTCACATTGTTGTCTCTAAAATTGACATTGAAACTCACAAACTTTGGGAACAGTCCCTTGGTTCATCACGAGACATACCAACTTTTGAGACTTTAGCCTCACTACTAGAAAGCCGATTCAGAGCCATGGAAGTTATCAACAGTGTTAGAAAGGATACATTGAAGAAAGATTCAGCTAAAGCCACCTCAACCCAAGCAAAAGCTGTCCCTATGAAATCGTTCGCTACTGAAATTGAAAGCACCTGCACTTTTTGTTCACAAAACCATTACATTTGCCACTGCAAAGGATTTTCTAATTTGGAAATCTCACAACGCTATGACTATGTCAAGAATAATCACATCTGCTTCAACTGTCTTGTTAAGGGTCATTCAGTTAGTCAATGCAAGCAAAGCACAAGCTGCAGAAAATGTGGTCGACGTCATCACACACTCTTGCATTTTACAAACCCAGCCAAGACAAGCATAGCTACAGAACATAGTGAACCAGAAACACACGAGGCTGTCACCATGAAAACAGAAACACACGAGGTTGTCACCATGAAAGCTGAAACAAATAATGTACAACAGGTTATCTTAGCAACAGCTCGTGTTGTTGTTATTGCTAAAAATGGATCCACTCACCAACTTAGAGCCTTGATTGATCCAGGGTCCCAGGCATCACTAGTGACCGAAACAACTGCGCAACTGCTGCAACTTGATCGTACTGCTGTTAATGGTAAAATTACTGGGATATCTAACGAGAAAGCAATAACAACGAAGTCGATGGTCAACCTTAAATTTCACTCTATTTATGATTCTTCACACATAATTACTACACAAGCCTTTGTACTCAAACGATTGACGTCATTATTGCCAGCACATGAAGTATCTATGGATTCCTGGCCTCGTCTAAGTGACTTGAAACTTGCTGATCCACAATTCCACAAGCCAGGGTGTATAGATATCTTGTTGGGCGCAGAAGTATACTCACGATTAATGCTGGATGGTTTATTTAGACACAACGCAATGATTGCACTTAATTCACATCTTGGATGGTTGATTTCAGGACAAACATGTAAGGATGCTTCGCAAAGCTCATATCATGTTGTTGTCTCACATACTAAATTAGAGACTGACCAGTTGCTCAGGAGATTCTGGGAACTGGAGGAACACACACAGACTAAAAGAGCACTTACACAATTGGAAACTCAGTGCGAAGAGCATTACAAAGAAACTCACACTCGGAACTCTGAGGGCCGTTACATACTCCGCTTGCCTTTCAAGGACGCGACCCAACTCGGGGACACAAAAGGTTTAGCAATTAATCGTTTAACTCAAATGGAGAAGAGATTCAAGCACAAGCCTGAATTTAAGGAAGAGTACTGCAAATTCTTGAGGCAGTATGAATCACAAGCACACATGGAAGTCATACCTGAAAAGGAAAGAAACACAAGTAATAAATACTACTTACCTCATCACGCCGTCGTGAAGGAGTCCAGCACTAGCACGAAGCTGCGCGTAGTCTTCGATGGCAGTGCCAAACCTGGAACAGGATCGTCCTTGAATGATGAACTGATGATTGGTCCGCCCCTGCAACAAGATATAAAGGATTTGGTAACAAGATGGAGAACACATAGAATTTGTTTGGTAGCAGACATTCAACAAATGTATAGGCAGATACTAATACATCGTAGTGATGCGGAGTATCAACGAATCGTTTGGCGAGAAAAAGCAGACGAAGAAGTTAAAGAATACAGGTTACTTACCGTCACTTATGGAACATCCTGTGCACCTTACCTTGCAATTAGAACTTTGCACCAGCTGTCCTATGATGAGAAGGAAGAGTTTCCTATTGCAGCGCCGCTACTGCGAACCGATCTTTATATGGATGACCTGATGTCAGGTACATCCAATGAAGATGACACAATTAATCTGCAAAAGCAAATATCTGAACTATTACAAAGAGGTGGATTTTTGTTACACAAATGGTCGTCAAACAGTGCAAAGGTATTGTCACAAATTCCAAATGCCGATAAATCTAACCAAACTGTTGTTAACATACAAATGAATGACGCTATTAAAGCTTTGGGCATTTCTTGGAATCCGCGCACTGATAATTTTGAATTGAAAATGTCAATTGATCCGCTTATTGATACTATTACTAAAAGAACAGTGTTGTCCATTATCGCTAAAACATTTGACCCGCTAGGCTGGTTAGCACCTGTAGTTATTGTGCTAAAAATTTTCATGCAAAGACTGTGGTTGGCTGGCCTGGACTGGGACGATGTTTTACCTGATAACTTACGAGTTGAATGGTGTACCTTTCATAACAACATAAAACACATGAATACTATACAGCTTCCTCGATGGCTTGGCTTGTTACCTGCTAACTTGAACGTGGAAATTCATGGGTTTTGTGATGCTTCTTGTGCTGCTTATGCTTGTGTTGTTTACCTTAGAGTCTTGGACGACAATGCTATCACAATGCGTCTTATCGCTGCAAAATCAAAGGTGGCACCAGTCAAACAAGTATCGCTTCCTCGCCTAGAGCTCTGCGGTGCAGTACTTTTGTCAAAGATGTTACTTGATATTAAAACTAGTATATCAATTGATCAAAGTAATATTTACGCATGGACTGATTCCACTATAGTGCTGGCTTGGTTACGCAAACATCCTAACTCATGGACTACTTTTGTTGCTAACCGTACCACTGAGATTTTAAATGTCACTAATAGTAGTCAATGGCATCATGTAAAGTCACCTGATAACCCAGCGGACTTAGCTTCGCGGGGTATGAACCCAAACGAGCTGAAAGAGTCAACGCTATGGTGGGAAGGCCCGCAGTTTTTAAGAACTCAATCTGAATTTGTGTATACAGAAGATAACTTACCTGATACTGTTTTAGAGTCTAAGTCTAAAATTGCTTCTCATTTTACTATTAACAATCAAAATGATGATTTACACTCACATTTAAATCGCTATTCCAGTTTCACTAAATTAGTACGAGTTACCGCTTATTGTTTGAGATTTATGCAAAGATGTAGAGAAAAGGTTTTTGAAAATGCTACAAACTGGACCAGGTTTTTAAATGCGAATGAATTGTTGAACGCACGTAATGTATGTATCCGTTTGTCACAGTGTGTTTTTCAAACTGAAATTGAATTATTGTCAGCTGGTAAGTCTCTCCCTAAATCTAGTAAATTGTTTTCTCTTCAGCCTTATATTGATAACCAAAATATATTAAGAGTTGGTGGCAGACTCGCTAATGCTCAGGGTAAATTGGATTTTCAGTCACCAGTTATCCTCTCAAGTCAATGCCATTTCACAAACCTAGTTGTCACAGATGCTCATCACCAAACGTTGCATGGTGGATATCAATTAACTCTTAATATATTAAACTTGAAATACTGTATTATTGGTGCTAAGAGACTGGTTAAGAGTATTATCCGAAAATGTATTCCGTGTTTTAAACAAAGGGCCGCGCCAAGACCACCTTTCATGGGAAATTTGCCTTCGTATAGGGTTACACCATCACGTCCATTTCTATCCTGTGGAGTGGACTTCGCGGGACCCTTCTCATTGAAATTGTATCCTGGTAGATGTACTCGTACCAGTAAAGCTTACATTAGTCTCTTTGTATGCACAGTCACAAAGGCTATTCACCTGGAGTTGGTCGAAGCTTTGAGTACTATGGCCTTTATGGCAGCTTTCAAGCGCTTCTCTGCGCGTCGCGGGCACTGTAAGGATATGTATAGTGACTGTGGAACCAACTTTCAAGGTGCCTCAAGAGAAATCCAATTTGACAACTCTCAAGTTGATTTGATTCACGAGATAGCAGAATTACTTGCTAATGATCACACTACCTGGCATTTCATCCCTCCCGGAGCGCCACACTTCGGAGGATTATGGGAGGCCGGTGTAAAATCCGTAAAGGGTCACCTAAAACGCGTTATTGGTCAAAGTTGTCTCACTTTCAATGAGTTTTATACTCTCCTCACACAAGTAGAAGCATGTGTAAATTCACGTCCTCTTACCATAATTGATTCGTCGTTAGATGAACCTCCTTTAACGCCTGGCCACTTCCTTATAGGGGAACCCCCTATTGTAGTTCCTGACGAAAGATTAGAACATACTCGCACCACTCACCTTAATCGATGGCAACTTGTCCAGCGTATGCTGCAAACCCTCTGGCGGCGTTGGCAAGCTGAGTATTTGACTACTTTACAACATAGATATAAATGGAACAAACACCAGCCAGATATTGAGTTAGGCACCATTGTGTTAGTCAAAGACGAAAGATTACCTCCAGGTAAGTGGCTCCTAGGACGTGTGATTGAAAAACATACAGGCAAAGATGGGGTGACTCGTGTCGTCTCTTTAAAGATTAAAGATCATATCACTAAGCGACCAATAACCAAACTGTGCCCATTACCTTCATAAATCAATCACACAAACCTAACATTGTTTTAGAATTTGGTCATATTGTTTAATTTGTGTATAATTGTAACTTTAAAAACCTCTTCTGAAGGACTTACACAGTCCTTGGCCGGCAGGAATGTTTGTGTAAAATTAGTTCCACGTGGCTCGATAGATGGCGTTGCTCGAATGAATCTGTGGTTTTTTTTCCGCCAAAACCTATTGAAGCTCACGACTAGTTTATGTTAAAATACAGTTCTTCCACAATCATCACATTGTAGTATTATTAAACAAGTAGTTTTATAGGAGTTTTTAGAACACTAACGTTGATAGCACAATTTTGCATGCTTTAATTATAAGCGAAACATGTATGATCACACTTTATATTGTAACACCTTCTTATACCGTGTTTTAAGCAAATAAATATTATTATTATTATTATTATTATTAAAACACCGGAATTATAGGTAATAGTTTAAATATATATGTGGTTATAGCTAAGTCCCTCCTTGTCTCGAGTTTGTTGTACCCGACCATACCGATAACGAATAAGGTTGGGTACAGACGCCAGCATATTAAGCTACTACAATCTGTCAAATTTATTTAATAGATTTTCAACTTTATCGCTAAAGCATTAGGTTCAAGGTTGATTGGGAGAATTTGACAGTTTCGGGTAGCTTGATGTGCTGGCGTGTGTACATCAATGGATAGGATATGATATCGTCAATGCGCGTATTGTGCGTAAGAGTGGGAAAATCGATTATTCGCTCCACCCCAGCTCCTCAAAGAAGGCCAGCAGGACCTTGGTTTTACTGACAACCCCACGGTGGGTACCTGGGTTACCGAAGTAGATTCTTTGTTCTATACGCGGCGACCACTGGGTAGTTTAGAAGGACATGCGGTTCCCTACATTTATGTTCGCATAACTCTTTAAAATGTGGAGCTCGTGGCTAAGTAATAACAACCGCACGGGTCGATCCATCAGGTTAAGCTACGCTTGCCGCGGTTGGTCCGTGGTTGGGTGACCATCTTTACATACCGAGACTCCTCCGTGCCTCGGAAAGCACGTTAAGCCGTGTTGGTCCCGGCTGTCTCTTTGACAGGCGTTACGGGTCGTCAGAATCCCGAAAGTCTTCTACTGACTAAAACCCACCCGTGTTCCTTCAGTTGCCTGTGCCAGGGCCACGGTTACTCTTTCGAACAACGAAAGTCTGACAACCAGTTTTACCAATGTTTATCGTATTACCCAGTAACTGGGTTATGGAGGTCAGATAGCCAGTCGCTCTGAAACTGAAAAAGACTGGAAGCCGACCCCAACATAGTTGGAAAAAGGCTAGGAACATGAGTTATCATCCCTATTGAATTGCTCAAGATTTCAGCCATGTGTATTTTTATAATTTTCTTATACAGGATGCTTCAGAACGAACTGAGAAATTAACACAGCAGCTGACGGAATTGGAAGCGGCTAAAGAAGTCGCTACAGCTAATGCTACCGACTCCGCAAGGGCCAAGCAATTAGGTAAGTAACTTATTTACTACTTGCCTTGGGGTTTTAGTGATACGATTGATGAAACGAGAAACTGAGGTAATGTGATATGCCGGTGAAATTAAGCTCTAGACATACGGACTGCATTGCAACTGCATTCTGACTGCAAATTTGCAGTTAGTATGACTGCAATAGCATGGTTGCAGTCGGTGTGCAATTGGCGTGCACTTCCAATGACTGCACGCTGACTGCAAGCTAGCTTAGCTGCACGGTCAACATGCAGTTCAAATGCAGTTGGACCTACTGAAAGAAAGAAAGAAAAAAAAAAAAGTTTATTTGCGGTAAACATGACGCAAAGAAATAACACCACAAAATATAAAATAATAAAAGAGCAAGTTGGGGGAAAATATGCGTCACATTCTCGCAAAATGGCCGTCGCTCAGCATAATGCCGCGACCCATTGATGTATAAAATAGAGAAGATTAGGCACGTTCTAATGTCACGCAAGCATTTAGTGGACTGGAAATCATTACATGTAAAGACACCCACACAACTACATTTCCCAATGTCGTGCGTCATGTGCATCAACAACCGAAATAGAGAGATATATTACGCGGGCTGTACCGGGAACGAGATAGCAATAATTGTCATTGTTACGTACCCATAACAACTCGGAAATAAATTGCGATTCGGGTATTCCCCGCAAACCGAAAGTAATGTAGGTACCGTCAACAAATAAATTTTAACTAAATAAAATATTACTTTATTATAATATTAGCGTCTGTCTGTACTATGATACTGCGTTTTTTTTTTTTAATATCTTCCTATATTTTTTGTGGGTTGTATACATATCTTCTGTTCTGAAGTGTACCAAACGTAATCGACTAGCTAGCTAGTCTGGTTCTTGCCTCTAGTTTCTGACAACTTAGAGCCATTTATGTCTCCACACTTCATCTTGAGAAAACCTAATAATAAAAATTTACTCATTATTTATTTCTTAACATGGGTAGCTAGTAATTGTGATAAAATTGCACAAGAACACGGTCAGTAGGTTGTAGGTAGGTATGGATAAATTTAGATATGAAAAAATATCAGGAACATCTTACAAAGTATATATTGTGTTGACGCTACAAAGGAAATTACCACTAAGTAGGTAGGTAAAATTCAAATTAAATATTATTCAGTTAAATTCGAGACGATATGACATTTTTTTGCTGACGGTTCTATATGCCGCTTGCGCTGCCGCTTGTCTCTTATGAATCATATATTTCTATCTCTTTCTGCAAACTTGAGACTTGAAGAAAATAAATTAAGTTTTGATGTTCTTACGAGTGAAAAGTAATCTCGTGGAACTTGTTTTGGGTTTTTGAACTATTTGTGAACTATTTTGAAAACACAGGAAGGCATTGTTGCTGCTTAGTTAGACGATTACGGTAACTTTACTTAACGTGCTACACATGTGCTACACAAACGCCAGTTCGATTGTGACTAAGGCCAATTGTGCCCGTACACACAATTTATGCGGTCCACGTCGAGGAGCGCGTACCATATCTTCCCTCCCTATTTTACATATTATATATCAATGGCCGCGACCCCATGCGAGACAGAGCCCCAGTGCTGGTTTTCAGCGACAGCCGGCGTTGACGTGATGACATCGACCGGTGCAGCATGCAGTGAAAATAAAAATGACAATTATAAGACAATTAATGATAATAATAAAATAAATACACAATATATAATATTCTCACAGTTTAAATAAATATAATGTTGAAAGTTGACAACTATCCGTTCCGTCACCACGGACTCCCTCGCCATAGACTAATATATATAAAACTAGCCGTTGCCCGCGACTTCGTCTGCGATCCAGGATGAATAGTAGTGTTTTTCCTTCTCCAGGTCATGGTCTACCCGTGTGCCAAATTTCATCCTAATCCGTTCAGCCGTTTTAGTATGAAAGCGTAATCAACAAACAAACACACTCGCATTTATAATATTAGTCAGGATAGGTAGGAGGATGAAATACCGGTCGATCGACACTCTGACTCACAAAATGTATTAGGTACTTAAATAAAAATAAAAAAACTCATAACACACTACTCAAGTTTCTATAATAATATAATTCAAACTTGATTCGAAAGACACGTGGCGCCATCTATTATCATAAAGAACGTTATTGTTGTTTTCCTCGGGAACAGTACTTTTTCCCGGGATGAAAGGTACCCTATGACCGTTTCTGTACACCTGTCAACGTATATACACAATTTCAGGATTATCGGTTCAGTGGTTTAGGCGTGAAAAGGTAACAAACAAACAAACAAACTTACTTTGCATTTATAATATTCTAGTTAGGATGAGACCCATGCCGGCAGACGGATGCGTTATCTGTGCGCACAGCTGTGCAGCTGTCAGAAATATTGTTCCTTGTTGGTTGCATAATTGACAAACATGGGGCAAGCGCATTATGTGGTTAATGTTTTGAAGGGATTATATAACAAAGGATGTATTGGGTGTCTTGGGTGTCTTTCTGCATTAGGACTGCTACAGAACTTCATTTGGAGCGGGCGGGCGGGGTTGTTATATCCTATTACGCGGTCTGCGTAGTGATGCAGTTCTATACCAGTTAGTTTATAACGTGGATTAATTCATTAGGCGCGGCCGACGCGCATGCGCGTTTTTGGACGTTCACCATGTGCTTGACGGCGCGTATGCGCGTCCATACAATTTACATAACTTTCTTCGAGTGCGGCGCGCCGCACCTGTGCGTTCGTTGTGCATCTCTATTGTTTCGAAAACATCGTAAAATAAGGGTCGGTAAGGGTGTCTACACACAAGATATTTTTTGCACGCACCCGAGCGTTTGCCACACAGGATTAGTGTAGCATAAAGAAGCGTTTGCATAAATTTCGCTAAGAATTAAGCAGATAATGTGTCACATAGTGTACGAACCGAGTGAAAAAGCGTCCAGCGGGGCGTTCAGCGTTGCGTGCAAATTCACCGAGGGGCGCTCGGCCGTCACTCAGGACACTCGCGACTTTTTGCATGTGTTTAACACGAACGTCGCACGCCCCGCCCAGCCGGACGCTCGAGTCAAGCGTGCACTCAGGCCGTACACTTAGAATACTTTTTATCCCGGTAGTACGTTTCCGTGGGTTGATTTCCGACTTCCACGCTAGCAAAAGCTAGTAATACAATAAAAGAGTAACGAAGTCAAAACTGGTAGATAGAATATTAAAAAAAAAGTAATTGCTACGAATAGGAACGAGTCTGATGCCGAAACTTTAGTTTTTAGAATTTTTGTCGGTTTGTCTAGATGTATGTTCCGGATTGGCGCAAAAACGGCTGAACGGATTTGGATTAAATTTGGCTCACAGATAGTTTTTAACCTGGATTAACACATAGGGTACTTTTAATCGCGGTAGTGCCACGCGGGCGAAGCCACGAAAAAAAACTAGTTTATGTGATAACCTGTTGCTAGAGGAAGCTAGGTTACATCCTTTTCGCAAGATAAATAAAATCTATAAGATCAACACAATCCGTCTGTCATAAGTTCACATAATGTACTTTTATCTAAACTCATATCGTAAAGTTCTGATTATGAATTCAAAAATAGTACCATAATGATAGATTGTATGCATGTACACTCAAACAAATTTTTTTATTTTTTATTATGATACAGATTTCTGAACTACATAATGCTATAAAATAACTTTTTTCTATTAAAGTACTCTTCGGATCGACCAAGGAGTTTTCAACCCGATTTTTATCATTGTATATGGGGGCGCACTAGAGCGTGCACGGTTGACTGTAACCATAATAACGTCATCCACGTTACTATGGTTTCGGAGCCATTATTGTATTTGTTTACTTTTGCTAACTTTGGTCTTTTATTTAAATAGCTAACAACCTATTACATGAGCGTAGATAATGTATGAAACTGCACATAAATAGCTATATACTAATATTATAAACAGGAATTGTTTGTTTGTACCGAATAAGCTCCGAAACTACTGGACCGATTTTAACCATTATTTCACCAATAGAAAGCTAAATTATCAGGAAGTAACATAGGTTATAATATATTAAAAAAAAAAAATAGAGATCTTTCTACGAGAAAGGTATCGTGGCCACCCGCGCAACTCAGACGTTTCGGAAAGAAATACCTCTATAACCTTACAAAAAGAACTAGGATTGCATGAATTCAAGATAATAGGTATATCAATACAAAACACAACACGTTGTGCACATAGGTATTAAAACACTCGTGTAGTACTATTACAAACTTCGTCGTGTTAATTATGCAACGGTTCATAAACCCCTCATTATGCAACGCTTTCATAAACTACTATTACAAGCAACATTATAATAAACATTATTATTTTATTTACAGAAGCGGAACTAAAAGAAAGCCAAGCAACATTAATCCTGTGTCGTCATGAACGAGATGAATTAGAACGACGGCTAACATCTAGCACACAACAATTGGATACTTGTTTGCGGGAGAGAGACACTGCTAGCGCCGCTCTCGCTCGCTCTACCGCTGAGGTGAGTGACGTCATCAAGAACTTCGATTTTCACGAACATCTGCAAAGTTTTAAAAGCGAAGCAAATTACAGTTATCAATATACAGGGCAATTTTTTATCAGTAACCGAATCACAGGGTGTTCTAACCTTGAATATGAACAACTTTCACTATGGGACAAACTCTAAAATCACGAAAAAATAATCAGCTGTTTCATACATAATTATGTACATTCTGCGATTGATTTTTATTTATATAGATAGATGATAGAAGTTTATGTAAAGATTTTTTTTAATTTATGATGGTACGGAACCCTCGGTGCGCGAGTCCGACTCGCTCTTGACCGTTTTTTTTAGGAAATTAGATTTCTTTAGAACAGTTAATACGTAATGAGCCTATAAAGTTCCCACAGCTGGGACACAGGCCCCTCTCTGTGAGAGGGAGTGGGCTGTAATCCACCACGTGGGCCCAGTGCGGGTTGGTAGATGTCACATGTCTTCGAATTTTTGGTTCTAGAACTTTTGTTTCCTCACGATGTTTTCCTTCACAGTTTTGAGAGCAGTGGTGATGAAATAATTTACACAAAGTAAAGCGCCTGCCTGGGTTCGAACCCACGACCTACACTCGGGATGTCGGTGCCGGTACCACTGGGCCACCACTGCTCTCATCAGAACAGCTAATATATTGTTTTCTTTATTAAAATAAGACTTGGGTTTGGCCTTTAAAAAAAAAAACTACAAATGCAGTATGTTTATCATAGTTTCACAGTTTTTAACACATTAACTGCTTAATTACTCGTATTAGCGAAATGTATGCAAACGCTTCTTTATGCTACACTAATCCTGTGTGGCAAGCACTCGGGTGCGTGCAAAAAATATATTGGGTGTAGACACCCTTACCGACCCTTATTTTACGATGTTTTCGAAACAATAGAGATGCACAACGAATGCACAGGTGCGGCGCGCCGCACTCGAAGAAAGTTATGTAAATTGTGTGGACGCGCATACGCGCCGTCAAGCACCTGGTGAACGTCCGAAAACGCGCATGTGCGTCTGCCGCGCCTAATGTATTAATTAACGCCTTGAAGTCCCATAAAACAGTTTGAACAAATAATACGGGGTGGTATTTTTATTTTACCAAATGAGTAAAACACCACAGATAGGACACTCGGCAAAATCATTTAAATAAAAAGCGACTCTTGCTACGACACAATAAAGTGCAATTCAGGTCGCACAACGCTTATTACCTACAGTTATATTCACCTACAAGATGCCTCTCTTTCTAACGCGTAACACTTATACCTTCTGACTCGTTAGGGTTGTCTTCTTTTTCGACGCGGCGTGTGAGTGAGTATCGAACTGACCGTGCGAGCCGGCCGGCGCGCGGCAGCCCGCACTGAATAATTGGCCCCGTGACATGGGCCCGCCGCGTACTTGTAGCTTCATACCTAAACTGCGGAGTGTCCCATCTGTATTAATCTATGGCGTAATACAGTTTCAATACACACTTAAAATTTGAATGATTTTCAATGATATTGCTAATCCATTGCTTCATATGAACGAAACATTGATTCGCTCAACAACATAAATGAACAATGAAGGTTGTTGAACTGACAAAATTAAAGCCATAGCTACTGTGTGTTACTCAATAACCCCGCAGGTTAGGTTAGTTAGGTTATCCCGAAAAAGTGATCATACGTTTATTGGGAAACCTTTTTCTATTTCCCAAAATTACTGTATAGTATTTAAGTTTTTTTTTTATAATGGACCGTTTGTTAGTAATCTTACACACCGAGACCCGTCCGTGCGTCGGAAAGCACGTTAAGCGTTGGTCCCGGCGGCTGTCATTCGTGGATCTTTGACAGTCGTTACGGGTCGTCAGAAACCCGAAAGTCATAGACAGTCTTACCAAGGAGTATCGTATTACCCAGTAACTTGGGCACAGCTAGTTATTAAATAATTTAAAAAAAAAAACCGACTTCCAAAACAAAACACTACAAAGTGAAAAATAACTTTAATTTCGGTAGTCGGTGTCTGTGGTTTTGTATTTTCGTGTTTTGCCAGCGACTTCCGAAATTAAAGTTATTTTGCACTTTGTAGTGATTTGTTTTGGATGTCGGTTTTATTTTTTGCTAAAAAGTTTTTATTTTTCACTTTTTAGTTGTGGAACCTACCCCACACAAATTCGAATACATAATTGAGCACAACAATTGTAGATATAGCCATGTAAATAACAGTGATCGGAAGTTATTAAAACATCATCACATCATCCACATAAAATAAGTGGTAATAATACGCATTATTGAAGCTAACTCAAAAACTCCCCAAGCAAAGTTAATAAAATTTATATGGGACCACCTCGGAAGTATACCCCATCAAACAAAAAAAGAGTTTTCTAAATCGGTAATAATCGCGTAACAAACATACAAAAAAAAAAACAAAAAAAAAAAATACAGACGAATTGAGACCCTCCTCCTTTTGGAAGTCGGTTAAAAATGAGAAGACGTCGGTTTTCGACTTAAAATTAATTTCCACTGCAAGACAAATACCTCTCTGCGACTACATTTTGTTTATCTAATCATTTTTTTAAAATAATATTAATGTTTATTTACCAACAATAATACATAGATACAAGAAAAGAAAAAAAAACCAAAAACATAACTGAGGAGCTTAGCTTGGTACTGATAATTACAGTAAATTTACTACTTTTAATTGTAAGTCGATTAAGCGTTCAGTTGACGATGTTAGACTTCTCTGTGAATCGTCGGATTTGGTGGCTTTACAGGAGACATGGCTGCTTCCCCATGACGTTTCATACCTTGGATCTATTAACAGTAAGTTTGAATACACAGGTAAGTCCGCCGTTGATACTTCAGCGGGCTTAATGGTGGGGAGACCGTATGGGGGGGGTGGCCATCCTTTGGAGGAAGGGCATCTTTGAATCAGTTTCTGTTATAACTTGTGAGAGTGGTCGCTTATGTGCTATAAGAGCCAGCCTAGTACGGGAAGTCGATCTATTGTTATTTTCTCTGTTTACATGCCTACCAATTCAATAGAAAACCTACCCATTTTTGCTGAGGTATTAGGAGAAATTAGTGCTATTGTAGCGAGCATGGATGTAGAAAGTATTTTTATGTTGGGTGATTTTAACACACATCCACACGAACTATTTTACAATGAATTAATGAATTTTTGCAAAGATCAGGATTGGATCTGTGCAGATATAGAAAAGATGGGATTAAATTGTAATTGTCATACTTTTGTAAGTGATGCTCATGGGTGTAGGAGGTGGTTAGACCATTGTGTGGTCTCCCTATCCGCTTGGCAAACGATTGTCAATATAGATGTTTATGAAGATGTGTTTATTTCGGATCACATGCCACTTTATATGACTTGTGACTTGGGTGCGGTTAAGCAGAAGCTGCAATTGGAAAACAAAACGCGGAGTCAAGTTATCTGGGGTGTGAGAAACGAAACGCAAATAAATAAGTATCATGAAATTTGCAACGACAAGTTACGTGAAATAGATTTTCCAATGGAGTTTTCGAATTGCAGCTTTGGTTCCTGTAGCATGGTTGAGCATAAACATGTATTGGACAAGTTATATTGTAGAATTATTGAGAGTTTGACTGATGCTGCCACGCAGTCGTGTGAGTCAGTGAGTCATAGTGTTGTGAATCGTAAAAGATTGTGCGGGTGGAACAGGCACGTTAAAGACGCTCACAGTGAGGCAAAGATTCAATTTCTAAATTGGATATTTCATAATAAACCGAGTGCTGGTAACGTTTATGAAAGAATGCGAGATGCACGTAAGATTTTTAAGAGTCGTCTTAAGTGGTGCCAGGATAATCAAACGCAAATTAAAATGGACATAATAACGCAACAAAGAGCTTCAAAAAACTTTACTAAATTCTGGAAGTCCACAGGAAAGTTGGAAGCGAAGCCTAGCCTCCCTGTGAGTGTGGATGGAAAAAGCAACCCAGGGGACATCGCGAATATGTTCATGGAACATTTTAGAGTAACGTCACCGCTGGGCATTTCTGTGTCCTTGACGGAGAATGAGTCCACGTGTCGGGGAGAAGAGTCACAAATATGTTTGTCAGCCAAAAAAGTAAAAGAGACTATTATACACATGAGCAGAGGCAAATCTCCCGGACACGATGGTCTCAGTATTGAACATTTTCAGTTTGCGGGGTTTCACCTTCCGAGGGTACTGGCCATGTTTTATACACTGTGCATTAAGCATTCATATTTACCATCTGATATGATGAAAACAATCGTAGTACCTATAATTAAGAACAGGACGGGAGACATCGCGGACAGGGGAAACTACCGACCTATATCCCTGGCGACCACGGCTGCGAAGGTGTTGGACAGTGTACTCGATACTTACTTGGAGAGTTGTATTACCCTGTGCGATTCACAATTCGGTTTCCAACGCAGATTGTCAACAGAGAGTGCCATCCTCAGTCTTAAGTACACTGTTCAATACTACACAGATAGGAAAACGCCGGTTTACGCCTGTTTCCTTGACCTCTCCAAAGCATTTGACCTTGTGTCGTATGATATGCTTTGGAGAAAGCTGAGGGACAGGAACGTACCGACGGAATTGGTAGACATCCTGAAGTATTGGTATGCTAACCAATTAAACCATGTCAAATGGTCCAATACACTCTCAAACTCATACAGGTTGGAGTGCGGTGTGAGACAGGGGGGGTTGACGTCCCCACGGCTCTTCAACCTGTATGTAAATGACTTACTAGTGGAGCTTAGCAGCATGCATGTCGGATGCAGGGTGGGCGGTGTTAGTGTAAATAACATAAGCTATGCAGACGATATGGTGCTGCTGGGCCCTACTGTACGGTCTATAGGAGAGCTACTGAAGCGCTGTGAGGTTTATGCGGTTAGACACGGACTATTATATAATGTGATGAAATGTAAATACATGGTCTTTAAGGCCGGCGGTAAATGCCCTGAAATTATACCTGACATTATGTTCAGTGGCTCGAAACTAAATAGGGTAGATTATTTCAAGTACCTCGGGCACTTCCTCACTGCCGACCTTAAGGACAATGTAGACATTGAAAGGGAGCGCAGGGCGCTATCGGTCCGAGGTAATATGCTGGCACGCAGGTTCTCCCGATGTAGTGTAGATGTCAAAATCACCCTTTTTAAGGCATACTGCCAAAGTTTCTACACGGGAAGCCTGTGGGTCGCGTATGCCAAAAGAGCGATGGACGCGCTGCGCGTCCAGTATAATAATATTTTTAGGATGCTGTTGCGAAGGCCTCGCTTTTGTAGTGCTTCAGAGATGTTTGTGCAGAATCGAACCGATGGTTTTCATGAGGTGATTCGCAAAAAAACTGCATCTCTATTAAGCAGAGTACGAGGAACTAGCAACAGCATCCTCAAAATAATAGGGGAGGATATTACCTCTCCAGTTTTAAAAAAAATGGTAAGGACGGTGATCAATAAATAAGAATCACCAATATTGTGTCACTTTACTAACAATAGTCTTAAGTCATCATTGTAACTACTAACACTTTGGATCTTAGTTATCTGAAATAAAGAATTATTATTATTATTAACTCTAGAGGACATAAATCTATGTGCAGACAATGTAAACCCTGCCTCTTACACTAGGAAGACCTGTATTGTAAGAGACAGTGATCTAATCATTCCGTTTATAATAGGTGGAGCACCTAAAGGAGAGCAATCTTCGTCTGGAAGAGGAGGCGGCCGAGTTAGCGGCGTTGCGGGCTAAAGCAGCGCTCGCGGATACGCTCAGTGCTCAGTTGCAGAGGTACGTGTTATTAAGAGCGGCCAACACGTCGTACTTACTTTTCATACAAGTGCTCGTACGTGATCATTCTTTGAAATTTTTGAACTATTAGGTATCTTGTGCTTTATATAAAACCAAAAGATAGAAATTTGGAGAAATAAATTCAGTATAAACCTATAAAAATTTGACTATTTTCTCGTCCAACAGAGAAACAGAGCGAGCATCACAAGCGGAAGAAGCATTGTCGGTCGAGCGAGCGGTCGCAGAAACATGCGGCCGCAGAGAGGCCGCCGCGCTGGAACACGCGGCCAAACTGACGGCCAACCACGTCGCTGTTAGCGCCGCCGCCAGCCGATATGAGGCCGAGGTATGTAACAATAGATCCATCTTCCAAAAGTATGCGCTTTGGCAATCATCGTCTATCTTCGGAAATACGAACGCACGATGATGGGGGTTCACTATTGTTTCACGTTATTATTAGTATCAACGTTTCATATGCTATTTATTTCACTTATTCCGCAAATGGTTTATTTTACAAACACTCGCTTTACAAATATTTATTTGGCAAATCATCACTCTCCTGCCCTTGTCTCAATTTATTTGAGGTCGGCGCAACATGTCTTTTTCTTCCATACTTCTCTATTTTTCGTCATCTCGGTAGTCACTCCCTTTTTGGCCATATCATCTTTCACACAGTCCATCCATCGTTTCTTTGGTCTTCCCACCATCCACATTCATACTCAAAACGTTCCTGACGACATTTTCCTAATTCCTCCGCATCACATGCCCATACCACGACAACCGAATTCCACACAACTTTCGGGGTTACCTTCAGACTTCCTCTTATGTACTCATTTCTTATTCTATCCATTCGCGTAACACCACACATCCCTCTTAGCATTCTCATCTCAGCTACATGCAATTGCCTTTCATTCATTAATTTTTTGGCCCAACATTTATACAGGATAATTTTTTAAGGTGTGCGTTTCGACCGCGCCACCACGGCGTCATATTATGAAAAAAACCATGCCAAGATTTTGTCAAAATTTGTCAAAGTTGATTCCCAAAACCATAAATTTGTCAAAGTTATGGTTAAAAAGTTATAAGGGTTTGAACGTGGCCGCGCCATCGAAACGCGGAGAACCGCGCGGCCACGGAGATCTCTAAAACTAAACGTTGCAGAGACCTGAAATTCAGGTAAATAACAGATTGAATTTGTAAAAAATTTGTAAAAATATAGAAAAAAATCCTAGGTCAATATTTTAGGAGCTATAAGACTAAAACTCCATGGCCGCGCCATTGAAACGGTGAAGAACATCTTATCGCCGATATCTCGCTGAAAAAGCATCGCAGAGGTCTGAAGTTTTTTGTAAAACCTAGATTTGAATTTGTCAAAAACTGTAAAAATACTACAAAAAATCCTAGGTTTATGTTTCAGGAGCTGTAAGAGTAAAACCTCATGGCCGCGCCATTGAAACGGTGAAAAAACAGTTTATGGTCGATATCTCGCTAAAAAACCAACACAGAGGTCTGAAGTTTTTTGTAAAACCTAGATTTGAATTTGTCAAATCGTGTTAAAATGCACAAAAAAGTCCTAGGTTAATATTTTAGGAGCTATAAGACTAAAACTCCATGGCCGCGCCATTGAATCGGTGAAGAACACGTTATCGCCGATATCTCGCTGAAAAAGCTTCGCAGAGGTCTGAAGTTTTTTGTAAAACCTAGATTTGAATTTGTCAAATAGTGTAAAAATGCACAAAAAAGTCCTAGGTTAATATTTTAGGAGCTATAAGACTAAAACTCCATGGCCGCGCCATTGAAACGGTGAAAAACACGTTATCGCCGATATCTTGCTGAAAAAGCATCGCAGAGGTTTGAAGTTTTTTGTAAAACCTAGATTTGAATTTGTCAAAATTTGTAAAAATACTACAAAATATCCTAGGTTTATGTTTCAGGAGCTGTAAGACTAAAACCTCATGGCCGCGCGATTGAAACGGTGCAAAAACACGTTATCGCCGATATCTCGCTGAAAAAGCATCGCAGAGGTCTGAGGTTTTTTGTAAAACCTAGATTTGAATTTGTCAAATAGTGTAAAAATGCACAAAAAAATCCTAGGTTAATATTTCAGGAGCTGTAGTACGGTATCGCGTAGAAATATGTCGTGATTATCTACCGAAGAAAGTAAGAGTAAAGCGAGTTTTTTATTGTAAACAACACCTATTAATATGTAAAACTACCGATACCAGACAAAATGATTTTTTTTTTTCGTTATTTGTAACTTTCAGTACGTTTTGAATATTTCGATAGGGTGACCATGGCTTTTTGTTTACGGAAAACTTTCCACCTATCGTTTTGAAAGTTATAGCTCAAGAATTCTAAATTAAATTCAAACGATAACATTCAAAAAACATATGTATATATTTTTTTAAATCATATAAATCACATTATTTACTTATACTAAGACATAGTAAGTATTGCTTTCAAAGTCACAAATCACAGATTATTTACTTACACTAAGATTTTTTATTAATATGTCCTTAGGGCCAAGGACTTTTAACAACATTGTCGAAATTATGGTATGCAAATAAAATAATGAATATGAAATCCTCCAAATAAAATTGTCATTTCTCAAACAAATACAATAAAATGAGGTATTCGCTAATATTTTTGAGATTTCGGTAAGTTTCTTGGCTTAATACTTGTTGCCTATGGGAGCTTATCCTCACTCTATAGTTTAAAATTACCATGTTTTTTATTATCTTAATCATCATCTATTAGACCATATGTTAAATTATGTATTATCAGAGGTTGTTCAGAACTTGCGTGCGTTCCGGTTTTATTATCATCGTAACAAATCATTCTGGAATTGTTTACTAAGCAATGACTCTTGTAATGACCAATCAGACCTACAACTGGGGGGACAAATTCCACAGCACCTATCAGTCCATATTTTTTTTGCCTTATTTGGATGTAATGAGGTATTTCGTCGAGTATAATTTTGTCTGTGCCATTGAGATCAAATAAAATAATATTACTAAATTCGTACGTAAATCTCTTGGTTTCGTTGTTGCATTTTAAACAGATTTTTAAATTGGAGTCATCGATTATGACGGCATCTTCCAATCCTCCGATTCCGAATAAATTTATGATTTCCATATTGATTGATAAAAACACTATGGTTCTTTTTGAGTGGTTGGCGCATGTTTCGATTAAACATTCTTTAGTTACATTGGCACTGTACAAATACTCTAAAAGTATGTGTTCAAATATAAAAGCCATATTACTATCGCATCCATATGTATTGTTTTCACTTTTGTAATATTGAGTAATGATTTCCTCTCGTAGCTTATAAGCATTATTTAAATTTGTCGATTCTGCTAATATTTTTATAAATTCGTAGATTAATTTGTTTGTGCATGTATTAAATATTTGTCGAATGTATCTAGTATCAACTCTAAAAAGGTTAATGATCAAACTGCCTCTGTGGAGCAATGTCATGTGTCCTTTTTACAAATCAGAAAATAAGTCGCCAACCTCATCAGCTATTGAAAGTTATTTCAGAACTTTGAAACACTTATTATTTGAAACACATAAATACAACGTGGATGAATTTATAAAATTACACTACAATTTTATATTAGGTGAGACAAAAATAGCTGCGACAAATCTTAACATAACTCTAGCAAATACAAAAAAAAACAAGCAAACAAGGGCCGAAAAAGGAAGTTACTAAAAGAAAATAAGCAGTGTAAAAAAATTAAAATAAACACAAAACAATCATTTTCTTCTGATTCCATATTTATAGAAAAGCCTTCATATACTGAAAAGGGATATTTTGCAAAGAATATCTCAGTATTGTTTCTGCGAAACGGGAATTTAGTAAATTCTATCAATAAAAGTATGAAATTTACTAATACGTGTGCGTTTGATTCAGTATTCTTTTTGTTAGCATTTGCATACCAACAAAACGTTCACATTCGACAAATATTTAATACATGCACAAACAAATTAATCTGCGAATTTATAAAAATATTAGCAGAATCGACAAATTTAAATAATGCTTATAAGCTACGAGAGGAAATCATTACTCAATATTAAAAAAGTGAAAACAATACATATGGATGCGATAGTAATATGGCTTTTATATTTGAACACATACTTTTAGAGTATTTGTACAGTGCCAATGTAACTAAAGAATGTTTAATCGAAACATGCGCCAACCACTCAAAAAGAACCATAGTGTTTTTATCAATCAATATGGAAATCATAAATTTATTCGGAATCGGAGGATTGGAAGATGCCGTCATAATCGATGACTCCAATTTAAAAATCTGTTTAAAATGCGACAACGAAACCAAGAGATTTACGTGCGAATTTAGTAATATTATTTTATTTGATCTCAATGGCACAGACAAAATTATACTCGACGAAATACCTCATTACATCCAAATAAGGCAAAAAAAATATGGACTGATAGGTGCTGTGGAATTTGTCCCCCCAGTTGTAGGTCTGATTGGTCATTACAAGAGTCATTGCTTAGTAAACAATTCCAGAATGATTTGTTACGATGATAATAAAACCGGAACGCACGCAAGTTCTGAACAACCTCTGATAATACATAATTTAACATATGGTCTAATAGATGATGATTAAGATAATAAAAAACATGGTAATTTTAAACTATAGAGTGAGGATAAGCTCCCATAGGCAACAAGTATTAAGCCAAGAAACTTACCGAAATCTCAAAAATATTAGCGAATACGTCATTTTATTGTATTTGTTTGAGAAATGACAATTTTATTTGGAGGATTTCATATTCATTATTTTATTTGCATACCATAATTTCGACAATGTTTTTAAAAGTCCTTGGCCCTAAGGACATATTAATAAAAAATCTTAGTGTAAGTAAATAATCTGTGATTTGTGACTTTGAAAGCAATACTTACTATGTCTTAGTATAAGTAAATAATGTGATTTATATGATTTAAAAAAAAATATACATATGTTTTTTGAATGTTATCGTTTGAATTTAATTTAGAATTCTTGAGCTATAACTTTCAAAACGATAGGTGGAAAGTTTTCCGTAAACAAAAAGCCATGGTCACCCTATCGAAATATTCAAAACGTACTGAAAGTTACAAATAACGAAAAAAAAAAATCATTTTGTCTGGTATCGGTAGTTTTACATATTAATAGGTGTTGTTTACAATAAAAAACTCGCTTTACTCTTACTTTCTTCGGTAGATAATCACGACATATTTCTACGCGATACCGTACTACAGCTCCTGAAATATTAACCTAGGATTTTTTTGTGCATTTTTACACTATTTGACAAATTCAAATCTAGGTTTTACAAAAAACCTCAGACCTCTGCGATGCTTTTTCAGCGAGATATCGGCGATAACGTGTTTTTGCACCGTTTCAATGGCGCGGCCATGAGGTTTTAGTCTTACAGCTCCTGAAACATAAACCTAGGATATTTTGTAGTATTTTTACAAATTTTGACAAATTCAAATCTAGGTTTTACAAAAAACTTCAAACCTCTGCGATGCTTTTTCAGCGAGATATCGGCGATAACGTGTTTTTCACCGTTTCAATGGCGCGGCCATGGAGTTTTAGTCTTATAGCTCCTAAAATATTAACCTAGGACTTTTTTGTGCATTTTAACACGATTTGACAAATTCAAATCTAGGTTTTACAAAAAACTTCAGACCTCTGTGTTGGTTTTTCAGCGAGATATCGACGATAAACTGTTTTTTCACCGTTTCAATGGCGCGGCCATGAGGTTTTACTCTTACAGCTCCTGAAACATAAACCTAGGATTTTTTGTAGTATTTTTACAGTTTTTGACAAATTCAAATCTAGGTTTTACAAAAAACTTCAGACCTCTGCGATGCTTTTTCAGCGAGATATCGGCGATAAGGTGTTCTTCACCGTTTCAATGGCGCGGCCATGGAGTTTTAGTCTTATAGCTCCTAAAATATTGACCTAGGATTTTTTTCTATATTTTTACAAATTTTTTACAAATTCAATCTGTTATTTACCTGAATTTCAGGTCTCTGCAACGTTTAGTTTTAGAGATCTCCGTGGCCGCGCGGTTCTCCGCGTTTCGATGGCGCGGCCACGTTCAAACCCTTATAACTTTTTAACCATAACTTTGACAAATTTATGGTTTTGGGAATCAACTTTGACAAATTTTGACAAAATCTTGGCATGGTTTTTTTCATAATATGACGCCGTGGTCGCGCGGTCGAAACGCACACTTTTTTAAGCAGTGCGCAAACTTTCACAGGTTATTCTACCCATGAATATGAACAACTTTAGCCAATAGATCCTTGTAGCGTTGTAAATGATTCGTCAATGATTTATACGTGTTTTTTTTATATACTGTAACTCTAAGGTATTAATGAGACCATCATTTTGAACAACTTTTACTATGGGACCAAACCTGAAATCGCGAAAAAAAAGTCAGCTGTTCAGTACCTACATTTTGACGAATTATGCCAACATAAATGTACTGAACAGCTGATTTTTTTTTTCGCGATTTCAGGTTTGGTCCCATAGTATAAGTTGTTCATATTCATGGGTAGAATAACCTGCGAAAGTTTGCGCACTACTTAAGAGGATTGTGAAGCTGTAAATTTTCATACAAAAAGAGATAACGTTTTTCCCCCCGTAAACATAGTCTAATTTTCATATTTTTTGGAAATGTTCTAGGTATAATGAAAAACTAGGTCCGTACGTTTTTATTATAAAGAAATATTGCATACGATATAAGTTATTAGCATCTAAATATCTATATTTTTAACATAAAAACATCCTCGAGCATTTTTATTTTAAAAAATTAAATTGAATTGAATTACTAAAAACGAAAAACGTACAGACCTAGATTAAAGTGTATTGAATGTAATGAGACCAAAATTGTCTCATTTCGTAAATGTTTAAGGGAGTAAAAACGTTATCGCCCGAAACAATATTTATGTAAATAATTGTATGAAATGTAGGTAATTGCCTCCAAAAATCGCGCCGCGTATCGGCGCTTCACAATCCTCTTAAAAATAGTTTTCAAAATGATTTTACTAAACTCAAAAGTTCCAAGTAACTACACTACCAGCGGCCGTTGACCCCGTAATCAGCTGTGGTTACTTGAAGTTTTGAGTTTAAACCGTCTGTGAAGTTTCGCCAGCTAATAATAATAATAATAACCCCACCGCTGTATCTCTACGTTGACGTCGTGGTGGGGCTTGCGCGCTCCGTACTTTAGATCTGTGCCGGTAGAATTTACTTTGCCGGAACAGGTCTAGGATGAGGAGCCAGACCAAGAGAGTTACAGAAACCCGCAGGGCAGCATGTGGCGAGCTGTTGGGCAGTAGCGACCCCACGGACCCTATTTCCCGGGAGAAATCTTGTCCTCATCTCTGGCTTGCCTTAATTGGCCGGCTGGAGTGAACACTGACGAGGAACAGAGCTCCCACCTCATTCTTGCCTTTATTGGCCGGCTTGAGTGGAGATTCGCAAGAGCAAACGTGCTCGGAGGAAGGAAGTATTCCAGTAAGGTGCTGGTAGGGATCTTGACCGTACTTCCGGGATTGTCCTGATAGCCGTGGAATACCTCTCCACTCGTCACGCACCTCAGGAAGTGTTGCCCCCTTGTCGCTTCGTCACTATGTGCTAGCGGCCGTTTCCGGGGGCCCATTATTGAGTGTGCAAGTCACCTCCTGCCATTTTATCCGTGTATAATATATAACATTGGTCAGGCAGGGGACATAGTTATTCCATAGTTTAAGTAACCCAATGCACTTTAGCAACCCAAACCCATAGCCCAATATGTTTTGTTTTCACGTACAGCAATAGTCCTGCACCAACCGGGGGTGGTCCTTGGGTGCATTTGCATAGCGCATATAGAGATAATCGTCGGTTGGTGCCTCCTCATCATTTAAAATTTTGTAAGGGGCCTCTGCGAGTTGGCTTCAGCTCCTCGTACGCCTTCCAAAGGTCCGGGACCCCAGGGTCCCGAAAAATATGGAAAAAAAAAAATATCCTGGGGCATTTTCACACACGGTCATCTGATCCCAAACTAAGCAGAGCTTGTACTATGGAAACCAGATAACTGATATACTACATACACTACTTTTTTTTTGTAAATACATACTTATATAGATAATTACACCCAGACTCAGGACAAACAGACATGTTAATCTTATTTGATTTTGTATAGTCCTTAAATTTCATCTTATAACAGCAATAGATATACCAAAAATAGATAGAATACTATTTGAAGCTCGTGGCTGAGCAACAGCCGAACGGGTTGGTCGATCAAGGCTTAACTACGCTAGCCGGGGACAGTTCGTGGATGGGTGAAAACATCAATTACATACTTTAACCCCTCCCCCTCCATATTTTCCGTTGAGAAATGCTCATGCATACTGCTCTACCACGGGGAGATAGTGCAGTTATGTGGGACTCTCCAACCCAGTAAAACTCCATGGTGTCCTCTGCCGATTGTGGCGGGAACACGGGCACGCGTTAGCACTCGTCCGCGAACCCGCCGCGGCTGTCCGTCACCGGACCCTCCTCTGGGGAGTACCCCCCATCACCGACACACCAAGAACACATTGCACGCCGTGTCCACCGCAGGGACCAAACCAGCTCATGGGCGCTAGACGACCCCGTGCCTTTGGTCCTTTGGTCCCCCTGCGACCGGTCATAGGGAGAGCGGCCAACGCCATACTGACACTCCTCCCCTGAAAGTCTGACAACCAGTCTTACCGCGTGGTATCGTGTTACCCAGTAATTGGGTTGTGGCGGTCAAATAGGCAGTCGTATGGAATACATGTAAAATACTGGTATTAAGCTGCAATTGGATAGACTGGAAGCCGACCCCAACGTAGTTGGGAAAGGCTAGGCAGGTTATGAATAAAAACTTCTCGTTATTATCCTACCGATGACAATAACTTATAAGTTCACATTACAGGCAAGAGCTTTAGGCGTCGACAACGCATCGCTGCGGGAACGAATAGCCACGCTCGAAGGAGAGTGTACCCGACTTCATGCTGCCTTAGCCGAGGAGACGGATAGGAGGAATAAGGAGAATAAGGTGCTGGCTAGAAAGGTATGTTTACCAGCGGCGAGATACAAATTTTTGGAGAGAAGGTTTTAACTGTTAAGTTTTAACTTACTTGCTTATTAAGGAGGAAGCGTCACGGTGGCCCGCGAAATTCAAATTTTCTTACGTTCTTTGCAATTTGCAAGTCGGTGTCAGGTTGTATGTTGATTAAAATATGATTCGCGACCGTAAGTAATATGGCTTTACAGAATTATATACAGCTATACAACTACTTAAATTAGAATTTGCCCCAAATGTCATGATTTCATGAATTAGTCATTCAATAGGATTACCTGGTCTTAAAGAGATGTATTCATGACTTTAATGATTACAGTTATGTAAATACATATTTGTTACGGTCGTGAATCATACTTTAATCAACATTCAACCTAATACTGACTTGCAAATTGCAAAAAAAAAAACGTAAGAAAATTTGAATTTCGCGGGCTACCCTGGCGCTTTCGCCTTAATGGCAAGCGACAACGCGGCAGGCCCAGATGGAGATGTCGGGATGAGCTGGACTCCTTCAACAGGAACTGGTCCCTAGTAGCTTTAAACAGAGAGAAATGGAAAGAGAGTAGGGATGCCTTTGCCTGCAGTGAGACATCACTTTTAATAATAATACATAAATCTCTTGCAGGTGGCGGAATTAACAGAAGAAGTATCTGAAGCGAACAAGAAGTTAGAGTGGGAGAAAGGAGAGAATGGTGTGCTGAAGAAGAAACATAGTAGTGCCATAAAGGTATCTTGCTTATTCTAATACTACAGTCCGGCCGTCGAGAGAATGCTGTCAGTTTCATACTAACAAATATGTGCTTTGCGAATTTGATCCTTATTACTACTAGAAATTGTCGAACTAACAGGTGTGAGGAACGCGTTCTCTCGGCGACCGTACTGTAGCTGTTAATATTCCGACTCAAATTGACGGTAAAAAAAATATGTACCACTAGCCGCGCCCCGCGGTTTTACCCGCGTAAATATCGAACCCATAATAATATCGGGATAAAAAGTATCCTATGTGTTATAAACTATCTGTATGCCAAATTTTATCAAAGTCCGTGTAGTAGTTTTTGCGTGAAAGAGTAACAAACATCCGTCCATCCTCACAAACTTTCGCGTTTATAATATTAGCGTGTATGTCGGAAATTATCCCGCGGGAACCTTCTACGGGGATGTAAAGTATCTGTCTTAATATACTAGCTGTTGCCCGCGTGTATGTCGGAAATGATCCCGCGGGAACCTTCTACCGGGATGAAAGTATCCTATGTCTTAATATACTAGCTGTTGCCCGCGTGTATGTCGGAAATGATCCCGCGGGAACCTTCTACCGGGATGAAAAGTATCCTATGTCTTAATATACTAGCTGTTGCCCGCGTGTATGTCGGAAATGATCCCGCGGGAACCTTCTACCGGGATGAAAAGTATCCTATGTCTTAATATACTAGCTGTTGCCCGCGTGTATGTCGGTAATTATCCCGCGGGAACCTTCTACCGGGATGAAAAGTATTCTATGTCTTAATATACTAGCTGTTGCCCGCGTGTATGTCGGAAATTATCCCGCGGGAACCTTCTACCGGGATGAAAAGTATCCTATGTCTTAATATACTAGTTGTTGCCCGCGTGTATGTCGGTAATTATCCCGCGGGAACCTTCTACCGGGATGAAAAGTATCCTATGTCTTAATATACTAGCTGTTGCCCGCGTGTATGTCGGAAATGATCCCGCGGGAACCTTCTACCGGGATGAAAAGTATCCTATGTCTTAATATACTAGCTGTTGCCCGCGTGTATGTCGGAAATGATCCCGCGGGAACCTTCTACCGGGATGAAAAGTATCCTATGTCTTAATATACTAGCTGTTGCCCGCGGCTTCGTCCGCGTGTATGTCGGTAATTATCCCGCGGGAACCTTCTACCGGGATGAAAAGTATCCTATGTGTTAATCTAGGTTATAAACTATCTGTACCTATGCCAAATTTTATCAAAGTCCGAGTATTAATTTTTGCGTGAAAGAGTAACAAACATCCGCACAAACTTTCGCGTTTATAATATACTAGCTGTTGCCCGCGTGTATGTCGGAAATTATCCCGCGGGAACCTTCTACCGGGATGAAAAGTATCCTATGTCTTAATATACTAGCTGTTGCCCGCGGCTTCGTCCGCGTGTATGTCGGTAATTATCCCGCGGGAACCTTCTACCGGGATGAAAAGTATCCTATGTCTTAATATACTAGCTGTTGCCCGCGTGTATGTCGGAAATGATCCCGCGGGAACCTTCTACAGGGATGAAAAGTATCCTATGTCTTAATATACTAGCTGTTGCCCGCGTGTATGTCGGAAATGATCCCGCGGGAACCTTCTACCGGGATGAAAAGTATTCTATGTCTTAATATACTAGCTGTTGCCCGCGGCTTCGTCCGCGTGTATGTCGGTAATTATCCCGCGGGAACCTCCTACCGGGATGAAAAGTATCCTATGTGTTAATCTAGGTTATAAACTATCTGTATGCCAAATTTTATCAAAGTCCGTATAGTAATTTTTGCGTGAAAGAGTAACAAACATCCGTCCATCCTCACAAACTTTCGCGTTTATAATATACTAGCTGTTGCCCGCGTGTATGTCGGTAATTATCCCGCGGGAACCTTCTACCGGGATGAAAGGTATCCTATGTCTTAATATACTAGCTGTTGCCCGCGTGTATGTCGGAAATTATCCCGCGGGAACCTTCTACCGGGATGAAAAGTATCCTATGTCTTAATATACTAGCTGTTGCCCGCGTGTATGTCGGAAATTATCCCGCGGGAACCTTCCACCGGGATGAAAAGTATCCTATGTCTTAATATACTAGCTGTTGCCCGCGTGTATGTCGGAAATTATCCCGCGGGAACCTTCCACCGGGATGAAAAGTATCCTATGTCTTAATATACTAGCTGTTGCCCGCGTGTATGTCGGAAATTATCCCGCGGGAACCTTCCACCGGGATGAAAAGTATCCTATGTCTTAATATACTAGCTGTTGCCCGCGTGTATGTCGGAAATGATCCCGCGGAAACCTTCTACCGGGATGAAAAGTATCCTATGTCTTAATATACTAGCTGTTGCCCGCGTGTATGTCGGAAATTATCCCACGGGAACCTTCTACCGGGATGAAAAGTATCCTATGTCTTAATATACTAGCTGTTGCCCGCGTGTATGTCGGAAATGATCCCGCGAGAACCTTCTACCGGGATGAAAAGTATCCTATGTCTTAATCCAGGTTATAAACTATCTGTATACCAAATTTCATCCAAATCCGTTCAGCCGTTTTTGCGTGATTGAGTAACAAACATCCAAACATACAGAAAGAAAAAAGAAAGAAAGAAAAACAGTTTATTCGTGAAAATGACGCACACAAACTATACAAGAAAAGCGAAACACAAAATAATAAAACATAACAAACCAAATAAAACAAAAAACATAAGTACACACAATAAAGTTTTTGGAAATGTGCGTCACTACCCCGCGAAACGGCTACACGCTGCTCAGCATAATGCCGTGGCCCGTGCACGAAGGCACGAATCTACGGCGCTGGTTTCACATTTATAAAACTTTCACATTCACATTTGACACAATGATGACTACAATGACCCCTTAAGAGGTTGCTGGTGTTTTACAAATAACCCTGTATACTGCCGTCATAAGGAAAGAAGACGTATCTGACATTTTTTTCGAAATAGACTTATTTACATATTCGGAATCAGCAAAAAAAGACGCATCTACCAGTATTTTTATATTGGCGTAAACTTGACGAAAACCTAATAATTCTTTCTATTAAAAGGTGCATCTGCCTTTGTATCTTATAGTTTAAACAGGACAAAATATTTTTTTTTATCTTGCCAAATTTCATGATTTGAAGTAAAGGAAAAAAATCTGAAAATCGTTAATTTTTAGTTTTATCACATACCTACATTTTTTTGAGATTACAAACATACATTTGCAGTTGTAGAATGTATATGGGACAACATGTTTTTCAACAACAATGTTAAGTTTTGTTTTTGGGATAATTTCATCTCAACTACGGAACCCTTCATTGTGCATGGTCCGACACGCTCTTGACCGGTTTTTCTGTCTTAAGATTATTGCAAGTTGGTTTTATTATCGTGATATTAATACATTAGGCGCGGCAGACGCACATGCGCGTTTTCGGACGTTCACCAGGTGCTTGACGGCGCGTATGCGCGTCCATACAATTTACATAACTTTCTTCGAGTGCGGCGCGCCGCACCTGTGCGTTCGTTGTGCATCTCTATTGTTTCGAAAACATCGCAAAATAAGGGTCGGTAAGGGTGTAGCATAAAGAAGCGTTTGCATAAAGAACTAAGCAGATAATGTGTTAAAATGAAACATTTACTTGCAGGAATTAAACCGCGAGCTACAGCGCGCTATGAAGCGATGTGAGCAGCTTGAAGCCAAGTTACCGCAACAACTAGCACCCGGTACGAGAACAGGCGAGTACTACCACGAACTTTATCAAATATCTTGATAATAACTCATCATTCTCCTGTCCTTGTCCCAATTTATTTGGTTTCGGCGCAACATGTGTTTTTCTTCCATAATAATAATAATAATACGGCCTTGTGGACTCTGAGGTACCGTATTACAGGTATTTGCCCGACCCAGTTCTCGAGAATGACCATGTCACGTTATACTGGGATCGATCTATTATCACTGACAGGACTATTGTAGCCAATAAGCCTGATATAGTGGTAATAGATCGATCAGTGCGCCGCACAATGATAATCGATGTCACTATCCCGCATGACGAGAACCTCGTGAAGGCTGAGAAGGAGAAACAATTGAAGTATCTCGACTTAGCCCACGAGGTTGTCGCTATGTGGAATTTGGACTCGGCAATCATTGTGCCGATAGTCGTTACGGTCAATGGCCTTATCGCTAAGAGCCTCGAGCAACATCTCAAGAGGCTCTCGTTGGGTGGCTGGGTGAAGGGCCTGATTCAGAAGGCAGTCCTCCTTGATACGGCGCGTATTATGAGGAGGTTCCTGTCTCTGGGGCCCTAACCACCGGTAGCTTGGACCCTGCACCCGCTACCGGCGGATCACTATTTTTTATATTTTTAAATGTTTTTTTTAATGTTTTTATAAAAATATTTAAAAATGTAATAAAATAAGTTTAAAAAATAAATAAAGGAGATAATAATAATAGGAGCCCTGACCACCGGTAGCTTGGACCGTGTTCCCGATACCGGTGGGCTACTATTTTTTATATTTTTAAATGTTTTTATTTATTTTAAGTTTTTATAAAAATATTTAAAAATGTAAATCATATGTATATAATGAAAAATAAAAGATAATAATAATAATATCCTGGGACATTTTCACACACGGTCATCTGATCCCAAACTAAGCAGAGCTTGTACTATGGAAACCAGATAACTGATATACTACATATATACTACTTTTTTTTTGTAAATACATACTTATATAGATAATTACACCCAGACTCAGGACAAACAGACATGTTCATGCACACAAATATTTGTCCTGGATGGGAATCGAACCCACGACCTGCGGCATGGTAGGTGGTGTCTTAACCAACCACGCCAACTTCCCTATTAGAACTACTTCTTACTTCTCTACTACCTATTAGTCGTCATGTCCATATTCACTCCCTTTCTAGCCATATCATCTTTCACACAGTCCATCCATCGTTTCTTTGGTCTTCCCCTGCTCGTATAGCCATCCACATTCATACTCAAAATTTTCCTGACGACATTTTTCCTCATGTGTTAATCTGATCTATAAGCTATATTACTTACTTTAAAGTTTCATCAAAATTACAATAGTTGTAGTGTGAAAAAATAACAAACATATAGGGTGACTGGTAATTAGTGACCGATACTTAAACATATGATTGTACTCATGATAACACACAACTTTAATTATGGGATATTAAAAATCAGCTGTCCCATACATTCATGTTCGCATAACTCGTCAAAATGTTGGGAGCAGCTGATTTTTTTTTTTCACGATTTCAGGTTTGGTTCCATAGTAAAAGTTAATTGACTTACGAATTGCAAAAACCTAAGAAAATTTGAATTTTGCGGGCTACCCTGACGCCCTCCCCTTAACGGCAATCCATGACCTGGATTAGGACATAGAATACTTATTGTCCCAGAAGTACATTCCCGAGGGATATTTCCGACCTATACGCAGGCTAAGCCGCGAGCTGTATGATGATGATGACTAATACTGCCGTCATCAGGAAAAAGACGTCAATCTGCCTAGCCTTTTCCCAACTATGTTGGGGTCGGCTTCCAGTCTAACCGGATGCAGCTGAATCCCAGTATTTTACATGGAGCGACTGCCTATCTGACCTCCACATACCCTATGATACCCCTTGGTAAGACTGGTTGTCAGACTTTCGGGCTTCTGACGACCCGTAACGACTGTCAAAGATCCTCGAATGACACGTGCTTTCCGGGGCACGGAGGAGTCTCGGTATGAAAAGATGGTCACCCATCCACAGACCAACCCCGGCAAGCCTAGCTTAACCTGATGGATCGACCCTTGCGGCAGTTATTACTTAGCCACGAGCTTGATCGAGCGTGGAAAAAGATGTATCTGACATTTTTACGGCTTAACGTACTTTCCGAGGCATGGAGGGGTCTTGGTATGTAAAGATGATCACCCATCCACGGACCAACCGCGGCAATCATACTGTACTTATAATTTTATTAAATATTGTTGGAAACAGGTTCAGTATCATCACTAAGTAGTGGAGAAAGTGCGCCTCACGAAGACAGACTCCAGAACGGACACAATGACGCATTACCAGACATACAGGTATATTATTATCTCTTTTTTTCTGTCTAGATTTAAGCTTTTTTGTTGTGTAAGTAAAGTCTATTTTTCTTTGTTTTTTTTTTCTATTTTGTTGTCGTGTGTACTTATGGCATGTGCCGAATAAACATGTTTTCTTTGTTTTTCTTTATTCAATACCTAATTCAAGTTATAGCCGATTTATGAATACCTAACACTTATTCAGAACATTGTCCTATTAAACGATCAAAAAGGCGACAGTCTAAAATGCCTCAATTTAATTTATATTGTTAGAAAAATAATAATCTCAAGCGAAATTACCCAAAAATTTATGAAACTGTTGCATAATGAGGGATATTAAAGCACCAGTGTTTTAATACCTAGCTATGTGCAGTTTCATAAACTACTTTATCTACTCTCATACTGGGACTGAACCTAAATAAAAATTTTACCACGAAATTCAGTAAAACAAAACGTATGAATCGTGCCAAAACCCAGCAAATCAACGCGCATGTGCTGCCACGGACAAGTAATGAATTGGATTAAAAACTTTTTTGTAATACCTACTACAAAAATGGCGCCCCCCGCATATGCGTTCCATTAGAGAAAAAAAAAATTGATTGATACTCCATGGTGACCTGTATCGTAATGGTAAAAAAATTGTTTTATAACATTATTTTGTTAGAGAGAAAGTGTTATAATATGATTCTATTTTGAAATTTTGTTATTGTGAGATTTGGATTATGAGAGTAGATAAACATCATTTATTTGTCCAAAACATGAGTATACACACACATAGCATGCAAGATGTTACAATAAAATCCAGTTACACGATACTTCTTCTGTAGACTGTACCCCGTATATTAATTTATAATAATAATTAATAATATTTCCTACTAATTTTCATGCATATCTCAGGAGAAAACGACCACGGTAAGAAATAAAAATAAATACTGTTTTTTTATTTTAATTTCGCAGATCAAGCTCCCAAGTGTTTTTAATAGACTATTCCCTAAGGTTAGAAATGTGACATATGTCTTTATTTCATTTACTTCAAGTCCTATTTCGACCGTCCCTATTAACAATGTCGGACATACATTTTTACCAATATTCACTTTTTTACATAAATCGAATTACAATTTAAAAAAAAATCTTCACTGTCAAAACAAACTTTGAACTGAGGGCAGTTCAAAGTTGGCCCTAACGATAAAAAAGAATCTTAACAATGTCAGTTCTGCGAAAAAGTCCATTGTTCAGTAGGGACTAAACAGTAGTCTCCCTGCAGAACCGACATTGTTAATAGGGACCGTCGATTTGTGGTAATTTTTGTTGTATTTTGTCGGTAAATGTTGATGGTTTTTGAGTAATTAGTAAGAGTAGTAGGTAGAGTGGTAGGCTGGGTTCGAACCTACGACCACTAGGTCGTAGGTTCGAACCCAGGCAGGCGCTTTGCTTTGTGTAAATTATTTTATCACCACTGTTATCAAAACGGTGAAGGAAAACATCCTGAGGAAACCGGCATGGACTAGAACAAAAAAATCGAAGACATGTGACATCTACCAACCCGTACTGGGCCCGCGTGGGTGAGAGAAGGTCTGTGTACCAGCAGTAGCAACTTTATAGGCTGATAATGATAATAAAAATCGGAGTAGTGATTTTTGTAAGTTTTGTTGTAGGTTTTTGATACATCTCTATCATTTTGTCATCTCAGTTATTACCCCCTTTCTAGCCATATCATCTTTCACATTTCCTCTCACGAGAGGAGGCCAGCAAAACAACCTAATTGCGTAACACAGTCCTTTTAATTTTTGTCAAATCAACACTATTTATTCATAACATTATTGTGTGCATGTGTGCGTGAAGACGAGTAGCGTCAGCACATGACACACACATATACACTCTTCCGACTTCGCTCCTGCTCTCGGCACCAAACAAACACGCTGTGAATGTGTGCGTAAAGACGAGTAGCGTCAGCACATAAAAAAAAACAGACACACTCTTGCAACACAAGTAAAGCGCGTGTCGCTTAGATTGCTGACCTTATAATAATAATAATAAAGTCACCCCTGCCATTTTATCCGTGTAGGTATAATATATAACATTGGTCAGGCAGGGGACATAGTTCTTCCATAGTTCAAGTTACCCAATCCACTTTAGCTACCCAGACCCATAGCCCAATATGTTTTGTTATCGGTTGGTGCCTCCTCATCATTTAAAATTATTTAAGAGGCCTCTGCGAGTTGGCTTCGGCTCCTCGTACGCCTTCCAAAGGTCCGGGACCTCAGGGTCCCGAGAAATGTAAAATAATAATAATAAATCATTTATTTCGGGTAACAAAGACCCATAACATATTATATACCTTACAGACTATCATACATATTTTTAAATACCACAATAATGTTATTGTACACGAAAGGACGGCGTCGTATTGCGCTGCGTGGTGTCGCGTAGCCTTCCGCGGAATCGCCGATACACGACATCCTTCGGCCAAAACTCTTCCTTAAGGACGGTCTCGATAAATTGAGTCGGAACTCGCACTACGAACGACTTGAAATTCGTGTTGTGGCGCGACGCCAACATTCGAGAAGTTTCCCTTAAGGTCTAGCTTATGGCCTTCTACCTACCACAGAGAAGAGGCCTGTGGGAATATACTGACTATGTTATGTCCTACTTTCTAGGTCCGCGAACCAGATCGTCAAACACTAATCGAGCGCATCGTATCCTTACAACGAGCGGCGGCACGTCGCTCAGAACGATGCGAATTCCTAGAAGAACATTCTCGACAGCTCACCGCCGAGCTGAGGGCGAAAGCACGCCTGCTGAGGCATCTCCTGTGCGAGATGCCTGCAGGCGCCGTCGGCTCCAGCCACAGGGATGACAACAAGGTAAGGTAAAATACTAATTTGGGTCACGCAGAGGCAATTTTAGAGCAGGGGTGGCCCAGTGGTATCGGCCCCGGCGTACGAGTAGGTCGTGGGTCCGAAGCCAGGCAGGCACTCTACTTTGTGTATTTAATTTCATTACCACTGCTCTCAAAACGGTGAAGGACAACATCGCGAGGGAACCGGCATGTCCTAGAACCAAAAATTCCAAGACATGTGACATCTACCAACCCGCACTGAGCTCACGTGGTGGTTTACAGCCCACTGCCTCTCGAAGAGAAGAGGCGTGTGTCCCATTCTTGGAATCATTATAGGCTGACTATGCTAGAAGATGAATGTAAAATTATTAGCCCTAACGCTTTGTCCCATATATCCCAAAACTCGTTCCGACATATAAAGCCAGCAACAAAAGTTAGAGAAGTAAATTATGAATGATAAAATTTAAAATTTAAACAATTAAGTTTTTTCTGCAAAATTATTGAGGAGTAGAGAATATTTTGATAACTTGTATTCTGATATTGTTATAACAAAATTTAATTATTGATTTTCAATCTGCCTAGCCTTTTCCCAACTATGTTGTGGTCGGCTTCCAGTCTAACCGGATGCAGCTGAATACCAGTATTTTACATGGAGCGACTGTCTATCTGACCTCCACAACCCAGTTACGGGGATTACCCCGTAACTGGGTTGTGGAGGTACCCCTTGGTAAGACTGGTTGTCAGACTTTCGGGCTTCTGACGACCCGTAACGACTGTCAAAGATCCTCGAATGACAGCCGGGACCAACGGCTTAACGTGCTTTCCGAGGCACAGAGGAGTCTCGGTATGAAAAGATGGTCCATCCCATCCACAGACCAACCCCGGCAAGCGTAGCTTAACCTGATGGATCGATCCGTGCGGCTGTTATTACTTAGCCACAAGCTCCTCTAATGATTGATTTTCTATGATTTAATTATTCTGTGACTTTTGTTACTGACTGTACTAAAATTTTACGAAAATGTTACCAATACCTGTTTCAAATACATTCTATCTAATAATGTTCCCTTCTCCATGCTGCTATGTAGAAACGGAAGCTAACCAAGGTAAATTGTATCATGTACCATAGTATATAAGGCTCATTATTTACCTTATCCTAACATATTTATTATAAAGGTCAAAAAATAAATTATTTGATTTAATTCATCTATACCAGGGGTTCCCAAACTTTTGTTGGTCAGGTACCACTTTTATATTATTCTTGTTAGCAGGGACCACTATGTAGGTATAATAAAAATAAACTGTAATAATCAAACTGAAACTTTAATTAACAACTCAATAGGAAATGACATAACAAGAAATAATAATATTTTTAGAATAAACTTCTGTAATTTTGTATTAATGTGATTTCTGAGCTTGCATCTTCTTCACGAGGTCGGCTATCCTAGGACTAATATTCTGCCGTCGTAAGAAAAAAGGGCACAACTAACATTTAAAAAAAAATCTACAAAAAATTGAGCAGATTAGCCTTTTTTTTCTGATTCTAAATATGTATGTAACTCAATTTTTTTTTAAATGTTAGTTGTGCCCTTTTTGCTTACGACGGCAGTATTGTTACTTAAAGCGCAAATACGCAAATCATCACTTACTTTCAAACGATTCCTCGCCTTGTAATTACCAACAAAGCAGAAAATCCTTGTTCGCTCTTCTCACTCACTGCACGGCGACCAACGGCTCACCGCCCTCTAAATTTAAAATCATTCGCGGACCGTATTTTGGCTTCTGCGGACCACTGGTTGGGAACCACTGATCTATACTAATGATATAGCTGAAGAGTTTGTTTTTTTGTTTGTATGTTTGAACGCGCTAATCCCTGGAACTTCCAGTCGGTTTTGAAAAAATATTTTTGCACTTGATAGACCAATTTTTGAGGAAGGCTTTTTAACATCACGCTATGACCCTTAGGAGCAAAAACGAAGTACTATCGCGGACAGGCGATACGACGCGACGCGACGTAGTGGGTCTGAGGAACAAGAAACTTCACGCGGACGAAGTCGCGGGCAGAAGATAATCCTGTATAATGTAATATCACATGACTAGCTTCTGCCAGCGACTTCGTTCGTGTAGAAGTCGTAAGATACACAACTCAATCTGCCTAGCCTTTTCCCAACTATGTTGGGGTCGGCTTCCAGTCTAACCGGATGCAGCTGAATACCAGTATTTTACATGGAGCGACTGCCTATCTGACCTCCACAACCCAGTTAAGTACTGGGTAATACGATACCCCTTGGTAAGACTGGTTGTCAGAATTTCGGGCTTCTGACGACCCGTAACGACTGTCAAAGATCCACGAATGACAGCCGGGACCAACGGCTTAACGTGCTTTCCGAGGCACGGAGGAGTCTCGGTATGAAAAGATGGTCACCCATCCACAGACTAACCCTGGGAAGCGTTGCTTAACCTGATGGATCGACCCTTGCGGCTGTTATTATTTAGCCACGAGCTCCTAAGATACACAACTATACTAAAATAACAGCCACATTTTTATAAAACTTGCTCAGCCCCCATCGCATCGCATCGCATCGCCCGCGCTTTTACTTCGATTTCTTTTTGCTCGGCTCCTAAGGGTGGGCGTGATGTTAATCGCGAAAAAAAAAAATCAGCTGTTCAGTACATTTTGACGAATTATGCGAACATAAATGTACTGAACAGCTGATTTTTTCTTCGCGATTTCAGGTTTGGACCCATAGTAAAAGTTGTTTATAATTATGAGTACAATAACCCCTTAAGAGGTTGCTGGTGTTTTACCAATAACCCTGTATATTTCTACTTTCCACGACTGTAAAATTTGTAAATAGATCGCAAAAAAAAAACCCTGTAATTTACAGTTTGCCATAGTTATTCTTACTTATTGAAAGATGTCAAAGGAAATCTATTTATTATTTAAACCATATTACAGAAAGAAATAGCTCGCCTAGGCGGTGGAGCAATGGCCGCGGTATGGGGAGGCGACCCGGGCGGACTGACAGCCGAACTGTCCCTAGAGATGAACCGTCGCCTACAAGCCGTGTTAGAAGACACGCTGCTTAAGAATATTACGCTCAAGGTAAGTACACAAAAGGGCTGCACTTCAATTTCACAGTAAATATATCACTATAAACGCTTGCGGAACGAAATAGATAAGCAATTTAAAAAAAAAAACCTTTTTGAACTTATTTTCACTCCTATTATTTGCATGACAAAGTTAGAAAAAATAATAATTGTTATTCACGGTGCAAGCAAATTAAGTGCTTAAGAGGAATCGCGGTTATGTGATTGTGGCGTTCATTCTATACGGACGTATTCCTCTGGGCTAATGATACAAGAGCAAATATTTGTTTACGATTTAATGTACAGGCTGTTTGAAAGCTAGTTGCAATGCCTTAGCGGGATGATAGTTGACAGCTTTTTGAGCATTTTGAGACATACATGTCTTAGTCGAAGCAGGTTTTTTTTTTATTTTTAACTGATATTTTATGTGTTTTTTTAAATAACCCAATTTCTTTCAGTCAATTGTTAATTGTATCAATAGTAACCCAGTTAAAGATGGTGTGTTATTTTTTTTCTTTTTGTGTATTGCCTGATGTGTACCTAATGTAATAAACGAACTCCGAAACATCTGCGTTATTGAAAAAAAAAAATGTAGATAATTTTGAGGATACAGAAAACTTTTGAAAGGAGATGTTCAAAAATGTATGGACCTTGGGCCAGATACGTGTACACTATACATAAAAATTGCTTCGTTTGCTGGTAAACCACAATTAATTACACTTGAAATTGCAACACACAACAAAATCCGTCATGGGGGTAAGCTGTTATTTCGATTGATTAATAACGTTTGACATGACAACAAGAGGACTGAAGTGACACTGTTGTGACAGCTGACAGTCGTCTTTCTATGATCAATGGTCGATCTATGGTTTACTGTCATTGTTTTTACGCACAGAGTAACTAAATTGGTGAGACGCCATGTTGAAAGTCGATAAAAATAATAGATAAATATCAATTGCTTACCACAAGAGTATACATTTAAATGTATCTAATCATCATTTAAATGTATGTAAATGTAATCTGTATTTTTACGAAATTCTACGGATTTTTCTCTTTTTTTTTTTTTTTGAGGTAGTGTACACAGATCTGGCCCATTTCAATTTCAATTTATTCATGAACAATTTACATTGTGTTTGAAATAATTTTGCATAATAAGAATAAAATAAAACACTAACAAATACACGTACAATTTGAAACATCAACATTTTGAAACATCTCCTTTGAAAAAGCAGAAATTGGGTTATTAAAAAAAAAACCAAAAAGATTGCATTTAAAAATAAAAATACATACTTCGTCTAAGACATGTATGGCTCAAATGCTCTATCGAAATGGTGTCAGATATCACCCCCTTAAGGCTTTGCACCCAGCTTCGCAAGACCCAATATGTCGTTTCTTCTTACCCATTTCATTCGCCGTCTGCACATATCGGCAAAAGCACCATTGTTGACAGTTTAATCGCTCAACATCAATGAACTACTAAAATATTACCTTTCAAATCCCGGTCTGATAAATTCATCGAAAATCCATTGTTGCTCAAGAAAATTTTAGTAAATAAGCTTGAGTTGATAAATTATAAAAATAACATAATTTTCAGGAAAATATAGACACACTGGGCGCCGAAATATCGCGACTAAAAGAACAATCGAAAGCCAACGAGTCCAAATGAACTAAACTACTATTATAAATATAAAATTTAAGTGAAATCATACGATTCCAATGTTATTATTGTAATGGATTAACATTCCAGAAAATGCCAATGATAAAAATTAAGGCTTAAATGTGTATTTCTTTTGGTCACCATTTTTGCAAAAGCATTTTTTTTTTTAAATAAAACTAATTTTTTTTTTGAAAGTTAGTCGTCTAACTTTCAAAAGCTTTTAGTGCTAAAAGGATATTTTGGCGGCTGAATGACATTCACGGGAAGGCGTTTTTAATAAACATTTGTGAAATAAGGAATATGCACGTAATGCAAAAAATATTAATTATTTAAATATACATTGTATAGGGGTCAAGAAACAAATTCCTATTTTTTTTTTACATTTTTAATGCCTTACTTCATTATTTTGCGTTTTTTTGGTAGTGGAACGCAACGCAAACTAAAAACGCGTCGCCTATGATAATGCGGAAGCTTAACACATTATCTGCTTAATTGTTAGCGAAATTTATGCAAACGCTTCTTTATGCTACACTAATCCTGTGTGGCAAACGCTCGGGTGCGTGCAAAAATATCTTGGGTGTAGACACCCTTACCGACCCTTATTTTATTTTACGATGTTTTCGAAACAATAGAGATGCACAACGAACGCACAGGTGCGGCGCGCCGCACTCGAAGAAAGTTATGTAAATTGTGTGGACGCGCATACGCGCCGTCATGGTGAACGTCCGACAACGCGCATGCGCGTCGGCCGCGCCTAATGAAGTAAAAACTATGTGAATAAAAATCTATTCTTCGCAAAGTGCTTGAAATCTCTCTCTCATAAAGCACAAAAAATTAAAATTGTATGATTTGGGGCTAAAAACCTTAAAAACAGATGATACAAAGCAGTAACGCGGTGAATGAAGTCACATCATGACCGCGACAGAAACGGACGTTGGAACTGTACGAGAAAATTGTTTGAGTTTAATATTTTTTTTTTTTTTTTTGATCAAGAAGAAGTAGTAGAATTGTAACTTTTTTTTGGGTTTATTACTGTCTGTTATTGATTTAGTGGAAAAAAAAATACTTGCATATTCCCTATTGTTACAGAAATTGTATTGAAAAACAAGATGGCGTCGTTAGGTCAGATTTTAGACACGCGCCAATAGATCCTTGTAGCGTTGTAAATGATTCGTCAATGATTTATACGTGTTTTTTTATATACTGTAACTCTAAGGTATTAATGAGACCATCATTTTGAACAACTTTTACTATGGGACCAAACCTGAAAACGCGAAAAAAAATCTGCAGTTCTACATTTTGACGAGTTTTGCGAACATAAATGTATGGGACAGCTGACTTTTTTTCGCGTTTTCAGGTTTGGTCCCATAGTAAAAGTTGTTCAAAATGATGGTCTCATTAATACCCTAGAGTTATGGTATATAAAAATAACACTTTGTATATTTTGGTTAACCAATCACAATTTATCAATCAGATCATCTTTCAGAATTCAGAAGTCAATTCTAGCTTCTCTATACAACGTTCTTCTACTTCACCATCTGTCTAGTCTTTTCCCAACGATGTTGGGGTCGACTTCAAGTAACCAGATGCAGCTAAATACCAGTATTTTATATGGAGTTATTGCCTACTCCTCATTATTAAATTGTACTTATACATGGTGCTTCTCAGGTCTACTCAAGATGTTTTTATTTTCTTCATTAATTTATTTACTTGTAAAGAAAAATGGCGACCATAAAGGTTATTTCGAAGCTTACACAATCTTATTAAAATTATAATTACGATCAATTATAAAATGTTAATATGATTTTTTTGTTAAAATTATGTATTTATTAATTACCATTAAAAAACTATAAAATTTTAGTAAATGTTTGTATGGACTAAATTAAAATAAATGAAAATGTATGAATTCTCTTCAACTTATTGGGGTTTATTTATAAATGTTGCTTTTAGTTAAGTAATGAATAGAAACTGTTTCACTATACATTTTTGGCGTTTATACGTCTGTTAACTTTATGCAATGTTTATAAATAAAGGGGTTAATTTGTAAAAAGAAACTCCTATAAAATATACCTTTAATTAATACTATTTTAAAACATGCGTGACATTTCGAATGAAATTGTAAATATGTTTTGTTTATATTCAACTCTGTATAGTTCGCGTCATTTAAGTTTGCCGCTCTGAAGTGGGCTACAAATGGCTGCGCAGTAGTCAATATCTATACTAAAACAGCACCGCGCCATGCCATGCGCATCGGAAAGCTTGGTTTTAGAACGGCAAACTTACATGACGTGAACTATACCTTAGTTTAAATTGTACTATATTATATTATTGTTAAATTATTTCTTTGTAATTATTATTCATTAGTTATCATTTATTCTCTACTATTTTAGTTTTTGATCGACTGGATACATATGTTTGTATGTTGAATATTTTATTTGTTTAAGTCCCATGTAATAGAAGACATGGGAAATAAACATAACTGGTAAAATGTGTGTGTTAATAAAATACACCTCTGTCTGACTCTTCGGGGAATACAATCATGATGTTATTTGTTATGGATGGATCTTTAGCACGTGGCGTTCTACAACGTTTTTTTTTTATATATACAGGGCTATTTTTAAATCATTAACTAAACTTTCACAGGGTGTTCTACCCATGAATATGAACAACTTTCACTATGGGACCAACTCCGAAATCACAAAAAAAAAATCTGCTGTTTCATACTTTTTGGTAGAGTAGGTATTGAACTTTTGTATGAAACAGCTGATTTTTTTTTTTGTGATTTCAGAGTTGGTCCCATAGTGAAAGTTGTTCATATTCATGGGTAGAACACCCTGTTAAAGTTTAGTTAATGATTTAAAAATAGCCCTGTATACAGTATGTTAACCAACAGAGGGCGTTCCCGTTAACCCGCAATAGTATAGCATCCATACATGCTAAAAAAAATATTACCATTCGAAAACAAAATGGTTTTTATTTTTTTTAATATTAAAATATTCACTAAAAATGTTAAATTGATACGTAAAAGAAACACTCTGTACATGCGTACTTGAAGGACGGAAACATCGCAATTTAGTTTTTATTTTTAGTGAATTTTTGAATATTTTTGTGAATATTTTTAGCATTTTTAGTGAATATTTTAATATTAAAAAAAAATAAAAACCATTTTGTTTTCGAATGGTAATATTTTTTTTAGCATGTATGGATGCTATACTATTGCGGGTTAACGGGAACGCCCTCTATTGGTTAACATACTGTATAACTCTAGGGTATTAATGAGCCAATCATTTTGAACAACTTTTACTATGGGAGCACACCTGAAATCGCGAAATAAAAATCAGCTGTCCCATACATTTTTGTTCGCAAAACTCTTCAAAATGTAGGGAATTGCTGATTTTTTTTCGCGATTTCAGGTTTGGTCCAATAGTAAAAGTTGTTCAAAATGATGGTCTCATTAATACCCTAAAGTTATGGTATATCAAAAAAAAGCCTAAAATGCAAAATATTGAACTCCATAAATTTCGGTCGATTCCTATTTTCTGTAACCGCCTATTGTACTGGTCTATTTAGTTTATTATTGTTCTCTTGTCTATGGTCTATTAGTACTTATAGTTCAAATGCTGTGTCATACTGTTTATACAATGTATGTTTGAAATGTTTTGTAAATTTTCGAGGCGGCTTTGCGAGACACACCTACCTTTGAATTTACAAACGACACAACATTAGTATATTCAGCCTATACGTTCCCACTGCTGGAACACGGGGCTCCTATCTAACAGAGGGTGGGTTATAATCAGTGATGGGTTATTCGGGCGCTTATATAACTAAACTGGTTCCCACGAAAGAATAATATGGACATTCCTTTCTGAATAAATAAATAATCCCGGGTTCCTGGGATTGAACAATTTTGTAAAAACAACTATAACAAACTTAATGAAATTATAGCAGTGGTTATTTTGATTTAGTATCTTTATTTTATTCAAAACGAATATCAATAAAAAATGATAATGTGCACAATGTTGTAAAGGTGGGGAAATTACATTATCTATCTAACAGATTAGTGATCGAATCCAGTAATTTATTGTATTTTATATGAACAAAAGGGATTCTGAAAGTCATGTCCGTATTATTCTTTAGTGGGAATAGAAGTGAAGTTTAGGTATATTAACGCCCGATTATCGGATCACTGGTTATAATCCACCCCGCGGGCTGGTTGTATAGATGACTCCTGAATATCTCAGGATATTATATGGAATTATAAAATCTTTGTGAAAATTGTCATCATTTTTATCTGATCGTTCTTGTTAGGAAATATAAAAAGTTTTCATGTTTCGCAAAGCCGCTTCGTAGTTGTGTAAATTACGCTAACATTGTTGAAATCTATATAAAAATAAAATGTACCTAATTATTTTTGTTTTGTAAGTATTGTTTGTGCTATCTCATAATTTAAGATTGTTTCCATTATACTACACTGTGATTTAAAAAAATTGTCTTCTAAAGCCAACGAGACGAGATAAAATTCGTGATTTGGGATTAAAAACTTTCAACTTAAATGCGTATGGTTCACTTTCCATTGCAACTAAAATCGATAGTTTTTTCATTCAAAAATCAACTTAGACAACTTGAGATTATAGTTCATATTTATATAAGTTTAAATTTTATGTCGTATCGTGGCCTGGGAATAGTTCATACGCTTCTTCTCTTGTATTGGTAAAACTATGTCAGAATAGGTTACAGCATGACCTATTCTAAAAAAAAAAAATTAGCTTGTCAGCTAGGTGTAGCGGGGCTGACTGCCCCGAGTACGTCAGACGTAAAGTCACGGAAAATTATTACTTAGCTCGTGGCTAAGTAATAAAAGTCACCAGGTCGATCCATCTGATTAAGCTACGCTTGCCGAGGCTGGTCCGTGGATGGGTCTAATCGTTGGTTGGTGCCTCATTTCATTCAAAACGTCTAACGGGCTTCTGCGAGTTGGCTTCGGCCCCTCGTACCCAAAGGTCCGAGACCTCAGAGTCCCGAGATATGTCAAAAAATTAATAAAGTATGGATTTAAATGTGGCACGGTAAGTCGTTGGTCCCGGCTGTCATTCGTAGATCTTTGACAGTCTTGAAGTCTAGTCAGAAGCCCAAAAGTCTGACAACCAGTCTTACCAAGGAGTATCGTGTTACCCAGTATCTGGGTTGTGGAGGTCAGACAGGCAGTCGCTAGTAGTAGTATTTTACATGGAGCGTCTGCCTATCTGACCTCCACAACCCAGTTACTGGGTAAGACTGGTTGTCGGGCTTCTGACGACTCGTAACGACTGTCAAAGATCCACGAATCACAGCCGGGACCAACGGCTTAACGTGCTTTCCGAGGCACGGAGGAGTCTCGGTATGTAAAGATGGTCACCCATCCACGGACCAACCCCGGCAAGCGTAGCTTAACCTGATGGATCGACCCGTGCAGCTGTTATTACTTAGCCATGAGCTTACTATTGCCACTCATCAAGGCATGTTGTAATGCTCCCGTGCTCACTACAGATCTGCCTACCCTTTCAAGACAAACAAGCTAACTGTTAGAAGTATATCATAGTGTAACGTAATGGAAAATATCTGTATTTAAGGAGGAAGCGTCAGGTTAGCCCGCGAAATTCAAATTTTCTTACGTTTTTTGCAATTTGCAAGTCAGTATTAAGTTGTATGTTACATACAGTATGATTTGCGGCCGTAACAAATATGTTTTTACAGAATTATATACATTAGAATCAGTAATACAACTCCTTAAGTTAGTATAATCCTAAAATGTCAAGATTTCATGAAATAGTCATTCAATAGGGTAATATGAAATTAGAGAGTTGTATTGATGATTTTAATGATTATAATTCTATAAATATAGATTTGTTACGGTCGCGAATCATATTCAGATCGAAATAGAACCTGATACTGACCTGCAAATTGCAAAAAACCTAAGGAAATTTGAATTTCGCGGGCTACCTGGAGCTTTCGCCTTAATGACTACGATACCTCAATTTGGTGTCTATAGTAAAGACTAGCTCTCGATCAAATGTCATGTATTTATTGTATAGTATTATTGTACGCGCTTTATATGTACCAATGTTATTTCTTTAAAAGAAAAAAAATGGTTGTCTTTAAAGTCAGAAAAATAAAATGCTATAAAACCACCTAGCAAGTCGGGAAAAAATACTTCTGTTACCTAACAAAAAGTACTAGGATTGGATGAATTCAAGATACGACACATTGTGCACAATTTCTGAGCAGTAAGCCTAACAAAAGTATACTAGGCTTGCATGAATTGGACCTAGTTATGTAGAAAGCAGCCATATGGCATTTTTTTTTTTTCAAAAATGAGTTTTTAACACACGCTATTTTCGACATACAAGATTTTTTTGCAAAAACAATCATGTCGATATCTCTATTTATCACGGAAATATGAGCCGTCAAATGCAGCCTTGTCCATACATCCATAGTGCAACCATCGACAGAAAAATGCTTATAACTCTGTTTGTACTTTTCCCAACATGGCTGCTTTCTGCATAACACGGTCCAATTATCGATAATATTTGAATCATTAGTATTCGGATATTCGGATTTGGATGAAAGGCACACGATAGCAGGCGTGCATCGGAACTGAGCGGGCGGTAGAAGTAGGGAAGTGGGACGTGATGCAGGGGCATTCTCGAAGTGAACAGGTAGTAGTTTGTAACATAGATCAACGAATAGGATACTTTTATCTCAGTATTACGTTTCCGTGGGTTAATTGCCGAACTCCACGCGGGCGAAACCGCTGGCAAAATCTATTAAGGAGGAAGCGTCAAGGTAGCCCGCGAAATTCAAATTTTCTTACGTTTTTTGCAATTTGTAAGTCAGTATTAAGTTGTATGTTAAATAAAGTATGATTTGCGGCCATAACAAATATGTTTTTACAGAATTGTATACAATAGAATCAGTAATACAACTCCTTAAGTTAGTATAATCCTAAAATGTCAAGATTTCATGAAATAGTCTTTTTTTGGGATTACCTGGTCTTAGAGTTGTATTGATCGCTTTAATGATTCTAATTATGTAAATAGATACTTGTTACGACCGCAAATTATAATTTGATCAACATACAATATAATACCGACTTGTATTTTTCCAAAAAAACGTAAGATAATTTGAATTTCGCGGGCTACCCTGACGCTTCCCCCTTAAATAATAATTGTAGAACATGGTTCACATAATTCTATTAAAACATGATTGACTTCATTTATCATTAAAAAAATCGTTTCCTGCCGTGCGTCGGTACGTATACAGCGCGTGCTGGACATTGTATTGTAAAATAAGAGATTATTATTATTATTATTGTAATATTGTTGTGAAGTGGGAATTCTACGCGACTCGCGACTGTTGTGTTGTATCAAATATATTTTCAGCATTCTTTATTTGTTTTATTTTAGAACTCTCAACATTCTCACGACATTGTTGACGTTTACAGGCCAGTTGGCGTGGTTGGTTAAGATACCGCCTATCATGTCGCTGGTCGTGGGTTCGATTCCCATCCAGGATTTGTGTGCATGAACATGTCTGTTTGTTCTGAGTCTGGGTGTAATTATCTATATAAGTATGTATTTACAAAAAAAAAAAAAGTAGTGTATGTAGTAGGTATATCAGTTATCTGGTTTCCATAGTACAAGCTCTGCTTAGTTTGGGATCAGATCACCGTGTGTGAAATGTCCCGGGATATTATTATTATGTGAAAAAAATCCAGATAATCTGCGTTCGCAATTTAAGAGCGTTTAATCCACGTGGGCTGGCAACATCGCATTTCTACAGGTTTTTCGTGATTATTTTAATAGAGTTAAATCAAATTACAATTTTTTTCAGCCTTTCAGCCAGCACTAAATCGTCGGTATTTATAAGTATGTATGCTATTTTGTTAGTTGTTTTGGTATTTACTCATATAAATTTGCATTATAGACAATAATGTCAATTTGAATAAGTAAATACCAAAATAAATTTAAAAACATGGCATACAGACTTAAATAAATACCAACGATCCAGTGCAAGGCTAAAAAAAATAGTATTTTGATTTAAATATATTAAATAATCACGTAAAACCTGTAGAAATGCGATGTTGCCAGCCCGCGTGAGATAAACGCTCTTAAGCCTGATAACACGGTTCGATTTAATTGCCATAAGTTGCACCATCTGTACTCACTTTTATGATGATGTAAGTCATTTACTTCAAAGGTTTACTGTAGAATACCTACTAATTACCAATTTCACTCGGCGCATTACACTGCCACAACACCAACATATCACGTCTGCTCAGCGTCCGGGTGTCTGCAGGGATCCAGCAGAACACCAGCGTCAGATATATTAGGTTGGGGAAAAAGTCTTTTCGCATTATAGTATGTATGAACTTGTAATAAAATCTCTTTGGCTATACTATTTGTATCTGGCTGGTTTTGGTATCATTGAAAGTTTAAATTTTAAAGAACATAATTCCAAATTCAAATTAGGAAAATGTGTGATTTTCATTTGTTTTTCGTACCGTCAAGATGAGTGAATCTAATGAAGAAATTCGATACATTTTAAAATTTTACTACAAAAAGGTAAAAATGCAACGCAAGCCGCGAAAATAATTTGCGATGTTTATGGACCTAGTGTAGTGTCTGTGAGAGTAGAACAAATTTGGTTTAAGCATTTTCAATCCGGAAATTTTGATGTCAAAGATGCACGTCACCCTGGTCGCCCTATTACGGATAAAATGGATGCCATTTTTGAAAAAGTGGAGCAAGATCGGCATATCAGTAGTTACGACGTAGCTGAAGAACTGGAAATTGACCACACAACAGTTTTGGCGCATTTGAAAAAAACTGGGTACACAAAAAAGCTCGACATTTGGGTACCTCACGAGCTCACTGAAAGAAACCTATTGAACCGTGTACTCATTTGTGATTCTTTATTACGACGTAATGAAACCGAACCATTTTTGAAGAAGCTGATAACTGGTGATGAAAAGTGGATCACGTATGACAAGAACGTGCGAAAAAGGTCGTGGTCAAAGGCCGGTCAGGCTTCAGAGACTGGCGAGACCCGGGTTAACTCGCAACAAGGTGATGCTGTGTGTGTGGTGGGATTGGAAGGGCATTATTCATTATGAGCTGTTACCACCAGGCAGGACCATCGATTCTGAACTCTACTGCGAACAACTGATGAGATTAAAGCAAGAAGTTGAGAGAAAGCGGCTGGAATTAATCAACAGAAGGGGTGTGGTTTTTCACCATGATAATGCTAGACCTCACACATCTTTAGCCACTCAGCAAAAATTAAGAGAGTTTGGCTGGGAGGTGTTAATGCATCCGCCGTATAGTCCTGACCTTGCACCTTCAGATTTCCACCTGATTCGGTCTCTTCAGAATTCTTTAGGCAGTGTCAGGTTAACATAACGAGAGGACTGCCAAAACCACTTGTCGCGGTATTTTGACCAGAAGTCCCAAAATTTCTATAGCAATGGGATCATGTCCCTACCTACAAGATGGCAAAAAGTTATCGAACAAAATGGTACCTACATACTTTAGTTAAATGTAAATAAACTATATTAAAAAATGTTTTGGATTTTTGTTAAAAAATGCGAAGAAACTTTTTCCCCAACCAACCAAAAAATGCGAAGAAACTTTTTTTTTTTGTATTTGTCTCACACATGCTGAGCTGGACTACCCTAGTGCAACCGTGAGACGCTCACCACACTGTGTATTTTTGACTATTTAAAGTATGTAGCAGTGTCACTTTATTTCTTAATGTATATTTTTCTTTTTTTAACCGACTTCAAAAGAAGGAGGTGATTCTCAATTCGGTTGTATTTTTGTATGTTGGCCTTGTTTGTGTGTAATGTCTTTTGTGTGCACTAATGGCCGGTTTCTGAGGTTTTAAACGGAGTTTATCCATTCGCTAGTGATTATTGGTTCGAAATCGTGTTTTTGAGGAAGAATTTTGCTTATCCTTTGGTATGCGGAAGCAGTGATCAGAGCTATACCCCTGCACTAATCAGTGCTAAAGTCACCTTCGACAATTTTAATATTATTATTTATAATAATATTATATTATTTTTGCCTCTTAAGATACAGGTCACCCTAGTTTAGGAGGCAGGGCTCAACCAATTCATGTACAGACCTACTATTACTAGATTACAGCATAGGCAATTATGTAATACTTGTCTTTACTCTTATGTCTACCAGTGTAATAATCCATCTTTTACCTAATTTTAACAACTACATGTTTTCTCGTCTCTAACTTATTTGAAATAAATTAATTTTATTATATTACTAGCTGACCCGGCGAACTTCGTACCGCCTAACAGTCGATTCTTTATTTTTTAATTTTTTTTAATACTTATTCTGCTATATTCAGGACGGCCTGATCAGCTAGTAAGATAAAAAAAGAAAAAAGAAAGTTAATAAGTCAACAATTACATTATGTCAAAAAATAAAAATTATAAACCACCTAAAATTCTTTTAATAGTCACTAATATTGACATTAATATTTATACGATACTAACGTCACTCAATTGTTTTGCCTTCCCGGAACCTCTCCACTAACACATAAACTTTATGATATGGTATTAAAGTTCAAATTGATTTTTAAGTATTATTACGAATCGATCGTATGGGAGTATAGAAAAGTGTTGTTTTAGACCTTTTCAGGCATTCTTTTAATTTTTCTCTCCGTAAGAACCATCCTCGTACATCAAAGAATATTCTAAAAAAAAGAATTAGCAAAATCGGTTCACCTGCTCTCGAGATTTGCGCTTAGCAACACATTCAGCAATTCATTTTTATATTATAGATTAAATGCGATTTTAATATAAATAGGGTATAAATTAACTATCAAAAAAATTGTCAGATATATGCCTACCAAACATTTTTTTTAAAGATTCAATAAATTCTGAACACTACTTATTGCGTTATACAGTCGCGCCATTTTGCCGCAGACGACGGGTACAGTTGCGCGACCCCTTCTCGTATACCAAAGGTTAAAAGTCGAGTGAATTACTATCGAGGGTTTATCTGAGGACCTCAAAACCGAGCATAAGGAAGGAATTCGCTTAAATAGATGATTTTGTCGAATCAATAGCTATCTAGACTCCTTTTAAGATTTTTTTAGAAACCGGGCATTAATGTTTATCTATCTATTTGTTGCTTCAATAGGGATGATGCCTGGGTAAAAAAATAGAAATTCTATTTAGTCCGTCAGTCAGATAATAGAAAAATATTAGATAACCATTTTTTGCTTTATCATATTAATAAAAAATGACTTAGATAACTCGCATTAAAGTTCGGGAGTGGGGGCTCGCTACGTCACTTCTACGTATAAAATCTACGAAGACGTGACGTCATGCCACAATTAAACTCAATGTATCGCCGTAATCTTGTGATTACGTAGAAAAAGAAAAAATACGTGTCCAATATATTTTAATAATCTACATAACGGACAAAAAAACATTTTTAGTCATCATCCCTATTGTATATCACAAGCAAGGTTTCAATATAGTTTTTAGAAAAAATACTTTCTATACCTAAACATAAAGTTCCGTTTTCATTACAAACTTGACGGGGATGTATACAGAAAAATAAAACCAATTTCGTAAGAAAATAAAAACGTACCTATATTAATTTGAAGTCACTTATTACAATCACAGACAATTTATTTTACAAACAAACAATATTGTTGATGAATTACTATATTATTATTTATTTTTCAGTACCATCATTGGCTTTTGGATGTCAAACGCTGAGACCAGGTCCTGGAAAAAGAAAAATATTAGGTACAACGAAATTATTAAACAGAATACCAAAATAAAACGGATTTAGGGACTATAAGACAACGCTATAGGTACCCGACAAGACCGCGTGATTTTAACTCACACAGCGGCACGCTAAATATTTATGCCCTGTGTCTCTAATTCAATCATTTTTGTAAACAAAGGTGATAATAGACCAGATAAAATATCTTCTTAATGGTATTTCTAAAAAAATGGCGGAAAAAAGCTTAGATTTTCTTTTATGTACTGATTTTAGAAATAATAATTTAAAAATTATCGTACCGTAATTATTATTATTTTTTAATTTGTGATGGGTTTGCGTGATGCGTTTGACTCTAATCTAGGTCAGAGGTGACAGAGACAAAGAATTTATTTTTAGGAATTTTCGGTTTTAAACAAAGTTATAAGTGGAGATTTTCTGGTATAAAATATTTTATGATACTGGTAACACTACAGGAGTTCCTAACGTTTTCAAATTGCGTTTGACAGTACGTCTAAGTTGCGTCTTTTCCCGTGGTATTTTCAATTCATTCGTTTTCTTTTCCCCGATCAAGTTTTTCGGTGCGTGTTTGTTAATTTGTTGTGTTATTATCATCGTGTTACTTGTTCATCTTGTGTTTAATTTTATGGTAAAATGTTTTGTACCACAGACTTGTCATTTTGACAGTGACATTTCTTGACGTTTCTTTGTTTACAAAAAATATCTGAATTAGAGACTCACGGTATGGTGTTATTAATGCAAACTTAACATTAAAAGGAACTACAGGACCTAAAATGCGGTCACTGTCGGAATACACAGAAAAGAACGAGAAGCGCGATGACCAGAGATCGGAATAGGTAGAGCATAAATACCTAAACTTCGAGGAGAGAAGTAACTAGAGTGGATAACTCCTATAAAATCCCGGAATGATAATCATGACGATTAAATCTCGGGATTTAAGAAATTTTGAATTATTTATTGTACTTGGAATACATTCGTAACAAATTAAATATTAATAATAATAATTATCTATATAAGTATGTATTTACAAAAAAAAGTAGTGTATGTAGTATATCAGTTATCTGGTTTCCATAGTACAAGCTCTGTTTAGTTTGGGATCAGATGACCGTGTGTGAAATGTCCCAGGATATTATTATTATTATAATTCGCAATTTCTAAATCCTGGGAATTTCGCCCCACAATCCAGTAACTGGGTGATACGACACTCCTTTACCCAGAAAGATTTATGATGAGAAATAGGGTGTATTCACGTAGAAAGCTGGTAACCGGCGCCACCGAGAAGCGCTGGTCGGAGTCGTGACAGTTTTTCATAATTTATGGCAAATCTACGAGAACCGTCGCTGATAAGCGCCGACAGGTTCCTATCTGAATAAGTAGGCACTGGTTAGCACTTGTTCGCGCTGATTTGACAAAAAAAATATGAAAACTGCCTGCGCCGACCAGCGTTGACAACCAGCGCAGACAAACGCTGATGTATCGGTGCCGGTTACCAGCTTCTATCACCCTTATACTGTACCTGCCATCGCTGCATATCTATAGATACGATAAACTGCTTCTCATCGGACACGTCAACGCGCTCCTTCTGCGTTGAAGACAGCGGCGTTATGAACGGTAGGCCGTGCTCCTCATCTGTAACAAAGGTAGGATTACTTTCATTTACATCATTCATCCATGGGAAGTCTACAGCAGATTGATTTACTCTGATCCATTGCCGCTGAATTAGCCGCCGAACAATAATCCCAGATAGCACGGGCGATTTTTTTTCGCGCATTGCTTTTTCAACGCTCGAGCGGAGAGGAGCTCGTGGCTAAGTAATAACAGCCGCACGGGTCGATCCGTCAGGTTAAGCTACGCTTGCCGGGGTTGGTCTGTGGATGGGTGACCATCTTTTCATACCGAAACTCCTCCGTGCCTCGGAAAACACGTTAAGCCGTTGGTCCCGGCTGTCAATCGAGGATCTTTGACAGTCGTTACGGGACGTCAGAAGCCCGAAAGTCTGACAACCAGTCTTACCAAGGGGTATCGTATTACCCAGTAACTGGATTGTGGAGGTCGGATAGGCAGTCGCTCCATGTGAAATACTGGTATTCAGCTGTATCTGGTTAGACTGGAAGCCGACCTCAACATAGTTGGGAAAAGGCTAGGTAGATTGATTTTTGCTTTTTCAACGCTCTGCTTAGCGCCGCGAGTTGAAGGTTGTGTGTTGAGCCGAGCATTGAGAATCCAACAGTGTGTTTATTTGACACGCTGGGTTGCGGGCTCTGTTGGATTCTCAACGCTCGGCTCAACGCAGAAAGTTGAAAATCCAGTGTACGATAAAATCCTGCCGCGATATTTTTACCAAGTAAAATCGGCATCAGAAATATGGAGACGAAACAGACTACGGAATGATCTAAATAATTTAAATCTTGATCTAAACAACAAGAAATTACTGTTTTATAGAGATACTCTTTTATTAGAGATGTATTAAGGGCGCTATTACATTTCGACCGTGACTATTGCGTTCTTATTCTGAAAGACAATTTCGACTTATTGTGTGGTGGAGAATAGTTATTAGTATAGTCTATAGCGGCCTCGCTTTTCGCATTTTTCATAAAATGTGCGCACTTTTAAGCTCGTGAATTTGAACTACTTACATAAGAAAATGAAATGAAAAATATGCAATAATATCTCTTAAATAGTGGTTTAGTTCATAGCGGCCACAGAATTTTGAAATATGTATGGAATATCTAGAAAAAAAAATCACATTAAAAACCATAAAGGTACTAAAAACGCTCAGAATTAACTGTAAATATCTCCTTACTACATTGATATTATTACGTAAAATTTATATCAGAATAAACGTTAGTACATGAAATTAAAAGTTCATACTTTACCAGAAATAAAGTATATATAAATAACGAGCGTTTACTGCGAAAACCATCTAAGTAGTATCAAGTCAGTTTTGAGTTATTGCGTTTTAAAAGTTTGTACATACCTCATTAAAATGCTACAACTTTTTTTACAAAAAGTTTTTGCCTCGAAAAATCTTCTAAACTGTTTAACGTCTAGTCCTAGTCGGTTTTACCAGTATAAAAAGCTCAACAAGACAATATTTTTTATGTATTTAACAATTTTTTGCCAAAAATGTTGTTTAGCAGGTTTTCACAGTAAACCCTCGATATTATAAAACTCAAAATAATCGCAAACTCAAAATACTGTGACGCGTCGCCGTACTTCCATATATACAGGGTGATTTTTAAAACATGCGACAAAATTTAAGGGGGTGTTCTACCCATCAATATGAACAACTTTTACTATGGGACCAACTAAGAATTCGCAAAAAAAAATTACCTTCCCATGTAAAAGCACATACCCGATTGGACCATTTTGTATAAAATGTCGAAATTTTTTTGCGAATTCCGAGTTGGTCCCATAGTAAAAGTTGTTCATATTGATGGGTAGAACACCCCCTTCAATTTTGTCACATGTTTTAAAAATCACCCTGTATAACTAATCTGTCAAAACGCAATTTTGTGATATAATGCCTCTTAATGATTGTATTTTTGTAAATATATCTATGTTACGGTCGCGAATCTTACTTTGATCAATATTATATATTGATCAAAGTAAGATTCGCGACCTGACACTGACCTGCAAATTACAAAAAACGTAAGAAAAATTGAATTTCGCGGGATACTTTAGGCGGGTACGCGAGGTTCACAAACCGAAAACGATGAAACAATGTTTGTAGGTAATTTCACATTAGAGATTGTAATTACGCATAGGGATACGGGGCGCCCGAGACGTTCAGACTGAGGGGAGTCGACTTCCCTCTGTCTGAACCGCAAAACATTTATATATATATGTTACAGTACGATTCAAACTTAATGGCGGCTCGGAACATCGTACGTTCGGATGCGCAGAACGTAATATTAGTTATCAGCGGGACGTAGAGGGACGTGGCGGCGGGGCACATCCCCGCGCGCCCTCTCTCTCACCCGCACTCGCCCAACGCGTCTTCCCCTATATGTGTGAGTTACGTCCGTATACAGCACACGCGCGCGCATTCCTGCTTACGTACAGTCGAGCTCATAATAGTTTGTTGTTTCTTGTTAATTGCTTTGTTAAGTTTTAGATTGGTGTTGGTTTTTCGGAAAATACTTTGTTTAAAAATGCCTCGAATTTATTATCCATGTTAGTGACGATGAATCCGATACTGACTCTGAGGAGGAATCAGATTCAAGTGAAGACGAAGGAAATAATATTTCCATGGATGTTTCTTCCATAAGTAAATAAGTTTTTTATGGAGGGGATACAGCCATTATCATAAATATAAAATTAAAAAGATACATAAAAACCTATTTTAGTTTTCCTTGAACCATCCCCGTACTTGATAAATTGACAAATAAGTACTATACAGCACTTAAAACATTCACACAACTTTGAGTTATAAAAATAATTAAATAGAGCCTAAATAATAATAACAATAACCTGGGACATTATTCACACACGATCATCTGATCCCAAACTAAGCAGAGCTTGTACTATGGAAACCAGATAACTGATAAACTACATACACTACTTTTTTTTTTTTGTAAATACATACTTATATAGATAATTACACCCAGATTCAGAAAAAACAGACATGTTCATGCACACAAATGTTTGTCCTGGATGGGAATCGAACCCACGACCTGCAGCATGATAGGTGGTATCTTAACCAACCACGCCAACTGGCCTGTCAATGATTGCCTACTTGACTGTACCTGCGTGCACACCTGCACTCGCAGCTAACTTCCGAGCCGCCATTAAGTTTGAATCGAACTGTACTGCTAAAAGCCGAATTGCGGTTACACCAAGTTTTAGCCGTCTTCAACCAATTTAACGGATTATTCCGATCTGTCACCCTGCTTTGTCCCCTTAGAGCACTCATTCCCAAAGTGGGCGTTAACGCCCCCTTGTGGGCGCTGGATCGATTCGTGTGGCACGATTACAGAGAGAATTAATCTTTAATTTGTGATTATTAATAGATAATAGACAGACATAAAATTGGTATATTTAACTATTATGTAAAGGGGGCGTTGAATTTTTTTTTTCATGTAAAGGGGGCGATAGTCCATAAAAGTTTGGGAACCTATGCTAGAAGGACAGATCGGAAAAAAATGTTATCTGTCCCCCGGTTAGCAACGAGGGGACAGTTCGAACACTCGTATCTGGGTCAGATAGAAGTGAATAAAGTTGCTAACAGGGGCGCAGATCAAACATTTTTTTCCGATCTGTTCTCCTAAGATCGGAATAATCCAATTAAATGATTAAGTCTTTAACCCTAGCTCACTAACCTTAATTTCGAGTAACATTATCACTAACCATTCGTAAAATTTACGACGGATTAAAACATCAATATTTATTTAATCAACTTTATTTATTACACAAAACAGCCTTTATTAGCAGTCTTAGTTTTCTCTTAATCAAATAACATAATATGTTTTAGAAATAAGCTACACTGAACAATGATTGCACATAGAAACATATGCTCCCTGCAAATCGCTTTTGCAGCCCCTGCAGAAGGTAGTGGTCATACGAAAACAACAAAATACAACATAGTGATCAAAAAGTTGCAAATAACCTTGAAATCGATTAGTGATTTATAAAATATAGTAATTATTACGTCTTATTATAACATAAAAATAATATGTTCTAATAGTAATTATTGAAAATAATTGACCAAAAAATAAAACGCACAACATTGAAAAAAGAGTTACGTAGATACTAATCTTTCGTAAATTTTACGACGATCACACGATATATCCCGATCTAATGAGCGTGCGTCCGCAATGAGTGATTACAGGTCACTATATAGTATATAGCGATGCGAATTAGGAAGGTATTAGAAACGGGCGGGGTGGCGGGGGTCGGCATCTTACCGAAACACGAAATGCGCAAGGCACGCGTCGTCATTTTGACGAATGGTTAGTGACACAGGGTTAACACGACCTGGCCTAACCTAAGCTAGGTGTAGCCGGTTAAAAGTAGGTATAACCGCATTTGATTTTTAACCCTGGCATATAATGAATTGCGGCCCGCACTGATTTCCTGGCAACATTTACGGCCCTCCACTAGCATAAGATATAACTATACTTGTATGACTTACCCAAAGTGACAGAGATTAACCCATCCCTGACCAGAAACGAGACATGGTAGATATTCTCCACACTCTTACTGAAGCTGCCCGGGTCCAGTACAGTGTGGAAGTAGCTCAGCGGCTTGTGATGCTGCTTATACCATTTGACGATGAAACGGTTCACGCGCGTCACCATCTGGGAGCCTTCTTCCGTCTTATCTAGTCTGCAGAACAAGAAGACGATGGGTTATTGTTGCTGACTGGGCCTGCTCTTTTGTACACAAATAAAGAACTTAGACTTAGAACTTGGAGTTTACCTACGTGATCAAATCAGAAATGAAAAGGAACTCTTCATTTCCGATTCAGGAAATCAGGAGAACCAAGGTAATTGACATAGCCCGAAGAATTGCCAAACTTAGGTGGCAGCATATTACTCGCAGAACAGATGGCCGATGGGACCGAAAGGTTCTGGAGTGGTGCGTACCGAAATACGTAGCGTTGGAAGGCCTCCCACAAGGTGGACTGCTGACCTTGTGATGGCCGCAGGAATCCACTGGAGCGGGAAGGACAGAACCGGTCGAAGTAGCGGTGCTTGGGGAGGTCTATGTCCAGCAGGAGACGTCTTTTGGCTGAAATGATGTGTTACGTTTCCACGTTAAAACGGCTGAACGGATTTGGATGTTTGGACATGGGTAGACCATAACCTGGAGAAAGACATAAGGTACTTTTCATCCAGGATCGCAGACGAACTCGGAGGCAACAGCTAGCAACTCTATAAATACAGAATTATAAAGGCACAACAACTAAGCCGATTTCGTTCATTTTGTTTTCAGCCTTTAACCGTCAGAGTTTCGGGCTTCTGCCTACCCGTAACGACTGTTAAAGATCTAAGAATGACAGCCGGGACCAACGGGTTAACGTACTTTCCTAGGCACAGAGGGTCCACCCATCCATGGACTGAGCTCGGCAGGCGTGCTTTTAATTGGCCACTGTGACTGATAAATATTCCATATTCAAGTACTTGTTTCCAATTGATGTTATTTCCACACAAATATCAACATTATACAAAATGTAAATACTTATAATTACAATAATACTCTCTCTCTCTTCCTGGCTATGTATCCCATATAAGGGGTCATTGTACTCATTATGAACAAACTGACCAAACCTGAAATCGCGAAAAGAAATCAGCTGTTCAGTACATTTTGACGAATTATGCTAACATAAATAACAGCAGATTTTTTTTTAATTTCGCATATATGTGTGTTAGATACACGCTGCTTTTTATTGGGTAGGGACCTGTCACGATATATAGTGTTGTACTCGTCATTATAAATAAATATTACTACGGAACCAAACCTGAAATCGCGAAAATGAAATCAGCTGTTCCCTACATTTCGACGAGTTATGCGAACATAATTTATGCGATAATAATTTTTTTTTTTTTTCATAATTTCAAGTTTGGTCCTATAGTAAAAGTTGTTCATAATGATGAGTACAACAATATCGTGGCAGCTCCCTAGCCAAACAAAAGCAGCGTGTATGTATGTGTGTGGTCAGCCTTCCTGTTCTTTCTCTTCCACTTCGCTCTATCCTCAAATCAAATCAAATCAAATCATTTATTTGCTTGAATATGGGTAGGTACATGAGGTGATACATAATAATAAAGTTCTTTATACCATATTCTACCGTAATAGGTGTGCAAATATCTATATCTATATAATCTATTGTAATATATAAAACGAATATTAACAGTACAATATTAATTCAAATTTATTAATTATATAATTTTAATTACATTGTTTAATTTAAAATTTAATCAGATACATTTATCATTTAAATAATCATGCACTTTATAATATGCTTTATTGATCAAAAACATCTTTAATCTATTTTTAAATGATATGAAATTCGGTGCTTCCTTTATATTATTAGGTAATTTATTATATATTCTAGGGCCCATACAGAACGCACTCTTATCAAACATAACTGTTCTATGTCGTATTGCTCGAAGTGTACTGGCAAGCCTGGTACTTTTTAATGTTTCATATTTATTTATATTATACCTTATGTCTAATGCTAGTTCATAAATATACAGTGATGGGAATGTCAATATTTTTAAATTTATAAAATGTGGTTTACAAGTATCTGTAGGTTTTAATGCACATATTGCCCGGATACATTTCTTTTGGGCTTTGAAGACTGTTTCTCTCCCAGTGGCATTCCCCCAAAACATTATACCATATCTTAGTGTCGAGCCAACGTAAGCATGGTAAGCAGATAAAAGTGCACTTTGATTTGCCACTTTACGTAGCATATAGATGGCATATGAATACCGACTTAATTTTGTACATACTTGTTCAATATGTGTCCTCCAAGTCATGTCTGAGTCTATGTGTAGTCCAAGAAATTTTGTAGTGTTTATTTTTTCTATGTTTATTTGTTCATAATTTATACTGAATGTTCTCACTTTTGAATTTTTATTTTTGAAAGTCATTATATATGTTTTAGTTAAGTTTATTTTAAGTTCATTTAAATTTAGCCAGTTAATTATAGATGATAGAGTACAGTTAATTTCATGTTCATGTGTCGTAGGGTCTTCAGATACAACTATCGCAGTACTATCGTCAGCATACAGCACCATGGACGATTTGATGGATTTGGGGAGGTCGTTAATGTAAATAATAAAGAGCAGAGGGCCTAAGATACTCCCTTGTGGTACACCTTTGCAGACTTTTATTGATGTTGACAAGTGTTTCTTTTCGACTTTTGTTTTATGTGAAATGCTAGATATTTCAGTTTGTTGTTCTCTGTTACTTAAATATGATTTAATGAGATCTCTAGCGTTTCCCCGGATTCCATACGCTTCTAATTTATTTAATAATAGTTCGTGGTTGACGCAGTCGAAAGCCTTCGTCATATCCATATATAGTGCTGAGACATGCTTTTTACAATCCATACCTTTTAGTACCGTTTTGAGGAAAGTGTAAAATGCGTTATTAATAGATTTATTTTTCCTGAAACCCATTTGTTCTTCTGCAAGGATATTATTTTTTTCCATATAGTTATATAAATTGTTATAGATAACTTTTTCAAAAACTTTCGATAGGATCGGTATTAGAGATATTGGTCTATAACAATTCATATTTTCTCTGTCTTGTTTTTTAAATATTGGAATGACAACGGATAATTTTAATTTTGTTGGAAAGACCCCATCTTCAATGCACTTATTAATTATATGACAGAGTACTGGCGCTATTAATTCCGCCACTACCTTGATCATTTTACTACATATTCCATCATAACCCACACTATTTGTATTTTTTAGGGCTTTGATTATTTGAACGACATTCTCAGGGGTGCACGGGTTCATGAAGACTGAGTTTGGATTATTAAATGTAATTCCATAATGGGGTCTTTGGTTAACGAAGTGTTTATTTGGTACTTGTGTTGTAAAAAACTTGTTGAATTCATTAGCTATAGCAATTGGATTTGTGATTGGTATATTGTTTACATTTATTTTGTCAATTTTTTTAAACTGCTGGTGGGCACTTGTTTTATAATTATTTATAACATTCCACGTAGCTTTCGCTTTATTGACTGAGGTTTTAATATAGTAATCGTTTTGAGATTTTTGGGTTAATTTAATTATTGTTTTTAATCGTTTATTATACATTTTGTATGAATCTCTAACTGTTTGGCTTGGTGATTTCCTGTATTTCCAAAGTAATTGACGTTTACGCTTGGAGCAAACTCTGATACCTTTTGATATCCATTGTGGTCGTTTGTGTATAGGGACTTTGACTTTTATTAAAGGAAAACAGAGATCATAGAATAACCTTAATAAATCGTGGAATTTGTTAAAAGCTTCATCTGCTGTTTCTGCATTGTAAACTTCATCAAAGGTGAGATTCTGGATACATTCAACGAACTTATCTGTGTTAGAGACACTATAATCTCGTTTATGTGTGTACCAATGCATTATTTTAAAGCTTTCTTTGACTGGATATTGTAACAGTTGAGCAGTATGATCTGACAGCGCTAGTTCTAGTATATCATACCTGGAGCCCCTTTTATTACAAATAATGTTGTCTATACATGTTGTACTACCTAATCGAGTGGGTTCATTAATCATTAATTTAAGGTTATAGCTAGCCAGTAGTTGCTCAAATTCTATTACCGTTTTATCTCTTTTTAGTCTATTGATATTAAAATCACCGCATACAATAACTTTCTTATTTTTCAAACAAGTTTTATTGAGTATTTCGTTAAATTTAGAAAAAAATAAGTTTATCTTTTCTAGTTTGTTGCTGGGGGGTCTGTAAATATTGATTATAATAATATTATGCTCTAGGAGTTCAATGGCACTACACTCTAAAATATTTTTCATAGTATGTTCCTTTATGTCATAGATTTTAGCCTTCTGATTATTATGTACCAATATGCATGCCCCTCCATTTCTATTGTGCCTAGAATAAGATGAAATTAATGAGTAATTAGGAATTTTCAGAGAATAAGTATCCTCATTTATCATATTATGTTCCGTGATACAAAGGACATCAACATGTTTATTGTTACGGCTCAACTCCTCTAAGTGTAACGAAAGTTCATCTGATTTACTTATTAGACCATTGATGTTCTGATGTAATATATATAAATGACTATACACGAAAAAAATTGTTATCTTTCGGTGAAATCGATGGAGTATAACATTCAGAAACTGAATTCACTATAATTTGGTTTTCATTTTGTTCGTGAGTGCTATTTGAGGTCTTATTATGGTTAATATTACAATCAATGCAGTCTGTTTGTGTGGAACTGTTCACCATACTTTTTTGTGTGGCGGACAGTTTTGTATTATTGTATGTAATTAATTTTAATTTATAATCTATACGCAAAATCTCTCTTAACCAACACCTGCATAAATTGTTTCTGAAGTGTATGCCTCTCGGTAAATGTTTTTTAAAATCTAGGTCTAGGTAATGTACATTGCTAAATTTGCTACACATAAACTTCAGTTCATAATTGAGTTTCTTAATATTGAGGGACCTATTATATGGTATTTCCGTGAAAATCACGTTTGTCTTTGTTACAGATTCAAGCCATTTTATAGTGTTAAATTGGAATTCACTCGGGTTTACATCATTTGTACCGCCAGCTATAACTATATAATCGTCCTTAGATAACATTAGTATTTCACTTTTAAAGCTGTCCAACACATGATGTAGTCTTGCACCTTGTTTCCACATACATGTTACATAATAGTCATCTCCTAGCAAACGTTGTAATAAACTCTGTACCATTTTTCCTTGGTGATCTGCCATAATTATAACGTTCTTTCGTCTTTTCAGTGACGCTTCTTTAGTGTTCAATATATTTCTGGGAGATTCAATGTTGATATTCTGATTTGTTAGTTTATTGTGACTGTATCCTCGACATCGTCTTCGGATACCTTTTCATGGCCTTTAGCATTACAGCTATCCACCTTGTTTTGGGTCTGCCTCTAGGTCTTGGACTGGGAATGGAAAGCTGTAGCGCCAAGTTCTCTACGTGTTCAATAAGGTTAAATAATACTAATGTAGTATTATCTCTGCCTAACCTTTCAGAGATTACAGGCGTGATGTTACTTACTCATTTCAGAATGACTAAAGTACTATTGAAATAACAAGAGCGAGACGGACTCGCGCATCGAGGGTTCCGTACATTTAAAAAAAAGTGTGCTATTTAGAGACATCGTTTTATTTTTCCTGTAATATTTACATAAACTTCTATCACATAGAATAATTTCAGTTTTTTCTCTGTGCAAACTTCGGAGATAAGGGGGAAAGGTATTTTTTTACGTTTTTCATCAAAATTTTTCGACTTTTGATGAAAAACTTAAAAAAAATACCTTACCTCGAAAATTACGCGGCCCAAAAAAAAATGTATGAGAATGTGCAAACGGCGCTCTTTCATATGCCTTAGTAGCCCCACTTCGAATTTTTAAGACTCTTTCAGTCCCTGTTGCCAAAAAAAATCTTTATTTTTATTTCCTTCTTATTTGCAAAATAGTTGTGCAAACGTCATCTAAAACTATTCCAAAGTTCAAGTTGATAGCATTAGTAGTTCTTGAGATATCCAACTGTGACAGACAGACAGACTGAGTCACACCATAAGGGTTCCTTTTTACCATTTTGGTACGGGACCCTAAACATCATAAAAATTTTAGCACAAACTGAATTTTATATGTGGGCATTACAGTAATTTTTCCACATTCCCATTCCAAAACACATTTCTTTAAAACTAAATTGATAACGGAGGATAGTACTAACTTCTCAACTTTCTCGGGCTCCTTCAGTTGCGCCTGCTGTTGCCTCTCGACCTGCTTGCGCACGCGCACCGGACGTTGCACGACGGGCGTGAACGTGCCGAACACGTGCGCGACCACGGGGATCTCTTGGGGAAACGTGAAGTTCCAGAAGTCTGGGTTCTCGGCCTGGAATGTGACGGTTTAGATGTTCAGTTGGTCTAGGAGAACAGAGTATCTTTTATTCAATGCAATTATTCTATTTGCAAGTGGACTAAAGTCTAGATGTCCGATGGTAGAAGGGGACCGGTGGAATGAGGTCGTGGAGTTCTCGGGCACACTCACCGAAGTACAATCTGTAGAAGACCGACAAGCAGGCAACCTTACGGCGATGAGCCAAGCTATGAAGCTATGATTATAACGACAATGTAGCCGTAGCATAATCCTACTAATATTATAAATGCGAAAGTTTGGATGTTTGTTACTCAATCACGCCAGAACCTCTGAACGGATCTGAATGAAATTTGTCACAGAGATAGATTATTGTCTGGAATAGCACATAGGATACTTTTTATCCCGGAAAAATGTACGGTTCCCGTGGGGTAATTTCCAACATCCACGCGGGCGAAGCCGCTGACAAAAGCTAGTACTAAGATATTATTATTATATTTTTTTTATGAGTAGTATTGCAATACGTGGTTAGCTAGTGACCTCGACAATTGATCATAGTTTTCTTGCCTCAGCAACCGGCAGCAAGTTCGTCATGCTCCCTTTTAGATGTCACTACTGGCGGTAGCGTTGGGGGTCGGGTTGTCTCCTTCCCTCAAATATAGCGAGCGGGGTAATGGCTGATCTTTGCGTTATGCTCGTGAACGGGTGCTGCTTGTGGTGACTGGTCGTCTTGCTGACCTTGGTTTTGTTTTGTTATTAGTAATTTAACTCATTGTTTATTTTACTTCGATGGTCCTAGTTTATCATTTGTGACTTCGAGTTACGACTACATGTACGGCTATATGTAAGTGTGGGCACGCCCTTTATTACTGGAGGTTTTTATTTAGGTATAAAGTTCTGCTAACGTTTTTAGTACTCATAGCAAATAATTAAATTAAATTTAATGTATGTGTTGCGTAATGTACAGACGCCAGCAGGTCAACCTACCTGAAACTGTCAGTTTTTCCCAATCAACCTTGAACCTAATGCTTTAGCAATAAAGTCGAAAATCTATTAATGAAATCTGACAGATTGTAGTAGCTTGATGTGCTGGCGTCCGTACTTAGATATATTATTCCGCGCAGTGTTGTATAGAATATATATATATATATTTTTTTTTTTAACACATTCACTGCTACAAAAAACCCACAAAAAACCCACAGGTGCGGCGCGCCGCATTCGAAGGAAGTACATAAATTGTATGGACACGCATATGCGACGGTAGCACTTGGTGAAGGTTCGAAAATCGCACATACGTGTCGGCCGCACAGAACGTGTTAACTGAACTCTCAGCTGTGTTGCTGAGGAATTTGTTGCGCCACTTCTTCTCCCTAGCTAAAGTACTAGGAAGTGGTGAAGGGCGGGCGTTTTGGGGGACTGTCTTATGTAATTTTGACGTTCGAAAAGTGCTGATTCTCAGCCTAGTTTGAATAAATGACTTTTGATTTTGATTTTTGATATTAATTACTTACTATATGACGCGCCAGCTCATGCTTATCGTAAGTATTCACGTTCCCACTGACGGCTTCTGAACATCGAACAGTGACGTCACTGGCGGCGCGAAGCACCTGGGAATCTAGGTAGCCTTCACCTGAAAAAGTTGAGTTAGCTATAACATCACGCCTATAGTCAGAGGTGTACTGTACAGATGCTGGTTGACGTCTTCACGGCAATGTGGGCTGCCGGTGAAAACCAATGCTGTGGCTCTGTCTCGCGTAGGGTCACAGCATTATGCTGAGCGATGGCTTTTGTTTGTTGTTTGTTTAATTTATGCGGCCTACCTAAATGTCCCTTCTTTGGTATTATTCGCTGAATCGTTGAGCTCCTTAAGTTTTGTGTTGAGCTGCACACACAAATGCGTGCACTAAATGGACAGGTCCTTTCCTTGAAATACCATTTCAGACACCAATCTACATGGTCTTCAACATGAACCGACTAAGATTATGTCTGGACTTTAAAAGAGACCTCTGAGTTTGTTATCGCCCTTTCTTCTCAAGAGTTGAAATGCCGACCTCATCTAGTTTTAATTAAAAATATGATTGATGTATAAGTGTTTGTACAGTCACGAACCGGGATTGTTGAACCACTAGCTTATCATTTTAACTTGATTGTGACACGAATGCCGCCCGTGAAATTTGACATGTGACATTTCAATAACGAAAACCGTGTAACACAACCAAGTTAAGATGATAAGCTAGTGGCTCAACCATCCTGGTTCGTGACTGTACAAACCTACTTACACAAATAAAATCATTTATTATTTACCCAACTTGTACTTATTTGTGTTTGTGATTTTTCTTTGCATCAATCACGCTTACTGCAAATAAACATTTTGTTCCTTTCTTTTCCGTGTTGCTGGGGAGTTTGCTGCACCATTTCTTCATATTTGTTACTACATACATACATATCTGTATACAAGCAAAAACTGCTGAACAGATTTGGATGAAACGTGGCACACAGATAGTTTATCCCCGGTAAATGAGAATTCCGAAGTTTATGCAGACAAAAGCTAATAAATACTAAAAATAATTACCTGGATGTCTGACTCTTTCCTCAACGCCTCCTTCTCTATGCAGGTCCTTAGTCTCCTTTACGACTTGCGACGTCTTGTCCATACACTCCACATTGTTACCAGCTTCATCTTCTGTAATTATTTAATATTCATGAACATTACAACACAGAAATAAGTTAAAAGCCCGAAAGTCTAGGGGTATTGTGTTTGACCTCATTTCTATGGCATTTAGCTGCATCAGCACCGTAATTGCTAATCCATTGTTTCATATGTTCGAAAAATTTGTCTACTACTCGACAATATAACGCAAGGAATATTGTTGAACTGTCAAAATCAAACCGATTCCCATAGTTAGTTTGTTATGGTTATGCAATTAGGGTGCCGGTTAGACTGGAAGCTGACTCAAACATACATAGTTGGGAAAGGGCTATATCTATCTTTATTTGTTGAATACTACTTCATTACAAGGGTAAGCTTCATAAATAGCTGGACTTCTTTTCGTTTCGACAGTACATCTATGTTACTTATACTGCCACCGTAAAGAAAAAGGACATATCTACAGAAATATTGAAATGGAGAAAAAAAATATTTTGTCCTGTTTAACACATTCTCTGCTGAATTCTTTATGCAAACGCTTCTTTATGCTACACCCTTACCGCCCCTTTTTTTTACGATGTTTTCGAAACAATAGAGATGTTCAACAAACACACATGTGTGCCGCGCCGCACTCGAAGAAAGTTATGAAAACGCGCATGTGTGTCTGCCGCACCGAATGTGTTAAACTATAAGATATAAAGGCAGATGCGTCTTCTTCTAATAGTAAGAATTATTAGGCTTTCGTCAAGTTTACGCCAATATAAACATACTGTCAGATGTGTCTTTTTTTTTGCTGATTCCAAATATGTAAATAACTCTATTTCTCAAAAATATGTCAGATACATCTTTTTTCTTTATGATGGCAGTACACTATTTGGGACCAGGTGGCCACATTAATTGTGGTGTCAGAAGTATTGTTCAGATCATCAAGGGTGAACGGGACAATAGGAGAAGGGGCGTAGTCCGTTCAGGAGCACCGCGCTCGCACTGGATATTAGGTGAATCGATTAATTCCTACTTGGCCATATTATGTCTGCAATGGCCTACTTGGTTCTCCTTAGTTCTTGATGCTTTACAAGTTTTGAAGTGGTGGATACCTCTCTTCCCACAAGTTACTTTGCTCTTTGGGTGGCCTGTTTTAGATCACCACAAGAAGCTCTAAACTACTAACAAAATATTAAAACTTCCTGTGGTTGCTTGTGATGACTACATGTCATCACAAGTCACCACAGGAAGTGCAGACTGCAGGCACTCTATTATGCCCTCATATGGCCTTACTGATTATAAAATAAGTGGATAACAAGGCTTCAAGTGACTGTTTACTTACCTACAGTGGATAGGTCTTCGAGTAAGGTTCTATATCGTAGTTTTCTAACATAACTTCCCGACATGCTAGCCCTTGTTGACTGCGAAAGCGTATCGTTTCTAAAAGACATCTTTGATGCTTTCTTTGGTAAATAATCACTTTTTATTTCAAGATTTGTTTTCTCACAACATTGAGTCGAGCTACACCACCACCCGTTTTTATTTGACAAATCCGTTCAAAAATTAAATTTAACAAGGTCCTTTTGAAACTGTTACGGAAATAATTTCGTGAAAAAAAAAATGTTTGTTTTACATAACGTTTGTAGGAAAAAGAATATTTAATGAATCGCTTTGTTAAATAGTTCATATTGCTGATTTTCATTTTTAATCTTTCTTTCTTGCCTAAAAGTTGAATGTATTTAGTTTAGTTACAGAACGTACCTAACCAATATTTATTCTGTGCTTGTATGCCGTACGGGGATTGGGGATGGGGATAGGTACATACTCCCTCAACGTCAAACAACCTTGGTCAGTCTTGTAATATTGCCAGCCGCAAGCACATTTTTCTTTAGTAGTTTTTTTGTTTTGTTATTCTGTACTAATTAATAACTTACGCAGCGGATGGTCATGGTTTAGACAGCTTTCCTTTACAAACAGTGCTGACCTTATGTTTATAATGGTCCGAACTTTATAAGTTTGTCAACAAACAAAATTTTTGACTGAATGAAACTGAAAAGTGAAATGTTTTATTCCTGTAATCAGCAAAAGGGATGAATGAAAGCCATGCAGATGCAGCTGAGATGACCACGCATTCCTCTTAGCATTTGCTAAGAGGAATGCGTGGTGTTACATGAATGATAGAATATGAAATGAGTACATAAGAGGAAGTCTCGTAGTTGTACCGGTGACTGAAAAGTTGTCCGGAAATCGGTTATCATCGTGTGGGCATTTAATGCGGAGGAATGAGGAAAATGTGAGAAAAGTGTTGAGTATGAATGTTGACGGCTAGAAGAATAGGAAAAAACCAAAGAAACGATAGATGGACTGTGTCAAAGATGGTTAGAAAGGAGGTGACTACTGAGATGACGACTAATAAAGAAGTACCTATGGAAAAAAAAAACATGTTGCACCGACCGGCGACCCTAAATAAATTGGGATATGGGCAGTAGAATGATGAATCAGCACCACGGTATGACTTTGTAGCCAAATGACGAACTTGAATGATGGGCTTTTCATGGAGTACTCCATCGATATTATCAACCTCTTTAACCTACTATTTACTTACTAGTACTAGTCTCTGCGGCTGTATTATGTGTGATGTAACTTGCACCGATTTGTTAATTTAGGCTCTTTTACGATAAAATTAAATCCTCTTTGAAATTAACAGCAAACTTTTTAAGTTAATCTAAATGCCGTAATGCCGTCTTGAAAAGACAGTTTACAAAAATTAAATGTCACATCCAAAAAATAAATAGTAGCATATTATTATTTGTCATGGTATCCCCGGAAAAAAAATTTGTTGTAAAGTGCGCGGTATATAGACAAAACGTTGCATTTTAACGAATTTAGTTCTAATAAAATATATATTTTTTATAATAAAATGTACAATAATCTATAGTTTCATTAGTGCATCATTAAAAATTGGCATTTTATAGTCGAGTCGTGTCGTTACGGTACATGAGTGACAAAGTTGTTAATCAGTGAGGTTATAAATTACAAACATTTTGTGGATTTAAATGGATTCAGGGCCAGCCCAAGAGGTAACTGAGCTGCTGCGACAATGGGAGGAACAGCATACAACGGCCAACTTCGACCCGATACCAACTTTGACGAGGTATGTCCTTTGTTTTGATATTATTGCGAAAAAAATAAAATTAGCACATTTTATTGTTTGCCTTATGCTTACACATGTGGCTATAGAATTTCGATTTAAAAATAGAAGTCATGACCACGTAATATCTATTAACAATGTGAAATAGGTATTCCTAAGTACTTCATGAACTTTTAATTACTTTTAAACTAATCAGGAAGTGCAACTTTTAATTATATTTGGCTCTTTAATTGGCCTATTTCTTCAACCAAATATTAAGAAAACCAATTAGAGACTTCATTTAGTGTAAAATCCTTATTTATATAATGATTGGTATAAAAAAGTGTTTGTATTGAGTCATCTAAAATGTCATTGTTTGTTGACAAACCATTTTTTTTTAATTACTACATGATTTGGCACTGATTATAAGCTTGCCAGGAAGATTCTAAACATACTAACCCTGACCAAGGTTGATAATCCAAAGAGCTTATGCTCAGCTCATGTGAAGTTTTTTTTGTTCATAAATACTGTTGCAATGACTGAAGGAGCTTGTGGCTAAGTAATAACAGCCACACAATTCGATCCATCAGATTAAGCTACGCTTGTCGAGGTTGGTCTATGGATGGGTGATAATCTTTACATTCCCAGACTCCTCCATGACTCGGAAAGCACATTAAGCCGTTGATCCCGGCTGTCATTTGTGGATCTTTGACAGTCATTATGGGTCATCAGAAGCTCAAAAGTCTGACAAACAGTGTTACCAAGGGGTTTCATATTGCCCAGTAACTGGGTTGTGGAGGTCAGATAGGCTCCATGTAAAATACTGGTATTCAGCTGCATCATTAGACAGGAAGCCGACCCCAACATAGTTGGGAAAGGGCTAGGCAGATTGATTGACGGATAATCATTAAAAAGTAACAAAATCTATAAATAAAGTGACAAGTTGCCTCCTTTTATGGAAATAAACCTGCTGAAACTCAATAACCTGGTTTGTGAGGCTAATATACACAAAAAAAAAAAAAAAATGTTATTATACTGTCAAACTCAAGTTGATTTTAGTGGTGCTGGAAACAACAAATCTGATGAGAAGGCACTGCAGATTATTTCATTAAGATTTCAGAAACTAGGAAATTCACTAGTTCAGAACCATTTGTTCATTGCAATACTTAGGAAAGAAAGAAAAGAAGGAAAGAAAGAAAAGAAAGAAAGAAAAAAAATAGTTTATTCATGTGAAAGTGACACACACAAAATACACATGAAAAGCGAAACACAAGATAATAAAATATAACAAACTGCATTCACCACCACCTGGTGAAATAAAAGATTTCATCCAATTTCTTCAGGTTTATTCTCGTACTTGTTACTTCTAGTGGAGCTGTAGGCCGACTAATAATGTATTGGTGAATGGCCTGTCTACATACTTTACTTTACCTTATAGAGGTCCATGTATTTCAGGATCATTCTAGAAGGTACTTTTCCCTAAGTCGAGATGTATACATCTTTCCCATACATGGTTATAAGTTTTTGTCAAATATATTGTCTTATGTATCTTTTAATTAATTAACATTATAATATTTAACCTCTCTTCAAGTAATAAAAACTTTGTGGAACATAAACTCTAGAAAATGTAGGTTGGTTCATTGTCATTATACAAATCTGCATATCTTTCTAAAAGCCTGGTCCAATTGACATGATTCAAACTGTAGAATTAGTTTTTTTTTATACATAATCTTGTCCTTTATAACTAAAACTTTTAAAATATTCACACAAACAAAGAATCATGTTTTCACTTTGAACTCAACATAAAATCTAATAAAACTTACTTTAAGCATTCTTAAAGAAAACTAGTTAATTCATTACTGTATGCATGCCATCCTCCCGCTACTTGCACCCTGGTGCATACATAGTGCTTATTGCTAGGAGTCTGTTACACCGGCAGTGGACTTCTATTGGCTGAAATGACGATGATGACTTGAACTAAGTTACAGACGCCAGCAGATCAAGCTACCCGACTCTGTAAAATTTTTCCAATCAACCTGGAACCTAATGCTTTAGCGATAAAGTTGAAAATCTATTAAAGAAATTATAGCTTGATGTGCGTGTGGCGTCTGTACCTTTAAGAATCTATTTTCCACAAAATAATAAATAAAATAAATCAATCTAAACAAAACTTTATAAATAAAATTGATTGCAGATAGCCAATTATATATTCTGAATCCCCAGGAAATAATATCATGAGGAAATATAATCTCTACATATTGTATGCCAAAAAGAGGGTATATTTTAAACATGTGCCTATGGCAATACAAGCCACCGTTTCTTTACAGTACGGCGTATAAACCCCACCATAGAAAAAATGTTCCTGTCAACAAGCTTCCATAGTGATCCATACAACACTGACTACCGTGCCTACACACGGCGAATAAACCATAGTTTTTACGGCATGACAAACTTCTATGTACAAAGGGTGCTACTTTTCATGTAAAGCCGCGCAGTTGATCGAAGTAAAGGCGAAAGCGTCAAGGTAGCCCGCGAAATTCAAATTTTCTTGATTTTTGCAATTTACAAGTCAGTATTAGGTTGTACGTTGATCAAAATGTAATTCGCGGCTGTAACAAGTACGTATTTACATAATTATAATTATTAAAGTGATCAATACAACTCTTTAAGACCGGGAGTTATATTACAGGTTTTAATCAAAATGAAATCAAAATCATTTACCTATTTGCGTAAGTGAATAATGTACAGAGCAATGATTATAATTCTGTAAATACATATTTGTTACGGACGCGAATCATACTTTATTTATCATACAACTTAATACTGTCTTGCAAATTGCAAAAAAACTTAAGAAAATTTGAATTTCGCGGGCTATCCTGACGCTTCCACCGAGAGTGTAGAAGGGCACCTTGGTTCACTTCGTACCTACAACCGTTTTAGCCACTTAACTTCGACCAGTACTTCGTGGAGGCAACTTCGCGAGTAGTGTAGTGCAGGTTTTAACAAGATTTTTCTTGTTTCACAATTTTATACAAACATTTCAAAATCATGTGAAATAATTTTGTAAGCAAAGATAAAAGTCATGGATCTATATTTTTGATGACTGTTGTATGATTTCTTTTAATGTAGGAATGCTAAGGCAAAAGCGTAGCCCGCGAAATTCAAATTTGCTTGACGTTTTTTGCAATTTACAAGTCCGTATTAAGGTTGTATGTTGATCAAAATGTAATTCGCGGTTGTAACAACTATGTATTTACATAATTATAATAATTAAAGTGATCAATATAACGCTTTAAGACCAGCTAATCCTAATGAATGACTATTTAATGAAATCTTGACATTTGTGAATTATACTAACTTAAGGAGTTGTATTACTAATTTTAATGATTGTAATTCTGTAAATACATATTTGTTACGACCGCGAATCATAATGGGACCCCTGGGTCCCGGACCTTTGAAATGTCGCGATCCCACGGCCTGCTTTCTCACAGGCCAGACGGCGCCAGGCCAGGCTGATAGGCCGTGGGAACAGTCAGTGGCAGGCCTCGACAGGCACGGGCCGCGACGGGCCTCGGGGGGCCGAAGCCAACTCGCAGAGGCCCGTTAGACGTTTTGAATGAAATGAGGCACCGACCAACTGTCATCCCTGTATGTAATGCAAGTGCACCCAAGGACAAACCCTGGTTGGCGCAGGATCATTGCAGAAAATGGAAATATTATTATATTATTGTTATCCATTTTGACAAATCAGACATACCTACTATTATTATTATTATTAACTATTAGATTTTGTCTAATAGATTTTTAATATTATCTAAACTATTAGATATGAATGATTAGGATGGGAAATAAATAAATGACATCTACAACCCAGTTACTGGGTAATACGATACCCCTTAGTACGACTGGTTGTCAGACCCGTAACGTCTGTCAAAGATCCACGAATCACAGCCGGGACCAACGGCTTAACATGCTCGCCGAAGCACGGTGGAGTCTCGGTATGTAAAAATGGTCACCTATCTACGGACCAACCACGGCAAGCGTAGCTTAACCTGATGGATCGACCCGTGCGGCTGTTATTAATTAGCCACGAGCTCCTAAACAATTAGAATAGCAGATAAAAAAAAATCCTGTCATTGAACACTATCTTAATTCATAATATCATCCAAAGGTATAGGCAGAGCTGTAACTTGTGAAATGTGGATGAGCAATATACCTCCAGGTGTGATCTCCTGTACGTTGCTACATGTTAAATTGTAAAAATGTTTAAAACACAATTTGGTAAAGACAAGACAAAATGTAGCAGATTTTGTCCACATTGGTCAAGTGTCAAAAGGTTATCTATACATACACCGGAAAAAATGCAATTAAATTTCCTAATTAAGTAAATACGCGTAAAATATCTCTTATAAAGTTAGTGTTATGATAACACTCCCTGGTATTTCACCATGGCTGAAATATCTTGGCGAGTCTGAACATGGCACTACGAACATTCGCGCATGTTCTCTCACTCACACTCGCCTCATGTCACCATTTCGTTCCTAAAAAAATTTACTGCGCAGCCTTCTGCGCGAAGTTCGGACTTGCCAAGATATTTCGCCCGCAGTGTACTTTGGTTTTCAAAGTAACACTTACTATTATTTAGGTATCTTAGCAAAATATCTGACTACAATCAATCAATCAATCAGCCTAGCCTTTTCCCAACTATGTTGGGGTCGGCTTCTAGTCTAACCGGATGCAGCTGAATACCAGTATTATAGGAGCTCGTGGCTTAGTAATAACAGCTGCACGGGTCGAACCATCAGGTTAAGCTCCCGCGTGCTGGGGTTAATCTGTGGATGGATGACCATCGTTACATACCGAGACTCCTTCGTGCCTCGGAAAGAACGTGGTAATGGCCCCGACTTACGAGTTCGTAGGTCGTGGGTACGAACCTAAGCAGGCGCTTTACCTTGTGTAAATAATTTCATCACCACTCCTCTCAAAACTGTGAAGGAAAACATCGTGAGGAAACCGGCATGTTCTAGAACCAGAAATTCGAAGACGTGTGACTTCTACCCTACCCGCACTGGGCCCCCGCGTGGTAGATTAGAGCCCATTCACTGAGAGGAGGCTTGTGGGACCATTATAGACTGATTATACAAGCAGGCATAAGTGTTTATTTAATTTGTTTAAGCCCAAATAGTAATAGGAGCTGACTCTATTGTTATTAACAATTACAACGTTATAACCATCTGACCTACAAACCTGAGCAGCTTAGAATGACCTTCAATTCTGGGCTGCTACAGAGTTTTTTTTTTTGTTACTGCTGGGGCGTGCTGGGCTTTGGCCTCCCCAAATCTTTCCATTAATAGGGGAAGACCTTCACCCAGAAATTATGTAGATTATTTGATTAAAAATAAAATATGTTCGGTCTTACTACAAAAAGATTTAAACTCATGTTCAACGCGTGTCTTATCTCAAACTCCATACATAAAAAAATAACGTAAGACACGCCTTGAATATGTGTAAAATCTTATGTAGTACGACAGATATTTTTTATTAAAAGCCACACAATAATCAATAAAGTGATCACCTTTTTCAATTTTATTACAGGATATCCGAAATAATAGAAGCAGAGACCGAAAACTTTATGAAAAAGGATCCTGATCCGTTCGATGAGCGTCACCCGTCGCGCACGGACCCCGAGTGCGCGCTGGGACACGCTCTCAAGGTCATGTTCAAGAAGGACAACTTTATGACTAAGGTAACTATAACTGGACCCATTCAATGAGCGTCACCCGTCGCGCACGGACCTTAAATGCGCGCTGGGACACACTCTCAAGGTCGTGTTTAAGAAGGACAAGACCCGTTCGATGAGCGTCACCCGTCGCGCACTAACCATGAATGCGCGCTGGGACACGCTTTCAAGGTCATGTTCAAGACGGACAACTTTAAAAATAAGGTAACTTATAAAGTGGACCCGTTCGATGAGCATCACCCGACGCGCACGGACCTAGAGTGCGTGCTGGGACTCGCTCTCAAGGTCATGTTCAAGAAGGACAACTTTAAAAATAAGGTAACTTATAAAGTGGACCCGTTCGATGAGCATCACCCGACGCGCACGGACCTAGAGTGCGTGCTGGGACTCGCTCTCAAGGTCATGTTCAAGAAGGACAACTTAAGCCGACTATAGCTGTCCTTGTCATTGTAGTGATTAAAAAAAGCGCGATTACTGACAAATGCGTGCACTGACAGGACAGGTCCTCTCAATCTGTGTGGTTCTTTCCTCAAAAGATCATTTCAGACACCAATCTACAATGTCTTCACATGAAGTGACCAAGATTATGTCTGGACTTTATAAGAGACTGTGACCTCTGAGTTTGTTTCGGCCTTTCTTCTCAGAGTAGTCAGATAGGAAACGCCGACCTCATCTAGTTTAAAAAAAATAAAAAAATATTGACTTGTAAAAGTGTTTGTACAAACCTACTTACAGAAATACAAATCATTTATCATTAAAAGCAGGCTTCTTTTATGAGCCAAGGATAGAAAGTTTGTCACCGAAATACTTCTAAAGCGCTCTGAGAAATAACTTACATAGAGATATTAAAAATAGACATTGCAAAACACTGGTGAGCTTTAAAGTTAGAAGACTACTCTCTAATGTTTCTTCTTGCTTTTTTTCTTGGCCATAGACACTAGCCAGTCACCCACCAGTGGTTTGAACATTTTTTTCTATTCAAGTACTGTGAGCTGGTGACCAATGTGGTTACGATTGACATAAGCGCATACTGACCCCTCGAGAGTCGAAATATTTCACCAGTAACGATTTCCTATGACTAAACTGTTTTTCTTTTGTTTATTTGCAGCTAGTAAATGACTACGTCCGCGACACGTACTACTCTCGTCAGAATATGACGGGTCGTGACGTGCACAAACTGAACGTGGCTGCTTGCAGGCTGACGCTGGACCTCATGCCGGGCCTGGAGATGAGCGTCGTGTTCCAGGTGAGCTAATATATGGAGGACATTCTTCGATAGCGTGTCGATGGCAATACTATGCAAGGTGTAACTTAAATAACGCACATCTAGGGATGGGTCTCTACCCGGTAAAATCCCAAACTTGGGTAAATACCCAAAAAAAAAAGTTTTTATTTCAGTTAACATATTTGGTTTACATTACATGGTTTGGAGACTCCTTTTAAGCAAGGAAATGCTTGTGTTAGGAGTCTATGTCTATGTAAATACTCTGGACTATCCTACTAATACTATAAATGTGAAAGTTTGTATGTTTGGATGTTTGTTACTTAATCACGCAAAAACGGCTGAACGGATTTGGATGAAATTTGGTATACAGATAGTTTTAACCTGGATTAAGACATAGGATACTTTTCATACCGGTAGAAGGTTCCCGTGGGATAATTACCGACATACACGCGAGCAACAGCTAGTCTCACAATAAAATACAGTTTTATCAAAAATATATTGTATAAATAAAAACAAAATTATAACATGTACATATTATTCAAAATTTTATTTTACTAAATCAGAACTATTAATGGAATTGAACACGGCAACTTCTAAATTACGACATGGAAATAAAATACCTAGAACACGGTTTGCAATTATTTTCCATTTTATCTCTTTCTTTCCCATTTTTATCTTCCCATTTTTTACCCACGCGCCCATCTCTACGCACAACCTCTTTAGGGGTCATTGTACTCATCATTATGAACAACTTTTACTATGGGACCAAAACCTGAAATCGCGAAAAAACCAACTGTTCAGTATATTTATGTTCGCATAATTCGTCAAAATGTAGGGAACAGCAGATTATTTTTTTTCGCGATTAAAAGGTTGACACTGTTTACACTTACACTCTGTATCTGTGGTCATCGACTCGCTATGAAGAAAAAGAAGAAGTGGTCGAGTCCCGAATAAATTTTCGTTTCGCCAAAACTCCTACTTTTCGGGGTACATCTGTTCCTGTAACTGATCGACTTGAGCTCCTAGGCATGGAGTTGACATCTGGTCTCAACTTCGGCGCCACCATCGAATACAAGGCCCAAACTGCGGCCAAAAATCTGGGCATCCTAAATAGGGTTAAGCGATACTTAACGCCTGGACAGCTTTTAACCCTTTACAAAGCGCAAGTCCGATCCTGCATGGAGTATTGCAGTCACCTTTGGGATGGATCAGCCAAGTACCAACTAGCCGCGCTTGACTCGGTGGAACGCCGAGCTAAGAGGCTCATTGGCGACGTAAAACTGGTGGATGCCAAGCTTCATAGCTTGGCTCATCGCCGCAAGGTTGCCTGCTTGTCGGTCTTCTACAGATTGGACTTCGGAGAGTGTGCCCGAGAACTCCCAAGACCTCATTCCACCGGCCCCCTTCTACCATCGGACATCTAGACGCACTGCCAGTTACAATCCCTACCTGGTTGCTATTCCACCAATTCGCACTAAGCGCTTCCAAATGTCTTTTATAATGCGCACAGCAAAAGAGTGGAACTCACTACCTGCGTCTGTGTTTCCGAACGCATACAACCCTAATCTTTTCAAAGTGAGAGTGAACAGGCATCTTCTAGATAAGCTCACTCCATCGTCGACTTTGTCTCTGTCACCTCTGACCTAGACTAGAGTCAAGAGCAAACCCATCACAAATAAAAATAAAAAAAATCTTTCCTTCTTTGTTACCAGGACAACGAAGCTCTAATCCATCGGCTAGTGAACTGGGCGACAAGCTCAGCAGAACCTTTGCAGTGCTATGCGACCGGTTTATTAGCAGCCGCCATGGAGGTGCAGGAGATAGCTACCAACTTTAGGTAAGAATACACTTTTATTATAAGTGGAGTAGGGTTGACGCGACGCATTAGTGCGACGCCTGAGCCTGGTGACGCTCCGTAGTTCTACATATAAATCTCAGCGTCATGCTACACGGTGCATTAAAACGATGTGCGGTGACGGAACGTGTGCGTATTGATAACGCCCGTGTAGCATCGCTCTAAACTCCTTAAGTGTAAAATAGAACAAACATTAAAAACCACGAAACAAATTGTGCAATTTATGTTAATAAAGTTCAAATTTGTACGTACGGTTCCGTACCCGAAGGGTGCTAAACCCTGTCCGCTGTCTGTTAGCGGGCTGTATCTCGTGAATCGTAATAGGTAGACAGTTGAAATTTTCACAGATTGTGAATCTCTATTGCCGCTATAACAACAAATAATAAAAATAAAATAAAGTTAAAAATTAAAGGAAGTCCCCATACAAGATACGTGTTTTTTTTTTAAACTGAAGTATTTAAAACAATAGGTAATTTTTAATGGAATTCTTCGTGTGCATGTCTGACTCGCACTTGGCCGGTTTTCTTCTCTCAGCGCAAATAGTACACTACAGAAAGTTATTTTTTGAAAAAAAAAAAAAAAAAATTATATACTTGATAATCAGCACTATAAAGTCCAGAATTGCCTGAACTTACAACGAATTAAATCTTCCTCTTTCCACGCATTAGCACGATTCATACAAAGTCAAACACCTATAGCCGTAGGATATTCTGATATCATTGAATAACACACTTTATTATCAGTGTTGCAAAGTGCGACATCGAAGCAGACATCAAACGGATGTTCGAAAAATTTACTTAAAAAAAAGTAAAAACAGACTTCAAAAACTTTAAACAAATGAAAAACTTTTTATACACTAAAACCTTCCTGAAAGTATGTAGATAGTGCACGTTAGTGAAATAATCATCAAAATTGTATTATTTTTTTATATGAATGCTTTGTTTCAGGGACTTAAATGCAATGCTAGTACCATTGATGTTAAGGAGGCTACATATTTTAAGAGAGGACAAAGTAAGTACATATATTATTATGTAATTGGTTAACATGTTTGCTTGTTCGTCTACCTCGTTGGTGTACTTTACGCCAGTCAGTAGCACCCCAGATTCTGTAGTGATATTCTGTAAAAATCTCGCGATGAAAACTTAGGTGAAGTGATCTTTAAGTGACCTGTCACATTGACAGCTCACTTCACCTAAGTTTTCACGGTGAGATTTTTACAGAATAACACTGCTTGATTATGTTCTATCCGATAAATGTCACCAGTCTCGCCCCCCATTATACAGAGTGGTAGAGATATCGACGCGCAAACTGTCACCATGAATTCAGAACATGATTCTATACTCCATCGGTTTAGGTAATTAAATAAAGGTAAACAAAACAACCACGTGACGTGGTTAACCGACTAACTTTGACCGACGACCTGTCACTTCAGTTGTACATACAGCTCCAGAGAAACCTCACCCCTAGAAATGTGTAAAAAGCGACAAATTTTAAAGGCGTAGGCATACTGTGATGTTTACGTGTGCGCCATCTCTGTGACATCAATGAAGTTAATGTTATTGACATCGATTCCACAAGTAAGCGTGCAAGATACCCATTTAACAATAATTATTTACGTTAGTGATACAAAATTGTCATGCGCTAACCAACATCAGTATATTTAGGCAGCCCTGGTGGTAATGTAGGGCGATAGCGGGGTGTTGCGGGTTGAGAGGAGAAGTAGGTGCTTTTATAAGCACGGTCGGCGGTCTTTCGAAATTAAGGACATTATTTTTTTTCTTCTTCTTCTATTATTTTATTCTTCGGACAGTGGTAAGCGAAATACCATGTCTTATAGCACTAGATCGGGTGGTTGTAAAAGAATCCGTGGTATGGCTATTAACAATATTACATGCCAGTTGAATTGATTTGTGTAAGCAGTCGGACGTGGCCCTTGGCGGTTACACTTCACTTCACCAGTTTCTTGATATCGTTGCACCCATAAACGAATTGTGTTTCTCTATAAGGTAGTAAATTAAAACGTTAGATTTGTAATGGAAAGAAATGAAAATTTAAACGGATTTCATGTTAGATTATACTTACATCGACATTTAACTCTCGAGCAATACTCTTTAAACTTCGGTTTTGTTCCCAAAGGACGAATATTTTCACTTTTAAAAAGTTACTCAATCGAGGCATGATTTCATTGTAATTTTATGTCGTTATTCGAACAGCACAAGCAGACGAGTAAATTATGCTATGATTCATGTTCATGTTTTACTTAACAAAATTATAAGCTTACCCTCAATTTTCTTCATTATTTTATATAGAAACGACACGGCCGACATGAAAGATGTGATGGATGATTCATAAACATATCGATGAATTTCACAACTATGTTAAGTAACTGATTGGCGCTGTGGTATAACAGCTTGGCTCGTGGATTCTATGGTTCAGGTTTGAATTTTACTTCGGTCTAAAGATTTTATAAAATTTTAAAATTCTGTTGTGAGTTTTGAGAAAGTACAAAATATTGTTTTGTGGAACACGTTTTGAAAGTTTAAAAATATCTCTATGTAGGATGCGATGCCTAGCGGTCGCTTGCTTAAGCGCCGTCAGTATTTTAATTCTAGTTAGAATGTCTTAGCAGTTTAATTGATTTCACAGAGATGGCGCGCATTTATACATTTCTAGGGGGTGAGATTTCTCTGCAGCCGTGTGTACTCTTCAGTTTAACTACGTTATAATTCGTTGTACATGTCTTATTGGTCTCTTTACAATAGACATATTACAAAATATTATATTATTATTATAAATCGAACAAAAAATTGTGCTCAAGCAGTTACATCACGAAGAGAAGTTTAAGAATAAATAATAACCTGGGACATAATCCCAAACTAAGCAGAGCTTGTACTATGGAAACCAGATAACTGATATACTACATACACTACTTTTTTTTTGTAAATACATACTTATATAGATAATTACACCCAGACTCAGAACAAACAGACATGTTCATGCACACAAATGTTTGTCCTGGATGGGAATCGAACCCACGACCTGCGACATGATAGGTGGTATCTTAACCAACCACGCCAGCTGGCCTGTCGATAAATGATAATTCCTCTTGCATACAACCGAACCTTCAGACGCAGGCGCCTACGCCATATTTATTTAATTTTAATAAACAACGCTTTGTATACACACACGATGTGTCGTGTACATTAATAAAAGAGGAAACTCCTTTAAAAATCAAAAATTAATTTGATTTGGTTATAACGGTTTTTTAAACAAGAACGTGTCACCTATAAAAAAAACCTTTGTACGATTAGTTTACTTGTATTTAATTACCTAAACCGATGTAGTATAGACCCTCCAACCGTTGAAATTTTTGCGTCGTTTATTTAAAAATAAGTTCACTGTTTTCTAAAAATTTGCAATATCTACACATGAAACATAAAATGTTGTAAACATCGTCACTCATCCACGGACTGGCCATGGCAAGCGTTGCTTAATCTGATCGATCGACATTACCTTATCAGTAGTTCTATTAATAAATAATAATAATATCTATTTATTTTCTAGCAAAACAACCAAAATGCGGTAACTCCACCAAATCAGACGCGACATTTTGCGCGCTTCGACAAAAAGAGAAATAATGACATCAAATGCAATGGACCGAGTAAGGAGAAGAAAGGTGAGTTTATACATCCTAATCCTGACTATAATATCGACGCTTGAAAGGCAAGAATTACCAAGCGACATTTTGGGCGATATTGAGTTATAATATATTGAGAAAGTTTATAATATTTAAATGCCAGTTTATTCCCATTTAAACTGTATTTAAAATTCGTTGGAATCAAGTAGTTATGACTAATAGGCGATTTTTAACCTTTTTACAATTTTTTCCAAAAAAGTAAAACTTTAAAATGCTCTAGTGTAAAGTTGTCAACATGTCGTTTGGTAAATACTGCCTTTCAAGCGTCGATATTATAAATGCGAAAGTGAGTTTGTTACGCTTTCCCGTTAAAACGGCTGAACGGATTTGGATGAAATCTGGGATCTGGAGAAGGATATAGGATACTTTTATCTCGGTAGTACGTTCTCTTGGGATAATTTCCGACCATCCATTCCATGGGCGTAGCTGCAGGCAAAAGCTAGAGATTTTTTTAATTTTTTATTTGACAATGGGTTGCTCTTGACTCTAATCTAGGTCTCACTATATTTCTGTTTAGAAATATAATGGCGCCGATTCCCTTGTTCACAAACTAAACTTAATTTAAGTTCAGTGCATCTTTTTCTTTCTAGTTCATTAAGAAAAGGACAGAAGACAAATATTAGTTTACTTCTGTCAAATTAGTCAGCTCCTGACGTAAATAGACTTATTTTTAGTAGCCAATTTTTTAATCACGTCTAAACTTGTATTAGGAGTATCTTAATTTGACAGGGTTAAACTAATATTTATCGCCTGTCCTTTTCTTAATGAAATAGAAAGAAAAAGATCACTGAACTTAAATTTACTTTAGTTTGTGAACAAGGGAATCGGCGCCAATGTCTGTCAGCGGGGCACTTGCTTAACACATTGTCTGCTGAATTCTTTATGCAAACGCTTCTTTATGCTACACCCTTACCGACCCTTTTTTTACGATGTTTTCGAAACAATAGAGATGCACAACGAACACACATGTGCGCCGCGCCGCACTCGAAGAAAGTTATGAAAACGCGCATGTGTGTCTGCCGCACCGAATGTGTTAATACACTATCAATCGAAATCTGTTTCATTTTGACAGTTCAACAACATTCATTGCGTTATTTACGTTGTTGAGCAGATAAATGTTTCGAACATATCGCTTCATCATCATCATCATCTGCCTAGCCTTTCCCCAACTATGTCGGGGTCGGCTTCCAGTCTAACCGGATGCAGCTGAATACCAGTATTTTACATGGAGCGACTACCTATCTGACCTCCACAATCCTGTTATTGGGTAATACTAGCCCTTGGTAAGACTGGTTGTCAGACTTTCGGGCTTCTGACGACCCGTAACGACTGTCAAAGATCCACAAATGACAGCCGGGACCAACGGCTTAACGTGCTTTCCGAGGCACGGAGGAGTCTCGGTATGTAAAGATGGTCACCCATTTATGGACCAACCCCGGCAAGCGTAGCTTAACCTGATGGATCGACCCGTGCGGCTGTTATTACTTAGCCACGAGCTCCTCCTCCTCCGCTTCCCGGCAAAAAAGTGTCCGAATACAAAAATAGCTGTTTCAAGAAAATGGTAACTTTAATAGATTTTTGTTCATCTAGCTAGACGTCAGTAATTTAAAAACTATAATAGTCTGATTGCTGAATTATGCTATTGCTAAATTATTGACGAACAAAAAACTATTAAAGTTACCATTTTCTCGAAACAGCTATTTTTGTATTCTTACATTTTCTTTATGAAGCAATTTGCTTCAACATTATTCAGATTCCAATTGATAATGCGTTACGCAATTAGAGTGCAGGACATAAAATGGGGTTGTCATTGGTGCAAAATAATAAGTATTTAAATATAATAGTATATTATACAGATATACAGGGTGACTGGTGATCGATAATTAACACATTAAGTGCGGCAGACACACATGCGCGTTATCATAACTTTCTTCGAGTGCGGCGCGGCGCACATGTGTGTTCGTTGTGCATCTCTATTGTTTCGAAAACATCGTAAAAAAAGGGTCGGTAAGGGTGTAGCATAAAGAAGCGTTTGCATAAAGAATTCAGCAGAGAATGTGTTAAACACAGGATTGTATTCATGATAACAAACAGTTTTCACTACGGGACCAAATCAGAAATCGCGAGAAAACAGCTGTTCCTTACATGTTCGTATTCGTAAAAATGTAGGGAACAGCTGATTTTTTTTTCACGATTGCAGGTTTGATCCCATAGTAAAAGTTGTCATGAGTACAATCAGAAAGAAAGAAAGAAACATATTTTATTAGGGACACGCACAGGAAATACAAACAGTAAAAAAAAGAGCATAGGATCATGTGTTTAAGTATCGGTCACTAATTACCAGTCACCCTATATACATTATGCCATATAATAGATAGGTACATAAATACGTACAACGTGTTCCTTTTGATATACCATAACTAAGGATATTAATGAGACCATCGTTTTGAACAACTTTTACTATATGACCAAACCTGAAATCGCAAAAAGTATCAGCAGTTCTCTATATTTACACTGAAAATGTTTTCCCAAATAACAAAATATGTCATTACTGTCTGCCAAATGCAGGGATATCTGAACTCCTATCGGGGCTCGATTTAAAACTTGTGAAATACACTTTGAAAGATTATTGTATCATTTTATTAGGTGAAAGAGACTTTGTTGTTTCTAAAAACTATGAAACGTTGGTAAATCACATAAAATGTAAGCTCGAAAAAATAACACATACTAATGTTATTTTATGTGCTCCAAATTTTAAATTAAATGGTAACGTAATGTTGTTTAATAATAGAATAGAAGCATTCAACCAACTTTTATATTTAAGTAATAAGAAGTTTGAATATACGTATACGTTGGACACTAATAAATATTTAAATTATACTTTCGAAATGTTCTCGGAATTTACAGGTAAAGTGAATAATATTGGGATCAAAAAAATATTTCATAAATTAAAAAAATATATAAACTACTTAAACACATTTTATGAAAATAATTATAAGACTGAAGATACTACGCATATAGAAAATAGCAATAAGATCAGTCAATGGAAACCAGGCACCATTCCTTACTATTTAAAAAAAGTAACAGATGTTAATTCAAACGGACATTGCAAGAAATCGGAAACACAGATCCATCAATACTCGTCTTCTAATATTACTTGCTCTCCAACTCTTGCATTACAAAATCAAAATATGGATAGTACATCTACCCCACAGACATCAAAAGAGCTTTTTCGTGTCTAAACATATTAACATTTTTCACCAAAACATAAATGGCCTTATCTCTAAGTCAGACCTTTTAACATTAACTCTTGAAAATGAACAAAACCCTATCAATGTGCTATGTGTTACTGAACATAACATGATAGAAACAGACAAAAGCATACTAAATATCAGTAACTATAAACTAGCTTCTTGTTTCTGTAGGAATAACCGGCGTGGTGGGTCTTGTATCTTAATAGAAAAATCGCTACAATATGCATCAGTAAATGATCTAAGTAATTACTCAGTTGAAAATATCATCGAGTGTTCTGGTATAGAGTTACTAGACCATAAAATATACGTCATATGCATCTATAGACCTCCAAGGCCAAACACAGATGATATAAATATATTCTTTAGAAACCTAGACTCCCTTCTTGGTCGATTTTGTTATGGTAAAAAGAAAGTTATAATTTGCGGCGATTTTTATATAAATTTGCTTAAGAAAACTTACGATGCAACTGAATTTATGCAAATTTTGCACAGTTACAACTTAAAATTAGGCATCAACGAACCAACACGATTGTCAAGTAAAACATGCATTGATAATATTATATTTAATATTAAGGGATGTTCCGCAAAGGTTATTGAATCTGCACTTTCTGATCACACTGCTCAGTTGCTCACATGTCCAGTCAAATCTAGTTTTCTCCTTAAATCATGGAACATAGAAAAAGAGACTACTCTAAAGAGAACATTCGTAAATTCAAAGAATGCATAAATTCTCTTCATTTCAATAACGTTTTTGACAATACAGATCCAAACCTAGCATTTGACGAGTTTTATGAATTATTCCACCTATTTTATAATCTTTGCTTTCCCACTATACAGATAAAAATATCAGCAAGATCTCGCCCTCGGTGGATTACAAAAGGTCTTAGAATGTGCTGTAAACGTAAGCGACAACTTTTGTGGGACTACAGAAAGAAACCTACAGAAAATAATAAAACTAAATTCTTAACTTTATCCTCACGATTAAATCAGATCATTAAGTTAACGCAAAAGTCTCGCAATGATAATTACATAAAAACTGCCCGAAATAAATCACAAGCCACTTGGAAGATTATAAATACCAATAAACTAAATATACCAAAGGATCAAATACAACAGATTACTGTAGATGGTAATATAATAACTGACCCTGAACAGATTGCAAACCATTTTAATAATTTCTTCATCGATAAAACTAAAACTTCCGTATCAAACCATTCAAGATGCCGAATCCCGTTCGAACCAAACTCAATATTTATGCGTCCAACTATACCAGAAGATATATACAAAATAATTAAAGCCCTAAAGAACACAAATAGTACCGGATATGACAATATATCAACAAAAGTTTTAAAGCACGTATCCATTAAGTTATCATCTATACTTAGTCATATAATAAATTTAAGTATAGCAAATGGAGTCTACCCAGAAAAGTTAAAATTAACTCTAATTAAGCCTTTATTTAAAAAAAAAAATAAAAATGACATGAGCTGCTATCGTCCAATAGCGCTTATACCAGTCATATCGAAGATATTCGAGAAAGTGATCCATGATGGTATTTACAGTTACTTTGAAAGGAAAAACTTACTTTGTAAAGAACAGATTGGCTTTCGTAAAAATAAATCAATTAATATAGCAGTATATAATTTTCTCTACGACATATTAACCCACATGGATAGAGGTAAACAAACGTGTGCACTGTTTATGAACCTCAAAAAGGCTTTCGATTATGTCGACCACAAAATACTCTTAAATAAATTATACGCCTATGGTGTCAGGGGAAACATTTATGACCTGATTAAATCTTACTTAAGTAATAGAACGCAAATAACACAAATAACAAGGATATGCCCCTATGTGAAAAAACTGTTAACTTATTCATCTTCATGTAGACAGGTTACATCAGGCGTTCCACAAGGAAGTGTAGTGGGTCCGCTTCTTTTTATAATATACGTCAATGACCTTCCAAAACACAACACAATCCTATTTGCTGATGATAGTACAGTACTCTGCCGTCGTAAGCAAAAAGGGCACAACTAACATTTAAAAAAAAATTGAGTTACATACATATTTAGAATCAGAAAAAAAAGGCTAATCTGCTCAATTTTTTGTAGATTTTAAAAAAAAATGTTAGTTGTGCCCTTTTTTCTTACGACGGCAGTACTGTTCACAGGAGATAATAAATCACACATGGAACCTGAGATAAATATGACTTTAGATAGCACTATAAACTGGTTGGCATCAAACAATTTACACATTAATCTCGACAAAACAAACTTCATGACATTCAGAAGTAGAGTAAGTAAAATAGCAAATATGAACATAAATTACAGAAATAATAAGATCCAAGAAGTTGACGTTGCAAGATTTCTGGGTATGAATATAGATAATAATTTGAATTTTAAAGAACATATCCATATATTATGCACTAAATTGAATACCTTCTCTTATGCATTGTTTAAACTTAAACAAACGGTCAGTACCTCTACAGTCCTGACAGCATACAACGGCTACGTTGCACCTATTCTAAAGTATTGTGTTATTTTTTGGGGCAATTCTACTAATAAAGAAGCGGTATTTAAAGTAACTGACAGCTGCAAACCATCATTTTTAAAATTAAATATTCTTACATTACCATGTATATATTAGAGGTTATAATGTTCGTTAGGAAAAACACAAACTGCTTTAACAGTTTCAATAGCAAAAGATACAAATTCAATATATGTTTACCAAGCAATAAAACAGCGTTATTAAATAAAAGTATACTATGTATGGCTCCACGCATATATAACCATTTACCAAATTCACTTCTGGAGATAGGTGATTTAAATGTATTTAAAAACAGTATAAAAACAATGTTGCTAAAAAAAACATATTACTCTGTCACTGAATATTTACAGGATAAAGTTATATAATGTTACTCCGTACGATGTTTTAAATAATGTCTTTTATTGTTAAAATTCTAGTTTAGTAGATACCTGTGTATTTGTAAATTTGCATGCCCTAGGGTAGGATATGGCTAATGGACACTATTGTTTGTTTTGAGACCTTTTCTTTTGTACCCATATTCGCAAATGAATAAATGATTGATTGATTGATTGATTGACATTTTGACGAGGTTTGCGAGCTTAAATGTAGGAAGCAGCAAATTTTTTTTTCGTGATTTCAGTTTTGGGCCTATAGTAAAATGATGGTCTCATTAATATGCTACAGTTATGATATCAAAAGGAACATGTTGTATAAGCAACGATAATGATCAAAATAACATATCAATATTCTCTCCATTTCCAGACCGTGCCAAAGACGAGGGGGGAGGGGGTGACATGGTAGTGGATGAAACACCCCCCCACGCCAGCAGAGACCCAGAGACGCCGGTTAAAAATTATAATAGTAAGTTTTTCATCATCATTATCAGCCTGTAGCAGTTCCGTGCTGGACATAGGCCTCTCATATTGCACGCCATTCAGCTCGAATTCCGCCAGCCCTCTCCAGCTCTACCAGCCACCCTGCGAAGATCGTCGCTCCACCTAGCTTGTGGGCGTACTACCTTACACTTGCCGAATCGCGGTCTATCTCAAAAAAAAAAAATAAACACAACAATAGGAATTTTTTTTTAGCATTTACACCTGATATGTTTTATAAGATTGGTAACCCTAAATATGCACTTCTGATTTCCACCATTACTCGACCTTATTCCACCGGCCCCCTTCTACCATCGGACATCTAGACGCACTGCCAGTTACCATCCCTACCTGGTTGCTATTCCACCAATTCGCACTAAGCGCTTCCAAATGTCTTTTATAATGCGCACAGCAAAAGAGTGAAACTCACTACCTGCGTCTGTGTTTCCGAACGCATACAACCCTAATCTCTTCAAAGTGAGAGTGAACAGGCTTCTTCTGGGTAAGCTCACTCCATCGTCGACTTTGTCTCTGTCACCTCTGACTTAGACTAGAGTCAAGAGCAAACCCATCTCAAATAAAAAAAAAAAATACTTTGATAGCAGCCATTGTTTTTTTATAGTTAGTGTATTATAAAAAATAAAAAAAATAGTCAGAAAGGAAGGATTTTTACATCAGTCACTCTTTTCAAATTTTGGAGCAAAAATCGGGGCATACAACTAGATCAATAGCAGCAGTAGCAGCAACAGTTACCCAGTAACTGGGTTGTGGAGGTCAGATAGGCAGTCGCTCCATGTAAAATACTGGTATTCAGCTGCATCTGGTTAGACTGGAGCCGACCCCAACATGCTAAAGGCTAGACAGATTGATTTGATACTGCTTTTGTATCAAATCAATCTTAAAATCTATCTGACCTTCACAACGCAATGTTTTGTGCGTGAAATTATACATAAACAGCACGGATCAATTCTATTTCTGCTACTTTCCTGTCTGTTTGCAAGCATCCGCACACAATCGAATTAAGATGACAATGCTGGTCTGACTGAGCGTGTAAATGTGATTTCATTCTTAGGCATACGTTATTGTAATAATTAATATTAATTACCTCCTGTGTCCCTCCCAGGTCCAGCGAACGCGTGCTCCCCTCCCTCCCAGTGGGGCATGATGTCTCCCCCGCCGCGCCCCCCGCCACTACATCATCACGAGACTTCTTCCAACTCCAGCTGGGCAGAGATGGAGACTTATGTTATAGGTAAGTAACTGTTACGTCATCTTGGCCAACGTGTTGGCAAACTTGAAGAACAAAAAAGGTATTGGAAAGTTGGTCGAAACATTGTCGCGCGATCTACCATTGATTGTGTGTTTTGATTTTACCCACACTGTAATGAGACTTAGGGTCAGCGTAGACAGAGCAGAAATATGGCGGAACAGTAAAGTAAAGTTTCATTTATAAATGGATAATTTATTTATCTTCTTACCATTACAGGATGACCCAATGCGATAAATGCGCCTATCCTAACGTAATCGATACTAATCTATGTATAACAAATTACAACTAAAAAACAGTAAGGAAAATGAATAACAACTAAAATATAGTTTTTATTAATTTTGTAAATATTCCCTGTGTCGTGTGTGTATCGCTGTAGGATGGTTGTAGCCGTGATATAGTAATTATATCCCTAGGGTTATAGCTATATACCGCAACATTTTTTTACTGCGACTAATTTCGACGTAGCGCTCACCGGCCGCTACCGCGGCACCGCATACGGCATGCCAGCTACTTGCATACTTTTGTGCAAGTTACAGGCATGTGTATTCTCGCCCTTATTGTTTTGACTACATACTGAAAAAAATGCAAATGAAAACGGCTGATCTAATAGGTGACAATGTGCTTGCTGTATGGTAAAGGAAAGTTGTGTATCTTAAACATAATGTTTGTTCGCAGGCAACATTCAAATCCACCCACCGACGGACGCCACTAAACAAATGCTCATCCTTCGATACCTGACGCCAATGGGAGAATACCAGGAGGTGAGCGCTTTTGTTATTTTCATCATCATATTTAAGCTTCCTTTTTCAGGGACTAGCTTTACGAGTGTATATTTTTTTTAACCTACTTCAAAAAGGAGGAGCTTGTCAGTTCGACTGTATGTTTGTTACGCGATTACTACTATTATTATTACTCAAAGACGGATGGACCAATTTGGTAAATTCTTTTTTTGTTTGAAAGGGTATACTTCCAAGGTTTCCATATAAATTTTATTAACTTTGCTTGGGTAGTTTTTGAGTTACCTACCATAGTACCTAGACCCCTGTCATACAGGATGTTCTAGTTCAGGAGTACGCTGAAATTTTGAAATAAATTACTTACTTAATTAAAAAAATAGTGCGTATTTTTAACCGACTTCCAAAAGGAGGAGGTTCTCAATTCGTCTGTATTTTTTTTTTGTTTTTTTTTTTTGTTTTTGTATGTTTGTTACGCGATTACTCAAAGACGGATGGACCGATTTGGAAAATTCTTTTTTTGTTTGAAAGGGTATACTTCCGAGGTGGTCCCATATAAATTTTATTAACTTTGCTTGGGGAGTTTTTGAGTTAGCTGCAATAATGCGTATATTTCCCACTTATTATATGTGGATGATGTGATGATGTTTTAATAACTTCCTATCACTGTTATTTACATGGATATATCTACAATTATTGTGCTCAATTATGTATTCTAATTTGTGTGGGGTAGGTTCCACAACTAAAACGTTAAAAATAAAAACTTTTTAGCAAAAAATGAAACCGACTTCCAAAACAAAACACTACAAAGTGAAAAATAACTTTAATTTCGGAAGACGGTGGCATAAAACGAGAATACAAAACCAAAGACACCGACTTCCGAAATTAAAGTTATTTTTCACTTTGTAGTGTTTTGTTTTGGAAGTCGATTTTATTTTTTGATAAATAGTTTTTCTATGTTAGCTTACATTGTTCCACTGCTGACCAAATCCTTCCAAGCATCCCTTTCCAGAGCCATCTCGATCCAACCCTTGTGGCACGCGTCTAGGTCGTCACCCCACCTCTTCCTGGTGCGGCCTCGGCGGCGCCGTCCATCCTCAGGCACCCACCATGTAGACACTGTTCCCCAGCGGTCACAATGCATGCGGCTGACATGACCACATTTTCCACAGATCCCCGTTTTGGAGCACAGCGTGGTGTTCTTATATTTGTTTCATTTAAATATGTTTGCCCCCGCAGTTCCTGTCGCACGTGTTCGAACAGAACGCGCTCGGCCTGATCCTGGGCTACCTGAACGTGCGAGAGTCGCGAGACTCGCGCCTCGCCTTCGAAGCGCTCAAGTATCTAGCGGCGCTGCTGTGTCACAAGAAGTTCTCCATCGATTTCATTAATATGGGGGGGCTGCAGGTTAGTATATCAACGTCATCAGCTTATTGCACAGCTGGACCTATGTCCGCTCCACAACAATCCGATCTGCGCTACCCGTATTCAGTGAATTCTCAAAACCTATACTGGAGGAGCTCGTGGCTATGTAATAACAGCCGCACGGGTCGATCCATCAGGTCAAGCTACGCTTGCCGGGGTTGGTCTGTGGATGGGTGACCATCTTTTCATACCGAGACGCCTCCGTGCCTCGGAAAGCACGGTAAGCCGTTGGTCCCGGCTGTCATTCGTGGATCTTTGACAGTCGTTACGGGTCGTCAGAAGCCCGAAAGTGACAACCAGTCTTACCAAGGGGTATTGTATTACCCAATAACTGGGTTGTGGAGGTCAGATAGGAAGTCGCTCCATGTAAAATACTGGTATTCAGCTGCATCCGGTTAGACTGGAAGCCGACTTGGGGTCGGCTTCCAGTCTAACCGGCATAGTTGGGAAAAGGCTAGGCAGATTGATACTGTGGGATTATGTAGTAGTGGATGAGTAAAGAAAAATCTTCGTTTGAATAAGGAGGTATAATCTCACCACCAATAAGTCAGGCATCACAGGTCATCACAGGTCCCATAGTAAAAATAGTTAATAATGATGAGTACAATAACCCCTTAAAAGGTTGACACTGTTTAGACTTACAGCCTGTATATTGATGAAAAATTATAATTTTCATACATTGTGAGTGGATATTTTGAACAGCTGTTTTTACGCCCTACCTTTCACGGTGAGAAGGCCGTTACTGGGAATGTTATCGTTATTTTTAGGGTTCCGTCTCTCAAAAGGAAAACTGAACCCTTATAGGATCACTCTTATGTCTGTCTGTCTGTCTGTCCGTCCGTCTGTCTGTTACAGCCAATTTGCTCCGAATCTAATGGACCGATTAAGTTGAAGTTTGGTACACGTATGTATTTCTATGACCCAAACACGGACGAGTAATGTAAATAAATGAATTTTGAATATGGGAGGCAAATAAGAAAATTAAAAAAGAAAAAGTTTTGCAAACTGCACCGTGCAATATATCAAATGAAATGGCTTACTGTGAGGGTCTCAAATATATATATATATTTTATAATTTTAAAATAAACTGTTCTAAAGTTATTTAAGAAAATACACCAACATTGACCATTCCCTCCTTTATCTCCGAAACTACTAAGCTTAAAATTTTGAAAAAAATACAGAAAATACTTTTATACCTATAGATTACAAGAAAACCTATAAGAAGTCTATGGTCTTAAAATAACATGGTAAATCTCTCAATATTGTGCCTAAAAACTTACATTTGCAGTTGGAATTTAAGGGAGAACTTGTTTCTCAACTACAATGTTAAGTTTGTTCTTGGGATAAATTCATCCCAACTACGGAACCCTTCATTGTGCGTGGTCCGACACAACGGTTTTTATTCTAATAAGCATAATTTTTCCTTCACCAGAAATTCCTGGAAGTCCCGCGACCATCAGTAGCGGCGACCGGCGTTTCAATCTGCCTATACTACCTAGCTTACTGCGAGGACGCCATGGAACGCGTGTGTCTGCTGCCCCGGAGGATGCTCGCTGATCTGGTGAAGTAAGTCATCATCTGCCTAGCATTCACCCAACTATATTGGGGTCAGCTAACCGGATGCAGCTGAATATTAGTATTATTTTACATGGAGCGACTGCCTATCTGACCACTGTAACCCCACAGTCTATAAATCATACAGTCGTCCACGAGTCGAAGACGTCTCGACAGGGTATTCGTGCGGGGCGTGAGGGGCGAGACGGGGGAAGGGCGCTTCCGAACTGCGTACGCTACCGTGTTAGTAGTTCGCGAGACAACTTTCAGGGTTATCGTGTGTATCGGCGGCGGCGATCTCTCGCGTCCGGCCCTGGTACAGGCCATGGTACGGAGCGAGAGTGCATGGGAAGCCGTCACCTCCTTCTGCGAAGCTGTAATGCTCGCGAAGGAGGAGGCTGAACGCGTGAGGGAGAAGCAATCTTTGCGCCCTCACGCCTTTAGTCGCCGCAGGAGACGCCCTGGGCGTCGGGAATCGGTAGCCGATTCCCGGCCACCGTAGGCGCGGGCTTGCGGACGGTGAGCAACGGGTAGCTCGCCGTCCAGTAAGGTCCAGGCCCGGGTCGACGGCGCGTTGTGTTCCACGCGCGCCTCAAAGAGATGTCAGCACTAGCTGAAGGGGTCCGTTAGGGCCGATGCCCGCCAGGGTTGCGGGTTGTTCGAAAGAGTTACCGTGGCCTGGCACAGGCAACTGAAGGAACACGGGTGGGTTTTAGTCAGTAGAAGTCTGACACGCCCTCCCGCTCCGCCCAGAGCGGGAGAAGTTATTTGATGATTTCCCATCCAAAAAAAAAAATCAAAAGGGTTATCGTGTGTCAATTTATTATTGTTTTAATTTATGTGTAATAATTAAAATGGTGCATACGACGTGTGTTGTAAAATATTGCCGCGATTTCATCAATTTCAATTTAACACTAAACCATGTTCAATATGTGCATGCTTCCCAATATTTTTTTTTTGACAAAATTATTTATTAGGATGAGGATTTTTTACATAATTAAGTTCAACAACAGAAAATTCAAATCCAGTAAATCTACAAACCGAAAATATTTGTCAGTCGCCCATTTATAAAGATGAACGTACCTACAGTTACAGTTTCTTAGATGAGCGGCTGGTTCACAAAATAAAACGATATTTTTGATAATTGTAAGTTATTGTTTATAATAATAATAATAAATAATAACCCCACCGCTGTATCTCTACGTTGACGTCGTGGTGGTGCTTGCGCGCTTCAAACTTTAGGTCTGTGCCGGTAGAGTTTACTTTGCCGGAACGGGTCTAGGATGAGGAACCAGACCAAGAGAGATACAAAAACACACAGGGCAGCATGTGGCGAGCTGTTGGGCAGTAGAGACCCCATGGACCCTATCTCCCGGGAGAAATTTTGTCCTCATCTCTGGCTTGCCGGCATTAGCCGGCTGGAGTGAACACTGACGAGGAACAGAGCTCCCACCTCTTTCTTGCCTTTATTGGCCGGCTTGAGTGGAGATTCGCAAGAGCAAACGTGCTCGGAGGAAGGAAGTATTTCAGTAAGGTGCTGGTAGGGATCTTGACCGTACTTCCGGGATTGTCCTGATAGCCGTGGAATACCTCTCCGCTCCTCAAGCACCTCAGGAAGTGTTGCCCCCTTGTCGCTACGTCACTATGTGCTAGCGGCCGTTTCCGGGGGCCCATTATTGAGTGTGCAAGTCACCCCCTGCCATTTTATCCGTGTATAATAATATAACATTGGTCAGGCAGGGGACATAGTTCTTCCATAGTTCAAGTAACCCAATCCACATTAGCCACCCAGTCCCATAGCCCAATATGTTTCTTTTCCACGCACAACAATAGTCCTGCACCAAACGGGGGTACACAAATGTTTGTCCTGGATGGGAATCTAGAAGCCTCTGGCATACCTAGTTTTTTTGATTTTTCAATAGCTTAGACAGAAATAGCTCTATCAATAAACACTACACATTTGAAGTAATCTAGAACAATAAAAACAGAAATTTTGAAAAACTTTATAGATAGTTAAAAAATATCGAAATTGAAATAGCAGGGTGCGTAGTGCGTATGATTTGAATTTCGATATAATTAAAAAAAAAAAAACTAGACTTCTACTCCATTAACCTATTTTTATTTTTACCCTATTTTTTTCAACATGCTAAAAAAGTCACCCAGTATAATGATTGCAATTGAAAATACAAAAAAAAAACTAAAAATAAAATAAAGCAAATAATTTAATAAAAAAAATAAAAAATAAAAATTCGGCTCCAGAAACACAATTGATAAGAGAAAAACAAGCATTATTATCTATTGAACTTTGTATTTGGAAGATATCGCAGGCGGGGACAACCCAATAACCTGAAATATGGTGTAATTTATGATTGGTTTAGGAAAAATGGTCAATAGATAATGTTTTTTTTTTTTTGTTTTATATTTATAACGCCGTTAATAATTTAGTGTGTAATTTGTACACAGATATGCTCTTTGGCTACTGGAATGTTCGCACGACTCCGGCAGATGTCACGCCACCATGTTCTTTGGACTGTCCTTTCAGTTCCGAGTTATCCTTGAGGAGTTTGATCATCAGGTAAGTAACAGTTTACTGAAACTTATTAGTACGCATGTGCAAATAAATTGTAAGATCTACGGTACTTTGTGTACATTTTTAGGGTCTCGGTACCTCAAAAGAAAAAAACGGAACCCTTATAGGATCACTTGTGTGGTTGTCTGCCTGTCCGTCTGTCACAGCCAATTTGCTCCGCATCTAATGGGCCGATTAAGTTGAAATTTGGTATGCATTTGAATTTCTGTGCCCAAACACGGACGTGTAACATAAATAATTAATTTTGAATAGGGGGGTCACTTTAGGCGGCAAATAAGAAATTTGAAAAAATAGTTTTACATTTAGATTTTTTTTATAATTTTAAAATATATTGTTTTAAAGTTATTTAAGAAAATAGACGAAAAATGACCATTCTCCTCCTTATCTCCGAAACTGCTGAGCCTAAAATTTTGAAAAAAATTACAGAAAATAGTTCTGTACCTATAGATTACAGGAAAACCTATAAGTCTATGGTCTTAAAATAACATGGTAAATCTCTCAATATTGTGCGTACAAACTTATATTTGCAGTTCATCCCAACTACGGATTTACGGAACCCTTCATTGAGCGTGGTCCGACACGCACTTAGCTGGTTTTTTTTATACTTACCCGGATACGGCAAAGCCAGAAAGATTATAGAACGCTATGTATGTACGTTGTTATGGGAGAAGTTTTCATTTCCAAGAAGTTTACCTAGATTTATAGGCCAATTGACGTGATTTTTCTTGTAGATTGCTTATCTACATGATTATTTTTAGTTAAAAACTACATTTTCGTCAACAGGACGGGCTCCGAAAGCTCTACAACGTAATCTCCACTCTACCCATCCTAAGCGCGGACGAGGACGAGTCGCGCGTGTCGGAGGACGAGACCTGTGCAGCCAGGCAGATCGTGCGCCACGTGTGCGTCGCTCTGCGCAGGTACGTCCAGTAGAATTAAGCTAGTGCCAGACGTGACCTTGCCCATTTCTCCATCTAGGCCGCTGCGTGATCGCTTGCCATTATGAATGAAATGCACCCACATAGACTCGATTACTCGAATGAACCCAAAGATTCACCCTAGCCCCTGTTGCCTCATGTTACATGGTGCAACAGAGACCATTGCATATCAAGGAGTAGACCGGGAGGCGCGATAATGGTAGGGAAGACGTTCCCTTTGGATATGGAGGGGATAAAGAGCCTACCGAGTATGCACCCTGTAGCAAGCAATGAAATTGTGGAGAGACATGTGACACAGTGACATTTATCAATGGATGGGCATCTTTTAACGACGTCGCCGCCAGGTTGGCTCAGGTCCAGTTTCACCAGTGAATCTTTTGGCGGAGTTAAACTGCTTTCACGACTCTTTTCTTCTTCGTACTGATGAGTTGTCAGCAGCAGAATGTCCAGGACGCGGCCGGCCCGCTCCTCGTTGATGTTCAGCTTCGACTTCCAATAATGTAATTTTTGATTTTATTCAAAGTACTAAGTAGACTTTTATGCCGTTATGAGGAAAAAGACCGCATCCTTAATAAGCAGAATGAGGGCTAGCAGCAACGGTATTTTCAAAACCCTAGCCGAGCAATACGATGCACCAATGTTGAGACACTATGTCCGGTTGCTCGTGCGGCAGGGATGAATAATAATTATGTGTGATTATTAATAAGGAGCTCGTGGCTAAGTAATAACAGCCGCACGGGTCGATCCATCAGGTTAAGCTACGCTTGCCGGGGTTGGTCTGTGGATGGGTGACCATCTTTACATACCGAGACTCCTCCGTGCCTCGGAAAGCACGTTAAACCGTTGGTCGCGGCTGTCATTCGTGGATCTTTGACAGTCGTTACGGGTCGTCAGAAGCCCGAAAGTCTGACAACCAATCTTACCAAGGGGTATCGTATTACTCAATAACTGGGTTGTGGAGGTCAGATAGGCAGTCGCTCCATGTAAAATACTGGTATTCAGCTGCATCCGGTTAGACTGGAAGCGGACCCCAACATAGTTGGGAAAAGGCTAGGCAGATTGATGTGTGATTATTAATAAATATTAACCCTTTAGTTTATAAGTTTGTTTTGTTTGTACTAACCATTGGACCAAAGGTGTCAAATTAAATAAATATATATAACGGAGAACGGGGAATATTCGGATTTTTAGAAATGGTGACGTCAGCTGAGCTGACGTCACCATTTCCATTGCTAGGCTCACTCATTGCAAAAATGAATACACAATTAAATTTATCTACTCGCTTTTTATGAACAACACAATTTATTAGGAACACTTATTAAAACAGCCTTTTTATTTTCACAAATTGCAGATAACTTTGATTGAAAAAAACAAACTATGATTTGTTAATTAGTTTTACTATTTTTAGCACTCGATTTTAGCATTTAATTAATTCTCTATTGTTTAAAACATTTACTTAAATATTTTAAACGCACGCCATATTTATCGTTTGACACAAGGTAGTTCAATTAACTATTTATTAAACAATAATTAAACAGAAATTATTTTAAAACTAACGCACATCGCTTATTAATCAAGAAATGAATTTAGCAATAAATAGATTGTTTTTAAACCTAAGTTTGAATAAACCTTCAGTTATGGTTTGCTGTTATAGTAACCGCAAATCATAACACGGTTTTTTATATTGAAAAGTAGCAAACTGAATACAATAATCAAAACTAACCTAATTTAAACCTATCCAGTAATTTTTAATTGTTAAATTTGAACTTAAAATTAATGTTTTTAAAGTTTACGTTAGCCTTGCGTCGACATATATAAATAAATAAATAAAGTTGACCTCGTGGTCGCTTGCCATTAATTGACTTATTCATTAGTGGATTGGTTTATTTACAGGTACTTGGAAGCTCACTTAAGATTGCGCGCCGCACAAGTGGCGAGACAACAAGGTGACAATGTTCCAGAACCACCACCTTATAAGGTAAAATACTGTTTTTCTAACTGATAGGCCACTTAAAGATACACACACACAGTAGACAGTTTTTTTTTTTAAACTAAATTCTCATCACTACAGTCCGGCCGTCGAGAGAATACGTTCTTGACAACTGTCAGTTGGACAATTTCTAGTACTAATAAGTAAGTAAGTAATAGTTTATTTTTACCAAAAATCTTAGTCAAGGTAACATCGGTGTTTCAAGAATGGATGGGTATGGCTATTACAATGAGTAAGACTCCTGCCCTTCAAACTAGGAGAATCATGTATCTTGAAGGACTGTTCTTTAGTGGGATTGACATGATTTACAATTGCGTAATATTCTAAATGCTTACATATTTAATTACTTTATTGAGTGGGTTTAATGGTTAATTATGAGGAGTGTTGGTGTGGGATTAAACTGGTCTGTGAGGTTTGTGCGTGACTGTAATAAGGATCAAATTCGCAAAACAAATATTATTTAGTATAAAACACGTATTCTCTCGACGGTCGGACTGTAAGCATGTTAAACGCTTGCAGCCATGTTATGCTTAGCTATATCTTATTTAGTATTATTTACTCGCGTGTAATTATCTTTTTAGGTTTCCGTACCTCAAAAGGAAAAAAACGGAACCCTTATAGGATCACTCGCGTCTCTGTCTGTCTGTCCGTCTATCACAGTCAATTTGCTCCGAATCTAATGGACCGATTAAGTTGAAATTAGATACACATATGTATTTCTGTGGCCGAAACACGGACTGTAACGTAAATAAATGAGTTTTGTATATGGGGATTAACTTTGCGGGGCAAATAAGAAAATTAAAAAAAAAAGGTTGCAAACTGTACCGTCTGACATATCAAAGGAAAGAGGGCTTTATGTGAGGGTCTCAAATGTATTTTTTTTATAATTTTAAAATAAATCATTTTAAAGTTATTTAAGAAAATAGACGAAAGTTGAGCATCCCCCCCTCTATCTCCAAAACTACTAACCTTAAAATTTGGAAAAAAATATAGAAGATAGTTCTATAGCTATAGATTACAGGAAAACCTATAAGAAGTCTATGGTCTTAAAACAACATGGTAAATCTCTGAATATTGTGCGTACAAACTTACATTTGTAGTTGGAATGTATGGGAGAACATGTTTTTCAATGTTAAGTTTGTTCTTGGGATTCATTCCAACTACGGAACCCTTCATTGTGCGTAGTCCGACACAAACTGGGCCGGTATTTTATATGCCTTCTTTGCTTTAACACATTATCTGCTTAATTCTTTATGCTACACCCTTACCGACCCTTATTTTACGATGTTTTCGAAACAATAGAGATGCACAACGAACGCACAGGTGCGGCGCGCCGCACTCGAAGAAAGTTATGTAAATTGTATGGACGCGCATACGCGCCGTCAAGCACCTGGTGAACGTCCGAAAACGCGCATGTGCGTCTGCCGCGCCTAATGTATTAAAAATCATCGTGCTTGAGAAGTGAGCCCTTTATTTTTCGGTCTATCGCGTTTGAGGGCCAGAGCAGAACTAGCGAAGCGTATGGCGCGTCTGCGACCAGTATGCTTATTTAATGTCGACCTCATTTCGACTTGCTCAATGTATTTATTTGTTTTATTTATTTAAGTTTTCATGCACAATTTTACAGAATAGAATCCCAAGGCGTTGTACAGAGCCATTTACAAACTGAAAAGTGACACACATACCTACACAAGTAGGCTAGGTAAAATACAATCCTAACTAGTAATACTATAAATGCGAAAGTAATTTTGTTTGTTTGTTTGTTACCTTTCACGCCTAAACCACTGAACCGATCATCCTGAAATTTTGCATATACGTTATCAGGTTTCATAGGGTATCTTTCATCCCGAAAAAAGTACTGGTTCTGAGGAAAACAACAATAACGTTCTTATGATAAATAGATGGCGCCACGTGTCTTTCGAATCATGATTGAATTATTACGCTTTTACGCTAAAACTGCAGAACGGATTTGGATGAACTTTGGCACATGGGTAGACTATCACCTGGATTAGGACATAAGATACTTTTGATCCCGGTAGTACGAACCAGTGGGATAATTTCCGACAACAACGCAGGCGAAGCCGCGAGCAAAAGCTAGTTAAAAATATATACTGGTTGACTTTTTTATCGTGTTGAAAAAAAAATAGGGTATAATAGGTGAACGGAGTAGAAGCCTATGGCATACAGTAACCGGCATGAGTCGTGAGCACGGACTGACACCTGCGCAGTAGTTAATTTTCGGGTCTCTTTAGCGGAATGAAGAAGCCGGGGGGTGCCGAACTGCACGCGATTGGTTCGTCAATCGATGCTCGTCGTCTATTGGACTGTCGCGTGTCATTTGGCTACTGTACACTTTCGTGCAATTATACTGACTTACGTTTTGGATTTTAGAATAATTTATTTTTGTTATTTTGTATTTGTTAAGTGTCTTCCGGATTGAGACGATTTGTTGCCTACAACCAAGAATGTTGTAAATTATTCAAAACGTTGTAAAAACATAAATAAACAAAGAAAATATACTTATAATCAAATTATACTGTTTTATTGTGATAATTATATTTTAGTCACGAAGGCCAATAGTTTGTGTAAGTTATTTTTATTAAAAAAAAAAGAAAGAATAATATCGACATGCAAATCATACGCACTACGCAGGGTGCGTAGTGCGTATGATTTGCATTTCGATATTTTGCGGCGGACGTTTTGGGGGACTGTTTTATGTAATGTTGACGTTCGAAAAGTGCTGATTCTCAGCCTAGTTTGAATAAATGACTTTTGATTTTGATTTTTTGATTTCTTTGTATTCGTTTTTTCTATACCTATTTTAAAAGTGAATAGCGGATAGTTTTTATGTCGTCAAATTGATGGGAGTCTTCATCAATTTAATGACATAAAAAAAAATACCTATAATATAAATATTTGTGTTCTCAGGCCTCAAAATCCTCCCCCGAAGAGGTCCAAGAACAGATAGAACTACTACAAAGCGTGGCGTGCTCCCGCTGGGCGGCTGTGGACGAGTTGCTGGAGCTGGGTGGCGTGGCGCTTCTACTGCAAGTGACTAGCCTGGCTCTAGAGTGGAACTTTAATGGCAGGTATTGTGACAACACAGAATTAGTACAAAGTATATCATCATCCTTAAGGGGACTACATGACCTAAAGCGCGGTCACTGTCGGACTGCATAGAAAAGAAAGAGAAGCGCGATGACACAACGCTGGTAATTTATTGCAAAATATGAAGCAATTCGATTTACAAAAAATCTAGTGATTGGACTAAAAATTAAAACACTATCACGTTAATATGTTGCTTGTAGAATAATCTGACAAAATATCTGGATGATTGCATGTACATATATTAGTATGGTTTTTAATCGTTAAAAGATTTTTTTAGAGGTATCTTCGTGATTTTTTCCTATCGTGTCAAATTAATTGTATTATGTTTTCAGCACACTATCTAACTAGCATATATCCTGAATAATAACATATATTTTTCTGATTTTGCTTGCTGCAGTAGATCATATACTTTTAGGCATTATAAAACATGCGTTATTTGCGTTTCGGTCCTGTAATCCTCTTAAATATCGGTATTGTGGAGGTTCTAACTCCACAGGAAGTTAATAGCCTGGATATTAAATGATGGAATAGACGCTGTAACGTATTTTATAATTATAAGTTGAAACGATATAATATTCTGAGAAAATCACGCACTTCTACGTATATCTACACAGCTCAACTACCCGGCGCTTCGACCAATTGTAAGAATCCCCGAATGTGATCTTTACTTTCTCGGGATCTAGGTTGATAAATAAATAAACTTCGCGTATTTAAAGAACTTTCTATATTATAGCAATTTTAAAACCAACGCGGAGTTTATATCGATCTTAGGAGTTTATATTCGATCCAAACATCATTGCCCGCAGCAATGAACTACACGCCAAGCTGCTAGCAGCTGAGGGCAATATCCAGGCCACTATGGCCCTGATGTCGGAGTATTCCGACTTGTCCACATTTTTCATCAATTTCAAACCCTAATGGATACACACCACACAAGTAGCAGAATCATACCCAGATCCCTTAAAATAGGTTTCTTCAATGCTAATAGCATTTCAGGTCAACGAGATGAAATCGCGACCTTCCTTCGCGACCATCAACTCGACATATTCCTATTACAAGAAACCTTCCTTAAACCGTCACTACGAATACCTAAAGTTTCCAATTACCGAGTATTTCGCAACGATAGGGTTGGTAGAAAAGGGGGTGGCACCCTGATCTATTGTAGAAACAACCTATATTGCACGGCCATTGACACCCCACCTCTTTCTCATATTGAGGCATCAATTTGTCGACTAGGTATGACCGGCCATCCAAGCATCACCATTATATCGGCATAAATATCCCCAACAAACAATATCAGCTAGACTAACATCGAACCCGATATAACACACTCATGAACTTGGATAGCTCCGTCATTTTGCGGAGTTTAGAGTTTGTGCTAGGGAGACGGGCCCCCTCGGCTAATATAGGCTTAGCCGAGGGGCCCCGTCTCCCTTACGTCTCCCTAGCACAAACTCTAAACGCCTTCTATCAAAGTGATCGTTCGAATATCATAGATACTACCAGTAAGCTAAAAGGTTGCCTACTGAATGAAATCTCTACATTATACATCTCAGTCCAAAGGCTCGAAACATGTCCATTATACAAAGCTATACGCTGCTTTGGATAAACTGAATTAGCACTACCAAATCACAGACCGTAGCAAATAGATCCACTATCCATTAAGTTAGTATTGCCTGAGCATATTGCCGACGCTTGAACCTTCTGCTTCCTGTATTTTAGTTTTCCTTACTTCTAAAAGGAACTTTCAATAAGCGCTTCCTATCTTTAAATTTAAATTTAAATAAAACAAAGTGTGTGTGTATCATCGAATTTATTTTTTATACGTTTGAAAGGCCTATAGATGCCTTTATGTATAGAATGTGACATCGTTCAAAAGTCTAATTTCACTACCGCATAAATCAGCCTGAATTTGACCGATGGCATGGGTTAGGTTGGCTTTGAGGGCTGCTGTAGTTTTTGGCTTATTCGCATAGATCTGCGACTTAAGAGGATTGTGAAGCTGTAAATTTTCATACAAAAATCGATAACGTTTTTGTCCCCGTAAACATAGTTTAATAGGGATGATGACAAAAAAATGTTTTTTGTCCGTCATGTAGATTATTAAAATATATTGGACACGTATTTTTTCTTTTTCTACGTAATCACAAGATTACGGCGATACATTGAGTTAAAATGTGGCATGACGTCACGTCTTCGTAGATTTTATACGTAGAAGTGACGTAGCAAGCCCCCACTCCCGAACTTTAATGCGAGTTATCTAAGTCATTTTTTTATTAATATGATAAAGCAAAGAATACGTATCTAATATTTTTTTATTATCTGACTGACGGACTAAATAGAAGACCTTTTTTTTACCCAGGCATCATCCCTATTTTCATAAATTTTAGTAATGTTGTAGGTATAATGAAAAACTAGGTCCGTACGTTTTTATTATTAAGAAATATTGCAGACGACATAAGTTATTAGCATCTAAATATCTATATTTTTGACATAAAAACATCCTCGAGCGTTTGTATTTTTTAAACATTGAATTGCTAAAAAAAAGAACGTAGGTACAGACCTAGATTAAGGTGTATTGACTGAAAAGAGACCAAAATTGTCTTTTTTCGTAAAGGTTTAGGGATGTGAAAACGTTATCGCCCGAAACAATATTTGTGTAAATAATTGTATGAAATGTAGGTAATGCCGCGTATCGGCACTTCACAATCCTCTTAAGGGGGAAGCGTCAAAGTAGCCCGCGAATTTCAAATTTTCTTACGTTTTTTGCAATTTACAAGTCGGTATTAGATTGTATGTTGATCAAAATATAATTTGCGGCCGTAAGAAGTATCTATTTACATAATTAGAATCATTAAAGTGATCAAGACCAGGTAATCCTAATGAATGACTATTTCATGAAATCTTGACATTTCAGGATTATACTAACTTAAGGAGTTGTATTACTGATTCTAATGATTATAATTCTGTAAATACATATTTGTTACGGCCGCAAATCATACTTTATTTAACATACAACTTAATACTGACTTGCAAATTGCAAAAAAACGTAAGAAAATTTGAATTTCGCGGGCTACCCTGATGCTTTCTCCTTGAGAAAACCCCGCAAGAAAATGTCTAACGTGGTCAAATCGCACGATCTGGGAATCTGCAATTTATCATTTGCATGCGTTGTTATACGCTATATCCATCCATGGTGATTTGGCAAAACAGATTGAATGTCAATTTGACAGATGTAGCTTTAACAATATGGCCGCTATCAAACTGTCAAAGTTCGGAAGTTCCTATTGGAAGACCTGTTACTAAAGATTGATACCGCTTTATGGACATGATATTTATTCGGATTTGTTACTGAAGTTATAAAGGCAATCATGTCATTTGGTTTAAATAGGTTTTTATTTATCTTTTTTATTTTGTGAATGTGAAAACGTTGTAGGCCTAGTAGACTGTAGATTTGTTGACAATTTTCTATTTTCAATGTACATACTTGGTACTTGATGATACGCCTACATTATCCTCCCATACCTATTGACACTGTTATTTGAAAATATTTTAAAAGCCAATCAATCTGCCTAGCCTTTTCCCAATTATGTTGGGGTCGGCTTCCAGTCTAACCGGATGCAGCCGAATACCAGTATTTTACATGGAGCGACTGCCTATCTGACCTCCACAACCCAGTTACTGGGTAATACGATACCCCTTGGTAAGACTGGTTGTCAGACTTTCGGGTTTCTGATGTCCCGTAACGACTGTCAAAAATCCACGAATGACAGCTGGGACCAACGGCTTAACGTGCTTTCCGAGGCACGGAGGGCTCTTGGTATGTAAAGATGGTCACCCATCCACGGACCAACCCTGGCAAGCGTAGCTTAACCTGATTGATCGACCAGTGCGCCTGTTATTACTTAGCCACAGGCCCCTCTAAAATATTGTAAAAGCCAATCATTTTTATATGAGTAACTGTGGAGATTTTTGTCGGCTCTTCTCCTTAGGAAACGACCAATTGGAACCGTGCTCTTAGCTTCTGACGTGTCATAAATAAGTGGCCCAAGTAGGGTTTATATGAAATAATATACTTGTGTATTCTGTTGTATTCTATCGAAAAGTCAAGATTCTACAACACTGAGGGATGGATGTGGGAGGAGGATCCACCAAAGCGCAAAGTGGATATGTCTCGTAAAAGTAATAGCGTTATATGAGTTATCTATTTGTCTTTCACTGTAATTCAAACCTTACAATCTCTATGATAAAGCTTATCCTCCCCAGATCGTATTCATTTGAAGTGAATTGTAGTTTGCCCTCGCCTTAATTGAAAAAGAGACCTTTTCTCCTCTACAATACAGTTCATTCTCCCCAGATCAGAGAGTGCGGTCTGCATTACACCCTGTTTGTCGTATATTTCAATTTGAACCTTAACAGCTCTACAATGCAGCTCATTCTCCCCAGATCAGAGACAGTGCGGTCTGCGTTAGACGTGATCTCGGTTTGCTGTGTGGCGCCGCGAGTACAACTGTTACTGACTGAAAAATTGGATTTGAAGGACGCGGAGATGACGACCGGAGTCAATATTGTGCTAGGTAAGTTTAATTATTTATGTTACATAGAGTAAACATAGTTCTATATCTAATAGAAAGCTTCAGAGACATTTAAAAGAATTATAAGAATTCTTTATTTTAAAATATCACATCATACAGGGGTCATCAACTGCCTTAAATTTTTCCCAACTAATTTGGGGCTGGCTCCAGTATAACTGGATGCAGCTGAATACTAGTATTTTACGTGGAGCGACTGCCTATCTGACCTCCACAACCCAGTTTATTTATTCATTTATTTACGGATTACCAACGATACATTACAATTATGTTGTGTTCTAAGTGCTGATCGTTCGTTCAGTTTCTTTGGTGAAATTCGCCTTTATCTCCTTTGAGGTTAAGGGAGAAGCGTCAGGGTAGCCCGCGAAATTCATATTTTCTTACGTTTTTTGGAATTTGCAAGTATTATGACAGGCCAGTTGGCGTGGTTGGTAAAGATACCACCTATCATGCCGCAGGTCGTGGGTTCGATTCCCATCCCGGACAAACATTTGTGTGCATGAACATATCTGTTTGTTCTGAGTCTGGGTGTAATTATCTATATAAGTATATATTTACAAAAAAAAAGTAGTATATGTAGTATATCAGTTATCTGGTTTCCATAGTACAAGCTCTGCTTAGTTTGGGACCAGATGACCGTGTGTGAAAATGTCCCAGGATATTATTATTATTATTTCCCGTAAGAGTCCAGTAATTTTTCCTCTCACACAGAAATTGCAGGGCAGGAGCCCTGCATAGCGTACCAGGGGGGTTGAAAAGTTTTGAGCCTAAGTACCTTTTGTGCTTCATATGACAAATTTGCGAATACCCTCTGTAGTATAAATACTGTTTCATCTCATTAGCATCATTAAGCTTTTAGTAATTAATCCGTAAACATCATCATGACTCAGTCATCCGCGGCCCATCTCTAGGCTCAAAACTTTTCAGCCCCCCGGTCCCCGGGGGGAGGGGGGGGGGGACGGGGAGCACATATTCTGACATACATCTCTAGTGGCTAGTAGTCATCTCAGAATTCACTTGATTGATGTATTTTTGCGTAAAAGTAGCAGCTCAGTAATAATAGTAATTCAGATGTGTTGGCAGGCGCCGCGGACGGCGAGATCGTGCCGGAGCCCGACGTGCAGAAGGCGGCGCTCAACGTGCTCGTTAACTGTGTGTGTGCGCCCGTGCATAGAGTGAGTACGCAAAAAAACACAATTACAGTCCGGCCGTCGAGAGAATGCGTTCCTTACACCTGCCAGGTGGACAATTTCCAGTAGTAATAAGGATCAAATTCGCAAAACACATATTCGTTAGTATGAAACTCACAGGTTTTAAGAACACATAGTCTCGACGGCCGGACTGTAAGTATAGAAACTTACCTCGCAAGATCACTTTTAGCAATAAGACTGCCCATTATGATACCCAGTGTCATCATCTGCCTAGCGTTCTCTCAACTATGTTGGGGTCGGCTTCCAGTCTAACCGGATGCAGCTGAATACCAATATTTAAATGTAGCGATTGCCTATCTGACCTCCACAAACCAGGTTCGTTCGACTTTCGGGCTTCTGATTACTCGTAACTACTGTCAAAGATCAACGAATGACAGCCGGGACCAACGGCTTAACGTGCTTTTCTAGACACGGAGGGATTTCGGTATGTCACCGTGCGGCTGTTATCCTAATCCTAACTAATTTTATAAATGCGAATGTGAGTTTGTTTGTTTGTTACGCTTTCACGGCTAAACAGCTGAACCAATTTTATTGAAATTGGTTATAGTGGTACTTTGAACCCTGGGGAAGGACATAGGCTACTTTTTATTGACATACCACGCGAGCGAAACCGCTGCGGAAGCTAGTTACCTAATAATATTAAAAAAATTATAACTAACATAAAAAAGAAAATGTGTGAAAAGAACATTTTTCAAGTCCCTGACGAGACATTACGCCGGAAAATCATATGTGTTGAGAGAGTTGTCGTTGACCAGAAAAGTTTTCGATTATTTATTTACCTGTTGCCTTTTAACCGACTTCCAAAAAAGTAGGAACTTTTCTATTTTCCAAATGATTAACTTTTTTCTTTTATTTTCTTGCAATGTTCGTATGTAAGTTGTCCTTTTCAAAATTTGCAAGTTAAATTTGACACACTTCCCTGTGTTCGAGTGAGCTGAAATTTGAGATACGTATGTAAAATTGGTGACAATGCAATATCTTGGTACCATCGAGCTGATCTGATTATGGAGCCGGAAGGTAGCCACAGGAACTCAAAAAAAAAAAAACGATGCAACCCTATCAAGTTTGGGCTCGTTTGATTCGTCTTGACAGGGACTCTGGTCCTAGATGATTTCCAGAATAATAAAAGCTTGATAAAAAAAAGTACAGTTGTTCTAAATACTCTCAAACTAACGAATATCTTTCATGTTTAGGCAGGAACCTCAACGACACGGTTCTCAATAACGGGTTCCAGTAAAAAGAAAACTGCTCTCAAGTCATACGAGGAACTGATACAGAAAGTATGGGAGAGCGTGCGAACTAACAACGGTATTATGGTGAGTTATTATATACTTTGTTGCTGGCGAGGTAAGGTTTAATTTTGATTGATGAGAAATAAGAATGTTTTATTGCATTTATTCAAACTTATTGATATAAATTTAAATCTATGCAGTTCGAAACTAACAAACTTAAGAGAATTGTGACGTTACATTCCTACTAGATAAAAGAACTATTTTTTTAACCGTTCATAGGATTTTTTGTTGTATACCCACTTAGTCAATTCATAATAACATAACAAAGAAATGATATTCTAATAACACATATATAATTGTCAATACATATTTAGTTTTCTATGATCTACCTTTCTAACTTTACGAAATGAGTGTCCAAGCGAACAAGATAAAGAATATTATATTTCTGTCCCATTACTTCCAATCAAGTAAAAACTTACAAAAAGTCAAATACTGCGTGAGATTTGAACTCACGGCTCACTGATTCACGCATCGGTATGCACGCGCTTAACCGCTAGGTCATCTTTACACATGTTTTAACTTTGAAATTATGAACTACAATCAGTTGTTGACGACGCATGTTTATGTTCTTGGAAATAGAAGGACTTAAGTCAAACTAAACGCCAAGCTATTGCTTTGTGAGTTTGCTTATCGACTTTTGGTCGCGACTGTACAGTCAATCTTGTACCTACGTCCGGTCGGCTGCTGGCAACACCGACGAGTTCAGTGTGGCGGTAGGCTTGCACCAAGGGTCAGCTTTAAGTCCTTACATCTTCCTGTTAATTATGGACGCTCTGACAGCGGACATACAGGAAGAGGTACCCTGGTGCATGCTATTTGCCGACGACATCGTTCTTGTCGGTGAAGATGGACCTGAGATCCAGAGCAGATTAGAGAAATGGCAACGGAAACTGGAGAATGTCGGCTTGAAAATCAGCAGAACCAAGACCGAGTATATGTTCTGCGATTTCGACGGTCTCTCCAGTGCTGGAGCCATAGCGCTTGATGGCGCGCTTCTCCCGGTCTGCTCCGACTTCCGGTATCTTGGTTCACTTGTGCAAAGCGATGGCGAAGTAGACCGGACTGTTAAGCACAGAATTAACACTGGATGGATGAAATGACGGCAGGTCACGGGAACAATCTGCGACTCCCGCATTCCCCTTAAACTTAAGGGGAAGATTTATAAAACAATGGTTAGACCTGCTGTCTTGTATGGATCAGAATGTTGGGCCATAAAAAGAATGAATGAAAGGCAATTGCATGCAGCCGAGATGAGAATGCTAAGAGGGATGTGTGGTATTACGCGAATGGATAGAATAAGAAATGAGTATGTAAGAGGAAGTCTGAAAGTGACACCGGTGACTGAAAAGTTGTGTGGAAATCGGTTGTCATGGTATGGGCATGTGATGCGGAGGAATGAGGAAAATGTCGTCAGGAAAGTGTTGAGTATGAACGTGGAGGGCTATACGAGTAAGAGAAGACCAAAGAAACGATGGGTGGACTGTGTAAAAGATGATATGGCCAGAAAGGGAGTGACTACCGAGATGACGACTAATAGAGAAGTATGGAAGAAAAAGAAATGTTGCGCCGACCCCAAATAAATTGGGACAAGGGCAGGAGAATGATGATGCTCACTTTAAATAACGTATAATATTCATGATACGATTCGATGATTTTAACCGATTCGATTTGGTAATCAATATTTGGCAACACAGTTGTCACTTATGTCAAATACAAAAAAATATATAAGTCGTCATATTCGTCGTACTTATTTTCATTTTTTGGACGCACAACGTTCGTTCGTCTATAATTTCCGTTTGCTTATCTCAACTTAGAATCAATCATATCCTTAATAAATAGTTATTAAAGTACAATCCATCCACTTTATCTGAGTGAAATGTATTGTATGATTTATAAGGGTCTGCCTTGAGTTACATAAGTAGGAAGGTATATTTATGTATTATTTTTAGTGGTCCATTTTGAGGTTATGTATAAATCAATTTAATATTCCCAAGTCTTATGTATGTCTTACCATTACATATTTTGTTATACTCTATTGTAGCATTCAAATCCATATATTCATTCTATGAAACGGTAAGCCTGTATGTGATACTGAAAATACATGGGTTTCTGCCAATCTCCTTTGCGCGTGCCGAGCGCGGCTGTAAGGCGGGCACACGCGTTGAACCCGCACTCAGCACGCGTTCGGCACGCGTAAATTTCAAAGCGAGTTTAGACGCGAGTGCTGACGTCAGTGGCGCGCGCGTTGTGGGCGCGTGTTGTCTGAAGGCAGCCTTACTCTTCGTATGCTACTACTGCTGGGACACAGTCCTCCTCTCGATGAGAGGGAGTGAGCCGTAATCATCAACGTGGGCCCAGTGCAGGTTGCTAGATGTCACATGTCTTCGATTTTTTGGTGTTTCTGTAATTACCAGCTACGAAAGGTTAAATACTAACTGGCTAAATAAGTCTGCCTACCGTTCGGAGTTAACAGGGTTTATGTTACATTTATATTACGTTATTTTCCACCAGGTATTACTATCCCTAATGATGGTAAAGTCTCCCATAACGGACGCGGATCGTATACGTGGACTAGCATGCAGAGCTCTCGCCGGGCTAGCCAGATGCCCGACAGTGAGACAGATCATATCCAAACTGCCACTCTTCACCACATCGCAAATACAAGGTAAGGCTTTTTATGTATTTGAGAATATTAACAGGGTGTAAGTGTAAACACCGTTATCGTTTTAAGGGGTCATTGTATTCAACATTATGAATAACTTTTACTATGGGACCAAACTAGAAATCCCGAAAAAAAAAAAATGACGAGTTAAGCGAACATAAATGTGGGGAACAACTGATTTTTTTCGCGATTTCAAGTTTGGTACCGTAGCAAAAGTTGAGTCCGTCAGCTAACTGAGGGAAGCCCAGCGAGAGACGACCAGCGGCAGAGATGCCGTCTCGACGCTCCGCTCCTACGGATAGGGTGTGTGGCGATCGCCTCGGTGTCCTAAATCCTGTGGGAAGCCGCTACGTCCCCGTCAGGGGGTGTGGCGAGCGGGGCATCGCCCCCTCCCGCGGGAGCTATACAGTGACCCGTAAATATGGGCCCCTCATTGTGTTCGCCACTGGCGAATAGATGATTGGGCGTGCCACATTTACACACGCCCATGTGAGTGGTTTATGTTGTGTCTGTAGGCACGCCACGACGTTGATGTAACAACGCCGCTTTCTTCACCGTATTCTGGCGGTCCACCCCCACCAGGTGAGACCCTCATGTTCTATAAAAGTCAGAAGTCGACTAGCAATCTCACAAAACTATGGCATAGCAATATTAGTTGTACTTATGACCTTCTATAATAGCAACTTTGGCAGCCCGTATAGCGCAGGCGATAATGGTCATTGCGGTGTGAGTGGACTTCTAGACGTTGACTGTACATGAGGGAAATCCAGCGAGTGGCGACCAGCGGCAGAGATACGGACTCGACGTTCTTACAGATAGGGTGTTTGGTTCTCCCCGCCCCCGCTTTTAGAGCTAGCCAAGCCCGGGCCGAGATAAAGGACTGTGTCCTGAGTGTGTGAGCGGCATTATGTTGTGTAACATCGCCCGGTGTACTCAGTGCGCCGTCTTATAAAGGCCTTCCACAACTCGCCTGATTCCCTGAGTGTGGTGACGATGTCACTAAACGTTGCGTTCCGGTTTTCGTTATAATGTGCTCACGCCGACCTGTATGTGATAGTATTCTTAAGTTCTAGTATGCACAGTTTTATTTCAAACCTTTTCTTTCTCCAGTGTTAATGCGCGACCCAATACTCCAAGAGAAGCGACAAGAACACGTGATGTTCCAGAAGTATGCGCTAGAACTACTCGAGCGGGTGTCTGGCAAGAGCAAACATATGGGCGCCGAGTTCGAGACCTCGCTAGCTAATATACACAGGGTAAGTGGCACACCACCTCCACCACCACAAAAAAAATAATAATAATAATACAGGCATGGGACATAGTTCTTTCATAGTTCAGACATATATGTTTTTTTCTTCTTTAGTTAGAATCACACGTATTTCTGTTGAAAAGTTTACTTACCCCGAGTTATTAGGTCGGGGCGCTGATCTTCAGCAACTACCACAAATGTGGTAGTTGCTGAAGATCAGCGCCGTTGAAGATAGGTTCGTCCGACTTCATGGCATTTTGCTGAGCAACGACCCGTTCTTGCACACATGTGACGCACAGCTTAATTTCGTCGCCTTGGAGGGCAATAGAGCCAAGTTACAGAACTACACTTATGAGTTACAGACGTTTAATTATCTTAGAATATTTGACTCTTATTGAAACGACAATAAAGTTTATAGGCAAATTTGTAAAAAAACTTGCTTACAGTCATGATATCTGTTAGATTTATTGACTACTATAAACTATGGCTCTTTCTCAACACGTTATTGAATTATGCGAAAATTGTGGCTTAGCTCTATTGCCCTCCAAAGCGACGATTTGTTGTCAAGGCAATGTAATTTGTCTTTGGTCAATAGCCCTGACATCAAGCAATGGTCAAAATTGTCAACTTTATAGGCTGCTTGATTTGACTTTTGCCTGCTTGCATGTGTGTACTTTATGTCTTTTTTGTAATGTGCGTTTTGTTTGTTCAGAATAAACATTTTTTCTTTCTTCTTTTTTAGTTCTAGGTAACCAATTCACTATAGTCACCCAAACCCATAGCCCAATATATTTTGTTTCCACGTCCTGCACCAATCGGGGGTTGTCCTTAGGTGCACTTGCATAGTGCATACAGGGATAATAATAATTTGTTGGTGCCTCAATTCATTCAAAATGTCTAACGGGCCTCTGTGAGTTGGCTTCGGCCTCCCGTACGCCTTACAAATGTCCGGGATTACATAATTATAACCATAAAAATCATCAACATGAACTTGTTTCCTGCGATAGTAGATACTAGAAAACGCACCACTCAACTTAGATCCCAATACAAAACCATGTTATGTACAAGTGAATACAAAACAGCACTAGCAAGGAAAAGTATTTTAGGCATGGGTCCGGTTATATACAATAAAATTCCTGATAGCATCAAAAATGAAAATTTGCACAACTTTAAAAGGAAATTAAAAAGTTTTTTAATAGAAAAATGCTATTATTCAATCGCCGAATATTTGAATGACATGCTTTTATAAAATGTTTGACATTTCATAAGTAACAACTATTGATCTTCCTCAGTGACATTTAATCTTAATTTATGACATCATTCAATTTCTTTAACATTCTTTAAATAAGTAAGTGCTGACAATTTTCATTTTATTACGACAAAAACGGACATTCTTTATTTTATCTCACCAAATCGACAGTGCATTAAGAATTAATAGTCACACTAAATGTGACTATTAATTCTTAATGCGATAGATGATCTAATTTATTTGATTGTTTATTTATAATTCCTATATTAAATGCTTGTTTTAATTATATTGCATGTATTATGACTGTTGCAAGCCCTAGAGGCAAAACATAGCGCCCTCAATGTATTACCAAATATGAACTTATAATGTACCTATGTTTTACAATGAATACATGAATCTGAATCTAAGATTTCGGAAATCATGACATATTAGAACAAATCTAACTTATAGTGATGTATTGATGATTCTAATGGTTATATTACGAGTATGTATAAACATATTATTTGTTATCGTCGCGAATCATATTTTGATCAAGATACAACCTGACCCTGACCTGAAAATTGCGTAAAAACGCAAGAAAATTAGAATGTCGCGGGCTACCGTTGCGCATTCACCAGCATTTCTATCGTATACGCTTCTGCCTAACCCTCTTGTGTATATTTGTATTCACAGGCAAACGTAGTAGCTCAAACCCGTATTAACTACAACGAGCGACAGCTGCTGCAGCTGGTAGCCGCGCACCTGGCAGCTCGCGGTCTCACCGCCAGCGCAGCCACGTTGCAGCGCGAGGCCAAGCTGCCGGCGCCCGCGCTTCCCGCCCCCCCGCCTCCACCGCCGCCGCCCGTCTATACTCCTTCTACGCCTACTAGAGTGAGTTATGGACTTTTTATATGTATGTTTGCAGGGCCAACATGGCCAGAAATCGCACAAGACAGAAAGGTTTGGAAGGAAAAAGGGAGGTCAAAGAAAAAATGCAAAAAAATAATGTACTGGCGACACGCCCTTGTTTCGCACGTTTTAAGGCGCGGTTTTCCGGGCCTGCACGCGTAGGCATTTGAGACGCTACCTCCGCCTCTCCCAAGCGTGACGTTTTTATTTACGATGCCCCCGATCATTTCGCATGCCACAGTATAAAATATTTGCAGTTGATCAACTTCAACAACAATATTTTGCGACACTATTATGCTGTTCCAAGTACGTTGTGCTTACAATAAAATGTAATAATCGGTGTTTATTTGCAAATTTATTGTTTACAATTTTTTTTTTTTAACTTTTTTTACAATTTGAAAATTTTCGACAATATAAATTGGAAATAACTTTTTAATGAGGTGTTATATCTACTATGATTTAAAAATGAATACAATATGACAGCAGTCGAATTATTACATTACTTCACTGGGCTGAAACATCATCATCTGCCGAGCCTTTTCCCAACTATATTGGGGTTGGCTTACAGTCTAACCGGATGCAGCTGAATACCAGTATTTTATATGGAGCGACTGCCTATCTGACCTCCACAACCCAGTAATACTGGTAAGCAGACTTTCGAGCTTCTGACGACCCGTAACGACTGTCAGAGATACTTGAATGACACCCGGGACAAACGGCGTGCTTTCCGAGGCATGGAGGTGTCTTTGTAAAATAACTTCACTGGGCTGAACAGGAAACGAATATAACAGATAGTTACAGATTTAACCTTGAATTTAAATGACCCTGTTGTTCCTTTTAACACATGATTGCACTCACGATAACAAACAACTTTTACTGGATCGCGAAAAAAAAATCTGCTGTTTCCTACATTTTGACGAGTTATGCGAACATAAATGTATGGAACAGTTGTTTTTTTTTTTTTTGGAATTACGTTTTGGTCCCATAGTAAAAGTTGTTTGTTATCATGAGTACAATCATGTGTTAAAAGGAACAATAGGGTTTTTGTTACATATTGTATAAGAATAAACTATTTTAATCAACTTTAATTCACTTCACTTCAAAGTAAATAACTTAGTGGTTCAACATAAAAACTAGAATAGGGATGATGACTAAAGTTTTTTTTTATTTTTTATTAGTTTTTAAAATATATTGTACACGTATTTTTTCTTTTTCTATGCAATCAAAAGTTTACGGCGATATATTGAGTTGATGATGAGAGAAAATGTGGCATGACGTCACGCCTTGGTAGATTTTATACATAGAAGTGACGTAGCGAGCCCCCACTCCCGAACTTTAATGCGTGTTATCTAATTCATTTTTTTATTATTATGATAAAGGAAAAATTACGTGTCTAATTTGTTTTATTATCTGACTGACGGACTAAATAGAATTTCGTTTTTTTTTTACCCAGGCATCATCCCCATTGCCTTCATAGTTTTTTTTGTTATATTCCGCTCACTAGTTTCTGAGCGCGAGCCATATTACTTTCTCACATTAAAAAAATACGGCGACCCACGGATGTCCCTCAAGTTAATGGGGAAAATTACAAGTCCGTGATAAGGCCTATCGTACTGTATGGTTCGGAATGTTGGGCCGTGAAGAAGACGTATGAAATGAGGTGAGAATGTAGAGATGGATGTGTGTAGTGACGGTAATGGATAAAGTAAGAAATGAGTATATAAGGGGAAGTTTGAGAGTGGCGCCAGTGACAGATAAGTTGAAAGGAAATCGTTTGGCTCGGTATGGGCATGTGATGAGGAGGGAGGAAACGCATGTGACCAAAAGAGTGATGAATATAAAGTATTGATGGATGGAGAGGGAGAGGAAGGCCAAAGAAAAGATGGACTGATTATGTGAGGAATGATATGAAAGAGAAGGGAGTTAATGATAGCGTGACGGTTGACAGGGGAGAATGGAACATGGGACAAGGGCAGGAAGATGGTGATTCAAAAATACAGTCCAAGTGATTTTGACCTCTGTCTAAATCGAATCGAGAATAAATAATTGTAACAAATACATTGCTCGTTTTCCCACAGCCTCGCCTCTCAGTCTCCCGTGCAAACAGCAGTGGACCGCTTCACCGTGACAGTCTCGAACTGAATAACTCATATAATAGCACGCACATCGACGAGGCCAGTCCGTTGCCGCCGGTCATCAAACTTAGGTGAGCGATTACATTGATGGTTATGTAATACAATATTTGCGTTATTTAGCTTTCACATAATGAATTTTATTTCTATAGGAAGTAAGTAAAACTATAAAGTAGTATACCTGTTAGCAAGATGATAATGAAAAATTTACTTGAGCCCGTACCTATCACCGTTTCACTTTGAAATATTGGTGCGGATTCTCTTGTTCAGTAACTAAACTAAAATTAGAAAATAGCTATCTTTTACTAACAGGCAACGCGAAAAAAGGACGGCTATAGCTATGAACTAAGTTTAGAGATGTTAAACTAGTTTACACCTTGCGCTTAGCCGTGTTTTTAGTCGTTATGTTTTTACGTGTCGTCTAAATTTTTATGGAAATATTAGTTCAACTAAATTTGACAGCTCTAATTTACATCTGTCTCTTTCTTGGTTTTAGGGTTCCGTACCAAAATGGTAAAAAGGAACCCTTATGGTGCGACTCAGTCTATCTGTCTGTCTGTCACAGCTGGATATCTCAAGAATTGCTAATGCTATGAACTTGAATTTTGGAATGGTTTTAGATGACATTTGCCCAACTATTTAACAAATAAGAAAGAAATAAAAAAATATTTTTTTTTTGCAACAGGGACTGAAAGGGGGTCTTAAAAATTCGAAGTGGGGCTACTGGGGCATGTGGGGTGTCATATGAAAGAGCGCTGTTTGCACATTTTCAAACATTTTTTTTATTTTTTTAGGCCGAATAGTTTTCGACTTTTGATGATAAATGCAAAAAAAAGACTGTTCCCCCTCTATCTTCGAAGTTTGCTTAGAGAAAAATCTGAAATTATACTATGTGATAGAAGTTTATGTAAAGATTACAGGAAAAACAAAACGATGTCTCCAAATAGTGCACTTATTATTATTATTTTTTTTTTGATGGTATGGCACCCTCGGTGCGCTAATCCGACTCGCTCTTGGCCGGTTTTTTTAGAGAGAAATAGTTAAGCCATAGCCTGTGTTAAGTTTGTATCGGACCATTAACACTTATTTTGCACTTAGTATGTGAATCTAATACAAAATACATATAATTATCCTGTTTACTTGATGAGTACTTGGAAAATGCTTTAAAACAAAGAAATTTAATATTAAAATTACAGGAGATATCCTGCAAATCCAAATATGGAAATATATTGTATTTTGTATTAGTTAAATAACGCAAATATAGCCAGATTTAATTAAGGCTGCGTTCACACCAAATGTCTTGTCGCCCGCCGATTGTGAAAATGTATGGCGCTTTGGTGTGAACGCGGTCTAACGTAGCCCGCGTAATTCAAACTTTTTTTTACGTTTTTCGCCAATGGCAGATTTGTATTCTGTCGTATGTTGATCAGAGACATAATCATGGAAATCATCTAAAAAAAGCATCTAAGTTATAAATTTACTAGGACCGAAATCATGACTTTTCTAGCACCAGTATTGTGCTTGTTTATATAGGGTGACTGGTAATTAGTGACCGATACTTTAACACATGATTGTACTCATGGTAACAAACAACTTTTACTATGGGACCAAACCTGAATCGTGAAAAAAATCAGCTGTTCCCTACATTTATATTTGCATAACTCGTCAAAATGTAGGAAACAGCAGATTTTTTTTTTCGCGATTTCTGGTTTGGTCATAATTTGAATTTCGCGAACTCTGACGCTTCCCCCTTAAATATAAGTTTCGGGGCGTATCGTACGCCCCGAAATTGACGAAGAGTTATTTCTTTATCTGACAAAGATTGAAAAGAACATTGTTTTTGTTACACAAGCGACCCTCCCTGGCTCCGGTCGGATATGAGTTTAGTTGTTAAAAGGTATTTAACTAAATTATAAATTATTATTAATGTAGATACATTACCACAATTTTAATATTGGTTTGCATGTGATAAGACTAGAGACTGCAAGGGTGTACACACGTAGAACGCTGGTAACCGGCGCCGATAAGAGCTCCTTGTCAACGCTGGTCAGCGCAGGCAATTTGGCAAAAAGTATGAAAATGGCCTGCGCCGACCAGCGCTTGTCGGCACCGAGCGTGGTGGCATATCGGCGCCGGTTACCAGCGACTGTAAGACTTAATTTTGTAAAAAAAAAAAAAATAATAATATTGATGTGAATAAATAATTATACAAGGTAACGCCTATTCGAATGCATGATTGGTGCCATGCCTGTTGCGCTACATGTCGTGGGTTCGATTCCTGCACAGTATAAACATTTGAATCACCAAATAGATAGTTTGACTCTTTGCGCATGTGAGATTAGTGTGTGTACTGCAAATACAAGAGAATTTCTCTTGTATTTTCAGAGGCTGTAGTCTCGACATAGCGATCGTTTTACGAGCGAATTCGGACGCAAAGTCCTAGTGGGGTCCCAAGACGATCAAAATTGCATGCCAAACACGAATAAAATTACATGCTTGCCAAGCAATTTTGACCGTCTAAGTACCCCACTAGGACTTCTCGAACGAATTCGGTCGTAAAGCGATCGCTATCTATGTCGAGACTGCAGGCCCAGTTGTAGTATGTGTGGCATCGTTATGATTTTCATTACTCGGGCGTAAATATGACATACGAAGCTTTAGAAAGAGACTGTCATAGAGCTATGAGTGACAGAGACGACCCGACGCCTAGAAAAACAAGCTCTACATCTCCTGTTGCTGACCTCTCATTGTACGGAAATTCTATACAATGCGAGGTCAGCTTATACTGGAAATGAATAGCTTGATATGTAGCCGTGTGTACTACAAGGTGTAACTTACAATAACGCACAACCTCTTCAGGGGTCATTATACTCATCATTATGAACAACTTTTACAATAGGACCAAATCTGAAATCGTGAAAAAAAAATCATCTGTTCACTCCCCACATTTTTAAATTAATTTAAATTATATTTGCAAATATCAAAATCAAAAGTCATTTATTCAAACTAGGCTGAGAATCAGCACTTTTCGAACGTCAAAATTACATAAGATAGTCCCCCAAAACGCCCGCCCTTCACCACTTCCTAGTGCTTTAGCTGAGGAGAAGAAGTGGCGCAACAAACTCCCCAGCAGCACAGCTGTCTGTTCAGTTAAAAAAAAAAAGATTCTATACAATAGTAGGCAAAATAATTTAGGTACATTACGCTACACAAAACATTAAATTAAATTAAATTACTTGCCATAAGTCAGCTAGCACACGCCACTATACCAACACAAGAAAAATAGAAAACTATACTCAAGCAGAATTTAAAATATAAAACTGAAAAAGTAAATAGAACTTTATACCTAATTAAAAGCCCACCTATATACATAATACGAGTATGTTCTATATTATAGCAATACGACCAATTTAAGGAAACTGTCTGAGTTTCCTTAAATTGGTCAATTTCTTTGTAATGATGAGTACAATGACCCCTTAAGAGGTTGTGCATTATTTAAGTTACACCATGAATAGTTAGACCGCTATCGCTGTACCGTGCCTTAGGTAAGTGCGCGGCGACGGGAGGGCAGTGCAGGCCACCAATTTGTCAACGCTCACGGTGTCCCGCCCCACGCGGTACAGCGGTAGCGGTCAAACTATACTCAAAGCTAAACTTATCCTTAGACTCCATGTGCTATATTAATGTCCGGGTACTGACAGTAGCAAAATAGTGGGTTAACACGTTCTGTGCGGCCAACGCGCATGCGCGATTTTCGAACGTTCACCATGTGCTGGCGGCGCTTATGCGCGTCCATACAATTTATATAACTTCCTTCGAATGCGGCGCGCCGCACCTGTGGGTTTTTTGTGCATCTCTATTGTTCTTGGCGTAATTGTTTTATGACTCATAAAACTGGAAAATTTTCAAACACACATAAGCGTCTCGCCGCACTTGGGATAAGTTTGTAACGGCGCACATATGCGCCCAGCCGCACTGGGTAGAGTTTCTTCAACCGCGCATGCGCGCTCATAGCACCACACGAAGTATTTTTTGGGCGCGCATGAGCGTTTGCCGCACAGGGTTTAGTGTATCATAAAGCAGCACTTGGAGCAAATTCGCCAAATAATTCAGCAGTGAATGTGTTAATATCAATAATCACAGAATAAGAGTATTTGTTTAAGCGCAGGCCACTGGGAACGAAGCGAAACGAAGCACGAGTTCCTTTAGCTTTCTTCCGCGTCTTTCCTTACTCGATTAACCTTATTTCAATGACCCAAAACTCATTATTGAACGTGATAAAAATGTGCTCTTCTCTCTGAGCGTGTGCGAATGGACACTTAGCACACCTCCACCGAGAAACCGCGTGATAACATCATCACTTGAATTTAAAAATTGCGGATTCGCTGCGGAGGTGGGCTAACGCCCTAAAAGCTCCCTCAGCTGTTAATAAGCATGTTTATCCCTTCGTATGCCGAACGTAGATCTACGCGAGACACAATGGCTTTTTGTAATTGTTTCTGTAATACGAGTGGTTCCAGCAAAACAATTTCAAATTACTTATATTCATTATGTTGTTCCAGAAAAGTACAAAACCCACCCCTAGTAGTAACAACCCCGAGCTCGGAGCACAAACGCTCGCTACAGAAACAGCTGAGCGTGCCACCCGGCGAGCCCTCGTCGAGCACGCACCACGTCACTCTGCACACCATCATCACCGAATACCTCTACAACCAGCACTCGCTGTGCAAGAACCCTGTCGCTACTTGTCCGCAGTTTAATTTATTCGAGTAAGTATAGATTAAACTTAATATTTTAAACACGAAAGTGATTTGGTTTGTTACGATTTCACGATAAAACGGCTGAACGGATTTGGATGAAAGGAAATGTTCCAAAATGTATGGACCTTGGGCCAGGTACGTGTACACTATACATAAAAATAGGGAAATATATTTAAAACAGTTCTCAACTGTCCAATTACTTTAAAATGGCTTTGTTTGCTGGTAAACCACAATTAATTACACTTGAAATTGCAACACACAACAAAAACCGGTCATTGGGGTAAACTGTCATTTTGATTGATTAATGACGTTTGACATCTAGAAGTGACTGTTGTGACAGCTGACAATGATCTTTCTATGATCATTGGTCGATCTATGGTTGACTGTCATTGTTTTTATGCACAGAGTAACTAAATCTGTGAGACGCCATGTTGAAAGTAGATAAAAATAATTGATAAATATCAATTCCCTACCACAACAGTATACATTTAAATGAATTATCTATATTTTTCCCGAATTCTACGGATTTTTCTCGTTTTTTTGAGGTAGTGTACACAGACCTGGCCCATTTTGAAACATCTCCTTTAGTACACGGGTACACCATGACCTGGCATAGGACATAGGATACTTTTTATCCCGGTAGTACGTTCCCGTGGTATAATTTCCGACATCCACGTGGGCGAAGCCGCTGGCAAGGGCTAGTATCTACATAATTTAAAAGCTAATTCTTAAAATAATGATAATAATATGTAGAAGTATATAAAAAGGAAGGGGAAATAATCATAGGGCATCAAAAAATTCGTCCGCGTCTCTTGTCTACTGGAAGTGCCCAAAAGGCTGGCATCATTGCCACGTTGTATGGTAATTGTTGATTCTGTGGCCAAAAAATTGGCCCTCTGGTCACTTCAAGAGTCGACTGCTTGGGGATGTCTCGAAAAACTAATTGGGCACTCAGATCCCATAGGTCTATCAACCCCAAACGGCTCGAACATATAAGACCCAATAAGGTGGCAGTATTTGCGCCGTTTGAGGTTTTCCGCACCTGCAGCAGCCGTCCCAGCACAGCCCGCCGTGCTAGGGAGATGGGATGGCGCAAGGGTGCATGCCATACCAAAAGCCTACCCACCTACCGTGTTTGCATACTTCGGTTCACACCGCGAACTATGAACCGAAGTAGGAAAAGACGCGGTAGCTACATGAGCAAATATGTTATATTAGATTGGGGAAAAAGTCTTTTCGCATTATAGTATGTATGAACTTCTAATAAAATCTCTTTGGCTATACTATTTGTATCTGGCTGGTTTGGGTATCATTGAAAGTTTAAATTTTAAAGAACATAATTCCAAATTCAAATTAGGAAAATGTGTGATTTTAATTTGTTTTTCGTACCGTCAAGATGAGTGAATCTAGTGAAGAAATTTGATACATTTTAAAATTTTACTACAAAAAAGGTAAAAATGCAACGCAAGCCGCGAAAAAAATTTGCGATGTTTATGGACCTAGTGTAGTGTCTGTGAGAGAAGCACAAATTTGGTTTAAGCGTTTTCAATCCGGAAATTTTGATGTCAAAGATGCACGTCGCTCTGGTCGCCCTATTACGGATAAAATGGATGCCATTTTTGAAAAAGTGGAGCAAGATCGGCATATCAGTAGTTACGACGTAGCTGAAGAACTGGAAATTGACCACAAAACAGTTTTGGCGCATTTGAAATAAACTGGGTACACAAAAAATCTCGACATTTGGGTACCTCACGAGCTTTCTGAAAGAAACCTAATGAACCGTGTACTCATTTGTGATTCTTTATTACGACGTAATGAAACCGAACCATTTTTGAAGAAGCTGATAACTGGTGATGAAAAGTGGATCACGTATGACAAGAACGTGCGAAAAAGGTCGTGGTCAAAGGCCGGTCAGGCTTCACAGACTGTGGCGAAACCCGGGTTAACTCGCAACAAGGTGATGCTGTACGTGTGGTGGGATTGGAAGGGCATTATTCATTATGAGCTGTTACCACCAGGCAGGACCATCGATTCTGAACTCTACTGCGAACAACTGATGAGATTAAAGCAAGAAGTTGAGAGAAAGCGACCGGAATTAATCAACAGAATGGGTGTGGTTTTTCATCATGATAACGCTATACCTCACACATCTTTAGCCACTCAGCAAAAATTAAGAGAGTTTGGCTGGGAGGTGTTAATGCATCCGCCGTATAGTCCTGACCTTACACCTTCAGATTTCCACCTGTTTCGGTCTCTTCAGAATTCTTTAGGCAGTGTCAGGTTAACATCACGAGAGGACTGCCAAAACCACTTGTCGCGGTATTTTGCCCAGAAGTCCCAAAATTTCTATAGCAATGGGATCATGTCCCTACCTACAAGATGGCAAAAAGTTATCGAACAAAATGGTACCTACATACTTTAGTTAAATGTAAATAAACTATATTAAAAAAAGGTTTTGAATTTTCTTAAAAAATGCGAAGAAACTTTTTCCCCAACCTATTATGTTTGAAATATTTGTTTCAGACGTTACAAGAATGATTTAGATTTCAAATCAATGTTATCATCCACAGGCCGCACAAATGCCCCGAGCCCCGCATAGGCGGCGGGGCGCTCTACTCCGGCAGCTGCGAGGGTAACGTGTGCGCGCGCACCGCGCGTCGCGAGCTCGGCCTGGCGACGCACACGCGGCAAGACGCGCGCCTCGCGCACGCGCACTTCTCGCCCGTACGCACGCTCCGGCTGCAGGACGACGACGCTTACTTCACGCACACCATATTCCATGTGAGTGTCTCTAGTATTAGCTAACGAGGGCTGGCAACGCCGCACACGCTGAGGCTACAAGACGATGATTTAAGAAAGACTTGGGCTATGTCTGTTCTTTTATCTTTCAATTTTATATTCGTCAAAGGAGATGTTCCAAAATGTATAGACCTTGGGCCATACGTGTACACTATACATAAAAATAGCGAAATACATTTAAAACAGTTCTCAACTGACCAATTACTTTAAAATGGCTTTGTTTGCTGGTAAACTACAGTTAATTACACTTGAAATTGCAACACACAACAAAAATCCGACAAGGCGGTAGTAAGCTGTCATTTCGATTAATTAATGACGTTTGACATGTTTAATACTCAAGAAGTGGACTGAAGTGACACTGTTGTGACAGCTGACATTCCTCTTTCTATGGTCAATGGTCAATCTATGGTTTACTGTCATTGTTTTTATGCACAAAGTAACTAAATCGGTGAGACGCCATGTTGAAAGTCGAGAAACATTTAAATGAATTATCTGTATTTTTCCCGAATTCTACGGATTTTTCTCTTCTATTTGACGTAGTGTACACAGACCTGGCCCATTTTGAAACAACTCCTTTGTTTGCCAGATTGTTGGTACTTGTCACTTCGTATTTTAGAACCGATTTGGATGAAACTTGGTATGCAGGTTTTCGACTTTATAGAACTTTTTTGCGTCGGGGATTTATGATTGGATTAGTTCCTTCAAAAAAGGGCAAAAAGGGGGCTACTGGATATCTTCGCTTTATGAGATCCGATTTCCATGGTGCTTTTTTATTTCAAAGACCAACTTGTAGTTACTACAAGTTGTCGGTCTGCTCCGACTTCCGGTATCTCGGTTCACTTGTGCAAAGCAATGGCGAAGTAGATCAGACTGTTAAGCACAGACTTAACACTGGATGGATGAAATGGCGGCAGGCCACGGAAACAATCTCCGACTCCCGCATCCCCCTTAAACTCAAGGGGAAGATTTATACAATATAACAATGGTTAGACCTGCTGTCTTGTATGGATCAGAATGTTGGGCCACAAAAAGAATGAATGAAAGGCAATTGCATGCAGCTGAGATGAGAATGCTAAGAGGGATGTGTGGTATTACGCGAATGGATAGAATAAGAGATGAGTATGTAAGAGGAAATGTGAAAGTGTGAAAAGTTGTCTGGAAATCGGTTGTCATAGTATGGGCATATGATGCGGAGGAATGAGGCAAATGTCGTCAGGAAAGTGTTGAGTATGAATGTGGTTGGCTATAACTTTGTATGTATGAGTCTGGAACTACCAGTCGGATTTGAAAAATTATTTTTGCATTTGATGTTCGTGCCAATCCGTGAGGAAGGTTGTAGGCTATTTAACATCACGCTATGACCCTTAGGAGTCGAGCAAAAGGAAGAAAAGCCGTAAATGAAGTAATAATAGTACAGACGGGCGATGCGATGCGACGCGGTGGGTCGGGGGCACAAGTAATTTCACGCGGACGAAGTCCCGAGCAGAAGCTAGTTTTTGATAAATCACAATTTAAAGCCGAAGAATTCTCATTGGATTGGGACTTCTCCTTTATCATTGAAATCGAGAGCAGATAAATTTAAATGCATCCTTTGTGTATTCTAGCTATAACTAAAATATGTACGTTTGTCCAACAGCCAACGCAACAACAGCTGTTAGCAGCGACATCTTCCGGCGACATTAGGATATTCAACCTGTTCAGCGGAGTAGAAGAGAACTCGTACCAAGTGCACGAGTCTTATATCTATCACATGCAGGTAAATATTATTGTGTGGGAGGGCTTGTGAGTAAAAAAATAATTTATTCCGAAAACTGAAAAAACAATCCCCTTATTTCGTAGGTCTGAATAATGCCAATGACTCATATTATATTTCATGCAACAGTTATTAATGGAGGAGCTTGTGGCTAAGTAATAACCGTGACCATCTTTACATACCGAGACTCCTCCGTGCCTCGGAAAGCACGTTGAGCCGTTGGTCCCGCCTGTCATTCGTGGATCTATGACAGTCGTTACGGGTCGTCAGAAGCCCGAAAGTCTGACAACCAGTCTTACCAAGGAGTATCGTATTACACTCAGTAACTGGGTTGTGGAGGTCAGATAGGCAGTTACTCCATGTAAAATACTGGTATTCAGCTGCATCCGGTTAGACTGGAAGCCGACCCCAACATATTTGGGAAAAGGCTAGGCAGATTGAGTTATTAATGGCTCAAAGAAGCCGAGGATCAAATGATCTATTCTATGCTACATTATAATTACTAATACTACATACTAAAGAATAGAGGTAAAAGTGAGTTTGTATGTAGAGGGTAATAAAGAGGAGCTCGTGGCTAAGTTAAGCTACGCTTGCCGAGGTTGGTCCGTAGATGGGTGAGTACGTTAAGCCGTTGGTCCCGGCTGTCATTCGTGGATGATTGACAGTCGTTACGGGTTGTCAGAATCTCGAAAGTCTGACAACCAGTCTTACCAAGGGGTATCGTATTACACAGTAACTGGGTTGTGGAGGTCAGATTGACAGACCAGTTGGCGTGGTTGGTTAAGATACCGCCTATCATGCCACAGGTCGTGGGTTCGATTCCCATCCAGGACAAACATTTGTGTGCATGAACATGTCTGTTTGTTCTGAGTCTGGGTGTAAATATCTATATAAGTATGTATTTACAAAAAAAAGTAGTAGATATATGTAGTATATCAGTTATCTGGTTTCCATAGTACAAGCTCTGCTTAGTTTGGGATCAGATGACCGTGTGTGAAATGTCCCAGGATATTATTATTATTATATTATTATTATACTTGGCAGATAGTGATGATACAGGTAAATTTATGATTAAATAAATACAACATTACGGCTGTATTCCTCTGTGTGGCAGGCAGAGGTTACAGTTAACCCGTAATTTATTTGTTGTGAGGAGGAGACAACTCTTTTGCCATTGCCTGGGCAGAAATATTGACTCAGGGCTGTACTGATTATATACGAAATATTTGATAATTCGTGTTTGCACAGTCGACGATAATCTCTCCTCCCATACTACTTATCCGAAACTTATCTGATAGAAATACAAGTCATAATCATCATTCTCCTGCTAACACTCCCAATGTAATTTGTATTCAGGCAAGCAGAGACGGGTTACTACTCCTAGCGTCGGCGACGACACCGTGGCGACCTCTATCGGCGTTGTGGAATATGAAAGAGTTTGAATTATTGTAAGTATACCCATTGAGATAGGAATACGTTGTTCCCGAACGCGTACAACCCTAATCTCTTCAAAGTGAGAGTGAACAGGCTTCTTCTGGGTAAGCTCACTACATCGTCGACTTTGTCTTTGTCACCTCTGACCAAACCCATCTCAAATAAAAAATATAAAAAAACTTTTTAGCAAAAAATAAAACCGACTTCCAAAACAAAACACTACAAAGTGAAAAATAACTTTAATTTCGGTAGTCGGTGTCTTTGGTTTTGTATTTTCGTTCTTTGCCACCGACTTCCGAAATTAAAGTTGTTTTTCACTTTGTAGTGTTTTGTTTTGGAAGTCGGGTTTTATTTTTTGCTAAAAAGTTTTTATTTTTCACTTTTTAGTTGTGGAACCTACCCCACACAAATTCGAATACATAATTGAGCACAATAATTGTAGATATAGCCATGTAAATAACAGTGATAGGAAGTTATTAAAACATCATCACATCATCCACATAAAATAAGTGGGAAATATACGCATTATTGAAGCTAACTCAAAAACTCCCCCCGCAAAGTTAATAAAATTTATATGGGACCATCTCGGAAGTATACCCTTTCAAACAAAAAAAGAATTTTCCAAATCGGTCCATCCGTCTTTGAGTAATCGCGTAACAAACATACGAAAAAAAATACAGACGAATTGAGAACCTCCTCCTTTTGGAAGTCGGTTAAAAAAAAACCATGGAGATGACATATTCTACTATAGGAAGAATAGTTCTACAAATGTCTGTCATATCGACACAGACATGTCAAAAAGCGTTTTGTTTCTTTTTAACTAATCTAGAGTTGCGTATGAAAAGATAGACATCTAAATGTTTGTAAAGGACTAAATTTCAAAACACTCTTGTGTGACGTCAAAATCATGTTTACGCGTGACCGGTCGGCCACGTTCACTGCCGAGTTTTATGGTAGATAATTGGTAGATGTGCTGTCAAACCTCTTGCACTCGCAGTTACAACCCTCGTAAGGGGCCAAGTAAACTTTGTAGGTCTGCACGCTAAGGAGATGTTTCAAAATGGGCCAGGTCTGTGTACACTACCTCAAAAAAAAAAAAAAAGAGAAAAATCCTTAGAATTCGGGAAAAAACAGATATTCATTTAAATGTATACTGTTGTGGTAGGGAATTGATATTTATTAATTATTTTTATCGACTTTCAACATGGCGTCTTAACGATTTAGTTACTCTGTGCATAAAAACAATGACAGTAAACCATAGATCGACCATTGATCATAGAAAGTGGACTGTCAGCTGTCACAACAGTGTCGATTCAGTCCTCTTCTTGAGTATTAAACATGTCAAACGTCATTAATCAATCAAAATGACAGCATACCCCTATGACGGGATTTTGTTGTGTGTTGCAATTTCAACTGTAATTAACTGTAGTTTACCAGTAAACAAAGCCATTTTAAAGTAATTGGACAGTTGAGAACTGTTTAAATATTATTTTTATGTATAGTGTACACGTACCTGGCCCAAGGCCCATACATTTGAGAACATCTCCTTTATAGGTATGGCAAGCCCATAGGTTTATATGTCAGTGGTTCCACTATTGAATTGCTGTTACTTGGTTATTTGAATACTTCAACCGGAAATTCTAATTTTTAAATCACCTTAAGATGTTTTTCATTTAATAATTGAGGTTAATTTTACCTCAACTTTCGTCGATGTTTTTCAATTGCAATGTGACAGCTCTTTCTTTAAAAAAAAAATTGCTTACTGGGCCTGCTCTTGACTTCGATCACGCTTGATAGAAAGCGATGGATGAGGTCTGTGATGGAACGAGCGTGCCCAGAAGATGCCTGTCTACTCTTGTTTTGAAGGCAGACAGATTGTATGTGGAAGGGAACACATACTCTCCCAGAGAGACACACACTTTGGGCTGTGCGCATAAAGCGCTGAGTACAACTGATTGGGATATGAAATATGAACCAAGTGCGGATGGGTACCCTGCAGTGCGTCTGGTAGTCCGGTAGTAAAAGGGCGATGGTGGGATTAGGTCGAGGAGCTCCTGCGCACATTCTCCGAAGTACACGCCGTTGAGCCATGTTGTGAAGCCTTGCCACCACCGTGAGATGAATGTGTTACTAATTCCCTTTAGCGACGGATTGTTTACACTTTCTTCAGATTCTTTGGGAACAGAGGATTCTATAGGACATGTCGGTGGCAGCTGTTTATATAGGGTGATTGGTAATTGGTGACCGATACTTATTATATACATGATTGTACTCATGATAACAAACAACTTTTACTATGGGACCAAACCTGATTTTGCGAAAAAAAAAATCTGCTGTTCCCTACGTTTTGACGAGTTATCCGAACATAAATCAACATTTATTGCTATTCCTTACTGAACAGCTGAGCTCGTTGAGTGGCTGTTATTACTTAGCCACGAGCTCAGAGGAGCTCGTGGCTAAGTAATAACAGCCGCACGGGTCAATTCATTAGGTTAAGCTACGCTTGCCGGGGTTGGTCTGTGGATGGGTGACCATCTTTACATACCGAGACTCCTCCGTGCCTCGGAAAGCACGTTAAGCCGTTGGTCCCGGCTGTCATTCGTGGATCTTTGAAAGTCGTTACGGGTCGTCAGAAGCCCGAAAGTCTGACAACCAGTCTTACCAAGGGGTATCGTATTACCCAGTAACTGCGTTGTGGAGGTCAGATAGGCAGTCGCTCCATGTAAAATACTGGTATTCAGCTGCATCCGGTTAGACTGGAAGCCGACCCCAACATAGTTGGGAAAAGCCTAGGCATACCGCTGAACCGCCCGGGGCGGGTCGCCATGAGCGTTGACGAATAAGCCGCCTGCACTGCCCTGCCATCTCGCCGCGCACACTTAATATGCGGTACAGCGGTAGCGGCCAAACTATATAAGATGATGATAACTGAACAGCTGATTTTTTTTTCGCGATTTCATGTTTGGTCCCAGACAGTAAAAATTGTTTGTCATGAGTACAATCATGTGTTGAAGTATCGATCACTAATTTTACCAGTCACCCTATATAATTTGCAAATAAATAATCTATTATTTCTTTCCTTTCCAGATTTCAACTAGACAACGAAGAGTACGTAGAATTTTCAAAGATGTCTGACGAAAGAATAATAGGCACAAAAGGGGAGACAGCCACAATATTCGACACCCGCACAGGCAGAGAACTGATGACCCTGACGCCTGCTATTAGCAACCAATACGCTAAGAATAGAGCAACTTTCAACCCGACTGATGAATTGGTGTTGTCAGGCATGTACAGCTTTTCACGAGCCTAAATAATAATAGCTGGACGGGTTAATCGAAGGTCAAGCTACGCTTGCCGAGGTCGGTCCGTGGATAGGTGACCATATCGAGACCACTCCGTGCCCCGAAAAGCGTGTTAAGGTGGATGCGCTGTGGTAGCCCGCGAAATTCAAATTTTCTTGCGTTTATTGCAATTTGTACGTCATTGTCAGGTTATATCTTGATCAAAATATGATTCGCGACTACAGCAAAAATGTATTAAATCGTGTCATATTAGAACAAATTTAACTTGGAGAGATGTATTGATGATTCTTATAGTTCTAATTATGTGAATACATATTTGTTATCGTCGCGAATCATATTTTGATCGAGATACAACCTGACACTAACCTGCAAATTGAAAAAAAAAACGTAAGAAAATTTTAATTTCGCGGGCTACCTTTTCTCATTCACCATAAACTTCAAGGTCCGGCTGTCATTCGTAGATCTTTGACAGTCGTTACAGGTAGTCGCAAGCCTGAGAGTCTGACAACCAGTCCTACCAAGGGGTATCGTATTACCTAGTAACTGGGTTGTGGAGGTCAGATAGGCAGTCGCTCCATGTAAAATACGGGTATTCAGCTGCATCCGGTTAGACAGGAAGCCGATCCCAACATAGTTGGGCAAAGGCTAGGCATACCGCTGAACCGCGCGGGGCGGGTCGCCGTGAGCGTTAACGAATAAGCCGCCTGCACTGCCCTGCCATCTCGCCGCGCACACTTAAGATGCGGTACAGCGGTGCGCCCAAACTATATATAATATCTTAAAATAAATATAATTATTTTTCTTTGTTATAGACGGCGTGTTATGGGACGTGAATACAGGGAAAGAAATCCACAAGTTTGACAAACTTAATCAGACGCACAGTGGAGTGTTCCATCCCAATGGTTTAGAGGTAAATAGCACTGTATTTTTCTTTACTTATCTGAAGAGTTTGTTTGAACGCGCTAATCTCTGGAACTAGCAGTCGGATTTGAAAATTTATTTTTGATTTTTATTTTTGCATTTGATAGCCCAATTCTAGCGGAAAGCTATTAACGTCACACTAGGAGTTGAGCTAAAATAAAAAAAGTCAGAAAGAACGCTAAGCGAAAACGATGTAATTACGCGTGCAGGCGATGCGATGCTATGCGACGGGGTGGGTCGAGGAGATAAGAAATTTCACGCAGACGAAGTCGTGGGCAGAATCGAGTAATATTAAAAACTAAAATAAAATTAAATTCTAAAATCAGACACTATATGACTGATCCGCTTTCCAATGAAACTGAAGCTTAATAAAGCTATGGTTTTCTAGAAGAGCGGTCGCCGCCACATAATGTCTGTAATTTACCGACGAATGACGTCACTGAAACGTTATTTAAGAAAGTAAGTCGGGTGTGTTTTCCCAGGGAGCGTTTTTGACACCGTAAAGTAGTACCCCCCGCCTGCCTAAAGATTTAAATCCTTAGATTTGTCCTCACTGTACTTAGTCACTCGAAAAAGTGTCCGTGCGGAGAATATTGAGCTATCACATTACTAAGTGAAAGCACTGCGTCATTGCGCGACAGAGGTGTCAAAACGAAACAGAAACACGACTATGTTTTGACGCGGTAGGGTGAATCTAACGATTTAAATCTTTGCCGCTGTCGTCATTTTCACGACGACGTTATGTGGCGGCCACCGCTCTTCTAGGAATCCGTGGTTTAAGTTAGCAATCAAGTTTCCCTGCAGTCAGCTGCAGCGAGGTGTGAATTTTTGTAAGAGAGATGCCGAAGCAAAGCCGGTCTTAACACGTTATGTGCGGCCAACGCGCATGCGCGATTTTCGAACATTCACCATGTACTGGCGGCGCTTATGCGCGTCCATACAATTTATATAACTTCCTTCGAGTGCGGCGCGCCGCACCTGTGGGTTTTTTGTACATCTCTATTGTTATTGGCGTAATTGTTTTATGACTCATAAAACTCGAAAATTTTCAAACACACATAAGCGTCTCGCCGCACTTGGGACAAGTTTGTAACGCCGCACTGATAAGCCCAGCCGCACTGGGTAGACTTTCTTCAACCGTGCATGCGCGATCATAGCACCACACGAAATATTTTTTGGGCGCGCATGAGCGTTTGCCGCACAGGGTTTAGTGTATCATAAAGCAGCATTTGGAACAAATTCGCAAATAATTCAGCAGTTAATGTGTTAACTTACTTACTTATCAATAAAGTAAAAATGAATTTACTAACTTAAAAATAAAAGTGTTTTCTTTACTTCATTTAACACCATCTATCGTCAAATAGCAGAACCAAAAAGACGTTATCACTACACAAAATGTTTAATGTTTTAGAGTAATAAAGTCAACTAAATTAGGGACTATCATTCTAAAATTATTATAGGAACATAAAGAATCGAATACAATACAGACGAACAAGTGAAAACTAAATAGAATATGCTATAGTCCTCCATATCGTTTTCGCTGACGCATTTTTTTCTATATCTGTCTCTATCGTAACCCGTTGTACAGCGGCTTGCTCTCGTCCATATCAAGTGGTGCCACGTGACCTAAAGTTACGTCATAACGGGATCGCTATTGTATGAATTTTTAGTTTCCGATTAAGACGTTTTGGCGCCGGGTTCCTTCAGAACATTTTTTTGTTGTTGTTGTTGTAATTCAAACGATACGAGTTGCTGATCCGAACCTCCGAAGGGACGCCGGTAGGAATCGTGTTATAAGGTGCTTTCGCCACTGGTAGTCAGACAGTTTTTTTTTTTTTTTTCTGGGCATTGAAGTTTTGCAATCGGATCTATATTTCCAGACATAACCAATTACAAACATACAATTGACATTTATAATATTGTTACTAACTACCCGCCCTTGCTTCGCACGGGTGCCATCTACTGCTGTGACGACTTGTGCGTTATGTTGCCATCCTTTTCTTTTGTTTTATAAATGTCTTTTTGATTGCAGGTAATATCAAATACTGAAGTTTGGGATCTTAGAACATTTCATCTATTAAGAACAGTGCCTACGTTAGATAAATCTGAGGTAAGAATAAGTTTCATATTATTTATAGCTTTTAAAATACGATTAAATGATTTTGAAGAGTATCCATACATAGTATCAAATTGATAATCGCAAATATTTCTCGCCCAAAGCTCATACCAGCCTTTGTAAATAAATTAAAAAAAAAAAGCTCGGAGGACTCACGTCATGAACAAAGATCCTTCTCACGTATGATAATGGTCAAAGGCCGGTCAGGCTTCACAGACTGTGGAACAAATACAAAGTTTTTGCAACCGCCATATTGTCCTCACTATCAGCTTTAGCACCCTCAAAAACCACGAAAACGATACCCATGACGAAAAATTTGAAAATCGTGAAAAAAAAATCAGCTGTTCAGTATATTTATGTTAGCATAATTCGTCAAAATATACTGCACAGCTGATTTCTTTTTTTCGCGATTTCAGGTTTGGACCCATAGTAAAAGTTGTTCATAATGATGAGTACAATGACCCCTTAAGAGGTTGTTGGTCTTTTACCAATAACCCTGTATACATAAACTTACGCATTGTTCCCATGGAGGTCGGCAGAAACACCAGAATAACAATTGCCTTATCCTTATTATTCAAAAGGGACATTTACTTACTTTTGACATAAGCACGCCTATGAAGCTCCTTATTTATTGACAGGCAACCATAGACGAAGAAAATGCAATACTTCATGGACGCTAAAGTAAAATAAATGGCTGGAAAAATTATATCTGTTATCCATATATAACATTCTTTTCTAGGTATTATTCAACCCAACATGCACAGCGCTATACGCGGTATGTTCAGACCAAGATTCGGAAGAGAGGAACCAGTTCGATACGAGTTTCAAGACATTAGATCCATACGACTACTCTAGCATAGGTAAGTGGGAGTTTGTCTCAAGTATCGGTACGAAATAACTATAGGAGAATAAATCGTTTCGTGGTAAAAATATTAGAGAGTCATCAGGGTTGTAGCTAAAGTGGTAAAAACCCCCTATACATTTTTAAAGTTTTGTAAGACCCGATAGAATAATAGGGAATTTTTATTGAATAGTTTAAATCGCCATTAATAGTAAAAGAATATTTAACTCTAAAAAAGCAATTGAGTACTTTAAAAAGTTAATAATAGCCAACCGACACGCCCTCCATTTTGGCGCGTTCCGTGACGTCATAGTCTATGACTGTTGAGCACAGCACACGAAACCTACAACTGAACAACCTGCATGCTGTGCTGTGGGGGTTAGACTCTGATAGGCGGGTGTTATCGTCGTCTTTAGCGAATTAAGCCAGTGCAATTGATCCCCACAATTATAATGTAACACTAATTAATACAATAATACAGACACGCGACTATACAGGGCTCCGTTGAGCATGTCACTTGATGGGTAGATACTTTTGACTAACTTGCTCGGTACATTTTTGGAACTAACTCACAAATCTTTTTTTTTTTTTTTTTATGAATGGCATCTCGTAGTTGACCTAGAGAGGTCGAGACTACTTAACCGGACTATCCTGTGGCTGCCTTAAGAAAAACTCAAAGCCTCCAGCCAGGGGCAAAAACTTACAGACTAAGCGACTACACGCTAAGGGCTCCCCCTGTGGGGAACGGGCCTCGGCTTAGGGCGTCGCTGGGGGGAGGACAGCAAGATGGGACAGGCTGGATCAGATTTGAATTATTATTATCAGGGGAGTTTAAAGCTACAGGCTCAGCTACGCCACCAGCTGGCACATCATACCCGAGCAAGGGACGGGGGGGAGGACCATTATTACGGGGTCGTCGCGAGGGACCTCGGCGGCGAGGTCGGAATGTCGATTTGTTTTTGTTCCTACGGTCCCTACTGCTCTCCTGGAGAAGAGTTATGGGGTCGTCGGGATCTGAGAGGACAAGCCTGGGGCGGCGGACCTTACTAATGCGAGAGGGGACATAGCTAGCCGCCTCGACAACCAGAGGGTTGCGATGGTTGGTGGCTGAGTCAAAGAAACGCTTGGAATTGCGTTTCAAGAACTGGGAGATGGTGGGAATGTCGAGATCGACATGGAGGATTTCGTTCCGAACGAACCAAGGGGCTCCCGTTGCCTTTCGGAGGAAACGGTTTTGGAGGGCCTGCATCCTATGTATGAGGTGAGGTTTTGCGTGCGCAAACACTGAACCCGCATAGGTCATGATGGGGCGAATGCACGCTGTATAAATGCGCAATTTGCACCTAAGTGACAATTTGCTACGTGCATTCAGAACGGAGTGGAGCCTACCGAGAGCGAAAGCGGCGCGCGAACGCACCTGCTTTATGTGCTCAGCGAAGGAGAGGTGGTGGTCGAGGGTCACACCGAGGTATTTGGCTCGCGTCTCCCAAGGGATCGGCTTGCCGAACATGGTGATCGGTCGGGGGGGGAGTCGAGTGCGACGCGGTCTCAGAAAGAGAACCGCTTGACTCTTGTCGGGATTGACCTCGATTCTCCACTTCCTAAACCAGGCGCCGAGATTATCGACTGCGGTTTGGAGAGTGCGAGATATCGGGTGTTGGTCCCTGCCCGAGTAGTAAATGGCCGTGTCGTCTGCGAACAGAGCTAACTGCGCCTTTTTACTTTTCGGGATATCGCTGGTGAACAGCGTGAAAATGAGGGGAGCGAGCACAGAGCCCTGAGGGACTCCTGCACGGATGGGATGGGGGGAGGATAGCGCTCCTTCTATGCGATAGCGAAAGGTACGATTCGACAAAAAGTCTCGTAAGATGAGTACGAGACGATCCGGCACGCCAAGTTGGTAGAGCTTATATAATAAGCCGTTGTGCCAGACTTTGTCGAACGCTTTCGCTATATCAAAGAAGACAGCGCCCGTCATCAAACCACGTTGGAAGCCAACGCTTATGTGTTCGATGATGCGGTGGACCTGATGAACGCAGGAATGCTGCGTTCGGAAACCAAACTGCTCGTTAGGGATCAGACCCTTTGTCTCGGCATAGTCTCTGAGTCGCTTATAAATAAGCCTCTCATAGATTTTGCCGAGCACATTGAGCAGACTGATGGGGCGGTAGCTAGAGGGCTCAGCCTTGGGCTTACCGGGCTTGGGGATGCCAATTACAGTGGCCTCTTTCCATGCTTGAGGAAAGATGTTGTTAGCCATGGCACCATTGAAGATGGTGACCATGAGCATTATAAGGTGGGCGGGGAAGAGTTGGATCACCCTATTGGTAATTCCATCTGAGCCGGGGGCTTTACGGGGTTTAAGACCCTTGATTATGTCCTGCACCTCGTCTGGAGTGACGGGGGGCAGGGGACAATCAGGGTCTTCAACGGGAGGGAGGGAGGCTCTACGTTCGACTTCCGCGTCGACCTCAGAGAGGTGAGCTTGGTCTACTGGTTGGGAGCTGGGTGAGCACTGAGTCTCAAGACTGTCGGCTAGGCATTCAGCCTTGTCGACATCATCGAAAGCGATGGTCTTGTCAGGGCGGATAAGGGGGGGCATAGAGGCAGTCTCTTGGGATCTGAGCTTCCTCTGGAGTTGCCAGAAGGCTAGGTGGGTAGGCTCTAGGTCGCTCAGCATCTTATCCCAGCCAGTGTTACGCAGCTCCTCTATGCGTTTCTTTACAGATCTCTGTAAAGAGCGCATATGGGCTTTGTTCGCTTGGCAGGGAAAGCTGCTGTAGGCACGGACAGCCGCGTTCTTCTCATTCAGCAGCTCACGCACATCGTCCGGCAACTTCCAGCGATGGTCTTCCATCGCTGGAATTTCCCTTGAACAATCGTCCAGGACAGATTGTACGTGTTCTGTGAATGAGTCGATCGCGGCCGTCGTGTCAGCGATAGAGTCAAAGTGGTCGGGGATGGAGTCTAAGTGGGGGGACGTGGTGGATTTCAGACATTCGCTTACTTTCCTCCAGTCGGTCACTTTTTGAGTGAGAGGGGGTTGGCTGGGGTCACGGAGACCTATGCGGGGTGCCAGGTTTACAACGACTGGTCGGTGGTCAGAGGTCAGTTCATGTATCGCCTCTACAGAATCCAACCGTAGGTTGACATTCTTTAGAAGCGCCACATCAAGTACGTCAGGGGCGTGGTCAGGGTTGTGGGGAAAGTGAGTAGGAGTCATCGGGGCGATGACATCGAAACTCAGGAGGGAGCAGAGGTTGAACAGAAGTCTACCTCTGCGAGAGGTCCTGGTACTATTCCAGGCGGAATGTTTGGCGTTGAGGTCACCCGCTATGATAACGGATTCACTCAAGCCAAAAAGGGTGGAAAGGTCAGCAGATAGGGAACTATCTGAGGAAGTCGGGGAGAGGTAGGCCGATACTAGAGTGATCGGTTGGTGGCCTGTCATGCCTAGGCGGCAGACAGTCACTTCTAAGTCTGAGAGGGGGGGAGGGTCTATAGGGATGCAGTATAGGCCTCTCTTGTAGTAGATAAGGGTGCCGCCCAGGTGACATCGAGTCCTGTCGTTGCGAACTATGCGATAGTTGGCAATAGACGGGTTTCGATGACGAGGCTTTAAAAAGGTTTCCTGAACTAAGAGGATGTCTATTTGGTGATCGCGGAGGAAAGTGGCGATCTCAGTACGTTGGCTATGAATGCCATTGGCGTTGAAAAAACCTAACTTGAGGGAACGGGGTTTGAATCTACCTAAGATGCCTTTATCCATTGTTAACTCACAAATCCTACGGTGAGGCATATTTATTACCTTGCCTCTATAGCTACCGTAGCGGGTATACCTCACCTCACTACTGCTACGACTCCAATCGGCGTGGTTTTAACAGTGACCACGCCCCCATTTTCTAGCTACGTCTATCGTGCAAGTCACGACCTGTCGACTTCTTACGGACAGGCACAAACCCGTTTGCAGTTTTGTATCGATTCCCTGCGTGCAAGTCACAACGTGTTCATGTCCCACGGACAAGCACAGTCATGTTTGTATGTTTAATATTTACATCATGTTGAGTACTTTCTTAAGCTACTTATAACTAATAGCAAACGGAGCTAGGAGTATGGTGCTTCTCCTACAATGACAATAAACAAACATGTCTCGCAAACACTCCTTGACATTTATTGTTGTCAGTTTTACGTCACATTCGCTCTAAACAATGGGCGTCGCTTTTCAAATATTTGAATTTCCCACAGATTTTTTTTGCACTTATTAAAAATTAATTTCTTGCTCAAAATCAAAAATATTGATGGAGGCGTCTCTGAAGTAATACAATTTATTAAAAAAAAAAAGTGAATTACATGCATATTCCCTAGTGTGCCTACTTAATTAAAGTTCAAAGTACCAAAACATACAACTTAGATCCGATTTTCAAGGCAGTTTTTGTATTAAAAACTTTACCTTCGTCGGAATAAGGTACAAAATACAAGAGCTGGTTCGAAGATTGCTTCGGCTAAAGATATAACTTGTTTTGTAATGAATCGGATAGTGTCCCTACTGAGGCCCTAAGTCGCCACGCGGGTAATTGTATTCACACCAATTGCCCTAAGTAAACCGCGCCTTATTAGTAACTTCAATCAACTCCACTTATGGCACTCCTCTACTAGACATAGGCTTCTCCCAGGCTGCGCTCTGTCCTCCGCCTTCCGCGTCCAGTCTTCCCAGCCACCTTTTAAGGTCGTCGGTCCATCTAGCTGGGGGCCGTCTCACACTATGTTTGCCCAAACACAGTCTCCACTTCAGGACTCGTCTGCTCCAGCCATCGGTCCTTCAACAAATATGCCACTGTCACTTCAGCTTGCTGATTCTGCAAGCTATGTCGATAACTCCGGTTCTTTACCGGATAACTTCATTTCTGATTTTATTCTTCATAGCGCGCTGAGCGACATTGAATTTGTGGACCAGCCCGACTATCAGTGTTCACGTTTCGGCACCCTATGTCATAACTGATTTATTATTGTTATTATTATTTGTTGGTATACATTGTTGTATCTCGGCGCTGATGTGCCGGTTTTATAGGATAACACGGGCCGAATCCAAGTGCTAACCTAAAAAGTATTAACCTAAGTGATAGATGATAATATAACATTATTATTATATCCTTTATTCATTTTTTTTTTACATATAAGTTATATTTTTAAATATTAGAATTTAAAAAAACATTTAAAAATATAAAAAATAGAAATTATTATTATTATTATATTATTATTATAACGGGCTGGACGATTAATAACTTCCTAAAACTTAATTTACAGCAACAATCGACGTAAAAAGAAACATCTACGCGTTGAGCGTATCGCGGTATGGTACACAGATATCTCTGGTAGAGAATATGGGAGACTTCGAACAGATGCAAGAGTCGTGTGTCAAAGTCTACGACGTGGGACGCAAGAGGGACCATGATGATGATGCGGTAAGTCAAAAGCTTTAGTTATACTATACTTGAAAAATGTTTAAGCAATGCGCAAATTTTCCCAGTGTGTTCTATACATATGAATATGAACAACTCACTATGGAACCAACTCTGAATTCACGAAAAAAATCAGCTGTTTCATACAAAAGTTCAATCATCTTTCCTTAATACAGGTTATTCCATAACCTAGCTAGGAAAGCAGAACATCACCCACCAGATTGTGCTTGACATGGTAAAAGCTATATATGTGTTACTTTACGTGTGCCTCATGTACTACAATCTTCATTTTTATGAAATAAATTTATTATTATACAAAAGTTCATTACCTACTCGACCAAAATGTATGAAACAGCACATTATTTTTTCGTGATTTCAGAGTTGGTCCCATAGTGAAAGTTGTTCATATTCATGGGTAGAACACCCTGTGAAAATTTGCGCATTGCTTAAAAACTTTTTCTGTATACGTTATATCACGCCTGTAATCCCCGAAGGGCTAGGCAGAGGTACACCTTTGCCTAGCCCTTCGGTAAAGGTAGACCTTTAGTACACTCACATTTCGTCAGTTCACCCACATTTGGCCAGTTATGGTAAGTTCCATGAAATAAAGGGCGAGCCATTCCCATCTACTGGGCACAAATCCAGATTCCGGGATGCTGCTGAGAAACTCCAGATATAAAAATCAATAACACCTTGCCTGACCCGGGAATCGAACGCAGGACGTGGATGTTTATGTTTGTTTTGTAGCTTACTTCCGTCAGAAAGTAAGCTAATTCTGGAGAAAGAGAAATTATATGAACTCACTGTGAATTATATGAATTGAGAATGTGGAGAAATTCTATGAAGTCATATAACCTGTCAAGGGTGAATGAGTTCCATCTGAAAAAAATAAGGTACAATAGGTGAACGGAGTAGAAGCCTATGGCATAACTAGTTCTTTTTTTTTAATAGCTTAGACAGAATAGCTCTATTAATAAACACTACACATTTGAAGTAAACTAGAACAATAAAAATAGAAATTTTGAAAAACTTTATAGATCGTCAAAAAATATCGAAATTCAAATGATGAATTTCGATATTATTTTTCTATTTTTTCAAAAAACAAAATACATAGGTACCTAGTTTTTTTTTTTACATAGGCTTCTAATCCGTTCACATACCCTATTTTTTTCAAGACGGTAACAAAAGTCATCTACGATAAACCTTACCTTTATTATATTTCAGGAGGAAGACGACGACGACGACGAGTTAGCAGGTGGCTCTGAGAATGATGACGGCTCTGACTCAGGATCGGACAATGTTGAAGATTGTAAGTAGCGCTCACATATACACTACATTTTTTTATCCTGTTTGTCGGTTACGACGCGATATTTAGGCCCGGTTTCTATGACAACGAGTATTCATTTATTGAGTTTTTTCTTTTTTTTGTAAAAAAAAAAAACTACGAATTGATAAATAAATTTAATTTCAGAAATCGGTGTCTGTTGTTTTTGCCGGTGGCAAAATAAAGTTATTTTTCATTTTGTTGTGTTTTGATTTTGGAAGTCGGTTGTTTTTTTTTTTTTTTTGTAAAAATGTTTTGATTTTTCACTTTTTAGTTGTGGTATCTACCCCACAAACCAAAACCTGCTATGTAAATTACAATGACAGGAAATTATTATAACATCATCCATATTAACTAAGTGGGAAAAATACGTGTTATTGAAGCTATCTCAAAAAATACCCAAGCAAAGTTAATAAATCTTACATGGGACCAACTACAAAGTATACGCTCCCGAATAAAATAAGAATCGTTCAAACCGGACTACTCTGTACAAAGTTATGCGTGCACATACATAAAAGAAAAAATAAGCCTCAACTTGAGAACTTCTTCTTTTTTTTCGTCGGTTAAAAAGTAGTAGAGATTTCTTGAAGAAAGTGCTCAACCTTGGAAATACCACGGGACTGAAAAGTTTTCTCTTTAGTATAAATACAAAGTTTAGTAATTAATCCGTAAACATCATCATGACTCCGTTATCCGCGGCCAATCCCTAGGCTCAAAACTTTTACCAGCCCCCCAGTACGCTAAGTTTTTTAAGCCTTATAGCAAATCTGATCAACAATAGCGGTTGAAGTAGTGAAGGTGCGTGTGTGTATTATGTGCTGACGCTACTCGTCTTCACGCACACATTCACAGCGTGTTTGTACACTCGTAAACACAAGTAAAGCGGGTATCGCTTCGTGAGATAAAAATACTATAACAATAATTAATAAAAGCTTAAAAAATTGCCAAGTTATAAACGTTTTAAAAAGCTAGGCCAAGACAGAAGTGACGTCACGACTATGTAAATTCATACTGCGCCATACATTGTGCGTACCGCGCGACATTGACAGGAATAATCCCTTCCAAAAACTTTTAAAGCGCGCTTCTCCATATTTCCATCAGTTTTAGAGATTTTTGCGATTATCGAAAGTAGTGGCAGTTTGAGTAATTTATGCGGCCTTTCATTGGTATTTTTCGTCGAAGCTTTGAGCTGCACGATTACTGACTGGACAGGTCCACTCGAATCTGTGTGGTTCTTTCTTCAAACGACCATTTCAGACACAAATCTACATGGTCTTCACATGATCTGACCAAGATTATGTTTGGACTTGAAAGAGACTGTGACCTCTGAGTTTGTTTCTGCCTTTCTCCTCAGAGTAGTCAGATAGGAAACGCCGACCTCATCTAGTTTTTTTTTTAAATATGATTGAAGTGTAAAAGTGTTTTTACAAACCTACTTTCACAAATATCTTTTATATCATTTTCAACCGACTTCAAAAAAGGAGGAGGTTCTCAGTTCGTCGTAATGTTTTTTTTTAATGTATTTTCCTCGATTACTCGAAGACGGCTGGACCGATTTGGAAAACTCTTTTTTTTTGTTTGAAAGTGTATACTTTCTAGTTGGTCCCATTTTTATCAGGTCAGGATCTGATGATAGGATCCTAGAGAAATCGACGGAACTCTTTAAATATTATAGGCACACCTATAGCGACATGGGTATTTTTTATAGTAACTCCTGCATTAGCTCTTGAAAAGCATCATTTGGTGAAGGGGATCACAGATGGCCACTGGACCTATTTATGCTTGTCACAATACATATGGTGAAGTCCAACTGATGGTGACTTCACCATCAGCTCCAGTGACCAGGAGCACTGGACCTCCTTCCTCAACAATTAATGTCTCTGTATCGGGAAAATAAATATTTTGTAAAAGGTGATGAGTAGCTGATTTTAGGTTATCGTAACTTAGATAAATTACAAACTGACCCGCTAAAAAGTGAAAAATAAAAAAAAACATTTTTCCAAAAAAAAACCGACTTCCGGTGGCAAAAAACTAAAATACAGATACGAAGACACTGACTTCCGAAATTAAAGTTATTTTTCACTTTGCTAGTGTTTTTTGGAAGTCGGTTTTTTTTTTTGAAAAAAGTTTTTATACTATGCCATCTATGAAATTTCATTATTTGTTCGGACGTTTCTAATATTAGTCATCAGCCCTATTGCGGATGTCCATAGCCGGCGCGGCCGTGACTTACCATCAGGTGGGCCTCATGCTTACAACGTGTGTTATCACGCGACAGATTGTTGGCATGGTTACCAGGCCTAAACGTTCTAGTTATCGTACATATTTATGTTGACCACCAAATATGGCCAATAGGCTGGCCATATTAGCCGATCTTCTTAGGGTCAGTTTCCATCAAACGGCAAAATATCTGAATATGTAACTGTATCAATATTGACTTTGAGGGCCGGTTTTTTGATCAGTAGTTAACTCTACCAATGGTTAAACATAGTAACTAATGGTTGAATTTTGGCTAAATGTGAAAGGCTAAACATGAATGTATTCATGATAGCTTATTCATATTAAAAATAGTAACTAATGGCATAACTCATTCATGTTTAGCCTTTAACATTTAGCCAAAATTCAACCATTAGTTACTATGTTTAACCATTGTTTGAGTTAATTAACTACGGATCAAAAAACCAGCCCTAAGTATGAAATTCGACGCAGACATCAAGCATTTACCAAGTTTAGTGTAATATCTGCGTTGAATTTTTTTACTTAAAGTCAATATACCTCGTGAGAGAGAGAGGAGCGTAGAGAAGCTTGTAATCCCCGAAGGGTTAGTTCCACCTGTTATTCGTATACATATTGAAACACACCAATCTTATAGTGGCGTCGTCTCTGTTACGCAACGCAGTGATGAACCTGGAGGGAGGCAGCTCGGGCAGCTCCTCGCACGACGACAACGAGCCGCGCAGGAGGCGCGTGCGCAGGCGGCGGGTGAGTGCTCAGGGGGAGGAATCGGTAACATTTACATCTTACTAACAGCACGTGCATGGCTTTAGCGGAATGAGAGATAATGGATTTAGCTTTTATTTTAATAGCATAACTAGTATATGAGGAGTGATTTTTCAAAATGGCCGTTTTGCCAATTGGAAAAAATTTTCACAAACCGCATATTTCTGTGACAGATAGAAAAGATGCATTTTATTATTATACAGTATGTTAACCAACAGAGGGCGTTCCCGTTAACCCGCAATAGTATAGCATCCATACATGCAAAAAAAAATATTACCATTCGAAAACAAAATGGTTTTTATTTTTTTTTTTATATTAAAATATTCACTAAAAATGTTAAATTGATACGTAAAAGAAACACTCTGTACACGCGTACTTGAAGGACGGAAACATCGCAATTTAGTTTTTATTTTAGTGAATATTTTTATATTTTTTTGAATATTTTTAGCATTTTTAGTGAATATTTTAATATTAAAAAAAAAAAAAACCATTTTGTTTTCGAATGGTAATATTTTTTTTAGCATGTATGGATGCTATACTATTGCGGGTTAACGGGAACGCCCTCTGTTGGTTAACATACTGTATAAAAGGGGAAGACAATGTGACATTCTTTCTCAGAACCTATTGCATTAAAAAAAAATTAAGCACTTTACAAATAAATGAGTGGAATTATTGATTATGTGATTTTGCCTTGACTACACGATTCCGTCGAAATCTTCAGTCTAGTGGAAAATTGAAATAAGACCTTTTGAAAAATCACTCGTCACACAATAACAAGAATTAGCATTGCTATTGAACGTGGCGATTGCTGCCAGTCTTGTGGGCACGTTTCCGGATGACAGCGATGTTGAGGAGTACTTCGACGCTTAAGTGCACTTTTGTTTTTGTATTTACTTGTATCTTTAGTTAGTTAGTCATTTGATTTAGTATTCAGTGAAAATAGTTGGTAGTACAAATCAAAATTACGTGAAAATTAGGAGTAACTTCGTGGTGTTTTTCTATCGAGAAAATATTATATTATTTTATGTTTATGTTCCATAAAATGTTTGGGAATTTCTATGTATATGTTACGGGTAATGTTAGATGATTGAGTAAACCTAGGTTTACCCAAGCATTTTGGATAAAGTTCGAATAATAATATTTTTTATTTAATTTTTTTTTAGGTAAACTTAGGTGTAGGTTGAAAGGTAGGTTAGGTTAGTTTAGAATTGTGACCACATAACTCACGAGATTATTTAGACTTTACCTAAAATCTTCTAGCATTACCCGTAACATATAAATACGTACATTAGTAAAATCGTAGGGAAGTCAAAAGGATAGGTATAAAAAGTATTGAATATAAAATCAGATAATAATAGTGTAAAATATTTTATTGGGTACATGATATTGGTCATGAATCATTCTCCTGTCCTTGTCCAAATTAATTTGGGGTCGGCGCAACATGTCTTCTTCCATACTTCTCTATTAGTCGTCATCTCGGTAGTCACTCCCTTTCCAGTCATATCATCTTCCACACAGTCCATCCATCGTTTCTTTAGTCTTTCCCGACTCTTCTAGCCCTACACAGTTATAATTTATCAGCATGGATATCGTTGAATCTAACGAACATAATAAAGCTGTAGAGTTTCTTTCTTTGTTTGTTTGTTTGAACGCTCTAATCTCTGGTAGTACCAGTCGGATTTGAAAAAATATTTTTGCAAGTGATAGCCTAATTCTTGAGGAAGGCTATAGGCTATTTAACATCATGCTAGGACCCTTAGGAGCCAGGAAAAATAAAAGTCAGAAAGAACGCTAAGCGAAAATGTAGTAATAGCGGTGGCCGGCGATGAGATGCGATGGGGTGGGGGGGGGGGGGGGGGACAAGAGAGATTTCACGCGGACGTAGTCGCGGGCAGAAGCTAATAGTGTAGAAGATTTTCGTCATTTGTCATGAACACGGACACCTTTTTGAATGACATAGCGAGAACAAAGCATCTGTTATAGATAAACCATTCTAAAAATGAACGCCCCTCCACAAAACTTTATTATTTCAATGTGTGAGAGGAAATAGTTATTGCAACACTTTAGTTGTGTGCGTGCGGCGATTTTTACTGTAAACATGGTTTCGTCGCCGCACTTAGAGGTTAACTAATCGTGCGATCAGTCCAGATGCCAGCATTGTACGGCGGGGAGCGTGCGCTTTGTATGGAACGACACGTTCGCTATGTCGCGCGTTCGTTTCATTTATTCACTAGTTGGCTGACAAATCCGGCTGTTCGGCGTTTGGGCAAGTCGGGTAGGTACCGTTTGAATTAAAAAAAAATACAGATTTTTTTGTAATTTGAAACAAAAAATATTTACTTGACTGCGACGATGCTTTTTCGTTGACATATTATTGACCGTACTTTGGTGAAATCCGGTGACTGAGCAACCAATGACAAAGACCGATTATGTGTATGGCGGCTACACCTTATTTGCATGTGAGCGTATCCGCTGTGGAGGGGTGTTCATTTTTAGAATGGTTTATCTATACATACATACATTTTGATTAGGTAAGTATTGAATATTTGTAGTAAGTATAGCCTTAATTTTTCCCACAGACATATAAAGAATAGCAGACCAAACATTACGCAACGCACGCATAGAGTGTTGTTAATACAGGGCCGGACTAGGGCGTTGGCCGGTATTACCCAACGATATTGAAACAACCGATATAAAATCGACCGATAGAAAATCGATATTCTCTGGGTATAAGAAGCGTAGATAGATTACTTATCAATAAAGTCTTAACGAATAGAACCACCCATCTATTCCCTTGGTTATTGTAAAACGCCATTAAGGGAGTATTTTAAGAGGACGATGGGCAGCCGTCCACTCTCCTCCTTTTGACGACCGGCTTGACGGTATACAGGGTTATTGGTAAAACACCAACAACCTCTTAAGGGGTCATTGTACTCATCATTATGAACAACTTTTACTATGGGACCAAACATGAAATCGCGAAAAAAAATCAGCTGTTCAGTACGTTTTGACGAATTATGCGAACATAAATGTACTGAACAGCTGATTTTTTTTTTCGCGATTTCGGGTTTGGTCCCATAGTAAAAGTTGTTTATAATGATGAGTACAATGACCCCTTAAGAGGTTCTTGATGTTTTACCAATAACCCTGTATATTTTACATACAACAAAAAATTTCGACTTTGTTGTCAAATCCGTCCCTGTCTAATTAATGTTATATCAATATGGCGGCGCGGGATAAACAAGCTACGCATCAAAACTTGTCTATGTATGAGTCAGTGTGACAATAGGTAACAGAACGAGATGCTATTTACAACTTGTCGCTTAGCAAAAAAAGGATTAAGAATCATGTCCATCTACATTTATAAATATAACTACTAAAAAAAATATATATAATATCCTGGGACGTTATTCACACACGGTCATTTGATCCCAAACTAAGCAGAGCTTGTACTATGGAAACCAGATAACTGATATACTAAATACACTACTTTTTTTTTTTGTAAATACATACTTATATAGATAATTACACCCAGACTCAGCACAAACAGACATGTTCATGCACACATATGTTTGTCCTGGATGGGAATCGAACCCACGACCAGCGGCGTGATAGGTGGTATCTTAACCAACCACGCCAGCTGGCCTGTCAATTAATGTTTGGTCCGCTACTGTTTTTTCGTATGTCTGTGATTTCTCCTACTTCAATAATTGCTAGTGATGCCATGCATGATGCACTGTCGTGCGTGGCATCCACGAAGCTGCGGTGGTTTATGTTCTAGATCTAGGTGATTGTGCATGTAACAGTATTGTAACTTTTTGTTAAGAATTCAATCCGCTTGTGTTCCTGTTGCATGAAGTTTAATTATAGAAGTAAATGCTTTCTAGTAACAACTTATTGCATGTTTTGTATGCCTGTCACAGGGTCAGACGCCAGCAGGTCAAGCTACCCGAAAATGTAAAAGTTTCCTAATCAACCTTGAACCTAATGCTTTAGTGATAAAGTTGAAAATCTATTAAAGAAATTTGACAGATTGTAGTAGCTTGATGTGCTGGCGTCTGTACCAGAGTGTTTCGTCAAATCCACCAAATGACGGAAGTTTTGGAATATCTTTTCTCCTCATACGGGGTTATTGGTAAAACACCAACAACCTCTTAAGGGGTCATTGTACTCATCATTATGAACAACTTTTACTATGGAACCAAACCTGAAATCGCGAAAAAAATATCAGCTGTTCAGTACATTTATGTTAGCATAATTCGTCAAAATGAACTGAACAGCTGATTTTTTTTCGCGAAAAGTTGTTCATAATGATGAGTACAATGACCCCTTAAGAGGTTGTTGGTGTTTTACCAATAACCCTGTATAGGTACTCAGAATAAAAAAATAAGTAGGCGCAGTTCGAGTCCAAACCGTTTATTTTCGTGAAAACTTTTGGTCATAACTGTTTTTTGTATGGCATTAATGGCTGGTTGTAGCGAACCGTGCCTACCATTTTACATCTAATGTACCTATAACTTACAAATAAATATTTCTGATTTCTGTAACCTAATTTAACTTAGTGAAAGGTATTTGCTGGGCACTGGACTTTTTAGGCTTATTGCATTCCTTATGATGCAAGCTTTCCTCGACTGGATTCTTTTATATTTCTGACTAGATTTACGGCCGAAACGAGACGACGTCTGAAATTATTTTGCTATTTTAAACTTCATATGCATTTTTGACACTATTTAGGCCGATATTTCTGTTGTTTCTCTAAAGAGAAACAAGAGTCAAGAGTTGACGATAAAATCAATATTCTAGCTAAACACGTTTTTGCGCTTTACGAATTGGAATTTCAACACATAGTAAAAAACAGAAATTCGCGCGCATGCGCATGCACTCGCCATGTGACGTCATAGGCAAATGAAATCGGTACCCGTATTACATATATTGCAGAAGTCTAGCGATAGCAAAATTTCCGCAATAATTGCTTTTCAATCGCAAATCGGTATTATGTCTCAGCGATAGATACGACATACTGATTTGCGATTGACAAGTGATTGAAAAGCAATTATTGCGCAAATTTTGCTATCGCTAGGCTTCTGCAAGATACGTAATAAGCCTGCCGGCTTCATAGTTGCTACAAATGTGACCTATCTTTTGAATGCTCAACCAATACTCTAGCATTAAAAGTCAGTTAGTTATTAGCGGTTGAAATCTTACATGTTTTTATCGGTCAGAAATATGATATAAGAGGGAACAGATGTACAGACAACATAACTCTCTGGATAACTTTGAAGTCTAGTTGATTTTAGGACGTGAATTTTGTGAATAAACGAACTCCTCATTTCCTTGCGACATACTGGTTTTTTGTTCATAATAAGGCTCATTTTCACCACACATCACTAAACGCGTTTAACGCTAAACGAGTTTAAAACATCTCTCCGTTTCTTTCAATCGTTTGAAGATGACAGAGACAGAATGATGTTTTAAACTCGTTTAGCGTTAAACGTGTGAAGAAATCATACACCTCAACTTCAGTATTAATAATGTTTAATCACTTTATACCAATACAATCACGTTATTCACAATCACTTTATAATTAATACAATATAATAAGGGTAGCACGATTCCGTAAGATATGCTTACTGTTCAACGCCTCGAAATAGAATGGCTCTGTCCCAGCAAATCATTTGCCAACGGAATGTTCCCCACTTTAAACGGAAGTGAACACTCAGCCGGCCAAGCAGAGTAAACAGTACATACAGTCACTTGACTAACAAAAATACATTAGGGCTTATAATTAACTATAAATAAATGTTTTTAATTTAAACAATAATGATTTATTAATTATACCAAACAAAATATTCTTTAATACCGATCTTCTGCAAATGAATACCTAAAACGGATGTATAAAATTCATGCAACCACTAGCGCCATCTGTCGCTTGTGGACATAAAAGTTTTATTCTTAATTATTATTTTACGAAATCATTGCAAACGCGTTTAGTGATCTGTGGTGAAAATGAGCCGTAGTCATTCTATTCAGGCGTTAGCATACATTCCTCGAAAGTTCGGCATAGGTGTAAACTACACCCTGATTTTGCCAGTTATAGTCCGGCCGTCGAGAGAATGTGTTCTTGACTCCTGTCAGTATCATACTATAGTTTGGCCAAGACCGCTATATCGCGCCGTAGGTATGTGCGCGACGAGACGGGGGGCAGTGCAGGCCGTTCATTCGTCAACGCTCACGGCGTTCCACCGCTCATTCGCCAGCGCTGCACCCCGCCTCGCCGCGCATTCCTAAGGCGCGGTACAGCGGTCTTGGTCAAACTATAAAGAATATTTGTCTTGCGAATTTGATTCTTATTACTACTAGGAATTGTCTACCTGTCAGGTGTCAGGGACTCATTCTTACGACGGCCGGAGTGTAATGAGATAATCTAACCATCACGCCTGGGGGGCAACCACCACTTCATAAAAATAACAAATAAATGTAAATAATTTATAAAATAATAATTATAATTCTTAAATCCAATTCTGTATTAATAAAACAGTTTATCTTACTCAATAATAAAAATGATCTCATTCAACACCTAGTGCTCTTCCTCCTCTCTCCTACTTGCTGTATGCTGTGCCCGACAGGGTCCATAATTGTGTCTTATATAATAATTTCCTAACCAACTATTGAATTGAATCGAGTATTATTTTAATGTTACTTCAGTTCGAGAAAGAGATGGAGCTATACAGGACGTCTTGCTCCATCTCTTTCCCACACTGAAATAAGATTAAAATAAAATAGTACTGCTTTAAGGAGGAAGCGCTAAGGTAGCCCGCGAAATTGAAATATTGTTAGGTTTTTGCGATTTGCAGGTCAGTATTGGGTTTTATGTTGATTCAAATATAACACAACTTCATAAGTTAGAAAATACCTCAAATGTTAAGATTTGATGAAATAGTCATTCAATATGAACTTAGAGAATTGTATTGATGATTTTAATAATTATAATTCTACAGGGTGTATGTGTAAACAGTGGCAACATTTTAAAGGGTCATTATACTCATCATTATGAACAACTTTTAGTATGGGACCAAACCTATAATCGCGAAAAGAAAATTCTGCTGTTCAGTACATTTATATTCGCATAATTCGTCAGAATGTAAGGAACGGCTGATTATTTTTCGCGATTTCAGGTTTGGTCCCATAGTAAAAGTTGTTAATAATGATGAGTACAATGACCCCTTAAAACGTTGACACTATTTACACTTACACCCTGTATAAACACAGATTTGTTACGATCGCGAATCATATTCAGATCAATATACAACCTAATACCGACTTGTAAATTGCAAAAAACTTAAGAAAATTTGAATTTTGCTGGCTACCCTGACGCTTTCGCCTTAAGGAGGAAGTGTCAGGGTAGCCCGCGAAATTCAAATTTTCTTACGTTTTTTGCAATTTGCAAGTCAGTATTAAGTTGTATGTTAAATAAAGTATGATTTGCGGCCATAACAAATATATATTTACAGAATTATAATCATTAGAATCGGTAATACAACTCCTTAAGTTAGTATAATCCTAAAATGTCAAGATTTCATGAAATAGTCATTTTTTAGGATTACCTGGTCTTAAAGAGTTGTATTGATCACTTTAATGATTCTAATTATGTAAATAGATACTTGTTACGACAGCAAATTATAATTTGATCAACATACAATATAATACCGACTTAAATTGCAAAAAACATAAGAAAATTTGAATTTCGCGGGCTACCCTGACACTTTCCCCTTAAAAGGTGGTGGTCTAGCTCCTGTAGCCATAAAGGGTTAGGCTTCTAAGTGTGCACCCACATTTCAGTAATTTTAAAGTCGCATGTCGCTGCTTTGCATGAAATTTTAAAATTAGTGGTTTATAACACAGCCCAATGCAAAATAGTCCTTATTTCATGGTCAGTAAGACTCACATTCATAACGGCATAATCGGCGGTTTTGCCGTTATGAATGTGAGTCTTAACTGACCATGAAAAAAGGACTATTTTGCATTGGGCTGTGTTATAAACCAATAATTTCAAAATTTTGGGTTATGTGGGTATTCATGCAAAGCAGCGATGTGTAATAAATAAATGTTTAATATAAGGTATTGACAAATTACGTGTCCGTTACAGCCAGCAGACGGGAACAGCAGCGACAGTGACGGCGACATTGACCTCGGCGATATCATCGAGTTTGCGCTCGACTAATGCAATAAATATACGTGTTGATCAGTTTACCAGTGTTTTAATTTGTAACTTAGTCCTTGCTAAATAGATAAGTCCTCTAAATCGTTTGTTCTCACTAGTTCGATCGTCAAACTAGTGAGATTATTTTTTCTCAGTTGTTTGACCGTCACGTGATCAAATATATTTACCACAATTTTTATAAAAAATGCTTAATACCAATTTGTCCGCATGCTAATTGCATTTGAGCATCAATATCACATTTGACTAATGATCATTTTTAAAGCATATTTTAAATGTTTTTTTGGTTAAAACAAATTCGATGGTCGAACAATAAATTGGACGGATGAACAAATGGGAAAAAAAATCTCAGTAGTTCGACGGTCGAACAATTGAGAAAAAAAATTCTCACTAGTTCGACGATCGAACTAGTGAGAACAAACCCTCTAAATACGTAGGACACATCGCACACCTGGATCCTGTACACACAGGGTGGCACAACTCAAGATAATCCAAAATGGAGCTATTGCGATTATCGGAATCTGCGCTGAAAACTATATTGACGCCAAAGACACCTGTGTATAAAATACAACATCATACAACGATATTTTAAATCGGTCAAATAGAAAACGAGTAAAATGTTTTTTTATTGTTCCTTAAAAAAGAGAAGATCGTGACTAAGTAATAACAGTCGCACGGGTCGATCCATCAGGTTAAGCTACGCTTGCCGCGGTTAGTCCGTGGATGGGTGACCATCTTTACATACCGAGACTTCTCCGTGCCTTGGAAAGCACGTTAAGCCGTTGGTCCTGGCTGTCATTCGTGGATCTTTGACAGTCGTTACCGGTTGTCAGAAGCCCGAAAGTCTTACCAAGAGGTATCGTATTACCCAGTAACTCGGTTGTGGAGGTCAGATAGGCAATCGCTCCATGTAAAATACTGGTAATCAGTTGCATCCGGTTAGACTAATATTGGTAATGAGTTGCATCCGGTTAGACTGGAAGCCGACCACAACGTAGTTGGGAAAAGGCTAGGGAGATTTATTGATTTTGTTGTTCCTGAAAAAAGAGGTATTTAGAGTTGTGCCACCATTTAGCTAGGTGTGCGAAATTGTCTGTTGGCATTAAAAGTGTACAATCTCAAAAAAACTTACGAAGTTTAGTTAAGTATACAGAAATGTTTAGTATCGCAAATATTTTCTCTAAAATAGTGACAAAAGAACGTAGTTCGACTATATTTTTAACCTTTTTTTTCACCTGCTATTTAATAATATAATAAAATTATTATATTTTTATAACTTATTTTGGATGACAGATAATGGCGCTGATTCCCTTATTCACAAACTAGTTCAGTTCATCTTTTTTTTGTTATTATAATAAGAAAGGGACAAGATAAATATTAGTTTAGTCCTGTCAAATTAAGATACTCCATAGACAAGTTTAGACGTGACTTAAAAATTGTCTACTAGAAATATGTCAATTTACATCAGGCGCTGACTAATTTGACAGGACTAAACTAATATTTATCATCTGTCCTTTTCTTAATGAAATAGAAAGAAAAAGATGCACTGAACTTAAAATTAGTTTAGTTTGTGAACAAGGGACTCAATTTTAAGCCATTTTGAGTTACAATCGTATTGTTGCTGTACAAAAAATGCAGATTTTTTTGCACTCACCCTGTTTCTAAATTCCTTTGCGTAAAGATTTTTACAATGTTTTTTCACTGTGGGTGACTGCAAAAAATGTCTGCATTTTTGTACAGCAAGAATACGATTGTAGTTAAAATAGCCTAAAACTTAGTTACGATGTTATTATTTGCAGGTGTCGATGTGATTATTTAAAAATAAAACATGTTTATAATTTCATTGGGAAATCGTTTATTAATCGTTAAACCTTTAAAACGCCCCTCCTGTAAAATTTGTATGTTCTGAGATTATACACTTTTAATGCGAGAAGACGAAATATCCTGTGATGGTTTTCCGAAGACGCGACGATCCTTTTCTATTGTGTCAGCGCTTTACCCTGTCCAACAGTTTGGCAAAAGCATCCTCTCTTTTTATCGACCATTGCTAGGGTAAAGCACTGACACAATAGAAAACGATCGTCAATATCATTTGTTCGGAAAACCTAAACGCGCCCTCTGGCGACGAGACCTCGCGTTCGTGTTCGTCGTACAAAATGAACGCAGCTATCCGATTAGGACAAGGTCTTACCCCGGCGCGGTAATTGAGTAACACTAACAGTAGCAATGGCTTTCATTTGGACAGTTCAACAACATTCATTACGTTATTTACGTTGTCGAGCAGACAAATGTTTCGAACATATGAAGCAATATAATATAATATAATATAATATTCCACAACTATCACACAACGCCGTCTAGCCTCAAGCTAAGCAGAGCTTGTGTTATGAGTACTAGACAACTGATAAACATACTTATATATTTCTAAATACATACATATATAGATAAATTACACCCAGACACAGAACAAATGATCATGCTCATCACACAAACATTTGTCCTGGGTGGGAATCGAACCCACGACCTCCGGCATAGCAGTCAGGGCCACTAACCACTAGACCAACAGGCAATGGATTAGCAATAGGTACCTAATCCTTCAAAATCATTCAGATTATGATTGAAAGTGTGTTACGCAATTAGGGTGCGGCAGGCTTATTACGTATCTTGAAGAAGCCTAGCGATAGCAAAATTTGCGCAATTATTGCTTTTCAATCGCAAATCGGTATTATGTATCAGCGATAGCCACACCTTAGCAAACAAGCGATAATGCTGCCTCTGGAACAATCATTTAACCAAAATGTGCATTTTCTTCACGATATTCTTAAAGTGATCGTATGGCCTTAATGAGTACCTATGGCACACCCTATATTTGTGCTTTGTGGTCACACCTCGACTAGGTTAGATCCAAAGATTGCTCCTTTACTTCTTTTGGCGCTAATGTCGCAGCGATAAATGCTTAATAGTAAACAGCAAGCGATTAGCGAATGATTTTTTAATATCGATTTTTATATTATACCGATTTTTTTTTTTGTTGATGTGCATACTTACCGATATAGCGACTGATCGCGCGATGACTGCCCGATAATTGCTGATTGCTATTTTTTACGTAATAACTCTGCGGGTTCCTGACCTAATCGTCGTGATTATTTGTCATACATATTTGTGCGGAAAATCCGAATGCGCCCTCTGTCGGCGCGACCACGTCTTCGGGTTGGCCAAACAAAATGAACGCGACCATAGCATTCTATTAGGACACGCCGGTAAGTCCCAGCATATTATAGGGGCATATATAGCTAATAATATTAAGTTCCCTAATGGAAAACCCCAATAACACTGCCCGACCTGGGAATCGAACCCAGGACGGACCCCGCGCTATACAGTCACGCTAGCGACCACTAGATCAATGAGCCAGCCTTATAGAATACGAGCAGCGCCCCGCAGTTTCACCCGCGTAAGTCTCGAACCCGTTGGAATATGGGGATAAAAGTATCCTGTGTTAATCCAGGTTATAAACTATACATGTGTGCCAAATTTCATCAAAATCCGATTAGTAGTTTTTGCGTGAAAGAGTAACAAACATCCATCCATCCTCACAAACTTTCGCATTTATAATACACACATCAAAAATGTCTAAACAACATGTGCGGTTTTGAACGATTTTTACCATTGTAATATCAATCAATTAATCTGCCCAGCCTTTTCCCAACTATGTTGGGGTCGGCTTCCAGTCTAACCGGATGCAGCTGAATACCAGTATTTTAGGTACATGGAGCGACTGCCTATCTGATTTCCACAACCTAGTTACTGGGTAACACGATAGCCCTTGGTAAGACTGGTTGTCAGACTTTCGGGTTTCTGACGACCCGTAACGACTGTCAAAAATCCACGAGTTACAGCCGGGGACCAAGTTAGCTTAACCTGATGGATCCACCCATGCGACTTTTATTACTTAGCCACGAGCTCCTCATTGTAATATATTTAAGTATATTTCTTTTATAAATAATAACTAAGCATTTTTTGATGCATTAGTGACTAAAGCAATAAAATACTTCATTCAGTTGTTCATTTAATCACTCGTACAATAATTAACAATAAATAAGTGTACCGTAACATACGTAGTACTTTCATGTTTTACAAAATTAAATAACGACATTTTTTATTATTATTTGGTAATTAAATACAAAGTGTGACCGCCTCAGTTGTATAACTTGTTGGCAACGATTTGTTTTATTGAATTTATAAGATTGGCAGCATTTCATCAGCAGTCAAATGGCGTCGCTCCATGACATAAAAAATGACTCACCACTCATTTTTTTAAAACCTTCTTAAAATGATAAAAGTGAGATAAATACCAAATTTATCGCGCAACGAAAACACACGAATACGGGAAAAATAATTAGCTTTTATTTTAATGAAAACAAAACACAGTCGAATAGTTTCTATTTTTAAAATCAGCCAGTATGTTTGCGAGAACAAGAAGATTATTTATCAATCTACTTCGTTAAGAAAAAAAAAAATACAAGTATCAATAAATAAAACATGCAGGTTCTGTAAATGATGCGTGTTGCTTAGACTTTTTTTATGTGTATATTATTCTAGTAGGATACATAGGTGCTGACTCATATACTTAGGTACACCTAAAAGGACAGTGTAACCTCTCCGAAAAATGTACAGACGCCAGCAGGTCAACCTACCCGAAACTGTCAGATTTTCTCAATCAACCTTGAACCTAATGCTTTAGCAATAAAGTCGAAAGTCTATTAAAGAAATCTGACAGATTGTAGTAGCTTGATGTGCTGGCGTCTGTACAATACGGCAATAATCATAATATTTATTTTAGTTGTGCTATTCGACAATAGATGGCGGTACTTGTAGTAGAGACTGCTTTTGAATTGACCTGAACGGATTGCAATATATGAAAATGGGTAGGGTACTTTCATGATTTTTTTTTTCACATAAGTGGGTACTAACTTATTCATAACTTTTATTTTTATTGTTTGAGAATATGGTGTACCTACTCGGTGTCCGTATTGCTGCAGGTAATAGGTATAATATCTTGCCCTAAGCTGATCTGAACAACTATTCGAACCTCCAGTGTGTTTTCTTGAAGCGCTGGGATGCGCTGTTGGATTCTCAATACTCCGGTCAATACCAGTGTTAAAAACCAGTGCGCAAAAACAAATCGTCGAGTAAAAAAATTGCCCGTGCTTGCCTGGGCCTCGGAGCGAGATACCTGGCGTTGTAAAATTCTGCCGAAAATAAAAGAAAACAACAACTAAATACGAATATTCAATGCACTTTATTTCATTATCATAAATAGGTAATATGTTTGGGATATCACAATTTGTTTGTTCATTACTCGCCAAATATTTATCTATCAACTAGGCATTACACTTTTTATACAATTTTTATTAAAATAATAACTAAAACTAGGGCGAAAAGGTGTTATTTTACAAAATAAAAATTACTTTCGATAGTTGCAAAGTTTTTTAAACCTGTGTTTATTACGCTTCTACAGGCTGAAATTACATTGGCTAGCGAAATTCCGCAGATGTGATAGGTTTAGGTAGATTACAACGATATAGCTAATGAAGATAAAACTAAAAAAAAAATATCGATTGATTTCAAGAACTACAGCTGACTTCGGAGTCAACGGCCGCTAGCTGCAGTGTAGTTAGGTACTATCGGCCAAACTTCCGCATGGCTCACCTTTACGGTGAAAATCGTAGAGCACGGCTCACGACTCGATCGCCCGATGCATGCGTTTTGACTTTTGAGGATGCACGCTTTTTTTTTATTTGATTTGTCAGTATTTTTTTATACATGGCCTGAATCGATATATTTTATTTACTAACAGGCAGCGCGAGAAAAGGACGGCTATAGCTATGGACTAAGTTAGAGATGTGAAACTAATTACGCCTTGCGCTTCACCGTGTTTTTAGTCGACATGTTTTAGGCTTAAACTAGTTTGACATCTCTAACTTAGTTCATAGCTATAGCCGTCCTTTTCTCGCACTGCGTACCTATTATTAAAAGATAGCGATTCTCTATTTTAGTTTAGGTAGTTGTTGAACAAGAGAATCGGCACCATTGTCTCTAATTGGGTGAAACCAGGAAGGGGCGTGAGCTGTCACTAGCTGCGCTTCCGCAGAAATATTTTCTAAACTGAGCACCTACTTGAAATTATGAGTTTAGAAAATTCTTTTTGTATTATCGTCATTAGATTCCGATACCCATCACATCTGCGGATTTTCGCTAGCTAATTTAATTTGACCCTGTATTATATGTAATTAGTGGTATAGACAGTTTAAGGTAGCAACTTGTACTTAGGTACCTACGTACCTACTTGGTTTTATTGCGTTGCCGGGGCTGTTATGACCCCATTGAAATAGGAATAAGTAGAATGAATGAATTTAATTAAATTCAAAAATAAATCGACGCTTGAAAGGCAAGAATTACCAAATGACATGTTGGGCGATATTGAGTTATAGGTAGTATATCGAGGAAGTTCATCTTTAAATGCCAGTTTATTAAGCCTTTAAACTACATTTAAAATTTGTTGGAATCAAGTAGTTATTTATGACAAATAGGCGATTTTTTACTTTAAAAACCCCAAGCCCGCCGCAAGGTTGCCTGCTTGTCGGTCTTCTACAGATTGTACTTCGGTGAGTGTGCCCGAGATCTCCACGACCTCATTCCGCCGGCCCCCTCTACCATCGGTCATCTAGACGTACTGCCAGTTACCATCCCTACCTGGTTGATATTCCACCAATTCACACTAAGCGTATCCAATGTCTTTTATAATGCGCACAGCATAAGCGTGGAACTCACTACCTGCGTCTGTGTTTCCGAGCACATACCTACAACCCTAATCTCTTCAAAGTGAGAGTGAACAGGCTTCTTCTGGGTAAGCTCACTCCATCGTCGACTTTGTCTCTGTCACCTCTGACCTAGACTAGAGTCAAGAGCAAACCCATCTCAAATAAAAAAGTAATAAAAAAAAAACTTTAAAATGGTCTAGTGTAAAGTTGCCAACATGTAGTTTGGTAAATATTGCATTTCAAGCGTCGAAATTTAATAATTATGTTTAGATGATGCAAGTAATTTGTTGCTTCAATGTTATTTTATGCCACAGGCAAGAAACTTGCATCTCATCTCACTCGAAGACCGCACACAAGTAAGCGAGCGACCTCATTTGTTTTATTTTGAAATTCGAACGGTATCGAATTTCAGAACGTTGTTAAAGCTTCGCTTTACTAGGAAAGCAGTTCCCTCATATTATAACGGCTTTCATGAAAATCTGTCATTTTCATCAGTATTTGACATTAAGGTGTCAAAAAACGCTTTGTATTTGGACAGCTGTTATTGTTTTGTTCACCGTTTTCTTACGAAACCAAAGCTTTAGAGAACGTTACGGTACCGGTAATATAATAATAACTAACCCTTTTATCGTTATTTATTATCATTAATCATTTAGCTCGTAGCGTTATCAACATTTTAGTATGAATCAACGTTAGTTATTATAAGTAGGTAATATTAATATTTACATTTACAGACTAGTAGACTCCAGTAAAATGGCACTTAATTCACGAAGTCTTTTTACTTTTTTTTTATCGTTACGATTATACTTTTGAAGACAAAGCCTCGTTGTCTACTCTTTCCTAGCTGGAGAGACCTCAGAGGTAACCCATAACCGCACGAACGCTTTTTTGAAAGCAACGTGTTTGTACCGCGCGCGCGCACTGGATTTACACACATTTGAGCATTATTGAACTATAACAGTGTTCAGGGGCTGCAGTCTCGACATAGATAGCGAACGCTTTACGACCGAATTCCGTCGCAAACTGCTAATGGGGTCCCTAGACGGTCAAAATTGCTATAGACAAGCACGAATAAATCACGTACTTGTCAAACAATTTTGGCTGTCTAGGGACCTCATTAGGTCTTTGCCACCGAATTCGGTCGTAAAGCGATCCATGTCGAGACTGCAGGCCCAGACTAGGCAAGTCATTTGCTGCGTCAATTTTATGGTACCTAGGTATGCCACAGGCAAGCATCTTGCATCGTGTAAAGGGGGCTTGAGGTTGAATGTCACTTTCACTGGACGTCATAAAACGACAAGATCGTCACTATTGTCTATGTGACAGACGTGACAGTTAGGAAGATAAGTAGTTTAAGGACCTTAGCACACCGCCGCAGCGAAACCATAGTAGCGAAACCGCAGTAGTTCAATTCAACTGAGTCGCATGATGACAACAACGGAACATCATGTGGTTTTGCGGAGGTGTGCTAAGGCCCTCAACCTCAGTGAAGTTTCAATGTCTTTTAAACAGTGATAAAGCAATTATGACTACAGACTATTCGAAGTTATATTTCCTCGACAGCTCTGACAGCAGCAACCCAATAGCGACTTTATAGCAATGAAAATAAAGATCACTGTGATTATGACATACTTGTCAATGGTGGCAACGCAAAAGCAACCTTATTGTTTCGACAATAATGATCACTGTGATTTTGACAATGATGGAAACTGTGAACGGTCTGTATACCTACGTTAAAATGCAGGAAAGAGTAGATTTACCATAAAGTATAAAGAGAAATAAGAACTACTAGCTATTATTGTCTATTCTCTGATATACAACGACATGAGGAGTCGACTTACTAGCAAGAAATCGTAACTAGATTAAAAAAAAAAAACTTTTTCGAAGTTTTTCACGAAGCTAAACATTTTATATTTTATTTTATTTGCTGGCTAAGGCAGAAGAAGCTTTAGTTTTAATATTCGAGGCCAAATAGAATTTAGTTCTTTCGTATTTCCATTGGTTGAACGCTATCGTGAAGATAAAATTATAATGCGCGATGCGTCACACTGGGCGTAGCCAAAAAGGCGGGAACATGGCCGACACGCCTAAAGTAAAATACCTACTTGTATTTTAGAAACAAATAGGTAGTTTACTTTGTAGGTGTGTTTGGTATTGCTATATAATATATGATGAGGTTAGGAACAAAAAGTGATAAATTACATATTTCCTTTTTTCGAGAAAAATAAGAATTACTTTTGAAGGTAAAAAGAAAATACTATCAACAAATTATCATTTTTTGAATCTATCTTGATACTTCATCATTTTATAACATGCCAAGGGTGGATGGAAACCAAGGTGTAGAGTAGAAAAAAAAAATACATATTTGGGAAAATATCGAATTATCGCTTTTTGTTCCTGACCTCCTCTATAGGTACAATGTGAAGACAACAATACGACAATAAATCAAAACACTGGCAATACTGAACAATAAGAGTATTTTTGAACTATCAACTAAATCCTAGCATCGAAATTTAAAAAAAAAAAAGTAAGCGCCATTTGTTTTCGTGAAAACAGATTAAAATATTATTACGGTTTCCGATATATAAAGATTTCCGATTGTATAAAGTAAGCTTTCATCGGTTATAATATTTTTCTCTGAGCAGTTTTACGGCCGACATGTTAAACTTTTTTTGCTATTTACAACAGATTTACGGTTTTTGACACTATAGCTATTGTTTTTGCTCGGCACTAGACTTTTTAGGTTCATTGCGTTTCTTAGTTTCTTTTTTTTTTCATTTCTATCTATATATTGCAGATTTACGGCCGTTATGAGACGACATCTGACTGTTGTAAACTTCATATTAATTTTTAACCCTATTTTAGCCATTATCTGTTGTTGCTGATTAGATCCTGGTAGTGTTTTGTCAACTTTTGATAAAACACCTGAATAACTGAACTACTAAATTCTACTACTGGACGTTTTTGCGCTATTCGAATTGATATTTCGACACATAGTGAAAAGTAGAAGGTCACGCGCATGCGCATGCACTCGCAGTGTGACGTCACACGCAAATTAGAGCCCCAATAAGCATACGTAGTTCATACAAAGAAAATACCAAAATGATTTGTAAATCAAACATATTCTTAAGGTAGTGTGTATTTATTCAAATTGGATTACAGAATATCAAGGTTCCCAAACGTATATTTTCAAAGGACACTGATTTGAAGATGAGATATAAGGAATTTAAAATTTCTATAAAAAACTTATTTTTCTCGCATATCAATGTTCTTATTTAATATATATTTGGGAACCTAGATATTCTGTAGTCCAATAAAATTCCGATTGGACTACAGAATATCTAGGTATTCTGTAGTCCAATCGGAATTAATACACACTACCTTTAGAATATGTTTGATTTACAAATTATTTTGGTATTTCGTTTGTATGAACTACGCATGCTCCGGGGGCGTCTTCAAAATTTATATTTTGACCTATGTGGGGAACCTCATGAGATGTAGGTATAAGCGCAGTGTCGTCTCCACCTTGTATAATTGTATACTTAAGTACTTGTTTCTTTTTTAAGATTGCAACTTTATTACCATTAGGTATTTAAAATGAGAATGAGAAAAAATAGAAAAAAAATCCAACATCCAGCGCGCGAAAATAAAAATGAAAAGCAATGGCTACCTTGAAAAATAATTGTAATTTATCTTGTCAATCGTTCATATCTTGAAAATTATATATATAAATATTATAATATCTTACAATAGTCATTCTTAGATCTAGTTTATTTTTCATTTATTTACAATATATTACAGTCGCCATATTTTTTCGTATCGATACACTATACAGTAGCGGTTACCGGTAACCGTTATTTAAGCAGTAACCGTTTTAACGTTATCCTAAGGCTACAATGAGAATTCGAAAAAAAGTAATGAAAATGCAGTCTTTAAAATCAATAAAAAAATAAGATTACATATTTAAAACATCATTCAAATGTAATATTAAAAAATCCACTTTCATTTGAAATGGAAACAGAAAACTTTGGATTTATTCGATTCTAAGAGATCACACTTTACCATGTTCAATACAAATCAAACCGATATACCGTTACATGTAGATATAGTTTGAAAACTTAAAAAATATTAAAAGAATATTTTTACTTATATTTTTACTTTAGTTATTTACACGATCACTTCAGCGGTCTGTCAATGAACAAATTCGTTGACGCCCCCACCATGATGATGAAATTGTTGCGTGTTATCAACAATGACACTCGTATACCCCCCCTCCTGCACCGCTGGGCTGGCAGCCATTTTACCAAAACTACCGTTAAAATTTTCAACCACAGGTCTTCCATTCTGATTCTGATTTTGACCGTAAAACGATATTAAATTAGTGTAATTATATTGGTTGGGTATTTCTGGACCTTCTACAGAGCTGCACGAGGACGAACTAGCTGAAAACGGTCTTTGACTTTGTGGGTAACTGACATAGTTGGGTAAAATTTCGTTGGTGTCAGTGTAATTTTCGTAGAATATCTCTTGGTAGGAGCCATTATGTTGTTGGTATTCTTCTTGGGTTTCATAAGGCGGTATTACAGGGATGTACTCAGGGAAGGGGTACCCTCCACTGGAATCACTGTACTCGCTTTCGGGAACTTGTACAGAGTTGATTTTCTCTGTGTGTCGTACATGGGGCATTTGTGGTGACGTGGTAGTGGTGGGGACGTGTGACGGCGTGGGGCACTCCACGTTGTTGACGTGCTTTGGCGCGCCTTGGCTGATGTTTAAGATTAGGTGCTTCTCTTCAATGTCACTGGAAGAGAAGAGTTGAGTTAGTTCATTTGGTTCTTCTGGATTTTGATAGGATGTTGCAGCAAGGTTGATTTTTACACATTTCTTTTTTTTTTAATGTATCAGTGAGTATATAGTACACAGTTACTTTACAATTTGTACATTCAAAATTATTTAAAAAGATTTTTTCCTATTTGTATTTGCCATTGTGGTGAAAGGATTAGCCAATCGACAGAAGTCGAATGCCCAGGGTTCGCCGGACGTGACAGAGGGCAGAGGGTATGTGGTTCGGGGAGGCTCCTGTCTCGGCCTGAGCAAAGACTAACTTCGCAGATGACGGCTAGATCTCAATTGCGTATGCGGCATCTCTCCACAGACAATAGTCCACCTTCCATCCTGCGCCGCATGCCATGTCACCTGTGCACTTGATGATCTTATGACTGCGTCAGTGAACGGAGTCCACGCAGCTGAATTTTGCTTCGCTAAGAAGCAGAAGAAGATCGATTCCTATTTAGAAAACATGTTTTAGTTTAGCAATTCTATTTGTCTGTATAGTAAATCCAGTCCAGTTTCGATAACTCCTGAGATGCTGATCGAACCTAAGCAATTACACCGAAACTGATTTTGGCAAAATGTAAATGTACTAGGTATAGGTGCATCTCTGCTTAACCTTTCCAGGAATACATGCGTGATCTTACGTTATGTTATTAAAATTAAGTTTCTAATAATACGACCACTCTCAATATTTTGTACCAAACGCCAAATTAACAATGCATAATAATAGGTCTTTACTTATGAAATTGCTGATTTACATAGAAAAATACAAACAATTTTTTTAAAAGAAATATTGTCGACGCACTTTTGCCATTTTATTGAAAGTTCGTTGATGTCTCTGGGGACGGGAATCGATAAATTCTTTAAAGGCGTTTTTCAGCACCTCGTTGCATTTGAAATTCTTCCCCGTAGCTCATTGTTGAGATCAAAATTTCCAGAACGGAAGCGATCAAACCAAAAACGCACCATGCGTTCACTTGCTGTACATTATCTGTGACCTTGTCCATTATTGCTTGCTGTCTGTGTTGCGTTGGTGCCACGACGGAACCCGTATTCGAAAATAGCGCGCAATTTCGATATTTACATGGTTACAGAAACATCGATATTAAAGAAAAATCTAATGGCGGGGAAACAAATGAACAACTGATTTTTTTTTAAATATCATAAAATTAATTTGTATTTGGAATTCTAAATAGAATCTACACACTAGCCTGTATCAAAAACCGCCAATTTCATAAGTAAAAACCTATTATTTATAACAACGTGTTCAAGTACCTTAGCACATAATTAACAGAGACGATGCAGTGTGGCCTCGAAGACCGCGAGTTATGAACGATGGTCGCGTAGCTCTGCATCCACACCCAGCCGCCGCTCTTAGTCAGGAAGCGGTAGTATCGAGACGTGACTTGGCCTTTTGTTAAAACTGAAATATAAATATACTGTAAAGGCATATCCTTCCAATATATGAGTCGAACCTCTCCAGATTATAACAGTAATGGCTTATTTACTTCGTTTGTCATATTTATCGTTGCGACAGAATGATCATGACAGCGGTAAATAGGAGTTTTTGGAGCGTATTTACCGACCCCATGCTTTCAGAATCCAGGGATTACTATTACCTAGGATCGTTGGATCATTCCTTTCCCTTCAAATTAATTGTTTTTAAGTATATATTTTTTACATTGTTATCACATAGGTATAGAAGCAACAAGAATATGCACCCAGGATTTTGTAATAAAGAGTATCCTTGGAGTTTCTTGCCCTTCTTCTCCATAAAGTTCTACGTTTTGGAATGGGCGACTAGTTTCAACTTTCTGACTAACTGACCGACTCTTTGATAATTCAATAGTGCCTGTAATTTGTTTAATTGAAATCTACGTAAAACCTCTTATTTAACTGTATTTAGAACAAAGCCAAAAAACTATATATCCCTTTACTGATATGACGCAAATAGAGATGTATGGAAATAAAGAAATGCTGCGCCAGCCCCAAGCGAACTGGTATAAGGGCAGACAGAACTACAGAAGGATGTTGATGATGATTCCAGACGCAGATTGAATGAACTTAAGTGGTTAGCTCGCGTGTCCTGTGCTGAGCTCACGCAACGCGTCGTACTTCCACCAAGTAATAGGACTCGCCCACTAAGGAGCGCTGTCCCACATTAGAATCATTATTAATTTATTATACATAAAACAAAATATATTATATTAAAACACATACACCAAAGGATAAATAATACAATTATCTTCCAAATTTTGAAAATTTTATAAAAATACGCTGGATAGTTTTTGCGTGATTCTCAGTTTTTTTATCCGCGTCAGACATAACTTTACAAATTAATTACACAATGTATTATAAACATAATCTAAAATATTCACATATTAAGTTATTAAGAAAATGCTCTAATTTAAAAAATATTTTTTCCAAATCATTAACACTTCTCGTTTAGACGTTCAGTTTAAAATCATTAAAATTCGGTTATCGTTGCCTTAAGCTTGGTTAGGTAGATACAATAGTTAGCTGTTCTTAATACTCACGCGTACAATGCGAGTGTCTCATATGTAAGACATCAGTGCCGTGTATGTAATGGTAGAGAGTCTTCTCGATCAGGTCCTGAGGCTCGTAACCCGTTAACGATGCCACCCTGGAAATAATGGAATAACGGTTATCTATCACACTGTTACTCAAAACTATTACCACTTATATTCCATTTATTATTAAAATGAACGGCAAAATTCGTTATTTTGCCAGTTTTTGTGTATTCGTTTTTTTTAATGTAAATGAAAATATTACATTGCTTTGTAATTATCGGGATATGCTTACTATACGTTGATATCCAAATAACGCAAGGGTGATAACCGTTATTTTTCTAATGTTATTATAAATTGAATACCTATAGGTGCATCACGGGTGGTGGTAAGTGGGGTTAAAAAATAACTTTACAAACTAAGAGGTGCTTTAGACCATCGAACTGAATAACTTTTACTATGGAACCAACTTTAAAATCACGAAAAAAACAGCTGTCCCATACAGTTTAGAACAGTAGGCAAGTATTAAACTTTAGTACCTACTAGTACCAGAGATTAGCGCGTTCAAACAAACAGACAACCAAAAAACAATCAAACTTCAGCTTTATTATTACTTAACACTTAACAAACAAACAAAAAATCTAATCTTTTCTCTTTATAATATTAATTTACAAATACTCATACAAAATCAAACTCGCGACGCCTCGATACTTGTCGAACCCACCCTCTACTTGTAGAATAGTCCCCTCGGTAATTAGTTAACCCTTAAACCTGGAGTATCAGGGGTCGGTCCCTTTGAAACGCATTGGTTTTTTGCAATCCTAATTGCCGGAAGTGACGCGCAATATTTTTTTGTGCGTCAACAGTTTTTACGCTTGAAAAACAATATGCTTGCTTGATTGAGTCAAAAAAAGGTGACTGCGAGTGTTTTTTTACACTCATTGGCTGGCTCAAATTTTGGCGACTTGTAGCGAAAGTTGCCAAAATTTTGGTTGCATAAAAGTGCCTACTAATCGCTCGATTTTTGCCGATTGAAATCGTATTTTTTAAGAAGCTGATAGATCCTATTGATCGTCAAAACACAGCATATCAAACGACAATAACGATCGTCAAATCTATCAAATATGTAGAGGCACCTTTAGGTTTTTTACAATACTTATTGCTGTTTGCGCTACACTCTACGCAAAATAAGTAAATTAAATCGAACAAACATTTTTAGACTGATTTTAAATGTAACGAGTTACACCCTTGTAACTGTAACTGACAAAGCGGTTAAAATAAATAAATAAATAAACGTTTTTCTTACATGACTATTGATGTCCCTACAAAACCTTAAAGTATCATTGTTTGAAAGGGTGTGTCAATATTACTAGCTTATCAATATTGTTTTATTATTAACACGAGACCTTCTACAACCTTCAAATAGAGTAATCGGTTTTAACATGTTAACTTTTAACCGTTACGACAGATAACGTTGTAAGCATAACCTCAAATAACGCGATTAAAAAAAAATAACGTTAAGACGTCTTCTGCGATATCGGTTACAACCAAAGAACTACATATCCCAGTGTTCTCCCTGGTCCGATTTTTTTAATTTAGAAAACTTTTATTTTTTTTTTACTACCTACTGTGTGGATTTTCAGTGATTTGAAATAAAGATTTAAGTATTAAGTACTTGTTATTATAGCAGATGGCATGTCGGGCTGGTTCACAAATTCAAGGTCGCTCAGCGCGCTATAGAGCGGGCTATGCTCGGAGTCTCTTTCAAGGATAAAATCAGGAATTAAATATCCGGAAAAGAACCGGAGTTACCGACATATCTTGCAGTAGTAAGCAAACTGAAGTGGCAATGGGCTGGCCATGTTTGTCGAAGGACCGACGGCCGGTGGAGCAGACGAGTCCTGCAGTGCTATTCTGTACAAATCTCACCGTGAAAACTTAGGTGAGGTGAGCGTGAAGTGAGCGGTCAATAGTGTCAATCCCTAGCATTACGTGGAATGACAGCTCACTTCAAGCTCACTTCACCTACGTTTTCACGGTGAGACTTTTACAGAATAGACCAGCTGGAGTGGAGACCACGCAAAGGTAGAGTGGGACGCCCCCCAGCTAGATGGACCGACAGACTGGATGCGTAAGGCGGAAGACAGGGCGGAGGAAATATGGCGGTTTGACAGCTTCTGTATAGAAAATTTGTCAAACTGTAATTTATTCTTCAGATAAAAAAAAAAGTAGCCCCTAATAAAAATACCCAACTACTAGATTAACCATTCCACCGAAGTGTTTAGTTTTATAGTTAATTGATCATTGTTTAACTGCGGACATCCGATACTTTGTTGTCAATTAATACCCCGGTCCCCCAGGGTAGTGAAACCGGGTGTCAATTATACCCCACTTGGAGAGTCTTTGTTTTAAACCCCTCGAGTTTTATGGGACGTGATTTTTTTCGTATCCTAAAAATTGGTATTGTTTCTTTTTTTTTTTGGGACATCTTCTACCCATGTGCTTTTGAGTGAATATAAATTAAAATTAAATTGTAATAATTTTGTGTAGATGCTCATAATAGGTTGGGGAAAAAGTTTCTTCGCATTTTTTAAGAAAATTCAAAACATTTTTTAATATAGTTTATTTACATTTAACTAAAGTATGTAGGAACCATTTTGTTCGATAACTTTTTGCCATCTTGTAGGTAGGGACATGATCCCATTGCTATAGAAATTATGGGACTTCTGGTAAAAATACCGCGACAAGTGGTTTTGGCAGTCCTCTCGTGATGTTAACCTGACACTGCCTAAAGAATTCTGAAGAGACCGAAACAGGTGTAAATCTGAAGGTGCAAGGTCAGGACTATACGGCGGATGCATTAACACCTCCCAGCCAAACTCTCTTAATTTTTGCTGAGTGGCTAAAGATGTGTGAGGTCTATCGTTATCATGATGAAAAACCACACCCCTTCTGTTGATTAATTCCGGCCGATTTCTCTCAACTTCTTGCTTTAATCTCATCAGTTGTTCGCAGTAGAGTTCAGAATCGATGGTCCTGCCTGGTGGTAACAGCTCATAATGAATAATGCCCTTCCAATCCCACCACACACACAGCATCACCTTGTTGCGAGTTAACCCGGGTTTCGCCACAGTCTGTGAAGCCTGACCGGCCTTTGACCACGACCTTTTTCGCACGTTCTTGTCATACGTGATCCACTTTTCATCACCAGTTATCAGCTTCTTCAAAAATGGTTCGGTTTCATTACGTCGTAATAAAGAATCACAAATGAGTACACGGTTCATTAGGTTTCTTTCAGTGAGCTCGTGAGGTACCCAAATGTCGAGCTTTAAACCAAATTTGTGCTACTCTCACAGACACTACACTAGGTCCATAAACATCGCAAATTTTTTTCGCGGCTTGCGTTGCATTTTTACCTTTTTTGTGGTAAAATTTTAAAATGTATCGAATTTCTTCATTAGATTCACTCATCTTGACAGTACGAAAAACAAATGAAAATCACACATTTTCCTAATTTGAATTTGGAATTATGTTCTTTAAAATTTAAACTTTCAATGATACCAAAACCAGCCAGATACAAATAGTATAGCCAAAGAGATTTTATTACAAATTCATACATACTATAATGCGAAAAGACTTTTTCCCCAACCTAATATTTATTGTATTTGATTTAGGGCTGATTTTTCAATACGTAGTCAGATAACTTATAACTGAAGAATAAATGTGACGTTTTGACAGATTGTCCAAGTCCATACAAAAAATGTCAAAATGACAAACTTATTCGTCGAATAAAAGTTAAAAAGCGACCCTTAATCACATTATAAACATACAATTATAGATACCTACCTATATATCGAGGGTTCATGGGCTATTTTTTGAAACTACAAAAGAGCATTTAAAATTTTCATTATTCGGAAAAAAGAACATTGTAAAAAAAAATAACAATATTTTTTATGAAAATGTGGCTTGTCGACGGTTAAGAACCAATAGTCTCTACGAGTATCTTAATTTATAGGTAGATTATAACATGAATAAAACTCATGTAATAATTACACTCGGATTTCGCCAGATATGTTAAGTGTCATGAATTAGAGGCATGAATAACCGACATAAATCCAGACTTCTACTGAGAATTTCCTAGAAAAACTCAACTCCCGAGGTTCCGACGGGACCTGTTCAATAAAAGTTACAATTTACAATTACAGGTGACAGGTGATTTTATAAGTTTCTGTTCAATAAAAAATACCTACAAGTTACAAATTTGTAATGGGGGAAATTTATCGAATTGTACTTACAATTTTACATTTTTCTGTTCTATAAACACTTTCGTGTGACAGGTGACAATTTACAAATTTCTCGGAAAAACTGCTTTATTGAACGCATAATTGTAGGTATTGACAAGTTTACTTATTTGTAGAATTGTCATACATTTCTGACATGTGACCTTACCCTCGGTAAAATATTATTAATTTTGTAAGTATTGTTTTGTTTTAGCTGCTTTTTTACAAAAATGGTGCTTACGTCAAGTACCTACCTAGTGAGAGTAGTGATAATGATGAAAACGTGCTAATTGAACGACGAAGAAGAAATATTTTAAAAAAGAATAACTTTTTCGTTTGATTTCACATTTAATGAGAAGTTTAGGGTAAGCAACTCAACCATCGAATATTTATTGAGTTTTTTTTTTCTTTTGGCTTCGCACGGTTTGTGCATTTAGCCTTAGCAAGCCATAGCAAGTTTAAATTGTGTAAAATTGGACATGGCTTAAAAAATGACACAGACGTAGTACACAACTACCTACTACCTCTGAGTCCTACTCAACAAATTTTGTGCGCATTGCATTGGTTGGGCTGTGGTGCATAATATCATATCGTAGCAGAAGCCCATGGTGTAAGTAAAAGAACTATTCATTATAGATTGGCTATATAACCATAGCCAATACATTATTTGGAGAAGAAGTCCGCTTGCCTGAAAATTGTCTCGATTGTTTTGTTGTTATGCTCCATTTTTATTCTCCACAGATTATTTTTCACCAATAAACCTAAAAGTTTTTGTTTTACAATAATATGTAGAATTGTAAACTACCATGAAATATTTGTAAAATATAATTGTCATGTAACAGGCGACGTTTAGAATTAGTAAGTCTTATTGAACAAAGTTCACAGACGCGATAATTTACAATTATTTGTCGGTATTTTTTTTTTTACATATTTGTAGGTTTTATTGAACAGCACTTCGCACATTGATAAGAAGACCGTCACTATACGAAAATTTATGTTTTTACTGTAAGCAGTGCTAACTCTTAGCGCGCGAAGAATACTATATTTTTGCAAAAACACCTGTGTTGTAACTAACGTTTTTAACGTGAAACAATTTTTTTGAAAAAAAAAAAAAGAAACAACTAGTCGTTACTGTTTGGTAAAACTTTAAATGCTTCTACTGAAAAAACCGCTTTTTGTTTGTGTCACTCTTCTTATCAATGTGCGCCTTGTAAGACAATTTGACAATTATGTCACTTATTGACAAATTTGTGGGATTGTAACTTTTATTTAATAGGGCCCTGGCAGTCTAAACCAGGACGCATTCGTGCTTGCGACCAAGGCCTGAAAGAGGTTACAGCTACAGGTTCAGATACCTCATAAATATAATAGGTACTGGTAAATATAAAGTTCAAATATAAAGGTATCGGTATAGCTCAATCTTTATTTTAAACCAATAAAGCTATACCGATACCTTTTTAAATAAAGGTTGGGCTAAGCCGTTATTTAACCACTACACGATTTCGGTACCGAAAAACATGCGAGACAGCGCGGCGCTGGTGCGCGGGGGGTCAAACACGTTAGAACTTGTGTATTTTATGTCACAGAAAACCCCTATTTACTAAGAGGATTGTGAAGCTGTAAATTTTCATACAAAAAGAGATAACGTTTTTCTCCCCGTAAACATAATCTAATTTTCATATTTTTTGGAAATGTTGTAGGTATAATGAAAAACTATTAGCATCTAAATATCTATATTTTTGACATAAAAACATCCTCGAGCATTTTTATTTTTTTTTAATTAAATTAAATTGAATTACTAAAAACGATAAACGTACAGACCTAGACTAAAGTGTACTAAATGTAATGAGACTAAAATTGTCTCATTTTGTAAAGGTTTAAGGGATTAAAAACGTAATCGCCCAAAACAAATTTATGTAAATAATTGTATGAAATGTAGGTAATTGCCTCCAAAAATCCGCCTCGTATCGGCACTTCACAATCCTCTTAAGGGGGAAGCGTCAGCGTAGACCGCGAAATTCAAATTTTCTTACGTTTTTTGCAATTTACAAGTCGGTATTATATTAGAGGAGCCTGTGGGTAAGTAATAACAGCCGCACGGGTCGATCCATCAGGATTGGTCCGTAGATGGGTGACCATCTTTACATACCGAGACTCCTCCGTGCCTCGGAAAGCACGTTAAGCCGTTGGTCCCGGCTGTCATTCAAGGATCTTTGACAGTCGTTACGGGTCGTCAGAAGCCCGAAAGTCTGACAACCAGTCTTACCAAGGGGTATCGTATTACCCACTAACTGGGTTGTGGAGGTCAGATAGGCAGTCGCTCCATGTAAAATACTGGTATTCAGCTGCATCCGGTTAGACTAGAAGCCCAACATAGTTGGGAAAAGGCTAGGCAGATTGACAAGTCGGTATTATATTGTACGTTGATCAAATTATTATTTGCGGTCGTAACAAGTATCTATTTACATAATTAGAATCATTAAAGTGATCAATACAACTCTTTAAGACCAGGTAATCCCAAAAAATGACTATTTCATGAAATTTTGACTTTTTAGGATTATACTAACTTAAGGAGTTGTATTACTGATTCTATTGTAACAAATTGTATTGTAATTCTGTAAACAGATATTTGTTACGGCCGCAAATCATACTTTATTTAACATACAACTTAATACTGACTTGCAAATTGCAAAAAACGTAAGAAAATTTGAATTTCGCGGGCTACCCTGACGCTTCCTCCTTAAGGTTTAGGTACTGCTACCGAAATATATCGGTATGCATTTCCAACCACAAAATTCCGCTACTGAAAAAGAACGGTATCGAAATATTTCAGTAGCCCTTATTTAACGGTATGACGTCATACCGAAATTTAAAGGTAAGTACCTTAATTTTTTAGTAATTCAGTCCCTGCTTGCGACCACTAGACTAGACGGCAAGCGAGGCAGTCAGAACAAAGCAATCTCCGTAAGCAAATTCAAATAAAGAAGCGTTGCTAATTTAGTACCTATAGTAATAAAATATCTTCGATACAGCAAACTTCATAAATTGCTGACTGTACGGAAGTGATCCTACGTTCGCACACTTTAGCACGTACTAAACACTAATTTATATTTGCAGTTAAACGCAGTCTAATGTAAGCTGTAATAGACTTTACTGTTATGTGATAAGAGTGAGGGACGATTTTCGGGAGGATAGAACGTGGTAAAAAAATGTGCTTGGTGCGTTTGATTTTTGTATAGGTGAATGAAATTAAACTTTATCGTCTTGGATTTAAGAGCTGTTTATGCTTTTGAAAAGTGAAAATACATCGGGTTACAATATAATTTGATAAGGGTGTTTGCCAAAATCAAACTATCATAACATCACGCCCTGGGTTCTCCGTAGGGGTAGGTAGAAGTGTAGTAGGCAAGCACATATTTCAACGGGGGAAATCCTATTAACAATAATGCCCGTTTTCACTAATACTAGACAACACCTAAATTAATACCTAAATAAAAGCGTGCTGTTGAAATTTCGACGCTCGGCTTAGCGCCGAGATTTGAAAATCCAACGAGCAATAATATTGCCAATTACGTTTAGTTAAGTCTAGTGTTAGTGAAAACCCAGACCCTGGATGCTCTACTGAAAATTTTCTAATCGAAAAATCGGGAATAGAACCCAAGATCCAGCAGCATTCGGACTGAGGAAAAATGTACCTAAATAATTATTCCCAGCATGGCCCACCGTGTACCTACATGACTCATCATCAGTCATCATAGACAATGATAACCAAAAAAGGGAAGCCCACAGATAAACTCATAACTCATAGGTTTAGCTAAGCTATCTGTCCAAATACGTTTACTGTGGTGTCACGTTGCAACATCTGTGGCCCAGGTGGTGATGTTTTGACATTTAATATCCTTAAAGTTATGTTAGCTTGGTACCTGGAAGGTGGGTGCATTGATTTGCTTGTGAAATGATAGTGTTATCTTTTTTCACTACAGTACTTTGCTATAATACTAAGGGTCGCACGAGTTGATCAAAAGTTAAGATAGGTACCTACCTGCCGCGGTCGGTACGTCGATGGATGACAATCCATTAGGTGATGGGTACTACATACCAAGACCCTGGCTCGAAAAGCACGTTAAGGTGATACGTAAAAAGCTAACTGAGTGGTAATAAGAAAGTGACAGAGTTAATTACATCCACATGCGAAAAAAAGAGAGCGCAACAATGCGCTGGAACAAAAATAAAAGCGCCAAACCAAATAAAAATTGTTTAAAAATAAATTAAGCTATCTATCAAAAATGTGTTCAGCCAGAGTTTTGAATTACCTAATACGCACACTTTGAATGCAAATTTGCAATTAAATTACTTAGAATTTTAGAATTACAGAAAAAAATATAAAAAAGCAGAGGTATTTTCGGAATTAAATTCTATCGAGGAAATTTAACCCAATCGTGTTTTCCTTCAGTCAGAGTATTGATCAAATAGTCAATAAAAATTAAATCCATACATTCTGTAAGAGTGAAATAAATGGTTACGAAAAAGCCCCCAACTTATTTTGGTATCGCCTTAAGCCGTTGGTCCCAGCTTTTGAAGTTTGACAACCAGTATCTTCCAGTCTAATCGGATGCAGCTGAATACCAGTATTTTACATGGAGCGACTGCCTACCTGATCTCCACAACCCAGGAACTGGGTAATACCTACGATACCCTTTGGTAAAACTGCTTGTTAGACTTTTGGGCTTCTGACTAGGGGTCGTTTATTACGGCCTCCCCGCTGGTGCTACGTGGTGAGGTTTTAGACTAACCCAAGGCCTACCCACGGCCCGGCCTATCCAATATCACGTCATAACTTTTCAGAATATTAACGCGGGAAATCGTTGCCTGGAAACGGCGAGTCAGAGTCAGGCGCCGCTTTTTGGTTTAAAAATCGTGCGTTCACTAAAAAATAAATACCTATACATGATACCTCACTACACCCTCGAAAAAAATCACGGAATATTTCGTGATTTTTTCCGAACCTCTCCCCGCTTTCGAGCCTCGAACGATCCCCTACGGTAGACTGACAAAGATCTACGTGTATTTGTGACGTTCCACGGGAAAAGGTACCTTATGGTGCTTTTTAGTTTCGGAGATATTAAATGTTTCGTAAAAATATGTAAAAATATTGTTTTTTTTTTATTGCTGTTTCGTAAACCATAAGATATACATACCTAACATTTATTTTCCTATATTTATTTCTTATGATATGTAAGTTATTAGCCCATAATGTGGCTTCAAAGTTTAGTAGAAAAGGTACCTTATGGCGGTGTGTTATGAAAAATAAGAAAATAATACTTGCAATCATATCGGGACATGCTCCGCTTAGATGATTAAGTAAATTATATCGAAATATATAAAATACGTTGAGTTTAATAATACAGTTTTTTTTTTTTTATAAATGAAAATGCTTTTTTCGTTTCATTGTACCTCACATGTCCCTAAGTCTTAAAAAAAAAGGATAGGTAAGAAGAAACTGATTATTTTGTAGCAGATTATTATTAAAATAATAGTTAAAATTAATAAAAAGCCATTTATTGTCCTGACATATTGTTTATTACGTAATTTCCATAGAGTACTTACCTTTTCTTAAATGTATGGACAAAGACTGTTATTGTGATGTAAGTTTAAGTGACTTAAAAAACCGGCCAAGTGCGTGTCGGACCACGAACAATGAAGGGTTCCGTATTTGGGATGAATTTATCCCATGAACAAATTTAACATTGTAGTTGAAAAACATGTTCTAGATCCCAAAAACCGATATACGTCACGGTAAATTCTCGAACTGCAGTTTGTAGTCACAAAAAATATTTTTTTATGTGACAAAATTACAAATTAACAAGATTCGGAATTTTCCTTTACTTGTGCTGTGAGACCTTGCTTCTTGCCAAATTTTATGATTCTAGGTCAACGGGAAGTACCCTATAGTTTTTGATTCCCTTGTGAAATCGCAAAATATGCGAAGTTATGCGACATAAACGGTCATATCTTTTGATCGCGTTTACTTACAACTTTGATTTTTTTACAGCTGAAAGAGATCACATCCCTGATATAAATCCCTACATCCCGATTAAAATTGCACTCCTCAAGTACCTATGTCATGTCGATAAAAATATACAATAAGTTACCGGAAGATATAAGAAATACGCATAAATACAACATCTTTGTTAATAAATTAAAAGTATTTCTATTAAATAAAAGCTATTATACTGTGAAGGAATACTTGAATGAAAGACTATAATATATATTTTAGACTATAAGATAACTAAGACTATAAGATATTTTTAATTATTTAATTATTATATAACTACTAATTCAATTATTTATGTTATTGTTGTTAACTGTTATGATTGTAATGATTTAATTTTTAATGTATAATTTGATTTAATTTTAAATTTAACAATAATTAGATCTTAAGAATTTTTTATCCTGTAACAAAACTATTTTTGCTGTGCCCTTACAGGGTCTACAACGGCTCTTAGCTCTAAGCTTTTGTTAACATCTTTTTACCTTGTAGAACGCAAATAAATAAATATGAATATGAATATGAAATTTCAACTTGATACCTCTACGCGTTCCTGTGAAAAAGGGTCTTGACAGACAGACAGACGGACAACAAAGTGATCCTATAAGGGTTCCTTTTTCCTTTTGAGGTACGGAACCCTAAAAAGTTAAAAATAGTCTCTAAATGCGATATTATCAGATTTATTATATGCCAATGAAAGAATATTGTTGTTTTGTGTGCAAGAATTTATGTTGTTTGTTAAATTAAAACCTAAATCGTTAAGTTTTGTGATTTTGCATGAAAAGTTATTCTTACCTCTAATTCTTGTTTTTTTTTTTTTTTTTTGTCAAAATTTTATCTAGTAATTGGTTTCTAATTGACCAGTAAAAAATCTGGCGTTCTCATCGTAAAAAATCGTGAAAATTAAGAAAAATATTTTTTTTTGAAATATTAGGAATATTCATTAGCCCATATCAAGGTTTTGATTTCTTAATACAGAACTTATTCGCAACATTTTTTGAAGGACAGAAGCCCACGGAATTAGTTTCCATAGCCCACTATGTAACTTACAACGACAACATTGTTTTTGAGGTGGCTAAACTTAAATCGTATGTTTTGTAAAATTGCACAGTTTCCAATACAATCTTTTAACAATCATATCTCCGTAACTCCACATCGTAGGAGCTTGATCTTTTTTTATATCGACAGCTTATTAATTCCAGACTATTATGGTAAGCATAACTCCATACGCACCATAAAGTTCCTTTACCCGTGGAACGTCACATTTACTAATTAGAACTAATTAATTTAATAAAAAAACTATAAATACTGATTAGTTTAAAACGAACAAAGATTTTTATACACGTCAACATCTAGTGCTAAAAGAAATGTAAATTATTTGAAACTAGTGTTTGCTCGCGGCTTCGCCCGCGTCTATCTACGTTGGAAATTATCCCACAGTTACATCAGACAGTTAATCCAGGTTATAAACTATCTGTGTGCAAAATTTCACCCAACCCCGTTCAGCCGTGATTGAGTAACAAACATCCAAACATACATACTTTCACATTTATATAATAATATAATATAATATAATATTAGTAGGATTAGAATTACATAATACAGTGTAAATACTAATTTGGTATTACTTAAGTCTCCATAACAAAAAAAGTTTTTATGCATAAAAAATGATGTAAAAAAGATGAAAATATGTAAAGATTAAAAATTTTAAATTATCGATATCGACATACCAACTTTCCCAACACTAATGTTTTTCTCGTACGTATTCGCAGATGGGCATGGAAATAAGCCAGCCATAATTAATAGTTGAAAATAACTGCGAGCACCGATACAGTCATACAGTCGGCAATACACGCGCTTCTCAGAAACAGGGCATAACTCTGTATTGGTCAACACAATGCAGGACTCGGTGCGTTCTCCAATGGTGTCGACACGTTGGAAACTACGCTCAGAGATTTTAGGTATTAGGTTATAAGATTGGGACATGTTTTACTTTATAACCGACTAGCTTTCGACAGCGGCTGCACCCGACTTCATGTCGGAAATTATACCAGGGAAATGTACCACCGGGAAAAAAATTATTCTGTGTCCTAATCCAGGTCATGGTCTACCTGTGTGCCAAATTTCATCCAAATCCGTTCAGCCGTTTTAGCATGAAAGCGTAACAAACAAACAAACATACAATCTCACTTTCGCATTTACGTATAATGTAATATAGTTAGGATTAAGATTCTTAGGGCTGATTTTGGTGACAACTTTTTTTTCACTTTAATGTCGTATTTTTTTTTTAAGATTGTTAAACTTTATTAGATCCATTTGGGAAATCAATAAATTTAAGTATTGTAAGATACGTATACTTAATATTTACTTTTGAAATAAAACCGAATGAAATTTTGCTAAACTTAGGGGTTAATATATAAACGATTGATTTTTGTTCTTTGTTGTTTATATGTATTTGGGTGAGAAAACAACAACAACGAAAAAAAAACACAACACACAAACAACAAATCAAAAAGTAATTTGAGTGTTTTGTTTACTTAACTAATTATCTAGCATGTAATTATTTAAATAAAATCTTAATCGTTTTGTACACCGTGTGACTAACTAGCAGTAAAGTATTGTACGATACAGTGCCTACCATTAATAATAATAATAATATCCTGGGACATTATTCACACACGGTCATCTGATCCCAAACTAAGCAGAGCTTGTACTATGGAAACCAGATAACTGATATACTCGTACTACATACACTACTTTTTTTTGTAAATACATACTTATATAGATAATTACACACAGACTCAGGACAAACAGACATGTTCATGCACACAAATGTTTGTCCTGGATAGGAATCGAACCCATGACCTGTGGCATGATAGGTGGTATCTTAACCAACCACGCCAACTGGCCTGTCATTGCTATTTAATAATGTTGAACGTCGCGTTTTTCTATTGAATCGACACATTTGAACAAAAACTCGACAGATTTGAATAAATACTCGATTTAAAAGCTAAACTATTCTATACTTTTCCTTTAGCAGCGTCACATATTTCATCTTTTAAATATTTCAAATTCATTCTGTTACTATCTCAGTATACAATTCAGCGTGAATTGTTACGACCGTCACTGTGACCAAACGACTCATAACACTGAATGGCTAACGAACAAGGCCAAGGGCCTATGTGTTTTCCATAAGTGTCGACATGTTGTTTTTATTTTTGTTTTGTGAAGGAGCTCGTGGCTAAGTAATAAAAGCCGCACGGGTCGATCCATCAGGTTAAGCTACGCTTGACAGGGTTGGTCCGAGGATGGGTGACCTTCTTTACATACCGAGACTCTTCCGTGCCTCGGAAAGCACGTTAAGCCATTGGTCCCGGCTGTCATTTGTGGATCGTTGACAGTCGTTACGGGTCGTCAGAAGCCTGAAAGTCTTACAACCAGTCTTACCAAGGGGTATCGTATTACCCATTAACTGGGTTGTGGAGGTCAGATAGGCAGTCGCTCCATGTAAAATACTGGTTAGACTAGAAGCCGAATCCAACACAGTTGGGAAAAGGCTAGGCAGATTGATGTTGTTATTATTTTGTAACATACAGTTCGCGCAAAACTTTATTATGAGCCCTCAGTGGGCCTAACCAAAATAACATTCGATTAGCGATGACGGTAGTAGAAAAGGCAAAAATGTATGGGGTTGAGATAAGCTATCGAAATGTCACGTGATCATAGATCAGCATTTCCATAGAGATGCGCTTCGATAGTGATTCTAGAAGTAGAATCGCTCCGAAGCGATTACCATTTGGCTAGGCCTACTGAAGTTGCACGCGAGTGGCAATTTCTTTCAGATTTCAAAATAATCCATACAATTTTAAAATTACACAATTAAATTACAATATTTAGTGTTAGTAAAGTCATAGAAACTATGTTAGTCAACACCCATCACAATACGCATCCATTTGTGTTGAATTGGGCAATCCGCACGTGTGACAATCATCTGCAAAATACTGCTGGTCTATTCTGTAAAAATCTCACCGTGAAAACTTAGGTGAAGTGAACTTGAAGTGAGCTGTCATTCCACCTGATGCTAGGGATTGATACTATTGACAGCTCAATCCACGCTCACCTCACCAAAGTTTTCACGGTGAGTTTTGTATAGAATATCACTGCTGTTGCTACTACTTCTCACACGCTGTAGTATGGAGGGTACTTTCTTGCGAATAATGATAGAAGATTGCGAAATGATAAAAAAATAGGCCTTTATACAACATTATTTTTAAATTATTTATTTATTTGTCCTTGCTTCATTTTTAATTATTTTCACCTATTGTTGTATACTAATTTTATTATAATGAGTAACGGTGGTTTTTCCCCATTCTTCTCCATACGAAACCACCTTTTGGAAGGGACGACTAGAATCAATTCTATTATTTGTAAATTTTGACATTCAAAAGTGCATTTTATGTGGCTATTTGAAATAAATGATTTGTTTTTGACTTTGAACCTTCCGTCAAATGAAACAACAAATAACAAAAACCGTGCACCTAAATTCCAACGTTTCAAGTTCACTTTGTGAAATAAAATACATATTTCAAATTTGAATTTTCAATATTTTCATAATAATGATGATGACTAAAAAATTTTGTTTTGTCCGTCATGTTGATTATTAAAATATATTGGACACTATTTTTTTGTTTTTCTACATAATCAATAGATTACGGCGATACATTGAGTTAAAATGTGGCATGACGTCACGCCTTGATAGATTTTATACGTAGAAGTGACGTAGCAAGCCCCCACTCCCGAACTTTAATTCGTGATATCTAAGTATTTCTTTATTAATACGATAAAGCAAAAAATACGTGTCTATTTTATTTTTTTATTATCTGACTGACGGACTAAATAGAGTTTCATTTTTTTTACCCAGGCATCATCCCTATTACCATCGACACACGCCTAAGTAAAATAAACCACTCCAGTCCCATTTCTAGCGTGTCGAAAGCACTGGACAAGCGCAGGGGCCGCAAGTTCACCATTTATTAGTTCACGCCAATCAGGCCCGCGTAAACCTTGCTCAACAATGCGCGTTAGCGGTTCGTAGAATTGCGGACAGGACTCTGTGGCTAAGGACTTGACGGATCTGGTGGATTTACATGAAATAAAATTTCAACAAGACTTAAGAAATGCTTGTAAATGTAGCTTGCTTGGTAGCGACCGCAGCGACAAAGGACAGAATGATAGATCATTTTTTTGGGTTCAACAGTTCCATAAAGTTTTCATAGAAATTCTGCCGCTATTGAAATGGAAAAAGAATATTTTGTCCTGTTTAAAATACAAAGGCATATGCGTCTTTTAATATTAAGTATTATTAGGTTTTCGTTAAGTTTACGCCAATATAAAAATACTGGTAGATGCGTCTTTTTTTGCTGATTCCGAATATGTAAATAAGTCTATATCGAAAATAATGTCAGATACGTCTTTTTTCCTTATGACATGACGGCAGAATTGTTTGTCGCGTCGCGCCTGTCTGCGGGAGCCTTTATAAACATGTTTTAAAATGTACCAGAAGAACTCTAGGTTTGCCAAAGTAGCAATAGATTTTATTCTTGTAAAGAATGTCCATCTTCTAGAATTACTGCAATAATTATGTAGATATTAAATTTGTATTTTGTAGGATAATAGTATTTTAATAATTATTTAAATATAAGTATAGTATTATTTTCAATAATTAATTAAGTAAGGTCAAATAATATTATATCAGTTGATCGCTTAGTCTGGGGATGGCCTGAAACACAGGTTTTTATTAACCTAGCTCAGGCAGGTCGCCACAAGTTAAAATTGTCTGTACCAACGCACCTTTCATAGGTAATTAAAATCCTGTGTAAATTAAGCTAGTTTGTGTATAAGTAATTAAGCCAATCTGTTAAGATCTTGGTACTACTACTAAGTATTTATAAGTTGGTAAATGTATTACTTTGTAAAAGGAACTAAAAATAAATTATTATAATTTTTTTTATTTTTTTTTTTACATTTCTCGGGACCCTGGGCAGCTGGGGTCCCGGACCTTTGGAAGGCGTACAAGGAGCCGAAGCCAACTCGCAGAGGCCCCTTAAATAATTTTAAATCATAAGGAGGCACCAACCGACGATTATCCCTGTATGCACTATGTAAGTGCACCCAAGGACAACCCCCGGTTGGTGCAGGACTATTGTTGTGTGTGGAAACAAAACATATTGGGCTATGGGTCTGGGTGGCTAAAGTGGATTGGGTTACTTGAACTATGGAAGAACTATGTCCCCTGCCTGACCAATGTTATATATTATACACGGATAAAATGGCAGGGGGTGACTTGCACACTCAGTAATGGGCCGCAGGAAACGGCCGCTAGCACATAGTGACGTAGCGACAAGGGGGCAACACTTCCTGAGATGCTTGAGGAGTGGAGAGGTATTCCACGGCTATCAAGACAATCCCGGAAGTACGGTCAAGATCCCTACCAGCACCTTACTGGAATACTTCCTTCCTCAGAGCACGTTTGCTCTTGCGAATCTCCACTCAATCCGGCCAATAAAGGCAAAAAAGAGGTAGGAGCCCTGTTCCTCGTCAGTGTTCACTCCAGCCGGCCAATAAAGGCAAGCCAGAGATGAGGACAAGATTTCTCCCGGGAGATAGGGTCCGTGGGGTCGCTACTGCCCAACAGCTCGCCACATGCTGCCCTACGGGGTTCTGTATCTCTCTTGGTCTGGCTCCTCATCCTAGACCCGTTCCGGCAAAGTAAACTCTACCGGCACAGGCCTAAAGTTTGAAGCGCGCAAGCCCCACCACGACGTCAACGTAGAGATACAGCGGTGGGGAAAAAAAAAAAAAAATTATTATTATCTAGAAAATTAACTAGTGTTGTGCTAATATCGACAGAACATATCGATACTATGCACGACGCGACGGCTGTGAAATCGTTTGGCGCCGCACGGTTACGGCTCTGCGCTGATTTTATTAACTTGCATCAAATTGTTTATTGTAGCTTGAATTCTGTTTTTTTGCTTAGCTTTTTACTTATCGATAGTGTTTGTGTATTGGTTTACAGCACTAGATTTGATGTGGTTTCTTTCAATCAACATGGAGGAGCTCGTGACTAAGTACTAACAGCCGCACGGGTCGATCCATCAGGTTAAGCTACACTTGCCGGGGTTGGTCTCTGGATGTGTGACCATCTTTTCATGCCGAGACTCCTCCGTGCCTCGGAAAGCACGTTAAGCCGTTGGTCCCAGCTGTCATTCGTGGATCTTTGAGAGTCGTCACGGGTCGTGAGAATCCCTAAAGTCTGACAACCAGTCTTATCAAGGGGTATCGTATTACCCAGTAACTGGGTTGTGGAGGTCAGAAACGCAGTCGCTCCATGTAACCCCTAGTTGATAGACTTATAACCTCTTTCAGGGAATAGGTCAAATTTCCGAGCATCCTGTATATCTACATATTTTAAACTAGCTTCTGCCCGCGACTTCGTCCGCGTGAACATTGTTCCCCCTACCTACCGCGTCGCATTGCATCGCCTACTCGCGCTAATACTTCGTTTTCGCTTAGCGTTCGCTCTGACTTTTTCATTTTGCTCGGCTCCTAAGGGTCGTAGCGTGATGATAAGTAACCTATAGCCTTCCTCAAGAATTGGGCTATCAAATACAAAAAGAATTTTGCAAATCCGACTGACAGTTCCAGAGATTAGCGCGTACAAACAAAAACAAAGTCTTCAGCTTTAGCGACTGGGTGTGATCGCGATGTTCTTCTAAGCTTCGGAAAGGATATTGATCTTCACTTTTGTCTCGATTTGCGGTTTCCATCATGATTTTAGTGCGCAAACCTAGTTCAAGAGCAGTCAGTGTCAATATTCCAAAGAAAATAATGACACTGACAGCTCTGTGAAGTGCCGATACGCGGCGCGAGTCTTGGAGGCAATTACCTACATTTCATACAAGTATTTACATAAATATTGTTTCGGGCGATAACGTTTTCACCCCCTTAAACCTTTGTGAAATGAAAATAAAAACATGCGGCACATAAACAGGCGGTCTAACTATATATGGACATCTGCAGTACTAAAGGCATCGCATTTGCGTTGCTCTCCCAGAGATAAAAAAACAATTTAGTAATTAAATTAAAAAAAAAAAACGCCCAAGGAAGTTTTATGTCAAAAATATAGATATTTAGATGCTAATAACTTATATTACGATATAAGTTATTAGCATACTATTACGTGCAACATTTCTTTATAATAAAAACGTACGGACCTACTTTTTTTATTATACCTACAACATTTAAAAAAATATGAAAATTAGACTATGTTTACAGGGAGAAAAACGTTATCGCTTTTTGTATGAAAATTTACAGGTTCACAATCCTCTTAAACGCGGTTTATGTGCTGATCACGTTCAGTTTCATTGGTGAGATCCGTACAGAAATTATTCCGGAAGTTTTATGTATTATATTACATTATCTAATATTTAAGTTAGTATAGTATCGATGAGTTCATAAATGATCAAAGACGGAAATGATATTGTATTCTTAATTTATTATTATAATGCGTAATTAATTTTAAATATGAATGTAAGTAATGCTTTTGTTTTTAATTTTATATATTTTGTTTATCATCACTGTAAAATTTTCAACTCAATGTATTTTGTTATGAAATAAATGACTAAGGCTCATTTTCACCACACATCACTAAACGCGCTTAACGCTAAACTAATTTAAGACATCGCTCCGTTTCTTTCAATCGTTTGATGATGACAGAAACAGCGTTAAAAGCGTTTATTCATGTGTGGTGAAATTGAGCCTAAATAACTGACAAGATTTAATATACCAGAAATCTTCATGTTCCATAAAAACCGTACGAAGCAGAAGCGGGTGGCTAGTTTTTATTATAACTAACTAATAAATAAATCCTCACATACCTAGCATCCAAGAATATCAGCCTCATATCCAGTGAAGCTCTGAACATGAACATATTGGAGTGTAGCTTCAGCTCTGTGACGGCTGATGGCGGCAGCGAGTGTCCGACGGCGATGAGGCCGAGTGGAGCCGAACCTTCACCGAAGCGTCGCGCTCGGAGGTACCCCGAACAATGTATAACCTGAAGTTAATGTCATCGGTCAGATGGAAACGGAGGTGAAAATATACATAAACAGGCGGTACACCTCATAGGACCTGGTTACCGCCGTCTATGGACATCTACAGTACTAGAAGCATCGCTATTGCATTGCTATCCCAGAGATAATGCTGAAATTTGGGTAATAATGTGCCCAGCCTATTATTACCCCATCAGTTCCACACAATACTTCTCCAATTCCCACTAGTCTCAATATAATCTGTCCAAAATCCCTAAAAACTATGCACCCAGAATGTTTATTCGGTCAATTTAAAACAAATGCTTAAAACAATACTGGCACGCGTTGCATTATTCAAAGCGAAGGGGGCATTGTTCAACACACTCAATTATACTAACATACGGAATGGGGGAATTAGCGGGGACAATATGGGGGACATGGGTTCTGTGGGGTAAAGATGTTTTATTAGTATTGGTATTCATCGAAGGGGTTTTAGAGAACTATGGTTTTGATAATCGGAGGGGTTTGCGGCTTATCGAGACCTCGCCGTGCCTAGGAAAACACGTTAAGGGCCAGTTATTTGATCCATAGTTAACTGAACCAATGGTTAAACATAGTAAGTAATTAATGGTTGAATTTTGGCTAAATGTCAAAGGCTAAACATGAATGTATTCATGTTAGCTCATTCATATTAAAAAATAGTAACTAATGGCATAACTTATTCATGTTTAGCCTTTCACATTTAGCCAAAATTCAATCAAAGTTACTGTGTTTAACCATTGGTTGAGTTAACTACGGATCAAAAAACCGGTCCTAAGCCATTGGTTGCAGCTATCATTCGTATAGATCTTTAACAGTCGTTATGGGTAGTCAGATGACTAAAAGTCTGACTACCAGTCTTACCAAGGGGTATCGTGTTACCCAGTAACTGGGTTGTGGAGGTCAAATAGGCAGTCGCTCCATGTAAAATACTGGTATTCAGCTGCATCCGGTTAAACTGGAAGCCGTCCGCAACAGAGTTGGGAAAACGCTAGGCAGATTGGTTTTTTTCGTTATGATAATCGGAGGAATTGGATAGGTAAATTTGAAAATGGGAAGTATAGTATTATACTCGTATAAAATTATATGCAGTGTCATTAACAATCTCTCTGTGACAGAGCTCGTCCAGGGAAGTACCTAAGTACCTACTCTGCCATACCTATTCTGCCGTGATAAGGAAAAAAGACGTATCTGACATTTTTTTCGAAATAGACTTATTTACATATTCGGAATCAGCAAAAAAAGACGCATCTACCAGTATTTTCATATTGGCGTAAACTTAACGAAAACCTAATAATTGTTACTATTAAAAAAAAAACGCATCTGCCTTTGTATCATATAGTTTAAACAGGATAAAATAAAGTTTTTTCGCCATTTAAATATTTCTGTAGATACGTCCTTTTCCCTTACGGATTACGATTGACAAGATTGGAATGAGTTAGCTTGACGATTGTGTTGATTGTGATCGCTTGTTTTTTGTGTCTGTTAACTAGTATTTTAGAGGGAGCAACTGCCTATCTGATCTCCACATACCCGTTAATGGGTAATACGAATACGATACCCTTTGGTAAGACTGGTTTCATGACTTTCGGGCTGACGACCCGTAACGACTGTCAAAGACCCACTTTCCGAGGCACGGAGGAGTCTTGGTATGTAAAAAAGACCTATATGCACACATGCTACAGCATTGATTTGTTCATCACAAAAATATTAGCTAAAATACCTACCTATTTTTAGGCCGCTCGCGTGCAAGTTCCAAGAGTTCATATATAAGGTTTTACGCGTACTGGATGAGCCGCTTGCTTGATCACAAAATGCACCATGCTCATTTAAGGACCTTTTAGTCTCGTATAGGATGTTTTTTATTTTTTACCATCTTTTGCCCGCGACTTCGTCTGCGATCCAGAATGAAAGTAGCCTATGTCCATCTCCATGTCATGGTCTATCAATGTGCCAAATTTCATTCAAATCCGTTCAGCCGTTTTAGTGTGAAAGCGTAACAAACAAACAAACTCACTTTCGCATTTATTACGATAAAAACAATAACTGTTATTTTTATTTTTTTTCCTGTGTGTCACAATAGAACAGTTTTCTTTTAAAAAACAATGTTTGTTAAATAATTAGCATAAATACTTAGATACCTTATACCCTGACGTGGTGAGACCAGCGTTTCTTTTAGCGAGGACACATTTCATTCTGATGAAGAAGGCTCGTTCACACTCGATGTCCACTGTTGGGCCCCATGTTCCTCCTACTGGGTACCTAAAAAAGAATGTTTTTTACTCTAAAGTCTGGGAGACTGGGGTATAGACGACACCCATTTGGGAAAAACAGGCGTTTAAAAAAAATAGGGTCTAAATCGAGCTATGTGAAAAGTTTAAAGAGATGACGATACCAGGAAAAATAACGATATTGTTACGATTAAAACTGCAAAAATAACATACGCTATTTACCGGTATTTTGTAACTATACGCTATACGTACAATTTTAAATAACATGAGGATTGACTTGAGCGTATCAGGCAAATTACCGCTGTATTTCTTGTGTGGTAGGCACCAATTATAAGACTCGTGATCCGATTGGTGGATGTCCTCGTATATCGAGTTGCCTGTTAGTTATAACTAAGACAAGGATACTGTACTCACCCGAGGCTAGGATACTGGTGCGGTAGGTACGAGTGGGGATGCTGTAGACTGAGCACTGCCGTCATCTCCTCGTGGTCTGATTGGTGGATGTCCTCGTATATCGAGTTGCCTGTTAGTTATAACTAAGACAAGGATACTGTACTCACCCGAGGCTAGGATACTGGTGCGGTAGGTACGAGTGGGGATGCTGCAGACTGAGCACTGCCGTCATCTCCTCGTGGTCTGATTGGTGGATGTACTCGTATATCGAGTTGCCTGTTAGTTCTACCTGTGGGATGGACAGCAGTTAGTACAAACTGTAAAAGTCATCTGAGTAGCCTTTTCCCATTGGGGTCGGCTTCTAGTCGAACCGCATGCATCTGAACACCAGTATTTTACATGGAGCGATTTGACCTCCACAACCCATTTACTGGGTAATACGATACCCCTTGGTAAGACTGGTTGTCACACTTTCGGGCTTCTGACGACCCGTAACGACTGTCAAAGATCCACGAATGACAGCCGGCGCGAACGGCTTAATGTGCTTTCCAAGGCACGGAGGAGTCTCGGTATGTAAAGATACCCATCCACAGACCAACCACGGCAAGCGTAGCTTAACCTGATCAATCGACGCGTGCGGCTGTTATTACTTAGCCACCAGCCCCTATAGTAAAAGTAAATAACATAATCATCACGACTATTCCCAGATTGGTTAGGTTTTTTTTTTTATATGGCATCTCGTAGTTGGCCTAGAGAGGCCGCGACTACTTAACTCAAAGCCTCCAGCCAGGGGCATAAAACTTACAGACTAAGCGACTACACGCTAAGGGCTCCCCCCGTGGGGAACGAACCTCGGCTTAAGGCGTCGCTGGGGGGAGGACGATTACTTCGGGGTCGTCGCGAGGGACCTCGGCGGCGAGGTCGGAATGTCGATTTGTTTTTGTTCCTACGGTCCCTACTGCTCTCCTGGAGATGAGTTATGGAGTCGTCGGGATCTGAGAGGACAAATCGATTAGATCGGTAGTAGATAGAGCTGTATGTGTAGTAATCACAGCGGTTCTCTAAGCCGAGGCCCGTGTCTCACATAGGGTGAACTGAGCGTGTAATAGTTCCTTAGTTTGTAACTTTATTGCCGCGGCTAGAGGCCTTATTTATAAGTCATCCACAGCACAGGCTTATACAGCCGGTGAGATGAAATACATAACAATAAAATACTGTAACCTTGTAGGTAACTACAGCTTAGAGCCGTTTGGGGTAGAAACGCTCGGGACGCGAACGAGCGTCTCCTTTTTAAGGAGAAAGCGTCAGGGTAGCCCACGAAATTCAAATTATCTTACGTTTTTTGTAATTTGCAAGTCAGTATTAAGATGCATGTTAAATAAAGTATGATTTGCGGCCGTAACAAATATGTATTTACAGAATTATAATCATTAGAATCAGTAATACAACTCCTTAAGTTAGTATAATCCTGAAATGTCAAGATTTCATGAAATAGTCATTCATTAGGATTACCTGGTCTTAAAGACTTGTATTGATCACTTTAATGATTGTAATTATGTAAATAGATACTTGTTACGACCGCAAATTATATTTTAATCAACATACAATCTAATACCGACTTGTAAATTGCAAAAAACGTAAGAAAATTTCGCGGGCTACCCTGACGCTTCCCCCTTAAGGAAATTTCTCGCCGACTGGTCGACACTTCACGTGACCAGAGAGCTGGTTCGTTCTTTAGTCAAAAAATTAGCATTGCCATTCAACGTGGCAATGCTGCAGTCTTCTGGGCACGTTTCCGGATGACAGCGATGCGGATGAATACTTCGAGGCCTATAGTGTGCCTTTGTTTTTGTATTAATTTGTATATTATAGTAGGAAAGTCATTTAATTTAGTACGTAGTGTGAGTTAGTTGTATTAAATAAAGAAAATTACTTATACAATGAAACACTTTAAAGTTGAAGCTCCGTAGCTCGCGAAATTCAAATTTTCTTACGTTTTTTGCAGTTTGCAAGTCAGTATTAGGTTGTGTATTGATGAAAGTAGGTATTATTCTCGACCGTAACATATAAATATGTATTTACAGAATTATAATCATTAGAATCAGTAATACAACTCCTTAAGTTAGTATGATCCTAAATGTCAAGAGATCATGAAATAGTCATTCATTAGGATTATAATATGAACTTAGAGAGTTGTATAGATGATTTTAACGATTAATTATAATTCTATAAATTCATACTTGTTACTGTCGCGAATCGTATTCAGATCAACATACAACCTAATACTGACCTGCGAATTGGAAAAAACGTAAGAAAATTTGAATTTCTCGAACTACCCGGAGCTTTCGCCTTAAAAAAAAACTCTAGTCCTGTAGGCTCATGCGTGCTAGAGGACAAGTTGGAAAAAAGTGACGAGTCGATTACCCTTAACTGGGTACTTTACTATTCTAAATACAGATCAAACAACTTTCTATTGAAAAGGGAACATACAAAGGGACTCGGTTATTGTATTTCTTTTTTCCAAGATCTCCAAAGTTTTCATAATGGCTTTCTTAGGGATGTATGATGAAATGCACAACCTCTTAGGAGTATTGTAGCCATAAATATAAGATATATTTCTATGGTAGGTAGGTACTCATCATTACCAACCCTGAAATCGGAACAAATCTGAATTCGCGAAAATAAAATCAGCTGCTCCCTACATTTCGACGAGTTAAGTGCGAACATAAATGTAGGCAGCAGCTGATTTTTTTTTCGTGATTTTAGTTTTGGTCCCATAGTAAAAGTTGTTCATAATAATGAGTGCAATGACCCCTTAAAAGGTTGTACGGTACTTACTTGACTTAACCCGAGATGTACAGACGCCGTTTCGCTAATATACATGATCTTGCCATCAGGAGCTACCACGAATATGAAGCCGTCCAGGGTCTGCAGCAGATGGGAGCCTAGCTCTCGTATTGACAGCTCTCGTGGCTGTGGGGGAGGTGGTGCGGCGCCCCATGCGTCGCCGAGACCTGGGGGAAGGGGGGAATGTTATGTTCGGTCTAAATTCCTTGAAGGGGTGTAAAGAACACCCACATTTTTACAGTTATGTAATAAGTGTAAAAATGGTATCTTTTAACTTTAACTTACGTAGAAACAGAAAAGCTTATAATTGTATCAGAATAACTAACCTCATAAATTCTTACACTTACATACTATAATGATAGTACTATTCGACACTTATTTTAATAATTCTAAGTCACTATCACACATCCAAACTCCCATACATCCATTCATTCATCCACTCATCAAGCACCCACACATTCACACACCTACACCAACACAACTTAAACTTCCCTCACACACCTACACTCTCCAACACATTTATGTTTTTTGTTATTTTTGTTTTTTTTATATTTTTTATAAAAATCATAAAAATAAAAAGGTGACAAGCTCATAGGGCATCAAAAAATTCGTCCGCATCGCTGTCAATGGTAAAAGTGCCCAAAAGGCTGGCAGCATTGCCACGTTGGATAGCAATGCTGATTCTTTGGGCTAAAAATAGGCCAGCCCTCTGGTCACGTGATGAGTCGACCAACCGCTTGGCGATGTCCCGAAATACTCGATGAGCACTCGGACCCCAAGGCCCTAGAGTTTCAACCCCAAACGGCTCAAACATATAGCTCCCAATAAGGTTGCTATATTTTTTATTGTATTTAAAATTGTCCTTATGACATTAGGTTTTTCAAAAACCTAAACAAAATTGCGCTTGTTGGCTTAATTTTTTCTTTGTATCTAAATATCTGAGAGGATTGGCGCTGTTTGTCGAGATACAGGTTTACCACCTGTATTGTTTTAAAATAGCCTACTAATAATTTATGAATATTTCTTTGTAACAAACTTATTAGTCTCAATAAAATGATTTATGATTTATAAGTCCAAAGAATAGGGTTTGGGACCCATGTAATGGGGTTAACTCGCTACTGTGAATTTCCTAGTGGAACGGCTAATCCCTTGCCTTTTGGCAGACTTGGGTATCGAACACAAGCACACTCAAGAATCGCCATTGTGTTAGATCAACAAGGCAGTAAGAAATGAGTGTTTATGTTTTTATATATATGGTGATTGAACCCTGTGATGAGAACATTCACAAACAGGTATGGTGTTTGTAATAGGGATTATGACTAAACATTTTTTTTTAGTTTTAGGATTATTAAAATATATTGGACACGTATTTTTTCTTTTTCTACATAATCAAAAGATTACGGCGATACATTGAGTTAAAATGTGGCATGACGTCACGCCTTGGTACATTTTATACGTAGAAGTGACGTAGCAAGCCCCCACTCCCGAACTTTAATGCGTCTTATCTAAGTAATTTTTTATTAATATGGTAAAACAAAAAAATACGTGTCTAATATGTTTTTATTGTGTGACTGATGGACTAAATAGAATTTCTTTTTTTTTTACCCAGGCATCATCCCTATTCCCTGCGACGAAAACATTCACAAAGAGTTATGGTGATTGTAATTCCCAATTCCAAAGCATTTATTTCAAAAACCAATAACAGACACTTTTGAAATGTCAAGGGGTCAGTCAGAAATAAATAAATAAAAAGTCGTTGACGCCCTCTACTATTGTATTCCAATATTTCAAAACGATATTTAAGCTAGTGTGGCTAACACAATTAGGGATGAAAATTGCCGAATATTTCCGTAACTTACCAGAGAAGTTTACAATATATTTCCCAATATTGCCGGAAAGTTGCCAAAGTTGTTCATTCGCTCAATCATTTTAAAGAGAGCTGAATGATTCAACACACGCGCCACCATCCGCGAGATATTAGCCGCCAGGGCACATTCATGTCAATGAAAGACGTACCCAGTAAATGGTAGCTTTCTAGTATAGTATTTTTATCTCACGAAGCGACACGAGCTTTACATGTGTTTACCAAGTGTAGAAACACGCTGTGAATTTGTACGTGAAGACGAGTAGCGTCAGCACATGACACACTCTTCCGATTTCGCCATTTTCGTGGACGGTACAGAGAGCTCCTGCGCTTACACACACATTCACAGCGTGTTTGTACATTCGGTAACTACAGGTAAAGCGCGTGTCACTTCGTGAGATAAAAATACTGTAAGTACATAGTGCTCACACAGACAGACACACAGACACACAGATGCCAGCAGGTCAAGCTACCCGAAACTGTCAAATTTTCCCAATCAATCTTGAACCTAATGCTTTTGTGATAAAGTTGAAAATCTATTAAAGAAATTTGACAGATTGTAGTAGCTTGATGTGCTGGTGTCTGTACTATGCAATTATACAGTCCTACATCCTAGCTCTATTGCTACTAGACTACAGCGCAGCGTTGGGATCACAGAACATGTATCTGTGGTCGTGCTTGTTCCTAAGTTTTTATTTTACTCACCATCAGGAAAAACCTGCCTCATCTTCAGATAACTCGTCGTCAGTCTGATAACGGATGCCTTATCAAGCTGTGACGTAATCGCCGACGGCAGAGGGAGAAGCTTGGCCAGTTCTAGAAACTCTGCGTTCTCTTTCTCTCTTCGGGAACGGGCAGCGTTCTTACTCTTTTCTTTCATGATGGCAGCTGCGTCCAAGGGACGGGAGCTGTCTTTACGACAGGCTGGAACAAGACAGGTTTTATTAGGGACATTTTCTAGGATCGCCCCCTGTTATGTGGGTCTTATACAAAACTGGAGGAGTTCGTGGCTAACTAATAACAGCCGCACGGGTCGATAGAAGGTTAAGGGCGGAGTTTACCGACTTTAAAACAGCTGTTTAGATTTTTAATCAGTTCTTTCCTTAGGAAATTTGACATAAACCAACTGTTTAAATACCTAACCGGTGGTTTGAATGTTGGTGGCCACAGGCTTGTTCTCCCATAAAATCGCGGTGACTTTCGGACTGCATAGAAAAGATAGAGAAGCGCGATGACTCAACCCTTGCAAAATATGAAGCAATTATCTATTTACAAAAATCTATTGATTGACTAAAAAAGTAATAATATGAAATCATTCCTTATTATTTTGGAGAGAACTTACGAATAATACATTTATTTTTCGTAGTAGAGTACTGTATAAATTTATGAACACTTTTAATGAAAATTGTAGAAGGTACCTAATATCGTAAAAACTAGAAAAAATAGACCTAGATTTAGTTTTTTTTTTTTTTCTTTAGTTCTAAAACAGATTTTAGGACAAATGAAATCACTTCTCATTTATAATTTTAAAATAAACTGTTTTAAAGTTATTTAAGAAAATACACCCCTTTATCTCCGAAACTACTGAACTTAAAATTTTGAAAAAAATACAGAAAATACTTCTATACCTATAGATTACAGGACGATCAATAAGAAGTCTATGGTCTTAAAACAACATGATAATCTCTCAATATTGTGCGTAGAAACGTATACATTTTCAGGTGGAATGTATGGGAGAACATGTTTTTCAACTACAATGTTAAGTTTGTTCTTGGGATTCATCCTAACTACGGAACCCTTCATTGTGCGTAATCCGACACACACTTGGCCGTTTTTTTATGTTATGGGAGCAAACGAGCCGACGACATTTCTCATGGTAAGTGGTCACAGTCGGCTTTGGTCATCTGCATTAGCAGATCAGTCATCTCAGAGACAGAGCTGAAATCCCTCACATAATCAGCCTATAATGATCCCACGAATGGAACACAGGCCTCCTCTCTACGAGAGTGGGTGGGCTGTAATCCACCACGCGAGCCCAGTGCGGGTTGCTAGATGTCACATGTCTTCGAATTTTTAGTTCTAGGCCATGTCGGTTTTCTCACGATGTTTTCCTTCACCGTTTTGAGAGCAGCGGCGATGAAATAATTAACACAAAGTAAAACGCCTGCCTGGGTTCGAACCCACGACCTACAACTCGTAAAGTCGGAGCCGTTACCACAGGGCCACCACTGCTCTCCTCATGCCTCATGTGCCAGTAAATACAATTCAATTCGAAGATTTTTATGTTTTTTTTTTTAAAGAAGAATTTGATTTAAGGAGATTTTATTTTTATTTTTGTGTTTCGATCTTTCTTTTTTTAATTTTAGTTACAAATAGTTGTTAATTTGTGGAAGATTGTAAATGGCAATATTGTAAGCGCTGTTGTACCTACATAACTTACCTTACTAGCAATTAGACTGTAATCTTTCTGAAGAATAAATAAATATTAATTACACGAGCACCCATATCTTTCAAACCGGTACACAGCAACGGTATAGTCCCATCTCTATTTATCTTACCCTCATAAAATTCCCAGTAAATTCATGGGTGCCGAGATGGGATAAGCCACAGCAATGCTGCTTGACGATGGCGGCAGAAGTGGTGGACTATGGCGGTACTATAGTTTGACCAAGACCGCTGTACCGCGCCTTAGGAATGCGCGGCGAGGCGGGGTGCAGCGCTAGCGAATGAGCGGTGGAACGCCATGAGCGTTGACGAATGAGCGGCCTGCACTGCCCCCCGTCTCGCCGCGCCCATACCTACGGCGCGGTACAGCTGTTATGGTCAAACTATAAGGATTATAGTTGTTACACATCTGTGACCTTAATTTTAGATTTGGCCCAGGTTTAGCCCAACGATATGACCAAGGAGACTATAAATATTTAACTCCAGTGTTATTGTGCTTATAGAAGGAAAAAGGTTGGGATTGAACTGCTCCAATTTTTCTTTTTTATTTTTTTTATTTTTGCATACTGAATGTTGACATGAATGTGAAGACTATGTAGATCATTGCTTTTTTTGATTGTTTTATTTTTTCTCTCAGTTATTTTTAATCATGGTCTGGCAGTTGAGTAATTTATGCGGCCTACCCAAATGTCCTTTCTTTGGTATTGTTCGTCGAATCGTTGCGCTCCTTAAGTTCTGAGTTGAGCTGCGCGATTCAAATGCGTGCACTGACTGGACAGGTCCTCTCAATCTGTGTGGAAGAACCAAAACTCAAAAGACCATTTCAGACACCAATCTCAAACTCACTACCTGCGTCTGTGTTTCCGAACGCATACAACCCTAATCTCTTCAAAGTGAGAGTGAACAGGCTTCTTCTGGGTTCACTCCATCGTCGACTTTGTCTCTGTCACCTGTGACCTAGAGTAGAGTCAAGAGCAAACCCATCACAAAAAAAAATCTACATGGTCTTCACATGAAGTGACCAAGTATGTCTGGACTTTATAAGAGACTGTGACCTCTGAGTTTGTTTCGGCCTTTCTTCTCAGAGTAGTCAGATAGGAAACGCCGACCTCATCTAATAATAAAAAAAAAAAAAAACATGATTGACTTGTAAAAGTGTTTGTACAAACCTACTTACAGAAATAAAATCATTTATCATTTATCGTTGGGTTTTAAGGCTTCTGCAAAGGACTATGACGATTTTAGTATGGAAGGTGCCGTCTTTTTATTTTTTCGCGCGGCTTTAAACCAAATCAGGTTTTTCTAGTACAGAATACTGTAACAAATGAAACCTATTTGACATGCATATTTCTAAACTCAGTCCAAAATGAGATATAAGAGTTAAAGTGTTTATTAGGGTTGTAGGCAATTTTTGACTCAAGGTGCAAGTTTAGTGTTAAGTTGCCACAAAATAGATAGCCGTTAAATGTTTTTGAATATTTGAATATTCGGTACACGTCCCCCCGAGCGTTATGAGTCAAAAATGGCCTAGCAAAATGGAAATTAGGTATCCGCTTGGAATGAAAATACATATTTATGAATAAAAAAAAATCTAACGCCCTGTATTTTAATTTAAATCATTTAAATTTCAATAACTGAAAGAAAATAAAAGAAAACCTACACACACAGTGATCATGAAGTAAAAATAACATCCCTGACCTACGCCACGCCAAAATTAATGACGCCATTATACATTCAAAAAATTATCATCTACGCTAACGATATCGCATGCATATTTATAACAGCATGAAGGCTGTAGGCACTCCACGCCTATGCTTCAGAAAAAAAAAACACCATAGAGTTTTGGCGGGAAAACAACATCGTGATGAATTATTCAAGAGTGAAGCGTAGTGCTAATGCTTACAAATGATGCCTTTGACGTGGAGATGGATACACAATGTTTGTTGGTGTTATTGCTAGGAGTATTTTGTATGTCTTCTTGTAATATTTTGGGTTGAACGCGTACCTAAGTAGAGTGATTTTGATGATTGTGTTATACTTTATTGTGGATATCTAAGGTGTTAGATTTTTTCTGGACTTATGAGAGCGACATGGAAGTCTAAACTAACCTAAATAAAATAAAAATCTACGCAAATACATTTTTTAGAGCACCTTATTATTCACATCAGTAAATGCCAACGCATATTGTGTCAAAATAACAATCCTACTAATATTATAAACGCGAAAGTTTGTGAGGATTAATGGATGTTTGTTACTCTTTCACGCAAAAATTAAACGGATTTTGATGAAATTTTACACACATATTGTTTATAACCTGGATTGACATATAGTATACTTTTTGACCCTATATTCTTACGGGTTTGAGACTTACACAGGTGAAAGCGCGGGGCGCTGCTAGTATTATAATATGTATTATTTTTGCGAGATTGGGTTTGAGGAATTTAAACACTTTTTAAGCATAAAATCAGCATATAATTATCGGATGGGATGCTGGTTATTATAACATAACATATAAAATCAGCACCCTATCCTTCGTGACTCGTTAATTTACTTCATGTAAGTAGTTTATATTCAGTTATCTATTTTATTTAGTTAATTATTTTTCAAGCAGGACATAGTTCAAGTTCTTCATTTCGTAAAGTGGGACCCGACCTACTTATAAACGGTTAATTAATTAAAAGGGTATCCACGTTTCACATAGGTCACCTAGGTCACTTTCTTTCCGGCGACCTTAAGGTCTATCTAGATATAGAGAGGGAGCGCAGGGTAATCGCGCCGCCGCGCCGTTTGATGCAACATGTTGGCCCGTGGATTTCCTCGGTGTACAGACCTAGTAAAAACTCTAGTAATCTATGGTCAGTTACACCAAAAAATCGCTGGATGTCCTCATAGTGCAGTGCATCGGAAAAAAAACCAGGTTCGCTACTGAAGAGAGTGAGAGACGGTCGCAACAGCATCCTGAGAACTGTAGCGGAGAGCTTCAGTTCTCCAATACTACTAACACTAGATAATAATTTGTTTTAATATTATGTTACTAACACCTTATTCCGAAATAAAAGTATTATTTATTTATTGTAATTTTATTCCAAACTAGCTGCGCCCCGCGACTTCGTTCGCGTGTAAGTCGTAAGATACACAATATACTAAAATAACAGCTCTTTTTTAATAGAACGCCCTCGTCCCGCCCGCGCTCTTTGTTCACAATTTCATGGGTTTTAATATTTTTGCGCGGTACCCTAATTATTTTTTTTTAAATAAAAGTAGCTTAAGTTACTCCTTATAACATCAGCTATCTGCCAATGAAAGTCCCGACAAAATCGGCCCAGCCGGAGATTAGCCGGCACAAACAGAAAGACAGACAGACAAAATTTATAAAAATTGATTTTTTGTTATAAGTACCGTGGCTATATACTTTCATATGCATTTAGTAAAAAGCAGTTATTTTCACATTACAAACAGACACTCTTATTTTATTTATTTGTATAGATTTCTTAATGTTCCTAACTTTAAATTACATGTTCCGTTGCATGAGTATTTCTGATTTCTTAGTAGTGTATTATTGGTAAGTGCAAAGCATAGTAATGAGGTTCGACAGCAATAGTGTAATAAACTCAATCACAGTTATTCGAAATAAACCACTCCCTTCGTTATTATTGGCTAGACCAAGCTTAGGGCTGCCTACCAAATGGTTTGACGTTTGATATGGTGCTGGTTTTTCCATTTTTATTTCATTTTCTGTTTACTTACTTATTCTGATCTACTGTGGTATTATACAGAGTGGCATCGTATCAATCGGAATCTGTTTCATTTTGACAGTTCAACAACATTCATTGCGTTATTTACGTTGTCGAACAGACAATTTTTTCGAGCATATGAAGCAATGGATTTCAAATTTGCTTTAAAATTATTCAGATTCCAATTGATAATGTGTTACGCAATTAGGGTGCTGTTACCATGGATTCAGTACAAGATTCTGGACCCTTTGCGTTGAAATTTTTCGTCAGTATTTTTTTTTTATTGCTGTTCCATACGTTAGGACCACGTTGGATTGCACTTTTATAGGAAACAGCAGATTTTTTTTTAATAACCAACGAAAAATTTCAACGCTGGGGAGCCCAGAATCACGTAGGTACTGAATCCATGGTAATAGCGTCTATGTCCCTGCTACCCTGTATTATTCGGCCGTTATTGACAGGGATATTTAGAAAATATAGTCTTTAAGCTTTGTCTGTTACTTTTAATGTATTTTATTCTTACCTACCCAAGCAGACAAACAGATCATGGTATAATCTAATATGTGTAAAATATCTTAATTTTGATTTGGCCAAGATGAGCTTCAACTTTTAGTTTGAAGTCTTTCTTAACTTATTCTGTATATCTGTGCCCATATTTGCTTAAGGCTGCATTCCCACCTTGTCGTGACGACAGATAATCGTGTAATTTTACGTGTCGTGGCTTATATATTTAAATGGAGGTGTTCACATATAGGTCGATACAATTAACTGTCGTCTACGACTTTTTTTACGGTGACCACAGATTGTCATGACAGTGGGAATGACTATCACGACACTCGTAAAACGATAAAAAATCGTCACGACTAAATCGTGACGTCAAATCAGTCAAATGTCGAATTTCAAATGTCGTCGCGATCCAATGGGAACAGCTAGATCCGATAGTCGCTAAACGATAAAAAAATTGATGCCAAACAGTCGACAATGGCCAAGAATTTAGTTATTGTCTCGATGACATCTAGAATAACTTTTTAAGACATGACAGTGCTAATAGGATACCTATTTATCCCAATAAATGCATTTTCTTTCATTCTTTATTTCTAAGCTCTGAAACCCGCAGTTAATCATGGAAATTTCACGTAAATATTATAATGAATTCAGAAAAACACGGTTCACTACTGTATATGTTACCGGCTAACCCTATTTCAGGTCAAACCGGTTTATCCTACGCGTGATGTGTCGCAGCCTGAAGTAGCGCTCGCCGGCCGCTACCGTGGCAACGCTGGCGCGTGGTTGGTTACAGTTCTAACCTAAACTGTGATTTTAATTAGGTAGACTAAAATGACATGTGACTTCGAGTTACGGCTATATGTAAGTGGGCACGCCCTTTATTACTGGAGGCTTTTAATATAGGTATAAAATTCTACTTACGTTTTTAGTTTTGTATTTTGATTCTGCTTGAGTATAGTTTTCGATTTTTCGATTTTTTCTTCTTTTTTTAAGTATATTGGCGTGTGCTAGCTGACTTATAGCAAATAATTAAATTTAATTTAATGTTTGTGTTGCGTAATGTACTTGCATGTAATTTGCACAGTGTTGTATAGAATATATATATTTTTTATTTTTTTTTTATTTAACTGAACAGACAGCTGTGCTGCTGAGGAGTTTGTTGCGCCACTTCTTCTCCTCAGCTAAAGCACTAGGAAGTGGTGAAGGGCGGGCGTTTTGGGGGACTGTCTTATGTAATTTTGACGTTCGAAAAGTGCTGATTCTCAGCCTAGTTTGAATAAATGACTTTTGATTTTGATTTTGATAACATGAGTAAAATGTCAAATTGACACAAAAAGTTCGATTTGAGGTGTCATTTTAGTCTACCTAATTAAAAATCAGAGTTTAACCTAACCCATTTGGTCGGGGCATGGCCTAGAACAAATTAGTTTGGCCTGAAATCGGGTTTGGCCGGTAACATATATTAGGTATTAATATGAATTGGCCTCTCTCCGTTGCGATTGCGCCTCAAACCCCTAAGTACCTATTTTCCACCTTCCACACCGTCTTTAGGAGTACCTACCTACTATTCAAAAAAAGGCAATGTATTTTTTATAATAATTATTTGATACTGAAGTTTTTGGATGCATTTATGAACCTCGTTGCGACTATATTATTGCCATTCTTTTGCTTTATTTTGGGATTTTTATAGTAAGATGTGCACAACATTTCAAGTAAAAGGAATGCCACCCCTATTGGCAACAAACGACATATGGCCGTCATTTATACAGTGTCATAAACTAGCGGCCGATCGGATTCCGTACGTTCCATTTACGAATTTTGCGCGCGAATATTTTTGTTTTTACGGCTAGCCAATGTGGCGCGCTTGTGTAAATAAAAATAAAAAAGTATTTGTAGTGAACTATTGAATGTTTAGTGACTTTTTTAAATTTACTCACTGAATTATTAACGTAATAATAAAAATAGGCTTTAAAATGTTAATTTGCCAAAAAAAAAACATTAAAATATACTCACACAAACCCGTATCATATTCAGATGCGCATTTAGTAAATAATTTCCTCCTCGGATACTTCATTTTGAAAAATAAAAAAACCCGAAATGCCAATCCCTAAAAAACCTAAAATCTGTTCTCAATCAGTGTTTAACCCTAAGTTATCTCTTTGTGAAACCGCACCATTACAACCATAAAACAAACAAAACAAAAGAACACTTAGCAACGCCTAACAGTCTAAAATAAAATAATAAAACTGCACTTTACGCGAACAGGTTCAAATCGATACTGGCAGCATCCACCTTCTTTCCTATATGCGTTTCCGAAATAAAAAAAAACAATTGACAGGTACTAACAATAGCACGGCAAATACATTGACAATAAAAGACGCTGTTGTATTACGTCATTCTTAAGGGGCAGGGCGTTGTATAGGGGCGGGCAATAAAATTAGGAAGAGCGGTTATTATCTAGGAAATCATAACTTGTTTCTATCGTTGGATATAAATTACTGGGCTAATTGTAATGACTCCAAAAATGAAAAGGTTTCCTTTGCGACACGTAGGTAATTGTTTTCAAATATCTTTCAGCAAAGATATATGGAAAACTCTAGAACTGTGCATAATCTTACATTTTAGAAATTGTTGATATTAATTTTATGACTACTCGCTCTGTAATGTTTTTTCATTGTCACTCTTCAAACGAAGCCTTTGGCTTGAGCAGCACGTAACTTCAGGTAAGTTTTTCATTGTATTATCGTAAATTTTTCCAAGACCTTTTGCGTAACCTTATGTCCAGCAGTCAGCACCCTCACACTTTCAATTTCAATCAGAATTCGAGGGTTAACAGAAATTCCCTTGCTTCATAGGTTTGAAAAATTCATCCACTCAATAACTGATATTATTATATTATTTCAACGCAATGAACGTGACTAATCTGTCAAAATGAAAGGCATTGCGATCGATTGCCATTGTATGTGTGTTACGAAATTACACCGCTTAAGCTTCGCATCGCTTTTTTTTATATTAAAAAATAACCTACAATATTCTTACACAATGGTACTTTTAAGTTTTAACATAACGTCGCGTAAGCTAAGGATACGACCGAATCTGAAGACGCCGTTGAGCCCGTATAATTTTGACAAGATTCGATTGATACGCATTGTGTATTGATAGTGTTATTGTCAAAGATTATCTGGTACTAATGCGTTTAGAGATCGTTGCAACCGAGTTGGATAGGATGTCATTGTGTGCGGGCTGCAATCCTGCAGATTATCTCGACTCCGCAGCTTCGTTGACGGAAAGACACAAATCGTTGCTTACCCATACTGCTGGTTTTACATGGTAAAGTCAACCGCATATCACTGGTAACCATTTGACAATGACAGCGTGCTTATGTAGTAACAGTAAGGGTGGCTTTCGTAGTGCAAGTATTACCACTGCTGAGCGCACTGTGTAGTTTATGACTACCAGTTTCTGAAAGCTTTGTACAATTCATGGATTAATCAATTGTCTGAAGAGTGCTAGCATAGACGTTGAGATTGGTGCATCAATATAAGAACCATATGATTGAAAAGATTTTCAAAAGCCAGCGCTATCAATCGGAATCGGTTTCATTTTGACAGTCCAACAACATTCATTGCGTTATATAGGTTGTCGAGCAGACAAATTTTTCGAACATATGAAGCAGTGGATTAGCAATTTGCTTCAAAATGATTCAGATTGATAGTATTAGCACGCAATTAGGGTGCAGAGTTGATCGTTTTCTTGTGGCTTAGGGTGGTCGAGCTAGGGATGTCAACTTTTTTTTATATAAATATATAATAGTATTTTTAAAATATAGTAGATGGCGAAAAAATAGGAAAAATATAGTAGGTACCTATGTTTCAAAAAAACATTTTTATTCTTTAAATGCATATTTTTTGCTATTATGAACCTTTATTAACAGGTATTTTTTTAAATGTGTCATAACTTCATAAACTGTAGCCAACTATTTTTGTTTTACATTCTATATTAAGGTTACAAAATACCTTAATCAGCTTTTATGAGATTAATACTCGCCCTATTGCGATCATGTCGCCGTTTTGTATTGAAATAAAAATACCGATATACTTATACGTAGTAGTTTGGCCTACTAGGTATTTTTCTTTAGAAATATAGTATATAGCACAATCTATACATTATATAGTAGGGATTGCAACCCTAGGTCGAACTGAGGTTAAAATAATCCTGGACCTTAAAAAATTCTGACCTGGGGTCGTATTATCATTTACAGTGCTAAAGAGAAACAGTGCTATATATTATGACCACCACCATCCCTTTCCATCACCATCCTTCATCATTAACCGACTTCCAAAAGGAGGAGGTTCTCAATTCGTTTGTGTTTTTTTTTTTTTTTGTATGTATTGTTACGCGATTACTCAAAGACGGATGGACCGATTTGGAAAATTCTTTTTTTGTTTGAAAGGGTATACTCCCGAGGTGGTCCCATATAAATTTTATTAACTTTGCTCGAGGAGTTTTTGAGTTAGCTTCAATAATGCGTATATTTCCCACTTATTTTATATGGATGTTGTGATGGTGTTTTAATAACTTCCTATCACTGTTATTTACATGGCTATATCTACAATTATTGTGCTCAATTATGTATTCGAATTTGTGTGGGGTAGGTTCCACAACTAAAAAGTGAAAAATAAAAACTTTTTAGCAAAAAATAAAACCGACTTCTAAAACAAAACACTACAAAGTGAAAAATAACTTTAATTTCGGAAGTCGGTGGCAAAAAACGAAAATACAAAACCAAAGACACCGACTTCCGAAATTAAAGTTATTTTTCACTTTGTAGTGTTTTGTTTTAGAAGTCGGTTTTATTTTTTGCTAAAAAGTTTTTTTTCACAACAGAATCATGATAGCGTTAATAGTTCATAATACAGCCCCTGTACGCTCATTATGTAGAAGTGTAAGCAAGAATTTGTTGAAAAGAGGAACCGTGTGTGTCCGAAACGTCCGAAAAGCTTTAATATTTTATCGATCTCAATAATCATCTCATGTGCGAAATAACAAACCAAAGTAACATATTATCTTTATTTATTCAAAACGATCGTTAAAACTTTATCATTTAACAAAACAACTTATTATGCGCGCTCACACTTCATATCGCGGTTCAAAAGGATGAAAATCAATAAAATTCTCGATGAATACAATTTGCATATCTACGCCATCTTCTTTCATTCAGCAAAAGGGCAACGTCGCAATTTGATGCTGGTAACAAAAAAATATTACAATTCGAAATTTGAATCTTGGAGTGTCCTCGAGATGTTCAGTTGGCGTTGGAATAGATTAAAATGTTTTTTTTTGTTTATATTTTAAAAAGAGAAAAGGAAACTGTTGTTGTGCTTGATTTAATATCGATATGGATTATTGTAGATATCGACGCGGAGACGGATAGCCAGTTTTATGCAATAAATGGGCAATCCCTAGTATTGTAAATAGCAGACACTGTTGCAGATCAAAACTTTTGCAAGTAATACCTACTGAGGACAATAATTATGCCAAAGTTATTATAATAGGATGCCTAATTATCGTTCTTTTTTCTGAGGTAGACAGACAGACGGAGGTGGGGCAGACTACCCTTGGTGTGCCAGGTGTAGGTGTAGGTGTCTTAAATTATTATTAACCATGTAGTAAACAAAACCATATAAAATGCGAGTCATCAGTATCACCAGAAATTGCGCCAAATTATGAAGAAACAATCTTTTAAAGATTTTTTTTACGAAAAACAATTACACATTATTGACACGCAATTGATAAGCATAAATTAGTTTATTGTTTTATTGGTCAAGGGAGCTTCCCACGCCTGGCCGTAAAAAAAACCAGGAGACAATCATTTTGTAAATTATGACTTGTCACTTTTGTCACTGGTTTTGAATTTGAAAGAGAGATGCCGTGCTAGAACTGCCTTTTTTCAACGTCTCATAAAAATACCCTTTCGGCGTTTCATTATGCCTGGAGAAAATATTAAAGTACTAGTCATTTTCTTGTTTTAATTTTTATAATTAACAAGGACAAGTTGTCTTTACCAAAGAGAAAATATATTTTCGTAAACGGAAACCACGTGTTCCTAAGAAAAAGGGCCTAGACGGACTGACGGACAACGAAGTGATCCTACTCGTATAAGGATTCCGTACCAAAATGGTAAAAAGGAACCCTTATGGTGCGACTCAGTCTGTCTGTCACAGCTGGATATCTCAAGAACTGCTAATGCTAACTTGAATTTTGGAATAGTTTTAGATGACGTTTGCCCAACTATTTTGCAAATAAGGAAGAAATAAAAATACAGATATTTTTTGCAACAAGGGCTGAAAAGGGGTCTTAAAAAAACCGGCCAAGAGCGTGTCGGGCCACGCTCAGTGTAGGGTTCCGTAGTTTCCCGTCCGTAAAAAATATGTAAACGAAGTTAAAAAAAATGCTTGCATATACGATTATACTACAAACTTAGTCCAGAAATTATTTTGTACAACTTTTTGTCTTTTTTGTACAAAAACTGTTGTTTCCATCAAGTTTAAAATGATTTTCCTAGAAAGTCCTTATAAAGTTCTACTTATCAGATTTTTTTCATATTTTCTAAACTTATGGTTCAAAAGTTAGAGGGGGGGACACATTGTTTTTTACTTTTGGAGCGATTATTTCCGAAATTATTGACATTATCAAAAAATGATTTTAGTAAACCCCTATTCATTTTTAAATACCTTTCCAACAATATATCACACGTTAGGGTTGAAATAAAAATAAAATCACTTCCCACTTTACATATAGGGGGGCTACCCTAATAAAACATTTTTTTCCAATTTTTATTTTACCACTTTGTCGGCGTGATGGATACACATATTGGTACCAAATTTCAGCTTTCTAGTGCTAACGGTCACAGAGATTAAGCGAGGACGGACAGACGGACGGACAGACAGACATGGCGAAACTATAAGGGTTCCTAGTTGACTACGGAACCCTAATAAAACGATGTCTCTAAATAGCACACTTTTTTAATGTATGATGGTATGGAACTCTCGGTGCGTGAGTCCGACTCGCTCTTGACCGGTTTTTCCTTTTGAGGTATGGAACCCTAAAAATAACGTAATCAATGTCCACCGATAAAGAACCATATAATACATTACCTACACTACCGCACCATACCTACTTACTATAAACGCACAACAAAATGTCGATGTAACTCGATATGTCAGCTTCCACCGTATTATAAGCACACGTGTGAGTTCAGGATCCGGGCACCGCGGTGGTCTCGCGTCGCGTAACGTTAGTGTGTTATTATTTTTGTTAGAGATTTATTTTGTAGTTTGTACCAGAGTGAGCTATTGGTGGAGGGGACGTTTTTGTGCAAGGTTTTGGTAGATTAAGTTGGAAGAATTTATTGTTTCTGAATGGTACTTTTTCTTCATTTCTAATTTATGTTAAATTAGAAATGAATTAACAATAAGTACATAAGTCAAAAAATCAATCTGCCTAGCCTTTTCCCAACTATGTTGCAGTCGGCTTCCAGTCTAACCGGATGCAGCTAAATACCAGCATTTTACATGGAGCCACTGCCTATCTCACCTCCACAACCCAGTAACTGGGTAATACGATACCCCTTGGTAAGACTGGTTGTCAGACTTTCGGGCTTCTGACGACCCGTAACGACTGTCAAAGATCCACGAATGACAGCCGGGACCAACGGCTCAACGTGCTTTCCGAGGCACGGAAGAGTCTCGGTATGTAAAGATGGTCACCCATCCACGGACCAACCCCTTCAAGCGTAGCTTAACTGGATAGATCGACACGTGCGGCTGTTATTACTTAGCCAAACAATAAGTAAGTAGGTACAGTTTTTCTCTTTTCTCTCACGCAGCAACACGCGCTTTACATGTGGTTCCACGCTGTGAATGTGTGTGTAAGCGCAGGACGTCTCAGTACTGTCCGAGACAATGGCGACGTTAGAAGTGTGTATTGGTGTGTTATGTGCTGACGCTACTCGTCTTCACGCACACATTCACAGCGTGTCTGTAGGTACACTTGGTAAACACAAGTAAAGCGCCTTCGCGCTTCGTGACATAAAAATACCTATATACCTATGTATGTAGGTACATACCATACGTAATAGGGATGATGCCTGGGTAAAAAAAAAAGAAATTCTATTTAGTCCGTCAGTCAGATAATAAATAAATATTAGACACGTATTTTTTGCTTTATTATATTAATAAAAAATGACTTAGATAACTCGCATTAAAGTTCGGGAGTGGGGGCTTGCTACGTCACTTCTACGTATAAAATCTACGAAGACGTGACGTCATGCCACATTTTAACTCAATGTATCGCCGTAATCTTTTAATTACGTACAAAAAGAAAAAATACGTGTCCAATATATTTTAATAATCTACATGACGGACAAAAAAGCATTTTTTAGTCATCATCCCTATTGTCGAATTTCTCCTAGTTTATGAAAGAGTGAAAGTCTGTTCGTTGTGTTTTCAGTTGAGTGGTTGACCAAAGTAATAAATTATCGTTAGAACATTGAACTTTATTAAACAGACGACAGAGACAGACTTTAGAATCAATAGCGCCTGTAAGATTATGCTTTTGCAGTTGTATTACTTAAACAAAGTAGGACCCATCGATAGTGATTTAATTAATAACCAGCCAATGGTGCCGATTCCCTTGATCACAAACTAAATTCATGTTAAGTTCAGTGCATCTTTTTCTTTCTACTTCATTAAGAAAAGGACAAAAGATAAATATTAGTTTACTCGTGTCAAATTAGTCAGCGCCTGGCGTAAATTGACGGATTTTTAGTAACTAGGCATTTTTTTTAATCACGTCTAACTTGTCTATGGAGTATCTTAATTTGACACGACGAAACTAATATTTATCGTCTGTCCTTTTCTTAATGAAATAGAAAGAAAAAGATGCAATGAACTTAAATTTAGTTTAGTTTGTGATTAACGGAATCGGCGCCAGTAGCCAGCTCATTGATCAAACTAAAACTAAAAAATAAGGTGGTCAGTGTCGTGGTCGTGTATTAAACACAAAAACTTTTTACGAAAATCAAAACCAACCGACTTCCAAAATAAACACTACAAAGTGAAAAATAACTTTAAATTCGTAAGGCGGTGTCTTTGGTTTTGTTTTTTCGTTTTTTGCCACCGAGTTCCGAAACTAAAGTTATTTTTCATTTTATGTAATGTTTTTTTGGAAGTCGGTTGTTTTTTGTTGTAAAAAAAATATATTTTTCACTTTTTAGCTGTGGTACCTACCTCACACAAATTCGAATAGGTACCCACTACCTGCTATGTAAATTACAGTGACAGGAAGTTATTACAACATCATCCGCATATTGGAAAAATACATATTATTTATTATTGAAGCTAACTCAAAAACTACCCGAGGAAAGACCCACACGAAAAAAACAAGAATCGTTTAAATCGGACTACTCTGTAAAAAGATATGCGTGGTCATATATAAAAATAAAAACATCATATTAGGTCCTTACAGTCCTTACCTATGAAACTGTCGTTTTACATAGAAATAGAAAAGAATCAAACAATTTTTTTCAAAAAGCAATATTGTCGTTGCACTTTTGCCATTTTAATGAAAGTTCGTTGATGCCTCTGTTATAGAAATCCTGGGGACGGGAATCAATGAACTCTTTAAAGGCTTTTTTCACCACCTCGTTGAATTTGAAATTTTTCTGCGGGGCTCATTGTTGAGATCAAAATTTCCAGAACGAAAACGATCAAACTAAAAACGCACCGTGCGTTCACTTGCGGTACTTGTCATGTCGTTAATATTGCGTGCTGTCTGTGCTGCGTTGGTGCCACGACGCCAATGAGCCCTTAGCTCTGCGTTCCACCGAGTCAAGCGAGGCTAGTTGGTACTTTGCTGATACATCCCAAAGGTGACTGCAATACTCCATGCAGAATCGGACTTGCGCTTTGTAAAGAGTTAAAAGCTGTCCAGGCGTAAAGTATCGCTTCACCCTATTTAGGATGCCCAGTTTCTTGGCCGCAGTTTGGGCTTTGCACTCTATGGTGGCGCCAAAGTTGAGACCAGATTTCAACTCCATGCCTAGGAGCTCAAGCCGATCAGTTACAGGAACAGTAATACCCCGAAAAGTAGGAGTTTGAGCGAAATGACTCCTTTTAGCGGTAAAAAGACACGCCTGTGTTCTGGTGGCGTTAAAAGAGACCAGATTATCTTCACCCCACTGACACCCACCCTATATGACAGGTTCAATCAATTTGCCTAGCTTTTTCCCATGTTGGGATCGGCTTCCAGTTTATCCGGATGCAGCTGAATACTTACTAGTATTTTACATGGAGCGACTGCCTATCTGACCTCCACAACCCAGTTACTGGGTAACACGATACCCATTGGTAAGGCTGGTTGTCAGAATTTCGGGCTTCTGACTACCCGTAACGACTGTCAAAGATCTACGAAAGTAACTTTACATAACGCCTACATGTTGCACAATAGCGAATAATAAATCCGATAATTATTCCTACGGCAAGAAAACAACGCAAAAAAATACTTTCTCCTACAAAAAGTTACCTCATTTAAGGCAACAGAGATGTGCCAATCATAACTTATTATTTTGTAATCCTTTGAAGTTGAATAACTATTCACCTGTAAGAGATTAAAAGATTAAGTGACGGAAGATGATTAGAAAAGGGTTGACTTAAGCAGGTTTAGATGTCTGTGGTTCCATCGGGAGGTAAAACCATAGATAAGCTCCTACAAATAGGCGCGCCATGCGATTCGCGTCGCGTGTCGCGTCTGTAGGAGAGCCTTTATAGGTATAATAATAGCTACTATACTGGCCCTTATACTATTTTCTTATAATCTAGTTTTACAGACTTCAAAAAGGAGGAGGTTATATTATGTTCGTCTGTAGGTATGTATGTTTTTTTTAATGTATGTTCATCGATATCTTGGACCGATTTTGAAAATTCTTTTTTCTTTTAGTTCTTCTAGCTTGCGCGGTGGTCCCATATAAATTTTATTAACTTAGCTTCTATAATACGTATATAAGGCGCAACCCAATGGCCTTTAGTGCTTAGCTTGCGTGTTCTGTGCTGAGCTCACGCAACGCGTCGTAAGTACATCCAGCCAGTAATAGGACTCATCCATCAAGGAGCGCTATCCCAAATTAGACGCATTATTCATTAATGTATTATATTAAAACACGTATACTAAATGATCAATCAATCTGCCGAGCCTTTCTCCAACCAGTTGAATACCAGCATTTTACATGGAGCCACTGCCTATCTCACCTCCACAACCCAGTAACTGAGTAATACGATATCCCTTTCGTAAGACTGGTTGTCAGACTTTCGGGCTACTGTCTACCTGTAAGGCCTGTCAAAGATCCACGAATGACAGCCGGGACCAACGGATTGCCGTGCTTTCCGAGGCACGGAGGAATCTCGGTATGTAAAGATGGTCACCCATCCACGGACCAACCCCGACAAGCGTAGCGTAACCTGATGGATCGACCCGTGCAGCTTAGCCACGAGCTTCTCTAGTATACTAAAAGGTAAATAATTAAATTATCTTTAAAATGGTGAAGGTTTCATAAAAATACGATTGATAATTTTTGCGTGATTCTCAGTTTTTTATCCGCGGTAGACATAAGTTTGCCAATTAATTACACTGTGAATATTATGTACATAATTTTTATTATTACATTATAAACATAATTTGAAATATTCACAAATTAAGTTATTAAGAAAATTTTGTAATCCATTCTAATATTTAATATTTTTACCATGTTTTGTTTTATGTTTTTTGGTTGTTTATGTAATTGGAATGGACTTTGTCTGAAAATAAATGAATTATTATTATTATTTTCTTACATATCTCGGGACCCTGGGGTCCTGGACCTTTGGAAGGCATACGAGGGGCCGAAGCCAACCCGCAGAGGCCCCTTAGATAATTTTAAATGATGAGGAGGCACCAACCGACGATTATCCCTGTATGCACTATGCAAATGCACCCAAGGACATCCCCCGGTTGATGTAGGACTATTGTTGTACGTGGAAACAAAACATATTGGGCTATGGATTTCGGTGGCTAAAGTGGATTGGGTAACTTGAACTATGGAAGAACCCCTGCCCCCTGCTGAAAAATGTTATATATTATACACGGATAAAATGGCAGGGGGTGACTTGCACACTCAATAATGGGCCCCCGGAAACGGTCGCTAGCACATAGTGACGTAGTGACTAGCTATCAGGACAATCCCGGAAGTAGGTACGGTCAAGAATATACCAGCACCTTACTGGAATACTTCCTTCCTCCGAGCACGTTTGCTCTTGCGAATTTCCACTCAAGCCGGCCAATAAAGGCAAGAAATAGGTGGGAGCTCTGTTCCTCGTCAGTGTTCACTCAAGCCGGCCAATAAAGGCAAGCCAAAGATGAGGATAAGATTTCTCCCAGGAGATAGGTCGCTACTGCCCAACAGCTCGCCACATGCTGCCCTGCGGGTTTCTGTATCTCTCTTGGTCTGGCTCCTCATCCTAGCCCCGTTCCGGCAAAGTAAACTCTACCGGCACAGACCTAAAGTCCGGAGCACGCAAGCCCCGCCACAGCGTTGGGGTTATTATTAATACCTATTATAAATTCGAAAGTAACTCTGTCTGTCTGTATGTTACCTTATCACGCCTAAACCGCTGAAAGGATTTCGATTAAATTTGGCAAGGAGATAGCCGGTATCCCGGGGACGGTCTGGTTTGGAATTAATGTACGGATGTCCTACAAAACTGTAATCAAAGCACTAAATCGAACTATCAAAGATATCAAGAACAACCAAAGTATTACGGAATATAATTATGGTGGTAGGTACCTAGCTAGACGGCGATATTAGACAGTCTCTGGGGACAACCACGTGGACGAAGCCGCGGGCGTAAGCTAGTTTAACATATATTTTTTCCAAATCACGTTTAGACGTGATCTTCAGTGTAAAAAAACACTACAAAGTGAAAAATAACTAACAATTTGTGATTTCGGAAGTAGGTGACAAAAAACTAAAATACAAATCCAAAGACACCGGCTTACGAAATTATAGTTATTTATAATTCACTTCACTTTGTAGTGTTTTTCTTTTGGAAGTGTAGGTTGTTTTATTTTTGGAAAAAGAGTTTTTTCTAGGCAAAACCACACTTTCAAACCTTTCATTTTGACAGTTCAATAATATTCATTGCGTTATTTACGATATTGTTGAGCTGACGAATTTTTCAAACATTTTAAGCAATAGATTAGCAATTTCCTTCAGTTTTTTATTTATTTTTGATGGATTTGCTCTTGACGCTAGTCGAGGTCGGAGGCGACAGAGACAAAGACGACGATGGAGTGAGCTTACCCAGAAGAAGCCTGTTCACTCTCACTTTGAAGAGATTAGGGTTGTATGCGTTCGGAAACACAGACGCAGTTAGGAAGGTCCACTATTTTGCTGTGCGCATTATACATTTGGAAACGCTTAGTGCGAATTGGTGGAATAGTAACTAGGTGGGGATGGTAACTTGCAGTGCGTCTAGATGTCAGATGATAGAAGGGGACCGGTGGAATCAGGTCGTGGAGTTCTTGGGCACACTCACCGAAGTACAATCTGTAGAAGAGCGACAAGCAGGCAACCTTGCGGCGATGAGCCAAGCTATGAAGCTTGGCATCCACCAGTTTTACGTCGCCAATGAGCCTCTTAGCTCTGCGTTCCACCGAGTCAAGCGCGGCTAGTTGGTATTTAGCTGATTGAAAGTGCACGCAATTAAAGAGCAGCGTTTCCGAATAATCCGAAACTCACTTGTAATAAGAGTCGCTTTCAGTTCGGCAAAGCAATTGATCCTGATGAACAAGTAGACGCAATGTCGGGACGGATACCATTGATATTGAACTGAAAGAGATTGTGATTACCAATAGGCTCAAATTAACCAGGCTCCAGTTCATCCCATGAGTGTTCATACCTGGACTAAAATGATTCACTCGAACATTAGGTTTGACCGCTCAGACTAAATAAGAAACCCAGATATAGCGCTGCGAATAATAATAATAATATCTTTATTTACAAGTAACAAGACTCAATTATGTTAGTAACAATATTCCTCACCCCTATGTTAGTATTCCTATTCTAATCATTTAACCTAAAAACCATGAATACATGCGAGTCACTGCCACACGCCTACCACCGAGGTGGACAGCTTGCAGCAGCGACCCACATACAAACAATCAAGTCTGCTCGCTACACAGTTCAGAATAAGGTCGGGGCTGACTCGCACGCGGCGCACCAGGGAAGCGCATCGTTTTCTCATCGTTGTATAAAAACAGTCGACTCGAGCTTCAGCAAATATCCCTGACGCACTATAGAAGCGGGGCAACCCCATCAATATCCTGAATGCATTATTATATTGAACGCGAAAGACGCTGTACGATTTCTGCGTATAATCGGCCCACAGACTGCACGTGTAAAATGAAGTGCAGTATGCACGAAACAAGGTTATTTTTACACCCTGTGAGCAACGTGCAAATCTGCGAGCTATCATATTAGCCCTAACCGACAGCGCCCTCCGCTCTCGCTCAATATCTTCATCGTCCTTCATGCCCGCGGTCAAGACATGGCCCAGGTATTTAAACTTGTATACCCGTGTGAGCGGAGTTCCATCCAAATGGACTGGTGGTATAGTTTCTGGACACCGTCCTCCGCTGGCACCAAAGACCATGACCTCACTCTTACACGTGTTATAGACTAAACCATGACGCTTGGCATAGTCTTCACAGATGGCCACCAACCTCCTAAGGCCACAAACCGAGGCGCTCAGCAGAGCCATACAATCGGCGTAACTAATATTGTTCACACACACCCCATCAACGTAACAGCCGGCTCGCTCTCTGCTGAGCGTCTCAATCAGTTCATTGACGTAGATATACATTGAAGAGCGTAGGTGAGGTCAGCCCACCCTGCCTCACACCGCACTCCAATCCATACGGCTCCGACAGTACTACAATTAGAGTACTTACAATTACAGTAATACAGTGAGGTATGCGCAAAACTACACCTCGCTCTGTGCAACACGCTCACGCGCACACAGTTACACGAAACTACAATTAAACTACACCTCATTAGAAAGAAAAGAAGAAAACGGAAAGAAAAATATTTTATTTGGGACACGCACAGGAAATACAAACAGTAAACAAAAAAGGAGCTTATAAAACTAACCAAATTAACACAAAAAATTAAAAAAAATTAAAATACAAAATTAACAAATTAAAAAAAAACGGTGCGAGGCCAAAAAGACTCATATCTCAGCTTAAAGCTGCGATATTAAAAAAAAAATACCGCCAAATATTCTGATAGGGTCCATGTGATGCCACAGATACACCTACGGACATCTATAAATCCGTAAAATAAGTGCATTACGGGCACACAATGATATTATTACTTATAAGTAAAAAAAGATAGATAGGTTATACACGCTCCGAAAGTGGCACATCAAAATGTGGCAACTAGCCACATTTTTGTCGTCTTGTCTCTTTTTCGCTTCCGATAATTACGACATGCCGCTCTACTTCCACGTGTTTTCTAATAGTTCGACATTTGTGCTGTTTTTGAACATCGAATGTTGGGTAGGTAACGTATCTACGTCTTTTTACTTTTAATATCATTGGGTGCACACATGCTTACGAAACCAGAACCGTGAGGCCCATAGAGCAACACGGGTCTATGTTGAGGCCTCACGTCACTGTAGTCCGTGCTATGTCTTGGTTTTTTTATGTAACGCTCGATGAATATGTCGCATCATACTGACATAATACTGCCTTGTTCGTCTAGTGGTCGGAAATGCTACTACTGACGGAACACGAGGGCCTGGGTTATTGGGTTATTTCATGAGGAATATCTCAGTACTCGTAGCAGTCCGGAGTCTTTGTGCCCGGTTGATGGCAATAGGCTGGCGCTCTATTATATTGGATGGGACTTAAACATAACTGGCGATATGTGGGTGTACTCCTACTAGGTACTATCGAGGAAACTTACATCTGACCAATTTGAAAACAAAATCCTGTGGACAAGACGTAAAGAAAGAATAGGTAACGTTTGTTTAATACAGTTCGCGTTACTTAGACAAAATACAAATTAATAACAAAATAAAAGGTGAAAATAGACCAATCTCATCCACAGCGCTGCAAGCAAGAATAGTCCTTACGCTTCTGCCTTATCCTTCCTTGAAAAACAGGCGTGGCGTTATTTGATCGCATCTTCGTAATTCACATTATCTACACTCTAATGGTTTTATCAAAGAAAATATACTTTCATCAAAGACAAAACTTATAATTTTGACTTTGCATCAACCAACCTTTGTTGCTTTGCACCAATAGAAAGTTTTTGTTCATATTTTTTTCATTACAGCAAGTATCTTAAAAATAATGACAAAGATGAATGAGCATTTCAATTTTTATGGAAATTTTACTACGAACGCGTGCGTGGGAACGAGTAACAAGTCAATAAAATACGTGCCAAAAGTCTATGGTTTTTGTTAAATTTTTTTCACAAGCAAAGGACAGAGCCGATAATGCCATTGTTTCTGGCCGCAAAGGACGCACGTGTCTACGACAGGTTTTACTGTGTTTTGTTTACTTATTTAGTTTTTTTTAACGTAGTTTAGACACCTGCGGAGTCATTCACGAGTTCGTGTAGTAATCGTTCAGTAATTTGCGTCTGTACGTGGGAACTGGCTGGTGTAAGCTGTCCTGCTTTTGTTTGTCGAGACAATTGTCTTTGGAAATGTAAAACTGTGCAATTTCATGCGAAATGTTTGGATAGAAACTTGCTTCCACCGCGTATATGATATATGTACTATTAAATGAGCAATATTTGTATATAGGGTGACTGGTATTGATCACGTGATTGTACTCATGATAACAAACAACTTTTACTATGGGACCAAACCTGAAATCGCAAATAAAAATCAGCTGTTCTTCTTACGTTTTGACGAGTTATGCGAACATAAATGTAAGTACGGAATACCTGTTTTTGTTTTCGCGCTTTCAGTTTTGGTCCAAAAAAATTGTTATTATAAGTACAATCATGTCTTTAAATATCGGTCCCTAATTAACAGTCACCCTATATATATTTGTAGTATCACTTTCTCGAAAACGGCTCAATGATTTCGATGAAAGTTTCAATATATGGGTTTACGGGGGTGAAAACTCGATCTAGCTAGGTCTCATAACTGGGCAAATTCATTTTCTCTAATTTCATCAAACCAAAGCTTAGTCGCCCAGGTACTTAATAATATTATACAACAATATAAGATTACCTACTACACAAACTCTAAAACTCTTGATTAGCCTTCTTTGCATGTTGCAGAGAGCACCTAGGAACAAGTCACCTGTATCCTTGAGGCGATACCAAAATAAATTTGGGGCTTTTTCGTAAATATTTATTTCACTATTAGGCAGCATTTATAAATTTAATTTTTGGATATGTATATGTTTATTGACTATTTCATTAATACTCTGACTGAAGGAAAACGCAATTAGGTTAAATTTCCTCGATAGAATTTAATTCCGAAAAGACCTCTACATTTTAATATTTTTTTCTGTAAGTGATTCTAAGATCCTAAGTAGGTAATTTCATTGCAAAATTGCATTCAAAATGTGCTCATTAGGTAATTGAAAACTCTGGCTGAAAATATTTTTGATAGATAGCTTAATTTATTTTTAAACAATTTCTATTTGGTTTGGCGCTTTTATTTTGGTTCCATTGGTTCCAGCGAATTGTTGCGCTCTCTTTTTCCGATGTGGAAGTAATCGACTCAGTGTGTGTCTTATTCTCGCCCAGTTCGCCTTTTACATATCACCTGAAACACTAGATGAGGCTAAAAGAGACCTCACTAAAATCCTGAAAGGCACCGGGAAAGGCAAAATACATCACAGTTATTTCATCCATCGATTTCTGAATGAAAAGGAAATTCTAATTGTTCATAGATACAGTTCTCATTCATTAATAAGTACTGTTGCGCAGACCACACTGAGCGACAAAGTTTAAAATATCTTAGTTAACCGACCTCTCCCATGCAAATATAACGTCATTCACCAACTCTCGCTTCTTTCCCACGTTTATTCATAAACAGCTAAACAATTGAATTATGTATTAGACAGTAAAACCTCTTTGCAAGTTTAATTTTACACTTCATTTCAAAAAAAGAGTTGTAACATGAACACAGGATTGCCTTTGTGTTTTAAAAAGTATTCTTGTCTATACAACACTTTTGACAGTTCGGAATTGGCGGGAACCTTTTGTTTTCAACTTATGTACAACTTTAGATATAATTAACTTTTAAATTATCCAACTGAACAGTTTTCTAAAGTAAATCATCGCGGACTCAACGCCATTCGAATTTCAATGTGATGCTCAGAGAGAACTTACATTATTTTGCCAAGACATCTTTAAATCGAACTATATCACTTTCCCTTTATTTTTAAACGAAATACAGTCGTGCAAAGGTGAGAAAACACAGCGTAAATCACAGGAAGAGGAAATAAATCAACGTGGCTTCCATATTTTTTACACAAACTGTTCCTGGGATTATAGGATTAGTGTGAAGACTAGTTATGTGGGGCTGGTAATCCGTTGCTAACATCTGGACCAATTCTGTTAATAGCTGGCGAGTTTTTAAGGGTAGAAATTAGGAGAGTATGTAGGTATGAATAGTTTTGCTATGCTTTTGGCAATTACTTTCGTCGCTTTGAAGTACCTATCCTTATTACGTAATGTGATTGAAATTGTAATTGTTTCCATTTGACAATCATTCGTTCAAATTGCGTTGATCTTGCGAAAAGATTTCTTCAACATAGAAAGCAATAAGGTAATAAGGTTACCAATTTATTGTGTTGTTTGCATGAACCAATGTGAATTGATTTATTTACTTTGGTGTGATGTTAGCGCCGTAGCTTTTATTTATCTATGCTTGTACGGGTCCAAATTAAATTCATGGGCATCCTTTTAAGGGGTACTCATCATTATGAAGAACTTTTATTAAGGGACCAAACCTGAATTCGAGAAAAAAATCGGGTGTTCACGTTAAAATGTAGGGAATACCTAATTTTTTTTCTGAAATTTAGAAATCCCTTAGTAAAAGTTGTTTATAATGATGAGTACAATGACCTCTTAAAAGGATGCCCATGAATTAAATTTCACCTGTATACTTACAATTAATATCCGACCTACCTATGAAATTGCCGTTTAGTACCTATGCAGAAAGTTAAGTAATTTTTATATAAATATTTTTTATTTCTATCAAAATCAAAATCCATTTATTCAAACTAGGCTGCGAATCAGCACTTTTTGAACCTCAAAATTACATAAGACAGTCCCCCAAAACGCCCACCCTTCACCACTTCCTAGTGCTTTAGCTGGGGAGAAGAAGTGGCGCAACAAACTCCCCAGCAGCACAGCTGTCTATGTCTATCAATCAAAATATCCACCAATGCTATCGATGAATCTCTGCCAGCGCAGTCATAATTTTCAATGATCTTCTTGAAAAAGTCAGGTGTACGGGAGCCAAAAAACTCTTAAAAGGCATTTTGTACTGCCTCTCGGGTATTGAATTTTATCCCTGCCAAGGAGTTGTCCAAATTTTGGAAAAAGTAGAAGTCTGTCGGTGCAAGCTCTGGTGAGTAGGTACGGTGGATGACGCAAAACTTCCAACCCTAGCTCTTTTAGCTTAAAGACCGTCTGTTGTGCCATATGAGCGTTGTCGGGTAGGAGCAGCAGGGACGAGCGATTAACCAAGGCTGGCCGGAGATTTGCGAGCTTCTCCATCATTGTGTCCAGTTACTTACAGTACACATCTGCAGTAATGCTGGTGCCATTTGGTAAGAAGCTGTGATGAATTATACCAGCACTAGACTACCAAACAGTGATCATGACTTTTTTAGGGGTAAGTTTTCGTTTGGGGCATTGCCCAGGCGCTGATCCAGGGTCTAACCAACATGATGATCGCTTACGATTATCAAAAAGAATCCATTTTTCATCGCAAGTGACAATGCGGTTCAAAATCCCTTCGTTTCTGTGTCTGTTAAGCAACGCAAGGCATACCTCAACGCGTTCGTCGCGTTGGCGATCGTTTAGTTCGTGCGGCACCCACTTATCAAGTTTTTTTACCTTGCCAATTTGACGCCAATGGACCAATATTGCTTTGATGCTAACGTTGAAAACTGCTGCTAATTCAGCCGTAGATTGAGTATCGTCAGCTTCCACTATCGCCTTTAATTCGCCGTTGCTGACTTTAGTTTTCGGGTGACCATGGGGTTCATTTTTTAGATCAAAATTTCCATGTCGGAAGCGTTCAATAACGAGTCGTGCGTTCGTTTGTAGTGTTCACTCCGTACACGTAATTAATGTTGCGAGTCATTTGTGCGGCATTGCTACTGCGACGGAACTCGTACCTATTCCTTTTACTCGTATTTTTATCGTGTCCATTTTGATGCAAAAGATACAAATGTAGTGAAAACAAAACACTAATCAATAAACAAATGACTGAATTTGAAAATAGAATTCCAAATTTATAAAATAAAATTCGTTTGAATTTATTCAAATGGCCAGTATTGTAAAACGGCAACTTCATAAGTAAAGACCTATTATTATGTAATAAGTACAATACTATGAGTTTGTATGTAGGAGGAATCTTCGGGACTACTGATCCGTTTCCAAAAATTCTTTCTCTAATTGGAAGCTACAGTATTGCCGAATGTCATAGGATATAATTTATATTAAAACAATAAATTTCACGCGAAATCACGGACCGAAACAAGTCTTTAACATTTCTGGACCAAATTTTCGAGAAATTTATCATTTTGTCAACGCATTCCGTGCTAAAAACAGTCGCCAATCACCGCAAAAACAAGTTCAATAACAACAAAGTAGCAGCTACAACTCTGTATTGGTTATTAGCAACAGCTAACTGGTTAACAGTTGCTCGAACGTGCTTCTTACCCGACGTACGCGTTATTTACGTTAAAAACACGTACCGCAACAGTGTTGCACATACTTGTGCGATGATACGGTCGCTTAGGGCTACGTAATTTTATATTAGGTGGTTCGTAGAAGGAAACCTATTGTGGGTTAATTTCTTATTGGTTGGGCGAAGCTTGTAAGGTGGTTTACACACAGAGAGTGGTGCGATAAAATGCGATGATCATACTGTAAAGGTGCTCAGCAAAAGGGAGCCTTTACATCACGCAGGCTGGCAGAAAAATTATTCCTTTAATCTCAGGCCGAAGGCCTTCGATTACGTTGATCACACAATACTTATCGACAAATTAGAAATATATGGAATATGCGGCAAAGGTATAGATCTTATTAAATCATATTTAAGCAACCGGCAACAATGCACTGAAATTACAAATATTAACATTAAATCCAAACTTGAAGTCAAACATCGGTCAAATTTTAGAATGGTGAAGTACGGTGTACCCCAAGGGAGCGTATTAGGACCCCCACTAAATGACCTGCCAAAAACATTAACCATCCAACAGTACTATTTGCTGATGATAGTACGATAATGATAAATTAACTGTAATAAAAAATTATGAACTGTACCTACCATTTTACATCTATTGTACCTCAATCTGCCTAGCCTTTTCCCAACTATGTTGGGGTCGGCTTCCAGTCTAACCGGATGTAGCTGAATACCAGTATTTTACATGGAGCGACTGCCTATCTGACCTCCACAACCCAGTTATTGGGTAATACGATACCCCTTGGTAAGACTGGTTGTCTGACTTTCAGGCTTCTGACGACCCGTAACAACTGCCAAAGATCCACGAATGACAGCCGGGACCAACGGCTTAACGTGCTTTCCGAGGCACGGAGGAGTCTCGGTATGTACACATGGTCACCCATCTACGGACCAACCCCGGCAAGAGTAGCTTAACCTGATGGATCGATCCTTACGGCTGTTATTATTTAGCCACATTACATCTATTGTCTATAACTTACAAATAAATATTTCTGATTTCAGGTAAATAACACCCATTGCCACACATAAATTAAAATGAAATAAAATTATAAATAAGTAAATCAAATACAATTAAATAAAATCGAATTATGTAAAATCAAAATAATTTAGTCCTTTATTCCTCAACTACTGTCCCACGGCTGGGACTCAAAGAAAGTGTCATCCATAGAATACCACATCTCCTTCTCCTCTGCCAAATCTGGCCACGCCATGCAGGGCTTTCTATCCATTTACAGAACTTTAGATTAATTAATGAGTACCGGTGTACAAGGTTGTTTCGTAAAGAATATATTATCTAAATTGAAACTGCGTTCGATAATTTATTAAAAACACTACACATACGTACACTGCACTTCACTGTACCGAACTCAGTGTGTGTGAGGCTCCTCTCGACTGTTGCCTAATTGTAGAGAAAAAGAGTATTGAAATATCGCACTTACAATTAAAAACATGCTGGAAACGTTCGATCTGCCTAGCCTTTTCCCAACTATGTTAGGGTCGGATTCCAGTCAAACTGGATGCAGCTGAATACCAGTATCTATTTTACATGGAGCGACTACCTATCTGACGTCCACAACCCAGTTACTGGGTAATACGATATCCTTGGTAAGACTGGTTGTCAGACTTTCGGGTTTCTGACGACCCGTAACGACTGTCAAAGATCCACGAATGACAGCCGGGACCAACGGCTTAACGTGCTTTCCGAGGCACGGAGGAGTCTCGGTATGAAAATATGGTCACCCATCCACGGACCAACCCCGGCAAGCGTAGCTTAACCTTATGGATCGACCAGTGTGGCTGTTATTACAAACGTAAAGACTATAAAGTTAGTAGCTTATAAAAATGCATCCAGTTCAGTGACTAGCACTATAATCACTGATTAAGCTTTTGAATCTGCAGTTTTCCTATTATCCTACCAATGTCAATATGTCGTGTTCAAAAACACTGAAAAAAAATACAAACACCTTTACAAAACAGTCAGAAGAAACCGGAAAAGTACACACATAAACCGCACGCAACAGCTGTTTTTTCTAACCCCACCTAACGTCAAATAAAAACCGGATTGAATGAACGAGTTGACTTTAAAAAAAAACGTCTGTCGTAAACATATCACAGACAAGAAAAAAAAGTCGATCGCACCAAAAGTCTGTTACCTCACGCACGAAACCTATCTATAAAGATTTCGGCGACGTGGAACGTGCATACGACGAATTCAAATATGGCGGCACTTTTTCTACTTTTTTTTTTATTTGTTGTGTTTGAAACTATATTTGTTTTTATTGCACCGGAATGCATTCTGGAAGTCACGAATTCGCCATTAGACTGATCCGGTGCGATGTGCGTAGATTTTTACGGTGCAAACAAATTGGTGCGTACGGTACGTTTCAATTTGAACGTGAAAATATCCGGAGTATGCGTTTAAATTAGGAGCAGATGAATGAATGAATGGCTTACGATTGGAGTAAGTAAGATTAATGGCGTGCCCCAATCAGTAGTGTTCTTCTCTAAACTCTAAACGTCACTGTAATTTGAATGGTGCCGCTTATAAATCTATGGGTGCCGAGGTGTGAATCCACGATTTGTATTTCTTTCAATCTTTTTCTATATTATTTTCGAACAGACTGTATTATTCACTCTTTGTAAAATGCTCATTGATTCTTGTTCAATTCTTTTCAGTTTCGTGTTTGCTACAAAAAGACGCTTTCTGTTTTGAAGGAAATCAGCACGTCAATTGCGATTACAATCGCTTTCATTCTGACGATAAAAAAATTACATAGGTAATTTTTTTATTTATCTCAACATAATATCGCAGGCACAATCTTAAATAGAGAGAGGCATTGATTTCTGAATCCATTTCCATGAGCTTCATTCCAAGCAATGTTTCTTCGGAAGTTGTATTTAATTAATTTTAAGTAGTAGATTATATATATATAATAATAATAATCTTAATTAACAAAAAAAAAAAATAATAATAATAATAAATAATAATAAATATATTTAATAAATTGTAATATATATATATATATATATATATATATATATATATATATATATATGTATGTATATATATATATATATATATATATATTACAATTTATTAAATATATAATATCCTAACCTAACTAAAACTATTAAAAAATTAGGTAGGTATTACAAGCGATATTGTCTGTGATGGTCGTGATGGATGACGTTGGCAAAGCCCTGACGAGTAGCTAGTAAGTTTCTCGTCATAGCAATATTATAATTTTTATTATTATAATTTTTAATTTTTAATAATTTTTAATTTTTAAAATTAATAATTTTTAAATTTTTATAATTTTTAAGTACACCTACTAACATAAATAAATATGGACCATTGTGTCTGAAGTAAATAAATAAATTAAATTAAATATTGCCAAAACGGGCTTTGTTAATCCATTATTCTGGGGAGGAACCAAAGGGCTCTCGGGTAGTTCTAGTTTAATATCATCTATAATAATTATTTATTTAGGTACTTACTCGTATATACGGTGTATCTATTCATACACGAAATCTCTTAAGGGTTCATTGTACTCATCATTATGAACAACTTTCTCTATGGGACCAAACCTGAAATCGCGAAGAAAAATTCAGCTGTTCCCTACATTTTAACGAGTTATGCGAACATAAATATAGGGATCAGCTGATTTTTTTAAAAATAAGTTTTTTAAATAAGTTTAGCCGTTCAAATCCAAGATTGTGAACTTACAAGTTAGTTTAACTTAGGTAAGTAGTCATCCCTTTGCCCACCCAATACAGAAATACAACCGTCATGCTATCTATACCAACTGCAGTTACCTCATTAAACAAAGTTTACAAACATTAAACCATGCAAAGAGATCGTATACCAAAAAAGGTAAAAAACCTCATTATTCTCAGAAAGGAGGTTCCACTGGCGGCCATTTTGTTCTGTTTACATACAAGATGGCTACCGCGCGTTCGATATTCAAACAAACGTTTTATTGTGGACCGGTTTCCGTGGTAATGGACAATTTTGGAGGGCCCCGTACAGTCGCAGACATGTGTATTGTGACTTTGTGAGTTGATTAGATATGATAATAAATTATTTATTATAGTTAAGTGGTATTTCTTGTAGCGGTGTTTATGAAAGCTTGTAATTTTGTGTAGTTTCTTTATCTTGCATTTGGGACACACGACTTTCGTTGAATGTAGAGGTCGAAATAATTTTCTTTTGTTAGGATACGTTTATTGAAGATTTTACATTTTCCACTGATGTTTCGTTTCCTATAAGTACCTAACGCGTCTTTTTTCGTCTAACGTCAAACTAGGTGACATAATTTAAGAATTTCCACAGGGCTGGCTGTTTCTAAAGATACCACAGATTGTAAATAAGGAAACTCCTGACTTTTATGCTAGGTATGTATTCAGCTGTAGATAGCTAAATATAAGAAAGGTAAGAAATAACTGAATCATCAATAAAAAGGTAGATACATCATTATTTTATATAGGTACTTAATTATGCTTCTGAGGAGCTCGTGGCTAAGTAATAACAGCCGCACGGGTCCATCCATCTGGTTAAGCTACGCTTGCCGAGGTTGGTCTGTGGATGTGTGACCATCTTTTCATACCGAGACTCCTCCGTGCCTCGGAAAGCAAGTTAAGCCGTTGGTCCCGGCTGTCATTCGAGGATATAATATATAACCTGGGACATTATTCACACACGGTCATCTGATCCCAAACTCAGCAGAGCTTGTACTCTGGAACCAGATAACTGATATATACTACTTTTTTTTTTTGTAAATACATACTTACCTATATAGATAATTACACCCAGATCTTTGACAGTCGTTACGGGTCGTCAGAAGCCCGAAAGTCTGACAACCAGTCTTACCAAGGGGTATCGTATTACCCAGTAACTGGGTTGTGGGGGTCAGATAGGCAGTCGCTCCATGTAAAATACTGGTATTCAGCTGCATCCGGTTAGACTGGAAGCCGACCCCAACATAGTTGGGAAAAGGCTAGGCAGATTGAACTTAATTATGCTTCGAAGCTGCCCAAAATTGTAGTACGAAAGCAAGATTGGTGACAATGACATTCGGAAGTACATTGCAATTTACTTCAGTTTATTTGAACAAATAATCCCTTTAGAATTATGAATCTGGCTGAAGGACCAATGTTTGGACGATTAATGTTGGTTGTGATTACGTGGATGAAAGAAATAATAAGTGTTTGAGATTCATTGAACTCTATAGATAATCGTGACTAATAACAAAATGTATAACTGCCAAAGTGAGTTTATTTGTTGGCTTGTTTATGTTACGCTTTCACGCTAAAACGGCTTAACGGATATGGATGAAATTTGGCACATGGGTAGACCATGACCTGGGTCAGGACATAGAATACTTTTTATCCCGATGCTCCCACGGGATCGAGAATTATGCAGGTGAAACCGCAGGGCGCAGCTAGTATTATAAAGTCGCTTTTCGTGTGACCGCGTTGTTCTTCTAAACTACACAACGGATTTTGATGCGGTTTTAACTAACTTTTAGTGAATTTATTCCGTAAGGTTTGTGTGTACCAAGAATTATTATTAAACTTACATATAATAAACTAGCTATTTCCCGCGGCTTCGCCCGCGTGGTTGTCGGAAAACTCTTTTCACATTACTAAAGTTTCTATAATAATATAATTCAATCATGATTCGAAAGACATGTGGCGCCATCTATTATCATAAGAACGTTATTATTGTTTTCCTCGGAAACAGTACTTTTTTCGGTATGAAAGATACCCTATGTCCGTTTCTGTACACGTGACAACGTATATGCAAAATTTCGGGATGATTGTTTCAGTGGTTTAGGCGTGAAAAGGTAACAAACAAACAAACAAACTTACTTTCGCATTTATAATATTAGTTAGGATAAATCTCTATGTTTTGTTATGTCATAAAAACCGTCCGAAGCAGGCAACCGCCCTCTATAAAGGTAATTTGATTTCCATATGATTCTAATACCTCCCTTTTTTATGTCCTTTATTTGTTTTCATTACTTATTAAATACATTTTTTAAGTCTATATAAATAAAAATCACCCGCCGAATGTAATGTACGCGCATCACTTCAGAACAGTTGCACCTATTTGGCTAATTCTTTTTTTGTTGTATTTGTAATTGTCAGGACAAGATTTGTATGACAGATTTTTTTGGATAATTAAAACAGTCAGACATTTTGATGGTATTTTTGTATGAAAACAGACAACACACCGTCTAAACCACTGGAGATAGAGACATGAAATACACCCGAGCGACGCCGGGCACGAACAGCTAGTATTGTTATAAAAATGTGGTTTGGGCTGCAGAGACAGGAACCTACTCACAATGCGAGCCGTACCTATCGAGAAGTACGTTACTGCCTTCTGAATCTGACCCTTGATCCAACCGTATTATTATTAATACTATTTTAAGACATGTTAGCATTTAAATTATGAAATATTATCTTGGTCTTCTTAATATTATATTTACTTTGTAAAGTATTATATTCTTTTAATTATTGTGAATGTGAAGACTATGTAGGTAATTGCTTTTTTTGTTGTTTTATATTTTCTCTCAGTTATTTTTAATCATGGTCTGGCAGTTTGAGTAATTTATGCGGCCTACTCCAATGTCCTTTCTTTGGTATTGTTCGTCGAATCGTTGAGCTCCTTAAGTTCTGAGTTGAGCTGCGCGATTACTGACAAATGCGTGCACTGACTGGACAGGTCCTCTCAATCTGTGTGGTTCTTTCCTCAAAAGACCATTTCAGACACCAATCTACATGGTCTTCACATGAAGTGACCAAGACTATGTCTGGACTTTATAAGAGACTGTGACCTCTGAGTTTGTTTCGGCCTTTCTTCTCAGAGTAGTCAGATAGGAAACGCCGACGTCATCTAGTTTAAAAAAAAAAAAACATGATTGACTTGTGAAAGTCTTTGTACAAACCTACTTACAGAAATAAAAATCATTTATCATTTATCATTTGGACATTGAAATAATTAATTTAAACATAAATGTTTCCAGTAAATTTTTTAAGGTGTTTTATTCCATACGGTACCCAAAACCCGTCAGTTATTATTGTGATGTTAGTGCTAATTGAAAGAAATGATTTGTAAACCTTGCCGTGCGTGGACCGTCGCGCGTCGCCCTATATGTCAAATGCGCACACGCATCTCAATTTGAACTTTATTTTATTAACGGCAAGGTTTAAAATATTATGTTTTGGCAGTTTATTGTTGATCAATATTATGATGGATGTAAATTTTTGCCTTTTAAAGCAAAATTGTTGTGAAAACTATGACGAGCTTTCAGTCTGATGCATAATGCTTTACGTAGCGAGAACTTGTTATTTTTGGTACAAGCTTTTATTTCATTTCACCAGGGCCTCAAGTCTGCTATTACAATAGTGTCAGAATGGTCTATCATTGATTTTATAATTGTTGATTTTGACAAGTTTGGTAATCTACTAATATAATGACGTCATTATGACTTTCCAATGGTCAACCACTGACACTCCATTGAAAGAAATAGCTTAAAATGGTAATCTCGTACATAATGACAAATGAGAGACTGACAAAACAAAAAAAAAAAAACTAGGTATGCCATAGGCTCCGCAGGAGACGCCCTGGGCGGCGGGAATCGATAGCCGATTCCCGGCCACCGTAGGCGCGGGCTTGCGGACGGTGAGTAGTGGGTAGCTCGCCGTCCGGTGAGGACCAGGCCCGGGTCGACGGCGCGTTGTGTTCCACGCGCGCCTCAAAGAGATGTCAGCAAAAGATGGGGTCCAATAGGGCCGATGCCGCTGGGGTCGCGGGTTGTTTGAAAAAGATACCGTGGCCCTGGCATAGGCAACTGTAGGAACACGGGTGGGTTTTAGTCAGTAAAAGTCTGACACGCCCTTCCGCTCCACCCAGAGCGGGAGAAGTTTGATGATTCCCATCCACAAAAAAAAAAAAAAAAAGGTATGCCATAGGCTTCTACTACGTTCACCTATATTACCAAGGGGAGGTAATCTGCTAAAATGTTGACAGTTCCTTTGATCAGTACCACGATTCGATTACGAGACCACTGACCTACCAATGATCGACCATTATGAATTTAGCAGATGTAACACAATAACACTTTCCGCCTCGCCGCTTGTCTGCGACTAGGAGCTCCCTGTAGTTCTCCTCATCGCTGTCGCTGTGGTGAAGTTGTCAACAGCCTTGGACACCACGGCCTGTCTTGCAGCCGGAGTGCGGGTCGCTTAGCGCGGCACGCGAACATTAACGACATCATCCGACGTGCCCTTGTCACCGTCGGCGTTCCAGCTTTATTAGAACCCAATGGCTTGGCACGCGACGATGGCAAGAGACCGGACGGCGTGTCTTTATTTCCTTTGAAGGTGGGTAGGCTTTTAGTGTGGGACGCAACGTGTGTCGATACTCTTGCGCCTTCCCATCTTCCTGGCACAGCGTGCTGTGCTGGCGCTGCTGCTGCGGCTACGAGAAACCTCAAGCGGCGGAAGTATAATCACCTTATCGGTAACTATATTTTCGAGCCGTTTGGGGTTGAAACCCTCGGGCCGTGGGGTCCGTGTGCTCATGGTTTGTTCAAGGAAATCTCCCAATGGCTGGTTGACACTTCCCGTGACTCAAGGGCAGGCTTTTACCTTGGCCAGAGGCTAAGCATTGCCATACAACGTGGCAATGCCGCCAGTCACTTGGGTACATTACCAGACGACAGTGATGAAAAAAACTAAAATATGCCATATTTTAGTTTTTTTTTTTAATAGTTTTAGTTGGTTAGGATATTATTTTTGTAACTTTATTTTAATGTTAGATTGTTTGTTAGAGTGTAATTAATTTGTAAAGTTATCTAAAAATAAGTTAAATATATAGCTACCAATGTATACTCGCAGTGTGACGTCATACGCAAATTATTGTTATTGTAAATACTCAACCATTACTCTAGCATTAAAAGTCTCGTAGTTATTAGCGGTTGAAATCTTACATGTTTTGTCGGTCAGAAATATTGAACTTACCACAGTACACCTAGTGAAAAGACGTTTTCATGTCAACAAAATATAGCGCACGTGTTGGTAACAAAGAGGTTGACTCAATATTATGATAAGTAGGTTTTTATTAGGTAACCTTATCAGTTATCATTAGCCAATCAGGAGGCTCCGTCGATAAGTGGATGAAACCTTAGCATATATGGTAGAGATATGAAAGTTTATTAACAAATAAGTTTCTGATAGATAGATACTCAGAGAATTTATTTTTATATGTTTTATTTAGAATGAGTATCTATACATAATTATGTATAGCATAATAAGTCCATAATGTTCCCATTGCTGCCACAGGCTTGAGAAGGAGTTAGCCGTACCAGGGGGCTAAAAAGTTTTGAGCCTATAAGTACCTTCAAGTGTCATTATTGTCTCGCGCTGCATATTACTAATTTGCGAATACCCTTTTTAGTGTATATACAGAGTTTCATTTTATTAGCAATATTAGTATCGTTACGCTTTTAGTAATTAATTCGTAAACATCATCATATCTCAGTCATCCGCGGCCCATCCCTAGGCTCAAAACTTTTCAGCCCCCCTAGTGGGTAGCGACCTTTCTGACTTTTTTTTCGTTTCGCTCGGCTCCTTAGAGTCGTAGTGTGATGCTAAATTAAAAGCCTACCAGCCCGGGGCTGAAAAGTTTTGAGTCTAGGGATGGGCCGCGGATGACTGAGACACGATGATGTTTACGGATTAATTACCAAAAGCGTAATGATGTAAGACTGGTTGTCAGACTTTCGGGCTTCTGACTACCCGTAGGTAACGACTGTAAAAGATCTACGAATGACAGCCGGAACCGACGGCTTATCGTGTGTGGATGCAGCGTTAGGAAAAGATATTAATGCTATTTTATGACTAAGTCCTACCAATATGAGCAATGTAATGGGAGTAGGTAGGCTATGTATAGGACAAAGGTTGATTAGAATTATATTAATAAGTTCTACTTTGTTCATAATAAGGCTATCAAAAGTATTGTAAGCAAAACAGCTGCATAGGGCATATTATAGTAAATCATTTATTTGTGTGATTGATTGTGTGTGAAAGTCATCCAGCTCGGTAGACACAACTTTGAGAATGAGCAGGATCCTGTTGGGTTGGGCAGCGTAGACACTGACAGTCGGGCTGGTCCACTAATTCAAGGTCACTCAGCGCACTATAGAGAGGGCAATGCTCGGAGTTTCTTTGAAGGATAAAATCAATAATGAAGCTATCCGGAAAAGAACCGGAGTTATCGATATAGCCTGCAGAGTAAGCCAAGATGGAAGGACAGTAGGCTGGCCATGTTGGACCTGGAATATCGGCAAGCGTAGCGTGGAACGCCCCCCAGTTACATGGAACGACGGCCTTAAAAAGTTGGCTGGGCTGCGACAGACTGGATACGGAAGGTGGAGGACAGGGTGTTGTGGAGCAGCCTGGGAAAGGCCTATATCCAGCAGTAAACTGTGATAGGCTCCGTTGATTGTGTGTGAAAAAGGAGTGACTACTGAGATGACGGCTGATTAAAGTGTTGGTAAGGAAAAAGAAGACATGCTACACCGATCACTAATTCAAATAAATTGACACAAAGGCTGAACGAGGATGATGTTAACGAATGCCATTTCTTCGGTAGTGTTTATATCTAATCTACTGGTGGAAATTACTTAGGTACACTATTTGTCCACTGCACAACGTCAACGGGGCGGCAACGAGAAACGAGATTATTCGAACCGAACGTGATGTTCCGCCGGTGACGGCGTGCGAATTAGCGTTGAAAAAAACCGAGAAAATTGCCGTTTCTTTCGAATTCCGTTGTATTTTTCAATGTTCTATGTATGTTTCAAGAAAACCCAGTACCTATATTACGTATTTCGTGTTCTTTTTCCAATATAACCGAAAAGTATGAAAGAAACGGGGATTAGTTCGTTGTTTTTTTTCAATTGCGTACTTAGTATAGGGGTTTAGGGGAGGAAGGGGGTGGGGACTGGGGAGGGTGCGGGGTGAGGGAATGGGTGCGGGAGGGGTGGGGGGGTTTTTTGTTAAGGAGTCAAAAATTTGATTTTATCGTGAACAAAACAAATTGTTTTTTTCGGCATTTTCAACGCTAATGCGGACCGGTGGATACGCGGTCGTAGTAAATGTAGGTATTTATCGCTTCTTCGGCGCCCGCCGTCATCTCGTTCTCGTTGACGTCCCGTTGACGTGGCGGTAGACACACGGCCTTATTAGTGGTTAGAATAACTCTAGAAACAAATAAATAGTAGCCGTACTAAAATTTAGCAATTGTTTTCATCTTGTTTTAAATCGATGTCAGCTTTTATAAAATAAAACAACGCCTGCATTTACATTCAATACATAGGTATTTTATAGTTGTAGGAAATGTAGTAAGTAAAATGTAATTTTAAGCTTACCTGACATTTCCACACAATATTTAATTAATTTTCTTTTTCAAAAACAAAAAGAAGCACATAAGTAGACAGATAACACAAGCACAACACTTTACACTGTTCAAAATTCGAACAGAAAACTGAACTTTTTTTTAACAAAGGAAACGCGCGCGTTCTCAACTCTGTGAACACAGTACCATGTTTGAATGAAGAACACATTTCTTGTACCAAAGACAATTGCATTTACTTCCTTGTTTGAATTATTTGTTAAAAATCAATGTCAAAGTTTAGTCGATTCAGCATTTTGGTGAAGAAGGTCGTGCAGCACTGCACATGTGAGCAGTGGCCTCATTTACGTTTAAGTATTAGGTAAATTTTACAATAAAAATATGTTATAATTATCATAACGATGGTGTAATTTATTAAGCGGCGAAGGTCGCTTGGTGACTCATCATCATCTACCTAGCCTTTTCCCAACTTTGGGATCGGTTTCCTGTCTAACCTGATGCAGCTGAATGCAAGGAATTTTCCATGACCTCCACAGCCTAGTTACTAAGACTGGTTGTCAGAATTTTGGGCTTCTGACTACCCGTACAGCCGGAATCAACAGCTTAATGTGCTTTCCGAGGCACGGAGGAGGCTTGGTATGTAATGGATGATCACCGATTCACGGACCTCAGCAAGCGTAGCTTAACCTTCGATCGACCCATACGGCTGTTATCACTTAGCCACGAGCTTTGTGCGCAATGAATAAAAAAAAAACAAATAAAAACTTTTTTGCTTAGCCAATTTTGGAGGTCGTCAAAGGCTGAATAAAAGAAAAGATATTCGACAAGCTACCGATTGATCCGATCCAGCCTTGATACGATCCAGGGAAAGGGACAGGCCCTTGCTGGCCTCCCCCAATGATGCTTTAAACCGAGGTCCGTATCCCGCAGAGGTGCCCTTAGCGTGTAGTCGATGATTTTATAAGTTTAATGCCCTGGCTGGAGGCCAAGGCATCCACAAGGATGCAGCCGACAACCTCCTAGGTGACTTGCGAGATGTCAGAAAACAAATAAAGAATCAATCTAGATTTATTTCTGTAGGCAATGTAATAAGTACCTACATTCCAAGATAATTTCCATTTATAGTGATGAGTTCATAATTAAATCATTATAAAAATATAGATAGAACACGTTTAGAACTTTATCCGTTGTTGCAATTTATTAAGTAAATAAACCGACTTATGTAAGGTGCTTCTTATGTAAAATATTTTTGATTAAACTATTTTCAAGCAAAATTTAAATTATAACTCACTAGCTTTTGCCCATGGCTTCGCCCGCGTGGTTGTCGGAAATCATCCCACGGGAACGCACTACCGAGATCAAAAGTATCCTATTTCCTAATCCAGTCATAGTCTACCCATGAGCCAATTTTCATCCAAATCCGTTCAGCGGTTTTAGCGTGAAAGCGTAACAAACCAATAAACTCACTTTCGCATTTATAGTATTATGAAAACCAGTCTATCGACTCTCCTAGACTCACAAAATGCTCACAAACAAAAAAAAAAACTTAACACTACTAAAGTTTCATCGTAATTCAATCATGATTCGAAATCAAATCAAATCAACCGAGGAGAGGAGCTCGTGGCTAAGTAATAACAGCCGCATGGGTCGATCCATCAGGTTAAGCTACGCTTGCTGGGGTTGGTCTGTGGATGGGTGACCATCTTTTCATACCGAGACTCCTCCGTGGCTCGGAAAGCACGTTAAGTCGTTGTTCCCGGCTGTCATTTGTGGATCTTTGACAGTCGTAACGGGTTGTCAGAAGCCCGAAAGTCTGACAACCAGTCTTACCAAGGCGTATCGTATTACCCAGTAACTGGGTTGTGGAGGTCAGATAGGCAGTCGCTTCATGTAAAATACTGGTTCAGCTGCATCCGATTAGACTGGAAGCCGACCCCAACATAGTTGGAAAAAGCTAGGCAGATTGATTCAATCATGATTCGAAAGACATGTGGCTCCATCTATTATCAAAATAACGTTATTGTTGTTTTCCTCGGGAACAGACTTTTTCGGGATGAAAGGTACCCTATGTCCGTTTCTGTACACCTGAAAACGTATATGCAAACTTTCAGGATGATCGATTAAGTGGTTTAGGCGTGTAAATGTAACAAACAAACAAACAAACTTACTTTCGCATTTATAATATTATAGTTAGGATAGGATATGTGAACTTGTACGAAGCAAAAGTAGCACCGGTAAAACAGGGCTATTCGAGAAATATATTGTCTTACTTTAGCAAATACCTTGTATAAATCGCATAAAATGTTACTAGCTAATAATAATAATAATAATAATAATAATACTGTTTATTTCTCTCATAAAGGTACATTGTTACAGTAGTGTGTATATACATTTTTGCCTTATGCTAGAACCTTTGTGAGAGCTGGAGTCTGAACTAGGTTCAGGACCTGTATGACAGATCTCCAGGCTCACACCCCTTTAAATATTAATCATATTTATATTAAGTTTATTCCGTACTAAAATAACATGAAAAACTACTTCCGCCATTTAAAATTTCTAAAGAAATTAAGCTACAGCAATCAACTGCCACAAATAAAAGTAAATTACTATTATAATAAAAGAATAATCGTTTACTTACGCGACGGCCATTAAAACAACGAACAAGCCACAAAAGAACAAAGGAGTATCGAAGCTAACAGCCCTTACGTGCGGCTGAATAACTCAATGCCTTTGTCCGAACGCCGATCGATGACGATAACCTCTCAAATTATGACTAGAGATTTTTATTGGGTGCGAATGTCATTTGCGTCGGGTAAGGATTGTAATTTTATAATAATATATGTTCATGGAAGTATTTGAACATGTTAATACATACGTGGTTTTTTAACCGAATTCAGGAATTCTTTGAGTTTTTTGAGTTTGAGTATCGAAATAGGTACGTATGATTTATAAGATCTTTAGCATATTTTGAACTTAATTACCTACATAGACTAGATTATCAGAGCATTCAGAATTACAGATTTAAACTAAGCATTTGATATTGTTGATACCGGATTATTCAGTTGAATTAACCTGCTCTTCAATTTGATTTGATAGCACGTCAAAGTTTATAGCTAAAAATATGTGAAAAAATAAAATTAGAAATTATTACAACGCGGAATGAATACTCCAAACTTTAAAACATGTTGGGATACCGCAAGGAAGCGTAGTAAGTACAGTGTAAATGGTTTAATTTACTCCTTCGTAATTTTAAATATTTTTAATAATGTATTTGCATTATGAACGTCCTATGTTAGACTATCTCATTTTTTGGTCTAGAATTCTGGCGCTTTATCATCATCTGCTTAGCCTTTTCCCAACTATAATGGGGTCAGTGCCGAGCAACTGCTCATCTGACCTCCACAACCTAGTTACTTGATAACACGATACCCCTTGGTAAGACTGGTTTTCAGACTTTTGGGCTTCTGACTACCAGTAACGACTGTCATAGATCTACGAATGACAGCCGGGACCAACAGCTTAACGTGCTTTCGATATGTAATCGATGGTCATCCATCCACGAACCGATCGTGGTAGGCGTAGCTTAGGTAAACCTTCGATCGACCCGTGTGGTTGTTTATTTGTTACACTTTCACGCTAAAACTTCTGAACGGATTTGGATGAAATTTGACACACGGATAGAACATGACCTGGTTCAGGACTTATGATACTTTTTATCTCCGTGCATGTCGGAAATTATCGTGGGGAAAATTTCCGACATGCACGCTGGTGAAGCCGCTGGCGAAAGCTAGTAGGTCGATAATTTCACCACCAGCATCTGTAACACATCTACATACCAACGCAGTACTTAAAACGTACAATTACTTTGTAATTGCAATTTCCATGCGAAATACAATACGGTTGGGACAAGCCATAAAGCATTAAACCTGTAAACGCGGAGCTGAATTAGAAACACAATAAGCTCAACACTACATAATAACGGACCTATATTCGTCAAAGGGGAAGGCAGAGATGCTTAGTGAACCCAATGTTGCCAGTTATGTTCAAGTCTCGAGCACGGAACACGAATCCTGCCTCTGCGTTTATCTCATCATCATGCCTGCGAAGATACCACCGATACGCCATTCCGAGTATGCCAATCTCGGCCAAGAGGATTCAGGGTCCAGTAGAAGGTACCAAAAGCGTCTTCGCGAGCAAACACTATCTCCTTTATGCCCCTCGTCGCATCTAAACAACTACCAATTCAAAAACTATTATTCACTGGCTAGAGAAATACGATTACGAGGAAACAGAGAATTTTTTTCGGCAGCGTAACATGATACCCAGTCACATTCACCATACACACCGTCCACGCACACTCCTCACACACACTAATACACACCTCACTCACATCACCCTGACTCTCCACAGAACGCACTCTTTTTTAATTATTAATTATTTATTTTCTATTCTCTTTTATATTTGTAAACCCATCATGCATGCCATAACTGTAATTTATTTCATTTTTGTCTATTGCACTTCTACGAGTACATACATCATATTCCCTGTAAATTGAGAGGTCTGGCTCTTGTGATACAGGAACTCCTATTACAGGCTATACAGGTGTTTGTGACTTTGAAGTGTAAATAAAGAAATTATTAAATTATTATTGTTATCATCTGCCTAGACTTTACCCAACTATGTCGGGATCGGCTCCCAGTCTAACCGGATGCAGCTGAATACCAGTACTTTACATGGAGCGAGTGCCTATCTGATCTCCACAATCCAGTACCACTGCCACTTCATAAATAAAATCCACAGCATCGCACTATTCAGCCAAGCGATTACCATAATGTCCCACCCTGACATCCGCTTATATTAATTTTATTTAAATGTAACAACAGAGTATAATAAATAAAGATTCCCGCACAAAGAGGTCTGACATGAGTATTGATTGTTAGGTTCGTGACGGCGAATGCCTTTGCCGTATTACGACATGATTCGATGACGATATTTTTCCCGCCTGTCCGTTTTCGCTGGGGACAGCTGATGTTTGTAGTTTTCGTATTTAATATTGTTATTTGTAACAAACCAATAATTTTATTTGGTTTGTAATTTGTAGTACCTACACTCTCTTTATACGGAAATCCTATATTCCGCAAATCCTATTTTTTTTTTTAATTTATTAGTATTGCAATCTGCTGTGTATTATTTTTGTGTGCCTTTTAGTCTGTGCTAAATAAATGTATTTTCTTTCTTTCTTTGTTTTTCTTTCTATACAATGCGAGATCAGCTTATACAGGAAATGTATAACTTGATATGCAGCCGTGAGTACCAACATCTGACGAAATGGCAGATTTGGGTAATTCTGCGGAAAATTTTATCATTCCCATGGCAACATCACATCTTTTCTGCCATCTGCATAGCTTTTTCCCAACTATGTTGGGGTCGGCTTCCAGTCTAACTAGATGCAGCTGAATACCAGTATTTTACATGAAGCGAATGCCTATCGGGCCTCCCACAACCCGGTTACTGGGTACGATACCCCTTGGTAAGATTAGTTGTCAGACTTTCGGGCTTCTAACAACATGTAACGACTGTCAAAGATCCATGAATGTCAGCCGGAACCAACGGCTTAACGTTCTTTCCGAGGCACGGAGGGATCTTGGTATGTAAAGATGTCATCCAACCATGGACCAACCGCGGCAAGCGTAGCTTAACCTGATCGACCGAACCGTGCGGCTGTAATTACTTAGCCACGAGCTCCCGTATGCTATTTCTGCCATCCTATGCTGTAAAGTTCTTTTCAAACCTCACTCAAGTAAGAATGGCAATCGTAAGTGGAGTCAATTGTTTTTTTTTTTTAAATCACCACGTATACGAATTTTATAAAAGCATTCATAGGAGGTCATTAGTAACAAATTAAGTCCAGTTAACTGGGGTTCAAAACTGGATGGTTAACGAGCTGTAATTATGAAAAAAACTACTACACTTTAATTGATACTTTTCTGAAAACTGAAAAACGAGTGCTCATTATAAAAAAATGCTTGTCAAAAATTTACATAATCTCAGAACTCTCTCCCGAAATCTCGAAAGTCGAAGAACCGACGACACAGCTCGGTAACTATTCACTTTTGACCGATACGTATTCTAGTAAACTAGACTTAATTAATGACCTCTAGATATAGTATAATCCCTTTCAAGGAATTCATCGAGTTTCCCTGTAACCTGTAGGTTATTTTTTCTTTAGTTTTTAGGTTTCGTACCAAAATGGTAAAAAGGAACCCTTATAGTGCGACTCAGTCTGACTGTCTCTCCGCCTGTCACAGCTGGCTATCTCAAGAACTACTAATGCTATCAACTTGAATTTTGGAATAGTTTTAGATGACGTTTGCCCAACTATTCTGCAAATAAGAAAGAAAGAAAGAAAAGAATGAAAGATTTTTTTTTGCTACAGGGACTAAAAGAGGTCTTAAAAATTTGAAGTGGGGCTACTAGGGCATGTGGGGTAGGAACCAAATGGTGACATGAGGCGAGTGTGAGTGAGAGAACATGCGCGGAAGTTCGGAGAGCCTGTGTTCAGACTCGCCAAGATACGTAGGCCGTATAAAACCATTTATTTTTTGACTGATTCATTGGTTTAGCGGTCACAAGCGCTCCCGCTGACCAAGGACCTGCTTTCGATTCCCAGATCGGGCCGTGTTATTGGGTATTTCATCATGAATTTCTCAGTAGCAACCCTGAGTCTGGATTTGTGTCCTGATGATGGCAATAGGCTCGCTCCTATTACATGGGACTTAGACATAACTGGCGCAATGTGGGTGTTGTACTATAGTACACTTCTGCCTGACTCTTCGGGGATTAGAGCCGTGATGTTATGTACGTATGTATGTTTAAAAATGTTATCGGTCGCTCGCATTACAATCTGCAATGACTTATCCAAAACATTTTAATCCTTATTAATGTGTTCGAATCGAGAGTAATGCTTTTGAAAAAAAGTCACGTATTGGTAATTTGATATCGCTAATTCCCCGATTATTATTCCCAATAGCTTTTAATGTTTCTCTTATATGTAAAACTACAACGCACATGCCAATTTGTTTCAGACGCAGATATATTATGCCAATGGCCTTGGATTGGTTAGCTTGCATGTTCTGTGCTGATCTCACGCAACGAGTCGTACGTCCAGCCAGTACCTAATAGGACTCGCCCATCAAGGAGTATTGTCTCAAATTAGACGCATTATTAATTTATTACACATAAAACAAAAGGTATTATATTAAATTGAAGGAGCTCGTGGCTAAGTAATAACAGCCGCACGGGTCAATCCATCAGGTTAAGCTACACTTGCCGGGGTTGGTCTGTGGATGGGTGACTCCTCCGTGCCTCGAAAAGCACGTCAAGCCGTTGGTCCCGGCTGTCATTCGTGGATCTTTGAAAGTCGTTACGGGTCGTTGGAAACCCGAAAGTCTGACAACCAGTCATACCAAGGGGTATCGTATTACCCGTTAAATGGTTTGTAGAGGTCAGATAGGCAGTCGCTCCATGTAAAATACTGGTATTCAGCTGCATCCGGTTAGACTGGAAGTAGGCAGATTGATTGTATTATATTAAATGACGTATACTAAAATATAAATTATCTTTAAATGGTGAAGGTTTCATAAAAAAAAAACGCTTGATAGTTTTTGCATGTTTCTCAGTTTTTTATTCGCATTAGACATAACTTTACAAATTACTTACACTATGTACCTAATATAAACATACCTAATCGAAAATGCTCTAATTTAACTTACCTATATTTTTCCATATCATTAACACACTCGTTTAGGCGTGAACTTCAGTTTAAAATCATTAAAAGTTGGTTATCGTCGCCTTAAGGGGCGTGAGGCGTGACAATTCGTGACTTTACAAGCCGTGTGTCCGATGGGATTTCCCATTGACAACTTCTTAAAAGCCTGAGTTTCCAAAAAAAGCGGTGAAACACCTTACTTTTATACATATTGTAAATTAAAGTCACTTTGCGGGTCTTTGTGTGACCGTGTTATTCGTCTAAACTACGCACCGGATTTTAATACAGTTTTCACCATCATTTAGAGTATTTTTCCGAAAGGTACCTACTTATACTAGATGATTTTTTTTACCGTCTAGCCTCTATGGCATACCTAGTTTTTTTGTTTTTTCAATAGCTTAGACAGACATTGCTATATCAATAAACACTACACATTTGAAGTAAACTAGAACAATAAAAACAGAAATTTTGAAAAATACTTAATTGATTGAAAATATCGAAATTCAAATCATTTAAGTATATTACGTTACTATGTTAGTCTCAAAATAAAAACTAGGTATGCCGTAGGCTTCTACTCCGTTCACTACTATACTTATACAGGGCTATTTTTAAATCATTAACTAAACTTTCACAGGGCGTTCTACCCATGAATATGAACAACTTTTACTATGGGACCAAACCTGAAATCGCAAAAAAAAAATCAGCTGTTCAGTACATTTATGTTCGCTTATTTGGTCAAAATGTACTGAACAGCTGATTTTTTTTCGTGATTTCAGGTTTGGTCCCATAGTGAAAGTTGTTCATATTCATGGGTAGAACACCCTGTTAAAGTTTAGTTAATGATTTAAAAATAGCCCTGTATACTTTATTTTTTTCAAGACGGTAAAAAACGTCAATCTGTATTTAACTTAGATATGGCACAGAAATCTTGATGTTTTGACAAGTCACCAATCAATAAATTGCATCATTTGCATCCGTGCTAATCAGTGGCGGGTTGCTAGTTTACTTATAAACAGAAGTCTGAAGCTCCACGTTTCTAACTTACCAAATTACGAGTTTCCATTATAGATGCTGGCGGGAAAAATTCCGAATCATTCCCGTCGAATACTTCGGTAGTATTCCGAAATATTCCGAAACTTTGGGAATATTTCAACGTTTATTCCCATTGAATTATTCGGGTGAAATATTCGGCGGAAACATTCGATTGCGGGGTACGAATGTTTCTCGCGGGGGGAAAACTTCTCCGGGGAGCATCTCCCCTCTTACCGCACCCTGCACCGCCATCGCCTGCACGCACGACTCGTGGCAGTCGGGCGTGCGCGGCGCGGCGGCAGCGGCAGGCGCACAGAGGGGCAGCGGCGGCGGTGCCGGCGGTCGACGAACGATGCAAAATACGATTTTTCAGCAAAAAAATAAAAATCTTAATTAAATTCATTTTGAATAATTCTGATTTAAAGAAACTTTCCCAGAAGTATTCCGGAATTATTCAGAATTTTTCGGAAGTTTTGCAACAATAGTTTCCATACAAACTTTCATCCCCAATGAACCCTTTCAGGGGATGAATTTACAAAAATCCTTCCTTAGTGGTCTTTGGGGCCAAGACCCAGAACCTGTACCTTCGGTGAAGTTAAGGGGTTTGCCCCTTGTGAGGGTGGACCAATTTAAATATCTGGGCCACTTATTGACCACCACTGGCCTCAAAGATGATGAGGATATTGGCACCGATTCCTTTGTTCACAAACTAAACTTAATTTAAGTTCAGTGCATCTTTTTCTTTCTATTTAATTAAGAAAAGGACAGATGATAAATATTAGTTTAGTCCTGTCAAATTAGCATACTCCATAGACAAGTTTAGACGTGATTAAAAAATTGCCTACTAAAAATACGTCAATTTACGTCAGGCGCTGACTAATTTGACAGGATTATACTAATATTTATCTTCTGTCCTTTTCTTAATGAAATAGAAAGAAAAAGATGCACTGAACTTAAAATTAGTTTAGTTTGTGAACAAGAGAATCGGCGCCAATGACAGGGAGCGGAGAGCGCTGTGTGTGAGAGCTAACATGATTGCCCGCAGATTCAGGTGTGCCTCTAAAGAGGTCAAGCTCACTATATTTAGTGCTTACGGCACGTCTTTTTACTCTTCCAGTCTGTGGGCTCATTATACTCAGAAATCATACAGCGCCCTTCGAGTTCAATACAATAACGCATTCAGGATGCTGATGGGGTTGCCCCGATACTGCGGCGCATGAGGGATGTTTGCTGAAGCTTGCGTTGACTGCTTCTACGTGATGCGGAAGCGGCGCGCATCCCTGGTTAGTAGGGTGCGGGGCAGCACCAACAGCATCCTGTCTAGGCTAGCAAGCAGGCTAGACTGTGCGTTTGTGAATCACTGCTGCAAGGTATCGGCTGGGCCTGTCACCTGGCAGCTGTGACGTCACAAATTGTTGTTTTACTAACATAGTTTGTAAGTATATTGACACCGAGTCTTTTTACTCGAATTCAATGATTATTATTAGAGTTCCAACGAAGGTGAGAATTAATATTATTATGGATTGCGCAAAGGTTCCTGCTTATAGACCCAACGGTTTAGGCGATGCGTTGTCTGTTAATGAATTTAATATTTTTGTTACGTAGGTAGCTAAATTTTCTTATATTTAAAAATATGAGACGACCGCCAAGGCTCCAACCTGCATTGGATTATGGATGGCCCGCTCCCTCTCACAGAGAGGCCTGTGTAATAGCAGTGAGGAAATCAGAGGCCGATTATCAAAGAGTTTATATATAAACTCTTTGCCAATTATGCTTTATGCTTAACTAGCTATGTCGGCAATTATCCCATGTATGAGATAAAACGTATCCTAACCCAGGTCATGGTCTACGTGAGTGCCAAATTTCATCGATATTCGTTCAGCCGTTAAAGCGTGAAAATGTTACCTACAGACAGACAGATATGGATAGGTATTTTCCAATCAAGACAGAGCGAGTTTGACCACGAAGGCGACAATAGTTCTTTATGCTACAATTGCGGAAAGTAGGTGATTTCCGACGAGTGGTATTATTATTCACGAGCGAGCAAAACGAATGAGTGTATAAGTCGACACGAGGCAGAAATCATCTTACGCGTGTGTACCATACAACGTTTTACTACGTATTATGCGAGGAAATAAAAAATATATATATTGAAAAAGTATTTTTCTTTTGATTTTGCCGGTAAGACGCTGTTGTTGGCATTTTGTGCTTCTTGAATTATATTTTCCAGGGTTAAATTAATTGATTCGTCACTTGAACTCGACATTTTTAGCAGATTTACGCAGATCGACTCCGAACTAAGCACGAAATTAGTAAAATGGCTGGCTTATTTTAAATACATGCGCGCTCAGCATATCTATTACTGCGCATGTGCAAAGAGCTGCCACGTCGTATCGCAAAAAGGTACTTTCAAAATATACGTCCAGCCAAACAATTATTATGAATATTTAAAATTAATTTATTGATCAAAACTTAAATCTAGAGTAATTAATAACGCTTTGAATTAAGTATTATTTTTATTGTACCTACCTATCTTCTATATAAATGATAATCTGTTCTCGACTAATTTGTAAAACATTTCTTAAATAATAAAAACTCTCTGCGTCGGGCTGATGACGGAATTAAAAATTTAAAAAAAGACACTGAAAGTAAAAAGCACTAGTGCGAAAAAGTGGCACTTTCCGCAAAGTTTGGCTGCTAAGAAAGCCCGATTTCGAGCACATGTATTGTAAAATACCTTAGTTGCTTGAACCTCCAGTCGTGGCTCACACTTCAACGGAGAAAGTGGTTTCTTTCAATAAATATTCATACGCACAGCCTAGTCCGAAACGTAATAACACGTCATTCATTATTATTTTCTCATGTCCATTCACTAAAGGCCGCCCACCAGGCTTTACAAAACTATAGACGAGAAATTGCTCATTAGAATTCCCGAAATATTCGTCGTCCGTGGGAAAAGGATCATTACATTGGGCTGCGTTTGCATTGTCCTGTCACGTACTGAAGGACAAATTTTTGTCACTAATAAATAAAGGGCCTTATTAGTTTGGTGATAGGGTTACAATTAGGATGTGATAGAATGTGTAATTTTGAAGAATGAGGTTTGAATTTAGGGATGCCCAAAAAAGGGTATAGTATCGATATATCGCATCGTAACTCGAACTCGTTTGTATCGATACGCGATATTACCGCTTTCCTTACGATATATCGTGTCGTAACCGTATCTAATATCTTCATCATACCTTTTAATCGATATGCGACATAATAAGTGTATATCAATGCAAAGGGGTATCTTTTCAAATTTTTTACTATATTCTTTAATTTTTAATCAGAAAAAAAAATCTTATATGTATGTAGTCGTATATTCACCAAAAGTTTTTCACAGTTGCCACTGATCAGCACTTAAATATGATACGATACATTAATGCGATATTTTTATAGGAATACGATATATCGAAGCGTAGCGTATGTCCAAAACATCCTACTAAGTAGGTATCGATATATCGTATCGTTTCGTGCATCCTTAGTTTGAATTTCGAATGGGGTAATAAAAGATAGGTGTGATTTAAAATGGCTACTAGTTTAGAGGCAAAGGCAACTAGATAAATATAAAATATTCGGTGTTGTTATTGGTTTTTACATTTTTTCCTGTAAATAATATTTATACAGCAGAACTAAGACCAGCCCCAACCCGCACTGGGCCTGGATGGTGGATTACGGCCCACCCCAGCCCTGACCAGGCCTCATATACAGTATGTTAACCAACAGAGGGCGTTCCCGTTAACCCGCAATAGTATAGCATCCATACATGCTAAAAAAAATATTACCATTCGAAAACAAAATGGTTTTTATTTTTTTTAATATTAAAATATTCACTAAAAATGTTAAATTGATACGTAAAAGAAACACTCTGTACACGCGTACTTGAAGTACGGAAACATCGCAATTTAGTTTTTATTTTTAGTGAATATTTTTATATTTTTTCGAATATTTTAGTGAATATTTTTAGCATTTTTAGTGAATATTTTAATATTAAAAAAAATAAAAACCATTTTGTTTTCGAATGGTAATATTTTTTTTTGCATGTATGGATGCTATACTACTGCGGGTTAACGGGAACGCCCTCTGTTGGTTAACATACTGTATACCAACTTCTCTCTGTTTGCTCTCTTTTTACTTGATTTCGGAAGTCATGACGTTTTAGAACAAATCTAATTTAGAGAAATGTATTGATGATTCTTAAGGTTATAATTATGTAAATACATGATTTATTATAGTCGCGAATCATATTTTAATCAAGATCTTGCAACCTGACACTGGCCTGCAAATTAAAAAAAAAACGCAAGAATATTTGAATTTCGCGGGCTACCATTGCGGATCCACCTTAAAGCTGACAACACATTTGACACCAAGAAGATCGCATAAGTATTTATTTTTTCATTGCCTCGTCGCGTGTCGCGACAAACCTTTTTAGAATATGTATAAAAATAGATAGAGCTATCTCGGTCTGTCTTCGGGGCGTAGTGGGCGGTCTCTGAACGCTCCGCCCGCTTTAGTATAAATTATAACTTACGCCTGTCTACCTACGCCAATACGATACTGTATTTAGGGTTGCCATCTTTTTTTTTAACTAAAATAGTAGAAAATTATCAGCATTTTTGGATTTTTTTTTTCAATTTTTGATTAATTATAGTAGTAGGTAGGCCGCACGTCAGTATGTAACACTGACCTTCAGCTGGCCTAATATAGTACTACAGAGTTTCAATAGTATAAAAGCCAGCTAATACTGGTTTTATTTCCACTAATGTGCGGCGGTGCGGGCTACTGTACCTAGGTACCTACTTGCTTAGTTTTTAGAGCTTTTGCGAAACTAAGAAACTAGACATATAGGGTTAAATTAAATTAGCTAGTGAAACTTCGCAGATGTGATGGATATCAATAGATAAAAATTTTTGGAGTCATCAACCGCCTCAGTGTAGTCACTTAAATATCAGTTCAAAAATCTTTTTTTTTTGTAAACTTCACAGACGTGATGGGTATCGATATCTCAACATGATAAAACAGATTTTAACAACACTACCAGCGGTCATTGACCCCAAAAAAATAATGAAAATTATTTTCTATTTTGTCGTGTTTAGATATCAATACCCATCACGTATACGGAGTTTCAATAGCTAATTTAATTTGACCTTGTTTAGTTTTGCAGTTTTTTTTTTAATGTAAGTACCTACCTACGAAGCTTAAAAAAAACGCAACCATACCTACTTTATTTTTATTAAACAGTAGGGGAAAATAAAGTATTTACTGTTTTTAAAAGTACTGTTGGCAACCCTAACTGTATTATGAGCCCATTGAGTTTATAGCAAAGTCTATAATAGAGGACTTTTTCAAGATGTCTTTTGTTTCGTTGGCTATCAATATGGGAAATTAAACAGAGTTGCGAAATGAATGTCGAAGGTCGGAAATGAATTAGGTATTTTATTAGATACAAAGAGGTGTGAAACTTCAAAGGATCTTTAAGTTTGCGTAGCCATGGGACGCGGACGGTTTGTGTTAGTACGGACTGGTCGTGTTTTGAAACTGCAACACTCCGACTTAATAAAAGCTTGAAGTATGTTTTGTTTTTTGGATCTTTGACAGTCATTACGGGTCGTCAGAAGCCCGAAAGTCTGACAACCAGTCTTACCAAGGGGTACCGTACCCAGTAACTGGATTGTGGAGGTCAGGTAGGCAGTTGCTCCATGTAAAATACTGTATTCAACTGCATCTGGTTAGACCGGAAGCTGACCCAACGTAGTTGGGAAAAGGCTAGACAGATTGATTTTTTGTTTCTTTAGAGCAGTGGTAGCCCAGTGGTAGCGGCCCGTCGTTGGTTCTAACCTAAGCAGGAGCTAGAATCTTATTTGAGTGTGGGAAAGTGATGGAGCTAGACATCGTGTATAGCTCCATCTCGTTCTCACACTGAAGTAATATCAAAATAATGCTGCTTCAAGAGGTAGTGGTTGGCCCCAAGATGCTTTACTTTGTGTAAAAAATTTCATCAACACTGATCTCAAAACGGTGAAGAAAATCATCGTGAGGAAATCAGCATGTCCTAGAACCATAAATTCGAAAATAGGTGTGTGACATCTACTAACCCGACCCGCACAGACCCTGCGTGGTAGATGACAGCCCACTCCCTCTCACAGGGAGGAGGACTGGCGAAGTTCTGGGCCAACATAATCTAAAAAAATCTGTCGTGCCAGCGATACAAAGAAAAAGAACTTCATAATTTTAGTCAGAGAATCCGCCAAACAACCGCCCAAAAACGGCAAAAATAAAACAAATAAACAGATTACTCAAAAAAAAAAGAAGACAAACGTAATGACTATTATTTTTAGCACTATTATCATAACATGTTTGTCTTTCTTTACATCGCACGCGCACACTTGAGCATGGATTAACCAAATCTAAGTGTTGTTTAATCTGTGCTTCAACGGATTTGTGGGCGCCCTCTATTTTTATTAGCAGTTCCATATTTCAAATGGGATTTATTTTTAAATCTTTGCTAATATGGGACGGCGACACGGAAATCGAAAGCTTGCGTTGATGAATTAAAAAAAACCGGACAAGTGCGTGTCGGAATACGCACAATGAAGGGTTCCATATAGGGATGAATCCCAAGAACAAACTTAACATTGTAGTTGAAAAACATGTTCTCCCATACATTTCAACTGCAAATGTAAGTTTGTACGCACAATATTGAGAGATTTACCATGTTATTTTAAGACCATAGACTTCTTAGGTTTTCCTGTAATACTCGTAGGTATCTATAGGTACTTAGAAGTATTTTCTGTATTTTTTTCAAAATTTTACGCTCAGTAGTTTCGGAGATAAAGGGAGGAATGGTCAATTTTCGTCTATTTTCTTAAATAACTTTAAAACAGTTTATTTTAAAATTATAAAATTGCGAGAAAGGGTAAAATTTACTTTGAAGGACTGTTATTAGAAATAATAATTTAAAAATTATCATACCAAATTCAACCATTAATTACTATGTTTATCCATTAGTTGAGTTATCTACGCATCAAAAAACCTGCCCTTAATAAAAATTTTATGATAAAATGTTCTGCACCACAGTCCTGTCATTTTGACAGTGACATTTCTTGACGTTTTTTTTGTTTAGGTACATAAATTATCTGAATTGAGGCTTGGGTTATAGGTAATCGAATCTTATAAAAATAAAATATTAGATATCTTTTGAATGAAGTCCCAGATTCTAGGACGTCCCTTCCCGGCGTTTCACTAAGGTCACTTTATGTCCTTCTAGGATCATAAAGTGACCTTATTGATATTCTTCAGAAAGGTCAGATGTATGAACGTAAACGAAGGAACATACATACATACTCCTTGTATGTAAGGATAGCAGGTGGCGCTCTGTAGTTTCTGCCTACCCCCATGAGAAGGCGTAGTGTATCTGTATTCACGTTGGATGTCATAATTATTGGCACATACCTACAATTTTGGTCAAACCATTCAATCTGCTAATGAATAGGTGGACTCCACATAAACAAGTATAGGCTGACCTCTCAGTTTACGGAAACTCTAATCAATGAAGTTTCAGCTTATACTGGAAATGTATATCTTTGTGTTGAATGAACACGTTTGCCATTGAAAAAGACCAGCTTTGCGCAGTATTGAGAAAATACCTGCAATACGCGAAAGATGATTACAATAAACCTTTATTTTCGGAAAATGGTTAAATTAATCTATGAGAGACTGACGTAGTTTATTACTTATTGATGACGACTACTTAATAATTGCTTCTAAAGACAAATCGGCGAGCGAAAAACATTAAATTATCTGTAATCAAGGATGAACAAAAATAGCAAAGTAAAAGACCAAATGACTCAAAAGCCTCGTCTGCCTATAGATATAAAAAATAGTAGATAATGAATGAGTGACCTCGTTAAATAAGAAGCATTACGTAGAAGTATTAGCAAGTAATAAAATTACTCATATGTAAGTAATTGTAAACCGATGACCTGAATATATAGCAGAGTTGACGAATATCATTCGCGTTGTTGTAGGAACTGAATGAATTTCGGGTTGTTGAAGTCTTTCTATCTAAAAAACTAAAAAAGTATTTTTGAGAAACGATTGCTACACCTTAATTTTTTGCGTTTTGTGCAGTGCAAGTAATCAATCAAGAAGATTAAATACAGGGTGTGTCGTAAATAGTGGTCCAACGTTAAGGGGTCGATATACCGTACCTATATTCAATTATCACATAGATACCACATTTTGAACCATTTTTCCAATCTCAGAATAAATTATTTTTATATTATGTGTGTTGA